>VDFB02105785.1:122769064-122960533 GCA_007258455.2 Sequoia sempervirens
AGAGAATTTTATGATTGACTCTTATGTAGCCAAGTTTATATGAGGTTGGCCTTGGGAATTTGGTGTCTATATAAGTGTATAGGAAACATATGGCTGGAAAAATCTCAATGGTCAATGTGATAATGATATCACCTAATGAGCTCATAACCAAGCATACGTGATGAGTGCATGATCATTGTGGTAGAACATGAGACAAAGATCTAACATGAAGGATCAAATCAATTGCACTGTGTGAAGAGTGATCCTTGCATTATGTTAGAAGAGGATTGTGTGGTCCATTTGATGAGATTACATCTAGTAGCCCATATGGGGAATGGTGAGATCAACAAGAGCACTCAAAACCATGAATGAAACATTACCATGTAGAAAAAATAGATGTGAGCAATATATAATTATATTAGTCTAGGTGGACCAATGTACATTAAACACCTTGACTAGTGGGATTAGGGTTGTGTTAGTTCAAAGCCAATGAATATTAAATTAATGTAGATACTATTTTGTTCAAATAGAGCTCAATTGAAATTATTCACATAGTAAACAAAGCTCAAGAAGAAAGTGTAACTAAGTGAATTTTCCTAGGGTTAGCATATTAAATTCAAAACATAAAATCCCAAAGCAATAATGAAGTGCAAAGGAAAAACATGAAAAAGAAATGAAATGATCTCACCAAATGTTTTCATTCTCCAAGGCTGACCTCCATTATACCTTCTCAACTTGTTGAAAATGTGATGTTGCCCTCAGATTTGATGTGAGCAATCCAATGACAATGACAAGCCTTAAGAAAATGTTGAAGGATTTGAGTGATTACATGCAATACTATGCTATCAATGCAACTAGTAAGCATCTAAAATATGTCTAAATTATGCCAAATGAGATGTAAATATGCCTATGACAAAATGACAAGAGTGCAAGAGTATTAGATTTCCTAAACAAGATTATCTAAGATTGTAAGAGCATGAAGTTGCAAGATGACATGAGATGACAAAATGAGACCAAAATTGCTATTTTATAGAAAATAAAATTTTGAGTGAATGGCCAAGATTAAAACTTGAAAAATGCCCTAGAATCAATGGACAAGATTCAATATGACATCCCACAATTAGGGTTAGGGAAACATTAAGGCAAATTTGAAATGAATGGACAAAATTGAATTTTAGAAAATCAAATCAAGGGTTGGCAATGCATGTGACAAGAGATAAGATTGACACAAAAAAAGAGGTGGCTAGAAAATCAAATAATAATAGAAATTATTTTATTTTTGGAGAAAAAAATATTTTGAATTAAAAATTAATTTAATTCAAAAGGTGGGACCACATGACAATAAATAAGTAATTTGAATTATTTACTTAAAAGAGGGAAATTAGAAAATAGGACCATTTTAAATGAGAGAAATATCAAGGTGACAATAATTAAATAATTATAAGAAGATTTTTTTAAGAATTAGTGATGTGTTAAATAAATAAATAAAATTAAAATTTATTTATTTAATAATCATGAAGAATAAAGGACATGAATTAATTAAATAATTATGAATTATTTAATCAATAGTCAAAAGTGGACCAAGGACATAATTAAAATGCCTTAATTATGATAGGAAGAAAGGGTGAAAATAGAGCTTGCAGGCCTAGGTCATTTTTATGTGTCTACAGAAAGTTGTAGTTTACAATCAAACATGTGATCTCTTGGATTAATTATCAATGATGCCATGAACAATTGTGAATTGCTATAGGGTTGTCAAGGAGCAATAAGAAAGGTAAAAAGAGCACAAGGTTTAAAAAGGGGATCCTAGATTTAGGAGGAGTTGAAGAAGGTTGAGGAAACTCTCAACTCAATAATATAATAATTTGTTGTTGCACATGATGTTGAAATTGGGTAGATTGGATCCATCAATAATGTTTGTATTGCAAACAATGTAAATCCCATATTTGTAATATAGTAAGGATTAAAGTGAAAAAATATGACACTAAATGAGAATTATTATTTGACTTGCCGTGAACATGTAACATCTCATAAGTGTCAACTACATAACTAACCATTATTTTATCTTCAAACATAATCCAATTACCACAACCACCATTTGAAATGCCTTTCTTTTAAATTTTAGAAATATAAGATATTCTTTAAAATATATATATTTTAATTAATATTGAAAAAAAAAAAGCATGTAATAATTTAATCAAAATCAATAATAAAAATAACCAAAAAAATCATAAAATTTATAAAATAAAAAACTTTAAAATACAAATGATTTTCATTCCAACACATGTGCATTAAAAAAAAAAAAATCTTTAAAAAAAAATATATAAATATATAATAACAATTAGACTATATATATAATAGAATATACTATGAAATATACTCATTAATTAAAAATAAGTTTTATATCTATGTTTTCTAATTAAAAAAATTGAAGAATTTTCTAAACAAGAATGTATGTAAACTAGATGAGATGTGAAACCATATATATATATATACATAACTTAAACATGAATTTTTATTATAATAATAACAATATCATTTCACTAACATTCCTAGATAAATTACCATTTCACTAACACTTCTAAAATTTCTATGAATACATTTTGTAAGTTAACATTCAGTTTCTATATATAGATATATAGCTTGAAAATAGATTGTATTATAATAATAACACTATTACTTCATTAACACTCTAAAGTTTCTATGAATACATTTTGTAAGTTCAATTTCAGTTTCTATGACCCCATTTTATAAATTAACATTCTTCCTTTCCGGGTTTCTTATAAGTCGTTTGGTAAAACAAAATATTATTTAAATCCTTCCAACTATTCTCTATAGCCAATGCCCATGCACTCGTGGCAGCTATTGCTACTTATCTGGCTAGCAACTCTGTGACGGAAGCATCATTGACAGATGGTACAGATGATGATAACGATAGAGATAGAGATGCTGAATTTGTGGTTCTAGATCCATGCGATGGACCTTCTTCTCCTCCTCCTCTTCTTTCATGTGTAACATTTACAAAAGCGGGTTTTGAAGGATTTGGCAAGTTGGTGAAAGAACTGTTTGAAAGCATTGAATAAACAGTTGACATGGTTGGACGAAGTGTTGAATCTGCCTGTGTGCATAGCAGGCCCACCTGAATGCATCTTAAGCATTGCTCTATAGGGCAACTCTTTATTATCTCTCTATCAATCAATTCTGCACCATTTCCTCCACTGTGACATCTCCATGCCTGCACAATCTCAAAGTAAATATTATAGCCCTAGAGAAAACTAAGTTCAATTTTATGTCAGGTGTGATATCTCACCAATGTTAGCAGATTTTGAAATTCTGTGGGCAACTTAGAATCGTTGTTCTTTCTCCCGCTTACAACTTCAAGAAGTACAACACCGAAACTATATACATCAGCTTTAATAGACAATTGCCCGCGCATAGCATATTCTGGTGCCAAATAACCGCTGCATTGTGGAAATCAAGACACTTAAATGAAAACTATCTAGGAATGTATGATTCAATTTATAAAATGTAATTTTTTTTCATCCATAGAAATCTTACTATGTTCCTGCAACTCGAGTGCTAACATGAGTCTGATTTTCTGGAAATAATTTTGCTAGCCCAAAGTCTGCTATCTTGGGATTCATTTTCTCGTCTAGCAAAATATTACTTGCTTTGATGTCCCGATGAATGATTCGCAATTGAGAATCTTCGTGCAAGTATAGAAGTCCACAGGCTACTCCAGTTATGATGTTAAAACGCCTCTGCCAGTTCAGCTCTTTGCTCCGTTGCGGATCTGTATATCATGCCTTAAAATGTTAATCACAACAACGGACCAGTTTAAACAGATAACATACACTTATTTATGTCTTGGGAATTGTATGTTTCTATGCATTCTTCAAAATTTAATGAATTGTTATTATCTAATTGCAAACGTATGTGTGATGGTTAACCAAAACAATCAGTAAAACACTGTTAAAACATTTGTGATTTAAAGAGTTTGACTACTCACGAAAGAGTATCTTGTCAAGGCTACTGTTGGCTAAGTATTCGTAAACAAGTAACCTTTCTGATCCCTCTGCGCAACATCCAACTAGATTCACGAGATTTCGATGCTGAATTTTAGCAACCAGCTTAACTTCATTTAAAAATTCTCTTTTCCCCTGGGAAGATTTTGCAGACAGCTTCTTCACTGCTACTTCTCTTCCATCTGGCATAGTACCCTGAAACACAAATGATAAACGTATGCAATGAAAGCCTATTTTTATTCTACTTATGTGGGTTTATAAGCAGAGAGAACTCATCTAAATATTTGAAAATTTAGGTATCATTCAATGTTACTCTACCTTGTACACAGGGCCAAATCCTCCCTCTCCTAGCTTGTTCTCCTCGTGGAAATTTCTGGTTGCATCTACTAATGTTTCCAAATCAAATATTATTTGAAAATCTTCACTGGTTACCGTGTCGTTTCCGATGCGCTCATTTCCTACATAGTCGGATCCAGAGCTATGTAAGAGGAGATAAATTATTCAGATAGTTTTATGATTCATGGAGCAGGAAAATGGAAGAGCTACAATTAAGGAATATCCTGCTTTACATGAGAACTGTTAGTTGATGAGAATTGCAACTGCTAATAGATTGAGGTGTTTATGGTTTTATGTTTTAATTCAATTTCAAAGCACAAATCAATATTCTCAACAAAATTAGTATAGATATCAAAATTTTGAGTTTAAGTATGTTGTGGGATTTATTTTTGAGGGGATATAATATAAACAACTTATAGATGTTTTGATTTTATGAAGATTTTATATATGTAATAACAAGTAATATATAATGAATAAATAATATAATCTCATTTTAAGAAAATTATTTTGTGAAAAAATTAAAGAATATAATTGTGAACATATTAATAAATTATTTTACAAGTAATATACATACAAATTTCATGATCATTATAGATGATAGATGCTAACCAGCATTTTTAAGTCATCAAAAGCTCAAACCACACCAAAGTAGCTATAACACATCCAATCATTTGATTAATGTTGGTTATGACTGATTATGCACATACTAAAGTAGGTCTCCCAAATTTAATCACCACTAAATCAATAAAAAAGAACGATGTTTTTCACATCTTACACATATGGTATGTTGAAGACTATGCTATTTTCTATAGACAAGCTAGGACTTAAATATATAAGCTCCTATATGGATGCCAAGGTGTTCTATCAATAAGGTATCGGTTTTCTTTATGATGGGAAATTTAGTAGGATCCTTATTATAATTCAATTTTGACATATTTACTCAATATTTTGATTCAAACAATATTTTGGTACTTATAGTTTACTTGATTGAACTCATATACTTAAATATACATCTAAATAAAATATGTGGTGAATATGAAGAATTTTATTTTTTTAAGGTTATTGCTATGATTGAAAGTATCCAATTTTAAATATTTAAAGAATCAACGAAATGTATTATTCAATTAAATCCTAGTAATCCAAGATCAATAAGTTAAGTTAGTTTTATATGAAGAATTTTAATTTATTAATGAATGATATATACAAGAAGAATCATACATATGTAGTCAAGGCTATATCATTATCTAAATATCTTGATGGAAAGAAGATTTAGAAAATTTATAATAATTTTATTAACGATCTAATGTTATTTTATAAATGATAATACAAAAATCAAGAAGAAAGAAAACCTATTATTTGCAAGTATTGTTAAGGTAAGAATCATGTGAAGAAGTTATTTTTGCAAAAAAGGAAGAAGGAAAAACAATAATATAAGCCTAAGTAGTAAAATTGGATAAAGTTTTATGGAGGTAAGTTTTGAATGAAAAGATAAATCTCAAAATCAAATTATATTTTGGATCTCTTATAAAATGTTAAAGTGCTTCAATGCAATCCTATTTATTCTCTCTTTCAATTTGGAGACAAATCTTACTAAGAGTGTACTTCCAATATAGTAAATGCTACTTTATATAGACAGCTTGTGAGTAGTTTGCTTTACCTAATCCATTCCATACCATATATTTGTTTTGCAACGAATTTAATGTCCATATTTATGCAAAAACTGTAGAAAGTCACAATTAGACAAAAAAAATACATTTGTGGAACAATTCATCCTTAATTTCATTGGTTGTCTTTACAAATTTAGATTGGAATGGTGGTATAAATTATAGAAAATCCACTACTAGTTATGCTTTTCAGCTTTTTGATTAGGCCCCATTAAATAGAGTAGAAAAAAAACGCTACATCACTATCTTATGTGAAGTAGAATATAGAATAGTAGATGAAGTAGGAATGTAATTTGAATTCAAAATATTTTACTTGAATTTGGCTTCACACAACATTTCACTACTACTTTGTAATGTGATAATCATATTATCATAAAGATTGCAAACAATTCAAATAGTCATGATAAAAGAAAGTATATTAAAATTGATGTTCACTAAATTGAAGTTTTATTTAAAAAATCATTATCAATCTCTAATTTTGTATTAGTGAAGAACAAATGGCTAATATATTTACCAAAAATATGATAGAAGCCAAAATTTTAGTTTAATATGATAGAGGTGAAAATTAAGGAGAGATGGTAGTAGAATGTTCCCCTCTTCCTTGTATCTCATAAATATTGATCTAATCAATTGTAAAGAAAGATGTTAAGAAAAAAAAATTGTCTAAAATTTCTTATAGAATCGTCCAAAAAATTTAACATTATAGATTTTTAGATTTATCAATAAAATTGTAAAATCTTCTGAAAAATAGAAATTTCCAAATTTTAGAGTGAATGAAATTTTGTAAACTAAAAATTATAAATATGATTAGTATAATACATTAATTTTCTTTCAACTGTTTACCCTTATTTTATGCCCTGGTTTACTGTTTGCTGTTCTGATTTAGTACTTTTCTTGTTTTACAGTTGAATGTTCTGTTTTATTACTTTCCTGCCCTGTTCTATACCGTTTTATCTAAATTTTTCCTTTAGATCTATGATAGCTTTGTAGTATTTCGTGGAGAAAAGATTACCGCAAAATCCATTAACTACATGTGTACACTCACGGGCTCTCCAACGGTCCCAACGAAATACTTTTAACCAGCTGACATTTTTTAAGCTCTCTACCAACCATGCTATCCTGAGGCTTATGCAATTAAAAGAGACAACCCATTTCTCTCACACATGCAATAGCTATTGCAGAGAATAACGTAAGAAGATTCAATTGAAAGTTACCTTGGTGTGTACTCTTCCCAGATATTGCAGACTTGAATTTTCTCCGCCCTACACAGAGCCCGCCCAATAAAAGGAGGATTACGAAGCCGCCAAGAGAGCCCAGAATGATTGGGATTTTCTTTGAAGAGTTTTCTGCATGCCTCATCAATTGTCAATGTCATAGTGAAATGAAATATAACCCAGTGTCAGAAACATAAATATAATTTCAAATAAGAAGAAAGAAAAGGAAATTCAGCTGCTATGCAATGTTACTGCATGTTGAGGGCTTACTTGATGATGATGGGTTTTGCTGATCTGGTGGCAAATTAAAGAAAGGGTAAGTATCATAACGAGCAGTACAACTTCCAGAATAAACCACACCTCCAAGATTCTGTGCTCCATTAGTCACCTCGATGAGGCTCTGGATTGCGGTATTTAAACAAGATGCGCAGCCATCAACAGAAACGTCTCTCCAGCACTGAACAAGACCATAAATCTTGGTAGACGAAGACTGATCTAGAGCTGAATCGGAAGAATACAGATTAGATGATTTAGTCACTTTAACCAACAAATCGGACAAAAGACCCTTAACAGTAGACCCAAAAGCTTCAGGATCTGTGGCGTTGAGAAGATTGCTTTGGACTAGATAAGGGGTAGTGTCCAGATCTCCAAGGAAGTTATTGTGCTCAAAGCGCAAGTAGCACTTGTCAAGCCAAACTCTACCGCCTAGAGAATTCCCACACTGTTGTCGAATTGTTCTGTTTGCTTCGATTGAACAAGCCTTACATTCTTTCTCCGTTGTGTCTCCTCTGCATTGGAGAAGCCCAAAAATCACGTCGGCACCTGCGCCTTCCGCTGTAGTGTTAAAACCTCCTAAGGAGGATGTGTGTTGAACAAGATAATTAACCACCACATTGATATTTCTCTCCACTGTACTTCCGTTTGTGTAATGGTCACCATTGCAAACGCTCCTTGCTGCCTCGCATGGGCTTAGATAGAAATTAGTGAAGAAAATAGTAAAGCAGAAAACGAGGAAAAAGGAATCTGGAAAAGAAGTTGTGGGTCTCTTGATGTTCATGTTTGTGTAGCTCCACCTGTATTTGCGGGACAGACGAGAGATGCTCACTGCGATAATGGCAAACAACTTTATCAATATAGATAGTCAAGAATCAATCATTCAGTAAGTGTAGCCTGTAAAGCCAAACAACTTTATCATTACCGTGAAAAATCATACGGTCGTAAGTCCTTAGAATACGGTAAAGAAAACTTCCTAAGGAAAATTTGTTTCTGTCCAAGCATAAACGTGTGGAGAGCGTAGAACAATTATCACACCCTGGAAAAAGAATGAGAAAATATTGTCACAAAATTTTACAGGACAAAATGTGATTTTGATACTGAACTTGTAATTTATATGAATTATGGTAAACTTTTTTATGTGATCAGTGGCGCTGGCATGACACACCTTCCAGTATCATGACCTTTTGCATGCAACAGGATGCTTTATCCAATCGAGATAGCTGCATGCCCCAAATCATTATAAAATTGATTATGATATAAAAAAACAAGTAATTTTAGAGTGAATAAGAATATTTTATTTTTCCTTTGATTAAATTTGTATTCATAGATATAATTTCTCATTCACATTAAATTGAAGTTAGATGATAAAATATTATAATTTATGTATTTAAAATTAATACACATATATAGAAAGTTCTATTGATTAGACATTGCACATTTATATTTTTTATTAAATTCATTTGGTACAACACTTTAAAATTATCTCTAGACTTTTGACTATTGAATAAAATCTTTAAATACTTTTACTAATTACTATTTCATCTCAAGTTATTCTTGAATTCATAATATTTTAAGAATGCTTTTCAAAGTTTGCCTTTCACATGATAATTCTCAATATATTTTCTCTCTTTTTGGCCTATTCAAATTCAATCACACAAAATTTGTGAGACTTTTTGAAAGTCAAGAAAACATTGTTTTGATTAAATAAACTTATTCCCCTTGTCTCCATTCCCAATGGAGACTTCTATTCTCAAATATTAATAATTTATCAAAAATTATGGATCAACTTAAACAATTGATATATGTTTTTCTATTTAAAAATTTAATTTCCTCAAATAAAATAATATAAAGTTTGTTACTTTAAAGTTTTCAACTATCTTATATGCCATCGCCATATTATAAAAATGATTATTATGATATTACAATCAACCGTACATTTACCATAAATATTGAATTTTAGACTTTGAAATTTATTCAAGGTTTAGCATTTACTATTCAACAGTTAGGTATAAAACACACCCCTAGATACCTTTTTTTTAAATTTTAGTTCACAACACTTGCCAACTTAATCAACCACCATCATGGTGTAGTGTAGGAAAATGTTTCCATTTTTCACACTCAATTTGGGAATAAAATTAATTAAAATGACTAAATGATGCCTTAATTTAGTGTTGTAATATGTATTTTACATATTCACATTAAGTTTAGGGCTGTATTAAATAAAATGGACTTAATTGTGCCTTATTTATGGTGTTGTAAGGTGTACCTTTACACTTTCACACTTATCTGGGACTTTATTAATTAATTGAGGTTAATTATGCCTTAATTGGCCCCCTTAGTTCAAATCCAAGCCTAATTAATTGCAATTTTTGGGGAGGAAAACTCAACATTCATAAATGCCATAACATAACACTTATTATTGGAGAATGTATGTCCTAGGAAAGTGACCTAGGACCCATTCACCCATGGGCAAATGGGTCCTCACTTAGACTTAGAACCCTAATTTAAATTATGTTTTTGGTGGTATTTCAATGATTTCAAATGTATATTCACATGTCAGCTTGTGTTATTTCAATTTTAGGAATTAATTTTAACATGTTGAACCATAGATTTTTGGCATCTCAATCCTTTCTAGCACTTCTAGGGTTTTTCACCTAAAAGGAGAAAGTAAGACCAAAAGATCTAGCTAGGTACATTCAAATTAGGATGTGTATGATGTTATTTAGACTAAATGAGATAAACTAAGTGCAACTAAGTTATGAAATTGATCGAATATGAATGTCAAATCCAAAAAACAAGTGATGTTCCAAAACACATTGTGTAATACAACAATGAACAAGGATTGAATGCAAAATTGAACAAAAATCAACCAAATTGAAAGTATGCACTTGAGATGTTAAAGGAGGCTAGAAATGACATTTGAAATGTTGTTGATGTTGAAATTTAGGCTTGGTGAGACTCATTCACCATTCTAGGTGAATCAGTCCTAGTTTTAGAAAATTGTATTAAGGCTCGTTTTAGCCAAATGGGTGTTTGAATCTATAAAAATATTTAGAAAATATGTACAGTGGGACTCATTTTCCACTAATGGAAAATTAGTCCACTTTGGACTTTCTAAAAACTCAAAAATAGAATTTGGAGCTCCTAGTCTACTCAATCTACATCTCTAGGTGCCTAGATCTGAAACCTTGATTTTTGAAGTTGTGAATGACTTTTTGTGTAGATTTTGGCCTTAAAAAAATGGATATGACTTCAACAAGTTTTCAACCTAATCATCAATCATGTCGAAGACATCCATGCACCTAAATCTACAAACACACAAAGAGAAAGAAATGGTGAATGCTAGGGAATAGGGGTTTGCCTTGGTCAAGCCCCTTTTTAGGTAATTAAACCAAAATGATGAAAAGGTATAATGAAGCATGAAAAAATGGAGTTGTTACCTTTCCATGATGATTGAAATTTAATGTCTACAACAAAACATGAAGATTCTTCCCTTGAATGTCTAATAAGTGCTACCTTGGTGACTTAAAATGATAAAACCTTAGCTTGTTTAACTTGAGATGGAAGAAAAATGATGAATGAAGTTAAGTTATGATGAATTAGAGTTTAGAAGGTTGTATTTATAAGAAATTCACCTTATTTTCTCATAAATTAGACCCCCAAGGCTAACATGAACAAAAGTTGAATAAAAACCCCAATTTTTCTTGCTCATACCCCAAAAATAGCTCAAATGGGACTCATTCGCCATTAATGGTGAATGGGTCCCACCTAGATGGGACTAATTCACCACTAATGGTGAATGGGTCCCATAGGGGCCATTTTTTCTAGCTTGAATGCCAAGAAGTAAGAAAATCAAGTTTATATGATGACTATGTTGGTTATTTGATCAAATTATGCCTTGAGATGCATAATACAAGTTAATAGGGGCCTATTAGTGATGATGTAAATGTAATTTAGGGTTTGGGACAAAAAATTCAATGTGAAAGTGTGATTAAGAACACTTTACAACACTAAAATGGGGTCCACATAGCCTATAAAGGCACAAGAACCAATGTGAATGTGCAAGACACATTACAACACTAGTTTGTCATTAATTTTATTTCAAAAGTCTCTTTAATTGATGTGATAATGTAATTAAGTACATTTTATAATGTTGAATTAAGGAGAAATGGGTTCATTGAGTCTAGAAAAGAGTGAAAGTCCTTTACAAGACATCATTAAATGCATTTGAAAGGGTCCAAGACCTATGTAGATGTGAAAAGAACCTCACAACACCAAATCAAGGCCTCATTAAGTCCAATTTATCATGAATTAATCTCATTTCAAGCAAAGGGTCCATTTTTCTATGGCACATTTAGCCCCCACTTTAGTGAGAGGATGAACTTACTTCAAAATCACACTAAAGTAGACATTCAAGAGAGATGCACATGTATAGATGCAGATGAAAAAGAATGAAAAAGATCAGAGGAGGTGGTGAAGTCCCTAGGATCAAAGATCCTAAGTCAAACCAACAAGATACAAAATCATGTAGTGGCAAGAAATAGAAGAGAAGAAAAATGGGGTGAAAAAGATGTACTCACTCTGGGGCCATAGAACTTCAGGTTGTCTATAGGGTGGGAAGTCCACAATATACTCACTTTGGGGCAACAAAACTTTTGATTGTCCGTGGGGTGAGAAATCCCAAAAGGTGAGAAACATACGCTAGTTGGTATGCACTCACAAAACACAAAGGTGGCTATGGGGAAAGTTGCACTACTCTATTTGACTAAAAATTTTGATGAATATTTGGTGACATATCGACAAAATATTGTCGATTTACCGACAAAACACTGATTTAAATTTCGTCACTGGACTTTTGTCACTTTAACGACCAATTTTTATAAGTCGAAACCACAACCTAACATTGTTGGTTAGTGTCATGAAAAATGTTGATGGTGTCCATTGCACAATCAATGTAACTTTTTCCATTTATCGATGTAACACATCACACAACGTTGCAGAATGCCCATTTGAAATCATTGAAAAAACACCAAACATTCATCCATTTTTCGATGAGGTAGAGAAAACCATCATTGCCATTATGAGGAAAACTATGTCATGTGTACAACAACCTCACCTCAAATTTTTTTGGTTCATCAGGCTATGTTTATCAAAATTGCGACGAAACCCTATAGTTTTAAAAAAAAATTATTGAAAAGTGCATTACCTGATTGAGCTTCTCTTTATTTTGAGAATAGTTTAATATTCTCTACTTAACAGGGCCAATCGTGTGATGGTGGAAGCTCATTTGGCCCCTCCCCCCCTCACATCACTCTCAATTCCACATACTTGATCATTTAACATTAATCATTCATTCATCCATTAATAACATATAACATTCACAACTATTAGTGTTGTTGTGGCTTTTGATGGAGGTTGGAGGGAAAGTCTATTGCCCTTTGTGTTTTCTGGTGATGGGTGGTTGCCCCTTCCACTTTGCTGCTCCCTACAGGGTGTGTGGAGTTGCTTGGGCTTTCTTGAAGTTTTGGGTTGAAGAAGGGGCTTATTTCTAGTTCTAATCAGTGTAGTAGGATGGCTTGGGGGCTTTATTTTTTGGCCCATTCTTCTGGGTATGTGCAAGATCATGATGGGCCAAAAAGTGGCAATATGATGGGTTTCTGGCTGACAACTTTTTTTTAACCCACAATTGATGAAACAAAAAGGGTTTTTAGAGGAGATTCTCAGATTTCCACCAATATAAATTATGCTTTAATTTGAATTTAATAAGTAATTATTATTCATTTTCTATTCAAATTGCGACTAAATTCCTAATTGATAGACTAATTGAAAAACATTTATATCTTTCAAACGGTATCACATTTTTTGAATCCAAAACATGAGTCACATTCTATGCTTCGCACACTATAGGATTAAAAAAAGAAAAATTGAATTTCATGAAGTTTTGATCAAGTTAAGGTGGTTAGACATACAAGTTTTTTTATATTTTTTATAAGCTGTAATAAAAAGATCATAATTAATTATTTACTTGGAAAAAAATTACAAAAAAATATGCGTCACATCCGGACATGAGTCCCCTACTTATATCTAAAATATTATAAAAAAATATTATCATTTTATTGTGGTTAGGGTGGTCAGACAGACACCTACTTCTTATTTTTTCCTTGACATTTAAGTACTACTACATTGAAATTTCAAATTTTCACCAAATAGATTTATTTTATTTTTAAACAAACCTAGTAGTTTAGGAACTACATTAAATTTCCTACAAATTCTATTCTTACATATTTTTGAAATAATATAGATAACTTATTCAAATTTTTACGTCAAGTTGTCTAACTCTGATTTTTCTATTTTTTTGCCACTTAAGGGCCTATTTTTTCCATGATGATCTTGGACATAACCTTCTTTTCTCTTCTTCTGGGGTGTTCATTGCTTCTGTGCATTCACTATGTGGTGGCTTGTCGGCATGGTTCTGGCTTCCTTGGAGTTTTTGGGTTGAAGAAGGGGCTTATTTATGGTTCTGCTTGGTGTAATAGGATGGCTTGGGGGATTTATTTTTTGGCCATTTATTCTTCTCATTTTCTCTGGGTTGTTCTTTGCGTTTTCACTTTCTCTGATTGGTGGCTCTCCTTTGGGGGTTATGTCAACATGGTTGTGGTTTCCAAAGGGTAGGTGGATTTCATTGCCTATCATCCTAGTTTGGAGACTATTTTGGGTTGTTAGCCCATTTGGTGGAGTGGTTATGCTACTCAAATTTGGATGTTTTCTTCCCTATGCTCTGTTGGGTTTTTTGTGGACTTGTGTCAGCATTACCAGGAGTTTTTCATGATAAGAGAAGTGTCTTTCTTAATCCCTTGTTTTGTGCTGAAGGATTTGAGGATTGGGTGGTTTTCAGAGATAGTTTTGAAGGCCCAGCTATTATTGATGTTGTTGCTTGATTTGGTTCTCCTTCTCACTATAGTCCCTTCCTTCTCTCTAAATACTAGGTCTTCTTTTGAGGTGAAGACCTCTCCTTTGGAGGTGGAGTCCTCTCCCTCTCAGGTTGAGGTGTGTTCTATGGTTGAAGGTTTCTTCTTGTTTTTCCCATTGAGGGGGTTCCCATTTATTTTGAGGTGGAATGGTGGTTTGCAGGAGTGTTGTGACTGTGGTGGGTGGGACAAGTTGGGTTTTGTCTCCTATAGAGGTGGAGAGTGCAATTGGATTTTATGGAAAATGTTTTGAGCCTCACATTCTTGTGATGACCTCTCCTATAGAGGGGGAGAGGGTTTGTTGCTGGGTAAGGTTTTGTCTACTTCTGGGGCTATGCTTTTGTAGACCTTTGACTTAGTTGTCTCTTCTAGTGGTTTGGAGAGACCAATCTACTTGTGTGACTGGCTTGCTATGGCCTTGTTATTGCAGGCTTCTTTCTTGGGTTTAAGGTCACTAACAAAACCTGGTTGTTTTGGGTTGTTGGTCCCATCAAAACCAATGGGTTCTAGATCCATGTAAGATCTTGGTCCTATGTTGGGCAGTTGGTTTTGGCTACTGGTTTGTCTTTGTTTTGTTGCAGGGCTTTATTGACTTCTCTTTAGGCAACTTGACCATCCTTGTTTTGATTTCGGGTCCCTTCAAAACTTGATGGTTTCAGGTCCATTCAAAACCCATTTTTCTCCTTATCAAAAACATATAACATTTATTCATTAACATGTTCACATTCATTCCTTAACATATAACATTCATTCTTTCATTTTTTACATATTATAAAAAATATGGTTGTCAAAAATATCAATTTTTAACATTCATTAACATATTATCAAAAATATGGTTGTCATAATATGATTACAGTCACTTTTTTTTGTTTCTATTTTGCAGCTAAAAAAGAAGAAGTGGAGTATTGTTTTATAAATCATTTGTCCCCCCTTCAGTTGTTCTTCCCTCTTCTCATGATCTTAGTGTATGCCTAGTTGTGTACTCATGACGTGGAGGCCATTGTAGTGGGAGTTTTCTACAATAACAAAGAAATTTTAAATTGATATGTTTTATTATTAGTGTTACAAGTATTTCATTAATTAAAAGAACATTAGAGTGGTGCTATTTACCTGATGGGGCCACATCATGTTCCCGATCTTGTCTTATAGTCTCATGCTCAACATGTTATACACCCTCTAAATCCTTTGGAGTTGAAACATGAAAGGTTACATTAATTAATACACCAATTGAAATTGAATATGTTAAAAGAACATTAGAGTGGTCCTCTTTACCTGATGGGGCCACATCATGTTCCTGATCCTAGCTAGCCTAATCATGCTCAACATGTTGATCATTCTCTAAATTCTCTAAAGTTGAAACACAAAAGGTTACATTAATTAATACACCAATTACAATTAAAGATGTTTAATTGTATTAATCCATACTGCATTTTGTATAGCACATGAATACATCCAGTACCAGGATGCACACCGTGACCTTCATCTGTAGGTTGTGCTCCACCCTCACCAGGTTGTATTCCAATGTCATGTGCAATATTATCATTGCTTTCTTGTTTAAAAAAAATAGGCACATAATTAATTTATGGTGGAAATTATTATTGAATAGATTGCACAAGTATTCAATTTTAAATAAACTTCAATGAGTTTATTTACCTACATGTCGGATGCAGTGGAAGCTTGTGTTTTCCTAGTCAAGAGTCTTAGGAATTTAGCCATGACTCCATAGCCTTGTTGGAAGGAAATCTGTAGGTCCTCTTC
This sequence comes from Sequoia sempervirens, assembly GCA_007258455.2. Classification (NCBI taxonomy): domain Eukaryota; kingdom Viridiplantae; phylum Streptophyta; class Pinopsida; order Cupressales; family Cupressaceae; genus Sequoia; species Sequoia sempervirens. Next base: position 122,785,285 of record VDFB02105785.1, read on the forward strand.
TGTGGGCACTCTGTTGAATTTAGAGCCCTACATTTTGGATAAGATCATGAATTTTGCTTCTATGGTGTGATAAAATAATTTTTTTTTGCAATTTATTATTTGGATGCAATATTTCATTTATTGATACTTACAATTCATGTGGCTAATTTCATATAACCACTAGAGCCAAGTTTGTGTTGCCCGTGTTTTTCTAGTCTTTCCTTTATTTCCTTCGATGTGTCAGGCAACGTATGAAAAGTTTGAAATATGTTAGATTATGTAAACATAAAGAGTAATCAATATATAATTGCATTGTTGATAGTATCACATACCTTCCTTGGCCCGATGGTGTCTTTCATGTTTTCTTTTTAGCTTTCTCCTTTCCATCCAACACCAGGTCCTTCCACTCCCTCTTTGAAATCATAGGGGGATGCTCGTACTTTTGTTATTCTCTAAATTTGACCTATATTGGCACCTCACATACTTTAGATAGGTACCAACTTTCTTAAGGACCTTGGTTCAGTTGAATGTGTTATTACCAAACATCACAACTAAACGGTTAATGAGCTCATCTTTTAAATTTTTATTTTGGGCATTCCACCGTGTACGTATTGTGGGCCTAAAGATCTCCAATGTAATATCATTTAGATGTTTATAAAAAATATCATTTTTTGCAAAATGATCATGGGATCATTAGTCTAAAAAGAGTGATCAATAAGTAAATTTCAATTGGATTATATATAATAATAATTAAAATATTTTAAAGTACTTGGGACCTTCTCTATCTTTATGGGAATGAAATCCTCGATCACCAAAAAATGTGACCTACAATGTTCCCGTACTAGTAATACGGGAAGATCTGGGAAATACTGCTAAAACATCACTAGTACTAGTGGCCTCAACATCCCCAAGTACATGTCCTGACACATGTTTTGGCATGTTTTCACTACCAAAGGGTGCACTACCTGATGCCTGCATGCTATGTGTTGCCAACATTTCAGTCGACAATATAGGCACGGATGATGGGGTTGGATGATGTGATGTATGCATAGGAAAATTATGATCAACACTTGTACCAGTGACCCCTACTCCTTGGGCAACACCTATAGTACCCTGATCATGGTTAGCAGCATCATGAGGACACAAAAAATCTTGTAAAAATAACACATATTTTAGTTCATGACATAAAAGAGTACAAAATATAAAACCATGAATGAACTTATGCTATAATTAAAGATCTCATGACAATTTACTTGCAAGTCCCATGCTCTCTCAGTCAATATTTTAAGCCTTTCTCTTATCTCATCTATTTGAGGAACTATGAATAACAACTGAAGGATTTCTTCATTGCATGTTTTTGGGGTCTTCCTTATAATATCTAGAGGGTTTGCGGAATATGCAATGTCATCATCACATAATAGTGACTGCACCTCCCTATGGATGCTCTCCTCTACTACTAGTGCCTTCCCCGATAGTCTGGCTGTGACAATAATATTAAAAACATTATTGAAATTAACCCAATAAACTTATGGAAAAAAAATAATAATAAAAAAATTTGCTCATATCTAATTTGTAGAATTACAATGAGGTAAATCTGTCGAGTAGAAGCACCTAAACATGCATCGCAATCTATACTTTGGGCTAGAGCCTTCCCCATATGATCAATGTCCTACTGTGACAAAAAATATTAATATAAAAAAAACCATTACCAAAATGAAACCAATAGACTTACGAGAAAAAACATAATAATAAAATAGTATATTGGAGTCATTAATTGGAGTTTGGGTAAAATGGTATATAGTATGTACCAACCCCATAGTAACTATGTTTGTATCTATGCAATTCCAATTGTAATCGATTATCAACTCTTCCCCTGCAGTTATTGATTTTATTGCACATAAAAATATATAGTTTCCCTAGCGCGCCTCAAATAAGCAATTGGGTTGCTTATTTGTTGACCCAGGTCATGTACTATTATTTCCTTGATGTTTTTGGCCTTTCTTCAATGTACATAGTCACTCATTTATTTTGATCCTTATCTTTTAGCTATATATAATTTGCTGATAGTGCATACCTACACATACTTCATGTATATCGAACTAGTTGCATCCAATCTTTGTAATTGTAATAGGCTCCAAAATACTCCATCAATTCAGTAACTTTTTCATAATAGGCCTTTATGCCATCCATGCAAAATAATCCCAAACTATGTAATGACGATAGTGCTATGCGATATATCCTCTCATTGACACAGAAATCAGTGTTTATTGGATGAAGTTCCTTAGGTACCCATTGTTTCTATAGATGTTTGTACCTTAAGGGCACCTCAATGTTGCCTATGCTCTCATCATCATAAGAACATGACCCCCCTTTAGCAAGAAAAAATTCCATGCGTTTATGGAATTGTCTTCTAATCTTTTGACCTCTAGTTGATCTCCCTCTTTTAGATGTACTACATGTGTCACTTTCCTCTTCTCTTCCTGAATTTCCCTCGCTCAAGGAAGAAAAATCTAAAAAATACCTATTTGGTGGTACCTTCACTCATAAGGATGTTGGATGAAGTTCTTTCATGGTGATGTGATCCCAAGGTATGGGGTTGGAGGATTAAAAACCAAGGTTGTCACTACTAGTAAAATGCATGTGGAGGTAATAATAGTTGTGAATGTATCAATAAACCTTATAAGGGTCTGATGATCAAAGATCACTTGGTAAGCATGGGAATGGTTTGTAGGGTCACCAACCTTATGTTTTGAAGCCTTGGGTTTTGGGAACATTTAGAGGAGTCATTGTCTTGTTTCTTGGAGGTTGATTAGGTTACTTGGTGGAAGATTGCTATTACTTTTTGTACCTATCTATGAAATTTTTCGGACCACCTTCCTCGAATACAATAGTCCCTCTAAGGTAGTACTAGTGTCTGGTTAGTTAGTCTATGAAAATTTTTGGACCAACTTTGATGTGAAATATCCCCTCGTGCAACCATCCTTTCAGTCTATTTCTAAATGCACAAACCCCTTGAATTTAATGATTAAGCTCCATAGGTTTCTATGCCTATGGTGTTTTAGGTCCCCCAAATAAAATAATAAAACATGGGCCCTACTTAGAAGAACCCAAAAATGTATCAGAGTTTGTTTCCTTCTTAAAAATTTAGTTAAAGAGGCTAATTGGGTCTCTCCCTATATAACATTCCTTCACCATTTTCTAGACACCCACAACATCTTCGAACCATTTATACTCTTCTAGAACTTGAAAAAAAAAGTCCACTTTCATTAGTAGTCTCTTTCAATATTTCCCTAGTGTTGGCATCTATACTCTTCTTTTGGAGGTTTGGTTGTGTCAGTGAAATATTCGAAAGTTTTTAATGGCTCCTTGTCTTTTTTTCATCTCTTATATTGGTGTAGGAGCACCTTGGCATAATTAGGCCTCTATGAAGCAATGTTTTGAAATTTGATTCAATGTTATTGTTCCTACTTTGAAAATCATGTTATTAGAGTCACACTTCATATATTTGAGGTCATGTTGAGGTCATTTGGTGTTTATTAAGTCCAAAAGTCCAAAATTGAAAATAATGTAAAAAAGTTGTCAACTTAATCAAAAAGGTAATATTAAGAGATGAAGAGTCATTAAGATCAGTTAGAGGCAGTTAGAAGGCTAAAATTTAGTTGTTTTTCCTTTAAAATGGCTCTTGTATATTTTAGAAATTCGAGGGTGGTTGAATAAAGAATAAGTTCAAGGAAAATCTCTAATTTTTAATCATTTTTCCTGAGAAATATTGCATTTCGAGGCATTGTACAAAATTGTACAGCCTTGAAGGCATGGTAGAATGGTTGGATATGAAAATAATCTCAATCACCTTCTTGTTACATCAAATTTCATGCATTTTAGTTAATTTTTGTGTGAGTTATTGTGGATTTACTTCAGACTGCTAAAACCCTTAGTTAGGGTAAGCAGAGATAGAAATAATTATGTTTATCCTTTATTAATTGGTGGAATCTTCTAGTTTCTTGTGATATTATCCTAATATGAATGTTCTTTCATGTTTCAGTGGATTTAGGGAAAAATCATAAAGACAAGATGTGAGGGAATGAAGTTTCTTAACTAAAAAACTATGTATATAGTCTGTGAATAGAGTAATTATGAAGGTTAAGCCCTTAGACTTTTGTGAAAATAATTTGTAAATAGAATTTGATGCTTTGAAGAGAATATACTAGTCAAAATAAACATGTCCCAAGCATTGGACAAGTGTACTTTGGTCAAGAGTTAGTAAAGCAACAAACCCTTATGCAAATCAGGCCTAATTAGGCCTAAATCTGTTTGAGACAACAATATTTGAAGCTTGTGTTGTAAAAGTTTTGATACCCATTTTGAATATTTTTTAGATCTATAAGTAGGGAATTGAAAAGTGTGGATAGAATTGTGTAATAGTGCTTAGATTGTGAATGAAGCCTTGACTAATAGGTTGGCAGACCTACAAGTGTTGCAAAAAGGGTATGAAGGAACCAGTGACAGTAAGAACTTTAAGGGCTTTTGATGATTAAGTGTGAGTTCTTGGTTGTTTTGGTTAAGAGATTACCAAGGTATAATTTTCTCTCATTTGATATAAGGTTTGGTGTAAGCATGAAGTTAAAAATTCCATTGCTTTGACTGATCTATCTAATAACAACCTTGTTTTGGAGACTAAAATGAAAGTATAGTATATGATTTTGTTAATCAAGAATAAAGGATGGGAGATGGTTTACATTTGTTTGAAGTGAAATGGAATGGAAACTGTGTGGTCTATGTTATCCTAAATATTGTTTTGGGTTAGATTACATTATGTTGAGTTGAAATTGTGAAGTTTAGGATAGTCATAAAGAGAGTTAATGGTAAAATGAAAGGGAAAATTGGGTAATTGTTTATTTTAATCAAGATGAAGTTGACTAAGGTGTTTGAAGGTATGGTATTTTTTTTGGAACTCTAAAGAAAAATTTGAGTGTTTGTGTTGAGTTTTGTGAAGGGAAATATAGTTGAATAAGTGTGTCCAAAGAAGGAGAGTTCAATATTGTTTGTGACTTGTCAAATGATATTGTGTGAGTTTGTTTCCTTCCTCTGATTTGCATCATGTACTTCTATACATTCTCTTATGGAAAGGCACTAGGCATTTTTCATTGCATTCACAAACCATGTATTGTTTTCAGTCCCTTTGATCATTTGTGGACCTCAATATGTAAATTTATTTCATCAAAGTTTAGAAATTTGAACCGTAGTGAACTTCATGTGCTGTTATGTGATGGGAATTCCTTTCAATCTTATAGTAGAAAAAATATGCTAAGACAGATACAAAAACTGTAGTTTATAGGCCAAAAATGACCACCCAACTGATTGAACATCTCAAAGCTTGGTTGTTCAAACTAACTAGACACCAGTACTAGGTAGTATTTAGGTTTGTTAATGGGACATTGGCTCAAATTGACCAAAATATAGCATGCAACACCTTGATGGAAAAAAAATGAGTCTAAATCACTATACTTGCAACAAGATTTTTAAATGTGGGGGAAAATCACTTACAACCATTGTCCCTTGGTTGATTTTCCCTTTCTAAGTGCCCTCAACTCTCGCTCTGGCTTTCCTCTTTCCAAATGGTTCCTAGTCTTCCTCCTCGACTCAATGGCATTGCAACACTCATCTAGTGAAGTCTCACAACTCTCCACTCAGGGGCTGGATGCAGTGGTTCTTGATGCAACTCTCCAGTTAATGTCTCATTACAGTATGCTATGTCGTACTCCTACACACGTGGGGCCAAAATTCAAAAGATATAGTTGGGTATGTGCAGGATCATGATAGGCCAAAAAGTGGCGATATGATGGGTATGTGAAAGGTATGTGGCTAACGACTTTTTTTAACACAAAATTAATGAAATGAAAAGGGTTTTTAAAGGAGATTCTTAGCTTTCCACCAATATAAATTATGCTTTACTTTGAATTTAATAAATTATTATTATTCAACTTCTATTTGAATTACGACTAAAGTCTTGATTGATAAGCTGATGGAAAAAAAACTATAGCTTTCAAACTATACCACATGTTTTAAATCCAAAACATGTGTCACATTCTATGCTTCACATACTATAGTATTAAAAAAAGAGAGGATTTCATGAATTTTTGACCAAGTTAAGGTGGTCAGACATATGAGTTTTTATATTTTAAAAAAAAATTAATAAAAAAATCATAATCAATTATTTACTTGGAAAAAATTACAAAAAAATATTCATCACATCAGAACATGAGTCCTCTACTTATATCTAAAATCTTATAGAAAATATTATTATTTTATTGTGGTTAGGGTGGTCAGACAGACACCTACTTCTTATTTTTTCCTTTAAATTTAAGTACTACTACATTGAAATTTAAAAGTTTCACCAAATAGATTATTATTTTTTAAATAAACTTAGTGTTTTAGAAACTACATTCAATTTTTCTACAGATTTTATTCTTACATATTTTTGAAATAATATAGATAACTTATTCAAGTGTTTATGTCAAGTTGCCTAACTTTGAATTTCCTAAATTTTTTGCCACTTAAGGGCCTATTTTATCCATGATGATCTTGCACATGCCCAGTTTATATATATGCTATGTCAACATATATTTTATTTTATTTTCTATAAAATATAATTTTTGTATGGTGACTTGGTGAGCTTATATAGTTGGTTTTCTCTTTCTTTATAATTTTTGATGATTTATTTCCTATGACATGATTGAATATTATCTACAGTCCTAGTGATTGTTAAAAAGGCTTATGATATGTGATGTTTAATCATGATGGATGTCTAATAATCATTGATTGAAATACTACTTGACTAAATATTGAGCTATCTGATATTTTTTCATTTAAACATCATGGAAGAAATGCTTGCAAGATCAATGTCTTATTAATGTAGCCTACAAGGTTTATGTTCCTAATTTTTTTTTGTCCTATTCTCGTTATGACTTATTTTTTCACATTGGTCTATTACAGTAATGGGGAGCATATCTAGTGAATCAATTCTTTCAGTCTCTTTGATTCTTATCCTTGTGCATAACAAGTTTTCTTCTATCCTATGATTAATTGATTGTTGCTTTAAAACACTCATTACAACTAACATGGATATGAATTATGATGTGGGTGGGTATGTGCAAGATCATCATGGAAAAAATAGGACCTTAAGTGGTAAATTTTTTTAAAAAATCAGAGTTAGACAACTTGACGTAAAAATTTGAATAAGTTTTCTATATTATTTCAAAAATATGTAAGAATATAATTTGTAGCAAATTGAATGTAGTTTCTAAACTACTAGGTTTATTTTAAAAAACTATTTGGTAAAAATTTGAAATTTCAATGAGTAGTAAATTTCGTGGAAAAAATAAGAAGTAGGTGTCTGTCTGACCACTCTAACCACAATAAAATGATAATTTTTTTATAATATTTTAGATATAAGTAGAGGACTCATGTCTTGATGTAATGCATATTTTTTTTATAATTGTTTTCCAACTAAATAATTAATTATGAATTTTTATTATAAAATTTAAAAAATTAAAAACTTGTATGTCTAACCACCTTAACTTAGTCAAAACTTCATGAAATTCATTTTTTTTTTAATCCTATAGTATGTGAAGTATAGAATGTGACACATGTTTTGAATTAAAAAAATGTGATACCATTTGAAAAGTATAGATGTTTTTCAATTAGGCTATCAATTATGACTTTAGTTGTAATTCAAATAAAAATAATAATAATTATTATTTATTAAATTCAAAGTAAAAAATAATTTATATTGGTGGAAAGCTGAAAATCTCCTTTAAAAACCCCTTTTGTTTCATCAATTTTGGGTAAAAAAAAGTTTTCAACCACATACCCTACAAAAACCCATCATATTGCCACTTTTTGGCCCATCATGATCCTACACATACCCAGGTGTGAAGGGATTGTTGAATATGGAGGAATGGTTTAGGAAAGTACCCCTTTATCCAAATGAGTCATTTTCTTGTCATGGAATGTGTTAAGAGACTTTAAAATTAATATATTCAATCTAGTTAATATTGACACATCTAAAGCATGCCAAGGGCGCTTCAGAGATATGCTATGACACAAAGAAGATTGTTAAGGTAATGTCAAGTCTTGATCCATTAGGGTAGGAAAACATAGATGCATTTGTACAAAAGGTTCCATTCAACTTGAAGGAAATGGATAATTACCTAAGGGGCTTGTTGACGCCAAAATTTGACAAGGTAATAGAGCCTTATGGGAAAATTAGTTTAAGGGGGACCTTTTACACTAAACTAAGTAACCTCTAAATTTTTAGAGAAGCCAACTTCTTCTATAATAGGGTTTGGAAAGGGAAAAGGAAGCAAATATAATAAAATGAAGTATAACCTAAGGCGATTCACCAAGATTTAATGATGGGCATGAAAAATCATAGATTTAAGGGCCTAAATGGTGTTGTAGTGTTCTAGAACATCAAAGACTTAATATTATAGCATAGACAATTCATTCAGTGCATACATTCCTATTGCCGAGAAGAGTCCTTAGACATGATCTAGGTAAGAAAACTTACATCCAACATATATTGAAGTTCTCAAATGAAGTGTTAAGACAATAAAAAACACAGTTCATAGTTTGATCAAATAGCATGAAAAATAGAAAGGCTGAACATTTGGCACAATCAGAGAGTTTTTTTGTAATCAAATAATAGTAATAAAGGCCTGGCGTCTTTTAATAAAACCAACATTTTCCTTCCAAAATTTTGGCCCATTTTTCATAACAGAGAAAGTATATATAGCAGGAAAACCTCCCACCACCTCAGAGAGTAGCAACAGAAAAGATTCTACAATCTCGGGCAATGATGCAAGAATCAAAATATCTCCAAGGCTGTTACAATAGTATCAATCTGGAACCAAGCATGGCGTGGTCCTAGGCATAGGTGCATCCTCTACAATGATGGAAGTGGTCCTAGCTAGGCCCGATTAGACAAGTGTCACCCCCTTGTGCAAATGATCATGACACACAATGGCTAATAGCATTATTCGGTTCATCTGGTTCATCGCCCGCATATGAGATCCACTGGTTAGGCACATGGCACCCTTTCACTGCCTGTATGAACCTCTCTCCCCTCACCACTAAGGACTTGCATTAGCACATGTGTCAAATGGATCGAGCCTTCACCGACAATGGAGGGAACGATCACCAGTTGGGTGCAAAAGAGATGTGTGGCTGTATTTCGCTGCCTGCGGTTGCTAATTCATCTATGTGCTGAAAGATGTGTGGATGGTAGACACGTAGCAAGCATACACTATAGACAACAATTGTGGGGCCCACCATAACCTTTTAGAAATGAGGGATTCATGGCAGGCTTTCAGAGCCCAACCAGACAGCAACCAAAACATTACCAAAAGAAACCTATAGCTACAACACGTGGGAGCATAGCGGAGCTTGCTAGGACATGAAAGGAACACTGAGACTCAGAGTTGTGAAGAGTAGACATGTGGAGTGGCAGAGAAAAACTTAGACAAAAGGCTGAATTGATCCTGCAAAGCACATGCCGACACATAGAGGCAAAAATAAACACCCGAAGGGAGCTAGTTAAATATTTGTTTACAGTTTTTGGTGACTATCAAGGGTGTTTCGACTAAGGAATGAAGAACCCAAAAAATTTCCTGGTTTTGTAGACCAGAGTACCATTTCATTAGGTCAATGGAGTCAGAGATTAGAAAGAGCCGCCTGCAGAGGCGACCATTCATCTTCAAATGGCTTCACCATGTTGCACAAATTCTCTTGTACTCCACTTAGATCAATAGTTTCTTTCTGAGGCAGCGCATCGGGTAAACAGACTCTTGCTTTACAATGAAATAGCAGTTGTGCCAATGGATGAATCACTCCCTTAATGTCGGTTGTTGTGGGTAGATGATTGAAATCCTTGAAAGCCTTTGGATCGTTTTCCTTCTCTTCTATCCTTTCTATAATCTGCTCGGTCATGCCAATAGAGCCATCTTCAAGGAATGAGGATGGAAACCCCATCTTTCTTAACTAGGAGAAAATCCCCCATATATCATTCAGTTTCTTGCTAAGAATAGTCATGGCTGCTTTAGTGTGCTAGAAGGTGGAGTGGCAATGGATGAACTTATTTGCCGCTTAGGCAGCAACATCCCGATCTTCAATACCTACTCTAGCAAGGCTCTCATCAGAGACCGAGTATAGCTTGATGAGTAGATCTTTTGCATCAGGAACCTTCTCCAAGATGAACCGTGGGAACTGTTCAATCGTATCATGGGCCTCCTAGCTCAGCTTTGACGCCTTGGCGATGAATTGGATGGTAGGTTGTAGTGTCAGGCAAAATGCTTTAATTTTTTTCCAGTGGGAGATATACAATTTCCTAATCAGTAGAATGATGTTTGTATGGGTATGGGGAGTTAGGAGAGAGCTTTGAATAGAAGCAATCTTTGCATTTCTTAAAATAATGGCCTCAGGAAATTCTGTCCTTTTTCTTTTCTCAAATGCTAGCTGTTCCGTAGAGATGCTCATTTTTTTATTCCAATTTTCCTTGGCTTGGGAGTGATTTGACAAGTGCTCTTCTAGAGAAGACTTTGTCATTTGAGCTTTTAGGCCCTTAAACTCATCCCCCTTTTCTTGTATTTTCTGCTCATATTGAGCCTGTTGGTGCTCTGATGCTTCACTTCTGTGAGCCATTCCTTGACTATACTCAAGGTGAAGCCGCTCCAGTTCTTCATTCTTCAATTGTAGATTCTGCTCCACCTTCTAATTCTTAGATTGTAGCTCTTTTATTATGCCAAGGTCGGCAACCTGAGTCTTCACAATTTCACCCTGAAGTTTGTTCCTCTCATCTTCTACTGTTAGTGCCCTTTGTCAAATGGGAAACATCCACCTCTAGGGATTTCTCTTTTTTTTCCAAAAAACTAACCTTTTCTTTTGCTGCCTTAAGCTGCTCATCCTTCTTCTTTAACTAACAGCCAATTTTAAGGAAGTTGGAAGTGACTACCCATTGTGTTTCCTCCATGATTTTAACCTTTTCCTATGGTCAGGCCACCTTCATGTCAAGCCCTACCGCATATATCTCATAATCTTCTGGGTGCATTTCCCCCTGAGGCTTGGTTACCCTCGGGTACATGGTGGAAAATTTCAATTCTTGTCGGGCCTCATCATAAAGAGTCTGTATTTTTGGCTCGGTGGAAGCGCTGTCATCTTTGGATCTACGCTTTCAAATTCTACTTGCATGTGCCTCCTTTCCGCAATCAATCTGTGCCATAAACTCAGCTGGTGATGAAACTAGTCCACTAGTGAAAGGAGCACCAGAAGGCAAGGCATAGGGATAGGTAATCTTCATAGGCGCGAGAATTTGTTTCTTCTAGAGAGTAACAGTTTTTGGGGAGAAGTGGGGAACGTTCCATAGTTTGGTTTGAGGCCCAACAGTAGGACTAGTCATTTATAATGACTCAATCGATGAATCAACCACATGACTCATAGGATGGGACGGTAGTGGGGGTGTCAATGTGGAATCAGCTTGTTGTGATGGAAAAGGATTGAAAATCATAGCAAAAAAAGAAGGGGCACTCACTAGGGGTATGTTTTCTGAAAGCGAGGCAATGAGAGTCTGAGCGGCAGTAGTGGGCGTAAGGGTCAGCGGAGGAGTAAAGATGAGCAGAGAGGTTTGCAAAAACTGGGTGAAGCCTACCAAATATGTCAGACTAAAAGTAGAAGGCAGAGGGCGAGGACTTATTATAGGGATCGCCATTGAGGTAGGGGTAGATACTAGGGAATGAGAAGCAAGGGAAGAACAAGCAAATTTTACCTGTTGACTAGTCGATGGTGGTTCCAGAATCATTAGCGACTCCTCCTCAGCGTCAGACTCCTAGATAGCTGCAAGCACTTTTCCTCCAGAGGGTTCTTGTGAACCCTCTCTGATAATGTTCTTCGTGCACTGCCATTTCACAGTTGGGGTCTCTCTAGCTTCGACAGTTATCTCTATTTGCTACAGTGATAACCTGGCTAGTTTAGCATCCCAAGTGAGTGTATGCAAGCCCCTTGATATATTAAAATGCACATTCATGGCCACATAGGAAGGCTATCTAGGGCCCTTTTCCTTTGGCACAGACAAGGCCAATGTTGCCACTTCCTCGAAATGCTCTTTAGAATCTTCATCCAGGTCTCCACTCCTATTAATACTAGAGTTCGGGCTAGGGTGGCCCTCCTTCCACCATCTTTCAAATTCCTGGTCATCCTTTAGATTGTTGTAAGGAGCATCCAATTGTCCTATCTCTTGGCGATACCTCTAGAAAGCCTCTATTTTTTCTTCACTCCATTCCTCATCCTTCTTCAACCTATTGTACATGTTGCACTCCATGAGAAAATTATCTTGGACCACTGCCACAACAAAGTAGAACTTGTGCCATGGCCCTCTAGTATCTTGCATAGGAATATGCACCAATTCAACAAAATTTTCATCTTTGTCTGCCAGCAGATTATGCCGCTTCTCCTAGTGAGGTCGGGGAACATGGGTAACTCTCATGTGTGGCTCCGACAAGTCATTGAAAGGGTTGTATTCCCACTTATCTTTTACCAGTACAAACCCTAGATAAGCTAGTTTATCCTCCAATAGCTGGTCCAATTATTTCTTTATCAAAGTTACCGACTTCAATTCTTTGGACAAGAGAAAAATCCCTTCTTCTTGACACTTTTGTTGCTACAGAAGGTAAAATCAATGATACACACCTGCCAAAATATTTCCAGTGTGAGCACCCTATTTGTGACACAGGCTGGGAGCAGGAAAGGTTTACCAGTAAAGCCCCGCATTTGGACAATCGTGAAATCCTTGCCTAAGAACCAATCATAGGTTGGAGTGAAACTCTGCATAAATTTGGTATGCTCCTTATTGAGCCAAATTATGTCACCCTTTCTGATTAAGTCATGCAAGACCGAAGCTATGAAATAGTCCAAAAATGCATAATAATCATATGATGCAGAAAGAAAAGGTGTCCACGTGGACATCGGCTTCCTTTTATTCTGTTCATCAAAAATTGATAATGGAAAATATCAGGCGAAGAAATCAGGATTTTGATGCATAAACATGTGCACTAGGAAGGAGGAAAATCTAAACATTCCCTCTGGTGTGTAATTCTCTATTTTCTGTATCATTTCTTCTACCATAAACTCATAAAAACTATACCAGAAGATATCATGCTACTTGCGAAATTGGAATGTCGGTCGTAGTTGAAAAGTTTCCACCTTCTCATCAAAGTCTCAGCTACACACAAAGGTTAGCATGGACATGGCATCCTATAGATCCTCATGTAACGCACTGCGCGACAATGGAATACTTGGCAGTTTAGTGGCTGGGATGCCTTTCTTACCAATCTCCTCCAACAAGAACTCTAAATTCTTTTTCATCGCCCTCCATATTTTCTCTCCTTTGCTAGGGTAAAAGTCGACTCAATATTCTCTCTTCTCTTACTTGGGTATGGGATGCATAACATATGCCAAATGGCATGTGGAGTGAGGTTCACCCTTAAGTTGTGTTCTTCAATGTAGTGGGTATCAAGGTTATAACACTGGATAGCAGCATCAACTACCTTTGGGAAGTAGTGCACCAATGGGACCATGTATTGAGGTAGACCACTGAACCAAATTTTCTTTACTGTAGATTTATCTGCCTTTGCTACAGTCAACCTTGCATAGGCTGCTTCTCTTAAGGACTTAAAGTTTTTTGCAAGCTATGGATCATGGATATTACCCCATTTCTCCTCAACCCTTTTCTTGTTTCTACAATCTTTGGACCCTTTTAGCTCTTCTGTATAGGCCCTCTTTCGCCTGCTGGGTATACTAGGCATAGCATATGCCACATCCAAATAGAAATATACCTCCTCTGAAGAACATATAGCTGTAAATAGCTCCTGGATAATTTCTTCTTACATTGGCTGAGATGAAGTCTCTGACATTTTTCCTTGGGTGAAGATCTCTGCAAGTTCTTGGCTCTGCAATTTTCCTCATCTCTGGATACATAAAAGAAGAATAACTCTGCACTTTTAGCTTTGGCATTTTTGAAAATAATTTGAAATATTAAGCATTTTCATGCAATATTTTGCAATCTTTCCTCAAGGTGGTAGGCGAAAACATGCCTTTTGCATTTAATTTAGCATGTACCATTAATTTTGCAATTTGTGCAAAATGAATTGCTTGCCATTTTGAGGCGATAGGAGTTTATTATTGCATTTGGAAACCATGTGATACACTGTGATTCCCTTGGAACTTGAGCCAAAAACTTGTTTTCTTAACCCTACGTTAGTATGCACTGGTAATTAATATCCCGACTAGAATGATTATGCCAAAGCAAACGATCACGGCCTGAAAAGATATGAATATTTCCTTGGGTTCTAGGAAACACTTGTGGGATGACATAATAGTCTACAGCCATACGTCCTACTGTCAATGACCACCACTCTTTTAAATCTAATTAATTAGCTCCTATTAATCTAGCACACACTAAACCATACTCTCGCAGATGCAACTAGCCTAAAAATGTGAGCAAACACATGGACGCCTTTCAAGTTAGCAACTAGCTTATTATCACATTTTCTCAAAATGAATTAGCATGCGTCTTGTCATTTTTTCTATAAATAGGCCAATAAGTAGTGAGGAAATCATACTTAGCATTCAAGCAGTGATAGGTTGGTAGCAGAGTTTTAAGCAAGCCTTCTCATAGGTTAGGTGATAGATAAATTTTGGTATTAGCTCAGAAAGCATAGCAAGTGTCAGAATTATGGAGACTCTTGTTTGTTTAACCTCATATAAGTAACAGACATAATTCCTTGGGGAGGTTTCTACTAGGAGGCTAAAGTGGATGACCAAGAATAAGCATTATTTGGTCCTGATAGCTATAAAGTGGTTTCTGGGTAAAGACTGCAAAGAGTATGAGGACAAGTATTAGGTGAACACCGACATATTCTCCCACTTCGTGTTGTCCATGCTAGAAATCAACATCTCCTGACCTTTTATCATGAAACTTGTTAAAGAAATATTTCCCCAAAATTACTTGAATGGCCTTGGGGAGGTTGTCGCTCATGCTGCCTATGGAGTAGTTCTACTGTCAGCCAACGACCTCCGTTGCTTTATCGAGGAAGAAGCTATAGTCATTTGGCTACCATTTCTCAGTGGATTCCACCTATAGACATGCGAAGAGCACTAGCAGAGGGTTACCCAAGCCTTACATCTCCTGTTCCACAACTACAACGTAATTCGTACATTGGTATACTGATTTCAGGAATCTGGTATTTCCCCCGCCAATGGTGGTTGTGCCAAATGATGTTGCCAGTGTTGTTGAAGAACCTATGGATGAGGAAGAGGTGGATGCTATTGTTAATGCGTCAATTGTCGCCTCCCATGCCTTTAGATGAAAAACCCCTACTACTTCCAACAAATGTCTCCCTGTTTATTCTATTTCCTACTGCTACTTAGACTACCCTCCTTATAGTTTGTATATAAGCCTGAAAAAAGGCTATCATATATATAATAGCTCAAATACTTGTAAATTTTTGGATTATGGCTTCCCAACCACTTTTACAATGTAAAGAATATATATATATCTTTTAAAAGAAAATCCATGTTCTTTCCTTCATTTTGTATTTCATTTTTATGGGCTCTTTACTTTTCATTCCATCATTTCTCTGCATATGGGTGTGTTTCGTGTAAAGAAATCTTGGTATTCCACCCTCCATAATAATGGGTAATTTTGCAGAAGCACAAAATAATTTTGAAAAAGACCAGCCAAAGAAATGGTAATAAAAGAAAGCATATTCACATATGTACAAAAGTAGAGCTCAGTACTTAATGGAAAAACTTAAGATGAATCCCATTGATCGGGATTCCTAAGGGTTCCTGTTCCATATTTTTGAGCTCAAAAGTGTTATGTTCTTTGCATTGAATGATTTTAAAGGACCGTCCCTCCCATAGACTGTAAAATTTACCATGTTGACCTAGCTTAGCAGCCCTTTTATCATACTTTAGCACTAAGTCTCTACACTTTAGACCTTGGTCAAAAGCCTTCTTGTCACATCACTTGACCACTTGTTGATGTTTTGTCATGGCTATTGGGGAATTCTCCCTTTTTTCCTATCCTTCTAATAGTTTGGCAAGCTGAACTTCCATGGCGTAATTTTGTTCTATCTTGAGAGATTTCAACAATTGTAGTGCTAGAATCTCCATGGATATGGGTAACAATGCCTCTTTCCCATATACCAACTCATAAGGTGAAGTCTTAAGGACTTTCTTAGGAGTTATGTGGTTTTCCCAGAGCGTTGCTCAGAGGTTTTTATGCCATTCCCTTTGGTGTTTTGAACCAATCCTTCTAAGGAGCTAGACTAGGCTCTTGTTCATTGAATCTGCAAGACCATTTCCCTATGGGTAATATTTTGATGATGTCTTGAGGAATATGCCATTCTTTAATGCAAAGTGACATACCTTTGCACCTAAGAAATCTCTAGAATTATCCGAAATGATAGTTTTCAGAGGACCAAACCTTATCACCAGTTCCTCGAGGAAATATAAAATCTCTATTTTTGTTGCACTTTTAAGTGGAACAGCCTCCATCCATCTGGTGAGGTAGTCCATGGCAATCAGGATCCACTTGTTTCTAGCGCTAGAAACTGGGTTGATCATTTCGATGAAGTCTACGTCCCATTGTGCAAACGGTTCATCCACCACTATGGGTTTGAGGGGCATTGAGAAATTCTTCCTTTTGTCAATAAAGAACTATAATTTTTTGCAAGACTTCACCAAAGAGTGGGAGTCATTAAAAAGTGTAGGCCAATAATAGCCAGCACGCATGATTTTAATGGCGGTGGTCTTAGCAGAGAAATGTCCACTCATAGCACTATTGTGGAACGCATCGAGAATCCTCTTTGCTTGCTCTGAAGTGACGCATCGCAAGAGAACACCATTGAAATTAATTTTGAAAATGACTCCCTCTATTAGTGCATATCCGTAATTTTGCAGCCGGTAATATCTTCTTTTTTGGGATAAGAGACCTAGTAGATACTTTCCGATTTGCATGAACCTCATTCTATCAGTCAGCCAACAACCTTCTGATCATGGTTCATTCATCAAGATGAGCTCCGGTTGCTCCTCTACGGTAGGTACCTCCTCATTCTGTGCCATGTACTCACATAGTCCTCTTCCTTTAATAGTTTTAGTAGGTTGACTTCAATATCATATTCAAGGATCTTGGTGATCCAATTAGCCCTTTTTCCTCTATGATCTCCCCTTCCATAATATATTCACGCACACTGGAATGTGCGACATACACAAGCACCTTGTTGCAGGAAATTAGATGACATAAATTTTTAAGTCCCTTCACTATTGCAAAGGCCCGCCTTCCAACGAAATTATAATTCGCCTCATATTCCTTCAGGGTACGAGAATAGAATGCCACTGGATGTTCTCCTTTTTCGTCAACATCCTTTTGGGTTAGGACAGTAGGAATACTGGACTTGCTACTGAATGCATACATTATAAAATCCTTGGATTGATTTAGATTAACTAGCACTGGAGCTGTGGAAGTAGCTTCCTTGACCCTTTCAAAAGCTTCTTGAGCTTCGTTCATCCACTTGAATGTCTGATATTTCTTCAGCATCAGGGTGATCAGCCTAATTATTACCACAAAATCAGAAATAAACTTGTTAAAAAAATTTACTTTGCCCAGGAAAGATTGAACACCTTTCTTATTTACCAGAAGGGGAAGTTCTTTGATAGCCTTTACTTGTTTGGGGTCAATGGAAAACCCTTCTTTAGACACCATGTGTCCCAGCAGCTTGCCTTGTGGTACTCTGAATACGCATTTCTTTAGATTTAAGGAAACCTCGAATTCCTGGAACTTTTGAAAAACTAATTCTAAATGAATAAAATGATCATCCCTAGATTCAGAGAACATAGTAAGATCATCTAAATAAATTAGAATAAACTTATTGATTAGTTCATTGAATGTGATGTCCATCACCTGCTAGAATGTCGCCCTTGCATTGGATAAACCAAAATGAATTTTAGCATATGCAAATGTTCCCCATTTTGTGGTGAATGTAGTCTTGTGTTGATCCTCTTCTTTAACTCAGATCTGATTGTAGTCAGAGAAACCATAAAGTAGAGAAAACATTTTTGATCCTACAACCATTTATAGGATTGACTCCATTGAAGGTAGTAGATAGTGGTCCTTTATAGATGCTCTGTTTAGGTCTTAGAAGTCCACACACAAATGGATATCTCCATTCTTCTTTCAGACTAGGACCAGATTTGATACCCAAGTACTATGCTTGATTGGGAAGACAATTCATGACTCAATGAGCTTAGTTAGCTCTTGCACCATTAGCGCTTCAATTTTAGGGTTGACTGGTCTCTATTTCTGTTAGATTAGTTTTCCACCTTCCATTAGCTCAATAGTGTGTTGAATGATATCAGGATCATACCCCTCCAAATCATCATAGGACCAGGCCACTACTCCATATTTTTCACAGAAATTGATGAATCTTTCTTTATCATGATGTGGGACATTTTTCTCAACTCAGAGATTCCTACCATCAGAGACCCGAAGGTCCACATACTCACTTTTGTCTGCTACGAACTTCCCTTTATCATTTCAAGCATCATCACAATCAAATTTTTTTTGAGAGTAACCAATCCTTTTAGAATTTTATTCAATTTGAGCTGCATAATTTTTCCTTCATAAGCTTTGGCAATCTTTGGTTGAAATTTATCGGTGAACTCCCCTGAGTACTGGATAAATGAAGCAATGTGTTCATCACTTTCAAAAACTTGCCAAATTTGATCATTGTCGGGGATCGCTGGTTGGACTAGTACTCGTATTGAATGTTCATTTTAAAGAAGGTCAGAGATAGAATCAAACTGAGCACCAATCACGACCATGTGATTTGCATTGCTATTTTTTCCTTGGGGAATAGTCTTGATGTTGAAAGCTTCAAAACCATCAATTAGTCCCATAATCGATGTCAATAGGATCTCATGCGGATATTCTTTTCCACAGAAACTCCTCGGACTTGGTTAACTACTAGTTCAAAATATTCAAACACAATTAATTGCTTAATTCCCATTCATTCTGCAAGGCTTAAGCCTTGGACTAGTCCTTCATATTCAGCCTCATTATTTGAGTAGGTGAAATGAAAGCAAAAAGACCTCAACAATTTTTCATTTTGTGGGGATATTAGATATATCCCTGCTCCAGCACCCACTTTGCTTCTTGCTCCATCAAAGTATAGTGTCCAAAGCTCATTTGCTTGGCTACCTTCGGACTCTTTGGCGACCTTTAGAAGCACTTGGTCTTCGTCAAAAATTACATAGGTGCCCAATCCTGTAGCATGATAATTTCTGAAAGGATCATTGTCCATGTATTCACTCAAACAAGCATCTTCTTTGTCATTATGGTCTTTTCTCACCCTCTCTTCCTCTAGTAATTCAACATAATACATTTCTTGCTTGGGAATAGAGGTATGGGTGGCTTCAAAAATGATCAAGGTTTCATTTGCTACATGTTCAGAATGTAAAGCCTCCAATTATATCTTCATTTTTGCATCGTGTTTGGTCCTAAGTATCAGATGTGACCAATCCAAGGACAGGTATCTGCCCACCTTTGAAGTAAATTCTTAGGATAGACAGAGACCAAACATAGGAGGAACATCTATGATCACAGTGTCTTGCGGCATCATGATACTAGAGCAAGCGAATAGAGTTAAATGAAGCACTTTGATGACACCAATGGTCTCAAATTTATTCCCATCAAGCTACATTACCCCTCTTTTCATAGGTTCATAGCTGAGTCCCAAAGCTTTGGCTATCTGTTTAGGCATAACCGTGGTACTAGCACCAGAATCAATCATAGCATTGTGCAATAACTTCTTTCCTATAATGAAAGTTAAGAAGAAGGGTTAAGGTTTTAACTTATTCCTGTCCTTGGCAGGGGATTCCTTTGTATTGTTTGTAAGGACTTTAGCTGGTGGTATTTGATAAACCTCTATACTGGAAAATAGCTCTGTCAGTGTCGGGTTGACCTCTTCTTGAAGTTCCTTCTGTAATAGTGTCTTTTGTTCTAGGATCGCTATAATGTCCCATAGAGACACATTAGTAGATGATTTCTTCAATTTCTCTACCACATTAAAAGGTGGAAAACTTAGAGCTTTTTACTCCTTGGTTCTTGCTATAATAATTTCCTTTTGTGGTTGAGATGGTGATGAGATGGTTGAAGTACCAAGAATCTAATCGAAAAAACCATTGAGTTGCAACCTGGCTGAAAGGGAACAACTGACTCGCTGGTGAATATTCTCTTCAAGTGCATGTTATAATTAGATTGCACTTGCATTTTTTTGGGCATGAACGTGTCATTAGAAAACAATGTTTCTTCTTCCTCCATCTAGGAGAAAATCACATGATCAAAAGCAATATCAAACTCTTTTTCTAAAGACATTTCTTGCATTTGGACGGTAAGAACCACACTCTCCATTTGTGGTGAAGCATACATATAACCTCCATGTTCTGTTGCCACACTTTGGCTGCATTGCTCCGCCACCTTATGTTGTAAGTTGCCATGTAGAAAGTTCCAGGGCATATGTGCATCACTGTAAGGGAAGCACCATAGATTGATATCATCAATAAGGTTGTTCTGCCTTGAGGTTAATTCCCTACTCGAGCTTGGTGACACACTCGTAAGCAAAGTAGGCATCGACACCATTTGGTTTGCAGTCAGGGCTGGTGGATTAGCATGAGGCACACCCTGGTATTGATTATGTTGATAAGAAGACCACCCACCTTGATAGTTTTGATATGTAGGCTTCAGAAGAGCTTCTTGGTTCTACTTAAGAGTGGTTATATCATTTTCCATGGTTCGCAACATCTCTTTGAGATTGCTTATTTCATCCTTGGAAGAATTTGATGTAGAAGCCACATTTTGTGGGCTTTCCGCATATGTGTCTACTAACTGGGTAGTTGTGGGAATGCTAGTTGATGCGACCTCTTGCACGGAGATTGATATTTTAGGAAATATCAACATAATAGGTTAAGGAGGTAATTTTTCACAATCTATTAAATGATTCTCGGCTTTGATAGCGATACTATAAGCATTTGGTAGAGTAGCTCCTCCCAAATACTTGATCATCACAGAAATGTCGAAATTGATGGAATTTAGATAAAATATAAATGCCAACTTAGGAGTTAGGTGTATGGTAATAGGAATCCTCTGCTAACTTGCATGAAATTGGGCATTAAAGTCCGTCAGAGCGTCCCGAGGGGCTCGTTTTATGACAAAAAGTTGATAATACAATGAAGAATGATCTCCATCATTTGAGAACCTCTCATAGAATGGATCTTTGAGCTCATCCCAGGTGCGAATAAAATTAGGTTTCATTGTTCGGTACCAATCCAATCCCTTTCCTTTAAAAGATTTTGCGAGAAGCCTTAGGGCTAAATTTTGTACTGTAATCCCGTGTACGAGACATACATCTACCACATCCTTTAAATGTTCTGCTAGTTTTCTTGAGTTGTCTCTTGTAAACTTTGGTATACCTTTCATGGCTGAAACTAGGATGGCGCCCCAGACAACGGGCACTACCGGGGCTACTAGTGGACTTCTGAAATCCCATGCCATGTAGTTTCTGTTGGCGGTCGGCAACATGGTGAGAGGAAAGGGCAGCAGGAATGGAACAGTTACTAGCCGACTTGCGACTTGGACTATCCCTAGGGGAGGTACTAGTAAACTGGGGTTTCCTATGGTTTGAGATCTAGTTTCAAGCCGCTAGCTCATACACCCTTCTAAAATGAAATTTCATTTAAGCTCGGTCCCATCGGGCATGCCAAGAAAAGAACAAACTGTTGACGCCAAAATTTAATGAGGTAACAGAGCCTTATAGGAAACTTGGTTTAAGGGGGATCTTTTGCACTAAACTGAGTAACCTCTGGATTTTTAGAGAAGTTGACTTCTTCTATAATGGGGTTTGGAAAGGGAAAAGGAAGTAGATATAATAAAATGAAGTCCAACCTAAGGCGATTCACCAAGATTTAATGATGGGCATGATAAATCATAGATTTAAGAGCCTGAATGGTGTCGTAGTGTTCTAGAACATCAGAGACTTAAGATTATAGCATAGACAATTCATTTATTGACATAAAATATCATTGCATACATTCCTACTACTGAGAAGAGTCCTTAGACATGATCTAGGTAAGAAAACTTGCATCCAATGTATATTGAAGTTCTCAAATGAAGTGTTAAGACAATAAAAAACATAGTTCACAGTTTGATCAAATAGCATGAAAAATAGAAAGGCCAAACAACTGGTATAGTCTGAGAGTTTTTTTGCAATCAAATAAATAGTAATAAAGGCCTGGCATCTTTTACTAAAGCCAACGTTTTCCTTCCAAAATTCTGGCCCATTTCTCATAATAGAGAAAGTATATATAGCAAGAAAACCTCCCACCACCTCGGAGAGCAACAACAGAAAATATTATGCAATCCCTGGCAATGATGCAAGAATCAGAATATCCCCAAGGCCATTACAATAGAATCGATCAAGAACCAAGCATCGGGTCATCCCAGGCATAGGTGCATCCTTTGCAATGATGGCGATGGTTCTAGCTAGGCTCAATCAGACAAGTGTCACCCCCTTGTGCGAATGATCATGACATGCAACGACCAATAGCATTATTCGATTCATCCAGTTCATCGCCTGCATATGAGAACTATTGGTTAGGAATGTGGAACCCTTTCACTGTAGACCCATATGAACCTCTCTCCCCTGGCCATTGAGGACTTGCATTAGCACTACATGTGTCAAATGGGTGGATCCTTCACCAACAATGGAGGGAAAGATCACCAGTTAGGTGCAAAAGAGACATATGGCAGCATTTTGCTACCTGCAGTTGCTAATTCATCTTTGTGCTAAAAGATGTGTGAATGGAAGACATGTAGCAAGCATACACTGCAGACAACAACTATGGGGCCTGCTAGAACCTTTTAGAAATGAGGGCTTCATGGTAGCCTTTTAGAGCCCAATGAGACAACAACCAAAACATTACCAAAAGAAACCCATATATGCAACACGTGGGAGCATAGCGGAGCATGCTGGGACACAAAAGGAACGCTGAGACTCAGAGGTGCGAAGAGTAGACATGTGGAGCGGTAGCGCAAAACTTAGACAAAAGGCCGAACTAATCTTGCGAAGTGTGGGCCAACGCATAGAGGAAAAAATAAACACCCTAAGGGAGCTAGCTAAATATTTGTTAACAGGGCTAATGTGAGGTTGGACCAAGTTTATATTATGATACAAATAGCTTGGGAAAAGGGATGATGGAATGGTTAAGTATGGGAAATTGTAGAGATAAATATAACACCAAGGCAAGAACACTAGAACTAATTTTAGCACTATGGATTAATCCAAGACTCAAAATTCCACTAATAGGCATCCCTTACCTCTTAAGTTAATTCCATAGGTGGGTTTATCCTCCAATATAGTGCCATTGGTTAGCTTATCATGTGAACTTCCGCTATAAGTAGGATTACCATACACTTTCATAACATGCATGTGTGGTTTCAAAACGTTTATATCTTCTTGTAAATTTGAAAGAAAGGTATGTTTGGAATTTTCCAATAGGTGTTAGGGGTTAATTTGACTTGGTTTTAGCATTAGAGTGACAAACCTTGTGGTTTAGGTTCCATAAATAAAATATACTAATTTTTTTAGCTACTTCTTATTATCATCTTTATCTTCAATGAGCTTTCTAATGATCATCTAAATATTCATTTCTAATGAAAATACACAAATTGATGTGTAATAGATCCAAGGTGAGGCTCATAGAGCCTCATCTTTTCAAACCATTAACCAAAGAAATGCTAAGAACAATATATTCAAAAGAGACGAAGAATAAGGCAACTTGTATTATTAGGAAGGAAGAGATGCCTTTATATAGCATGACCTCATGTTCGAGTCTCGAAACCCTCCCATATCGTCAACGCATGCGTCTAGGCTAACCATGTCAAGTTTCACTCCATACAAGCACAAATTGAAAAAAATTCAATGTTGGCCCCATTCACATGTCACTATGCAAGGTCAACACGAGGAAACACTATTTTTTTGGGAATGAAATAACCAAAGATATGATCAAATAATATCTAATCATAAATAGTCATAGAGTAATTAGGATTTGATCATATGGAAATTTCTAGGAGAGCTACAATAGTTGTAACATCATGAATTAACAACATTAAAAAGTACATCATGAATTAATTATGTAATGGCATAAAAATTAAAAACATCATGAATTAATTATGTAACCATATAAGTCAAATATAATTCTATCAAGAAATCAATATCAAATAGATAGTATAATTTCATAACTCATACATTTCAATGTCATTGATCTTCTTCTTCATCCAATCCAAATTCGACATTGTAAGGATTGTTCATATCATCATCATCGTCATTGATATCAGTTTCGATAATGTCATCATCCACACGGATATCATCTTCATGAAAATTAACTCCTACAACATCATGATCTAGTTCCTCTTCTTCGACATCTTTGTCAGGCACATCATCAACTAACTATTGATCCTAATCATCATCTACATCATATTCTAGTTTTTCGATATCTTCTTCTTCCACCACATTATACTTTACCATCCTTCCTCTTGGATCATGTCTAAAAAAAATGACCAACCAGATTTACCTAGAACCTTTGAGTAAAATACCTGCTCACATTGACTTGGAAGAACATAGGGCTCATTTCTAGCTCGCTTGATCGACATTATATTAACCATAGTAAATGCATTATCATGTTCAATAAAAATTCTCTCATGATCATTTTCATTCAATCATAGTCTATACCATTAGAAAATGAACAAAACTAAATTGAAGGACTTAAATTCACACTCAATTATATAATCCAAATTCCCATAGTATTGATTTTTTGAGACTTCTGGATGTATGTCACTTCTAGATGAAACATTAGTCACCTGGGAATGTGCAGGATCATGGAAAAAATAGGCCTTTAAGTGGCGAAAAATTTAGAAAAATTAGAGTTAGGCAACTTGACGTAAAAATTTGAATAAGTTATCTATATTATTTCAAAAATATGTAAGAATAGAATTTGTAGAAAATTGAATGTAGTTTCTAAACTACTAGGTCTTTTTTTAAAAAAATTTATTTGGTAAAAAATTGAAATTTCAATGCAGAGTACTTAAATTTCAGGAAAAAATAAGAAGTAGGTGTCTGTCTAACCACCCTAACCACAATAAAATGATAATATTTTTTTATAAAATTTTAGATATAAGTAGAGGACTCATGTACCGATGTGATTCATATTTTTTTGCAATTTTTTTTCAAGTAAATAATTAATTATGAATTTTTTATTACAAATTTTAAAAAATATAAAAACTTGTATGTCTAACTACCCGAACTTGGTCAAAACTTCATGAAACTCATTTTTTTATTTTTTTAATCCTATATTATGTGAACCATAGAATGTGACGATGTTTTGGATTAAAAACAAATGATATCATTTGAAAGCTATAGATGTTTTTCAATCACCCTATCAATCGGGACTTTACTCGTGAATTCAAATAGAAAATAAATAATAATAATTTATTGAATTCAAAGTAAAACATAATTTATATTGGTGGAAAAATGAGAATCTCCTTTAAAAACCCTTTTTGTTTCATCAATTTTGGGTAAAAAAAAAGTCATCAACCACATACCCTACAAATACCCATCATATCGCCACTTTTTGGCCCATCATGATCCTACACATACCCACCTAAAAGATTGAAGTTATCTCAGAATCACAAGTTTTCTTCGTGTCATCCAAATTTTAGATTTTAAATTTATGACCATTGCACCACATAGCCTTGTGGTGTTTCACCTACAATATGTCAAACATGTAAAAATTATTGCATCGTCAGTTGATAAACATAGTTATCCTTGGTCGAATGTATGCAAAGAAAAAAAAACTCAACATATATATACATCAATGGGTGATCCCATAATAGTGGTTTATAATTTTGGCCAAACCGACACTAAATTATTATTTTTAACTAAATCTTCACATTCGGGCACCTATAGCGGCTAAACTTTGAGGAATTTGAAGATGGTGAAAACTAGAGTCTCATCAAATTTTGTCTGTAGATTCTAAAAATATTTTTTTCAAAATTTTTGGAATCAAATTGCACTTCTTTTTCCATCTCCCAAGAAAATAGATTTTTTTCAGAAAAAAACATTTTTTAAAAGTGACGCACACCGTATAACGTATAACTTTTTTTCCATTAAGGATAAAATTCTAATTCTTTCAAATTTAGATTTGTAACTTTGATATCTAATGCTTCCACTTGGATAGATAGTTTTTTATTGAATATTTTTTCCTTAATCAAGTTTCAAAGTCAAACGAATTACAATTCAGACACAATGTGATTGTATAACGCGTAACTCTTTTTGTATATGTCAATTTTTTTTTTTATTTATTTGTTGGATCAAGGACTTCAATACCTGGTGCACTCATATTTTTCAATTTTTTTTTTGATAATCTTCTATTTTTCCACATGTGAAGAACAAAGAAATTCATTTTCGATGAAAACCTATGTTTAATAAAACTTAAAACAAATACATAACAAAACCAAAACATATTAAAATTATATTCATTGGATAGATTGTTATGAGGAATACCATAATCATTTGAAATAAATTTTAAATGAATTCATTTGATCCCCCAAAATCTAAATCAAAAGTGATTTTTTAAGATTTTGATAGGTGTAAAGGAGACGCATTTATAAGTATGGTTTAAAACTAGGGAGGTTCTATCCAAGGGGGTTTGATCTAAGGTGATTTGATCAAACCCTCTTCAATTGGAATCCTTAAAATGGAACTTTTTAAGACTTAAATCATTATATTTTCTAAAAATATATGATTTCAGCTAAAATTCATTCCTCTCAGGAATTGTAAACCACTATTATAACATCACCCCAATATAATTAAATAATATGGGTGATTAATATTTTTATACATACCTGTTTATCTTTTAAACCATATGCTAAATCAATTTCCCTTGGTGCAACATTGGAATCTCCATTACAGTGAGCTTCTTTAACCAATGAAGCCACACTTTCCCATGTTAATGCATGACCAAATTGTTGACATCATTCAATCCATACCATCATCCAATCAAGATTGTTTGCAATGTACAAATGTAGTGCATCCCACTCTCGACCAACTGTATAAAAAAAATTGAAATTCACAAACAACATATAATTAGTTAATTACCATGGTATATGACCTTAATTTATAATTGATGTAGCTGAAAGTCTAACATCCCACAACCAATGATCTTCTTATCTTTCATTGTTGGATGAATTCAAATTAAAGGAGTACACAAAAAGAATGAATTATGACCCTAAAGGGTACATACACTCTTGTAAGAAAAATAAAAACCTTAGTGGATACACCCATGTTCCTATATCGAGGGAAGATGTGTTTAAGAACAAAAAAGAAGCAGAGGAGGTTATAGAAAATTTCATGGAGTTGGAGAAAGAAAAGAAAATGTTGCAAGAAATGGATGATTCATCTGAAAAAGAATCTGTGGGAGAAAATGAAGCACAATCACAACAAAGAATAGTCTCTTGGATGATGAATGATGAATATGAAGAACTCCCTAATAGGGACTTACAAGTAGTCAAGGAATTGCATGTAGATGAAGATGATAGGCTTACAGCCTATGAATCATTTATTTCTGATAATGAGTTTTTCAAGTCAAGAGAATTTAAATATTTTTTTATATAATTACAAAGGAAAAAGGTTGAGGGAATCCATCCCAAATATTATCCCTGAAAATGAACAACAATTGATAAAAATGTTGAAAGATGATATATATACAGTGAAGTGCAGAACATGACCCCTGAAAGGGATAGACAGTTGTTACTTGAAGCTGGTGTAATAGTATTTCCTAGTTGGGACCTCAGTGCCTCTTTAATTTTGGATAGTTTTTTGCATAACAAGGAAGGAGAATACAAGTTAAACATAGAGGGTGTGAAGGAAATTTACATAGAGTCAAGATTCAATCCTGATGAAAATTCAATGCTGATATGGGCACTATACCCACCTCACAAAAGGCCAAAGATCATTGATATCAAAAAATACTTTGGAAACATGATGACCCTTAAAGTTGGGGAAACTAACCCTGTGGCTTCAGCAGACATGGGCATAAGCATTGCCAAGTTCAACAAGGCATAAAAAATACAGTTGATGAAAGAAAGAAATTATTACAAAATGAAAAGTGAAAAATCAAATTTGGAAATTATTGCCATGAAAGATGCCAGAATGAGGACCACCTTTGGAATTGATATAGAGTTATAGAGTGAATATGAGTAGTTGCAAGAAGAACATCAATAGATAGTAGAAAAGATGAAGGACCTTCAGTTTGACACTATGGAAACGATGTTGCACAAGATATTTACAAACCTGAAGATATGCCTTGATAATTTTTGGCATGTTCACAAAAATAACTATGAAGCCATTCTTGAGCATGGAAGAGTGAAAAAAAGATTGGGTACTAAGAGACATGATATGCAACTACATGAGTGATCTGACACCAATTCCATCTCGACCATTGACACAATCATGTGAAAGCATGAAAAATATGATGAAAAATTACACTCATAAAATGCAGGGTTTGATGATACTGTGAAGTTGGGATTACCCAAATTATGTGATAAGAATGGGTTTCTAAAGGAATGAGATGATTGGATGTGTTGGAACCAGAATTTTTACATTAAATTTCGTTGATTTTGTCATTTAAAATCAAGGGTCTCTCTTAGTATTCTCATAAAATTAATGTTTTTTCCATCCAAAAAGTCAATTTAGCCTTTTATTTCCATTATGCTACCATACTTGAGTATACCATATATGAATTTCCTTTTCCCTCCTTACCACAGCCTCCAACAAAGTAACTCACGATAGCATGGTAAGAGGATGGTAGTATATCGTATTACCACTATACCACATAGGGTTGATACCTAGTCTATGGTAGAGTGGGGTCATCATCAATACTAGCATAAGGAACTGCTATACCATGAGGGTTTAGAGTAAGGCATGTGGTAGAGAAGTAAAGTTAGAATACACATAAGGGAGAACCGCTATATTGCGGGGGGTTGGAATAAAGCCCACGGTAAAGCGGTATATAAGATAAAATACTAAATAAAAATTGTGGTACTGGTAAGGAAGACAAGGAAGTGCATGGTAGTGTGGTATAATAAGAACAATTAAATATTATGTACCATGGTGCCATAGAGGAGTGAGGAGTGACATACGGTAGTGTGGTAATCAACCGTTGGAGCATTAAATGAAGACCAATCACATCAATCAACATCAAAATATGAAATGTAGCTCAATGTGAAGGATTTGAATGATGTAGAACTTATATGGAATTAATGCAATATGATATGAGAATTAAACCAAGAAAATTGTGAATTCATTCGCTCATGGTCATAGAAGTTGAGTATAGGTGAGCTCAAGGTGTTACAGTCAGGAGAATTCTTCAAGAAAAGCAATATTTTGGGTAAGTTCTATTCGCCACACATTGAATTTTGAGCAATGGCATCTAAGAAAACATAAGGACTAAAAAAGAAGAAAAATCCAATAAAGCTTCATTACAGTCACCATTACTTGCACTGCTACCTACTTCAGTCGATAAAGGTTATAAGGGGGTCTTTAAGGATTTAGCTCAAGGGTGCAGAGACCCAATAATTCCATGGTCTGGGTGGAATTTGTATTGGTATTTTTATAATAATATGAATGAAGGGGTCTCGGTATCAAACCCATGGACTCTTGACATGGGAAAATTGATAGGTCCTAATGTATTTGTTGATATTAAGCTAATTAGAGATCTAACCAATAGATATCATGCCCCGTTGAAGGTTGTTAGGATCCTAGATGGACAATGTCTAGTAGATATCTCTAGGGAGGCTATAATTAGGTGTTTTGACCTAAATAAGTAGGTTGTCATATGGATAGATTTGGGGAAGCTAGAGAAAGAGTACAAGATATTAAAGAGGACTTATAGAATTTATGAACTTCCCCTGCACATGAAAATGGGTGACAAGAATAGAGTCCTTCCTATTCTATCTTCAAAAGTTGAACCCTTTCTAGTGTATGATTTTTAGACTTATTTCAAAAAAACCTATTGTTCATTATGCCAAATTCTTGGATTTGATGCTGAAGACAACATGTCAGTTAGATTGATGAGGATGGAAATGACTATCTAACACCTTGAGTCCAATGTGGAGTTTTATTTTGCTTCTATCATTCAGGAAAAAATTCATGAAGGTCTATTACAGGTTAGGGAAGCTAAGGCCCCTATCACTTACATAAAGTATTTTGTACTATGTCATCTAATTCTATTTCAAAATGAAACAAAGTGGACTAAAAGGATGAAGTTGAGCACACATGAAAATGGAGTTATGTTTCCAGTACAAAATTGGTGCTATGTTTGGGATAGTAAGTGCCTTGAAGGTGACTTTATTGTGTTTAGAGATGAATTTTCCCTCAGACTAATTGATTCCCTTGGTTTTCCTACACTGAGGTTACCACAATCTTTAATGGAAGTTATGAGACCTTTGCAATACAAACTAGACCAAGGTTTCATACACAACTATGTTGACTGGGTTTTAATGCCACAATATACCATCATTAGGGTGTATGGTTGTGATCAGGCGCCACATGTTTTACTAAAATTTGTGCCAGTAGAGTATTATTTTTAGAGTTTATTTGGAAAATGCTCTTGATGGAACATAGTCTTATGAAGAATTAGAAAAAAAGGGGACTTTCCTTCCTAACTTAACAATTTTTGAGGAATTATCAATTGGGTTAGATATGTTGGAAGAAGTGCAAAGATTCATAAGAGCCAATTTTTCTCTCAGATCAGGAAAGGTGAGAGTATGTGATCCAGAGGGTCACATCAATAATATTAGAAGGACCCTACTTATAAAGAGGGTGATAACACATGTATTTGATCCAAAGGAGGATGTGATAAGAAACCTGGTATACTTTTCATATGTGTTTGAAACAAGGAAAAAATGGTTAATGATGATGAGATGGGAGGACTAGAAGAAATAAAAAGATAAGAATTTCAAGGGGTTCTTTGATGAAGAGCCAAATTTGTTGAAAATGATGCACTTGATTCTAGGTAAGTTTGATGAGATGTATAAAAAGGCTCAAGAAGAGAATTCAGCTTCACCATTTTCACCTCAACCTCCCTCATCCATAGCCTCCACATTGCATACACCACCTCCTCCACCAGTTCATCCATCTCCTCCACCCCTAATTGGTGAACCACCTGCTAAGAAACATAAAGTTGAATCACTAGTTGATTATGGGTCAGGTGATGAAGAACAAGAAGCAATCCTGACACTAAATGAGATGAAAGAAGTAGCAGAGCAACAAAAAGTGTTAGACCCTAATGACCCAAAAATAAAAATATCAGAGGGAGTCATTGATGAAATATAAGATGATAAGAGAATAATTACTTCTTTGTGGTTCATGGAGGATGATGATTTCATCCATATAAGGGAATTCAATGATTTTTGGATAAAAATTAAAATGAGATAGTTTGATGATAGGCTAAAAATTAACCTCATTGGGATTGATGATTCAAAGCATGCAAAGGTGAAGGTCCAGACAATGGCAGAGTTGGATATTGATAGCAACAATATTATTCCTAAAGAAGCAAGGGAGTTGGTGCTAAGTAGTAAGATGTTAATCATATCTAGAATAGAAATCTCGAAGGTATTTTTGTTAGATCAAATCAGAGCTTGAGATGATCAAAACTTGGTTACGGAATTTGATTTAGAAGAAGGAGTCTCAGGCATAGGATACAATTCTACCACCCAAACCCTTTCCCTATGGACAAAACAAAAGAACACAAGGAATCCAAGGATTTTGGATGTACTGCAAAAAATGAGAGGGTCTGCAATGGTTAGGACAATGAAGGACACTACTCCAATAGAAGAAACAACCATACCTATGAACTCTACCATGTTTACAAAGGATGCAGTAGAAAACATGGAGAAGAAGATAACAGAGTATGGAAAGAGACTTAAGTTATCAAATGATGATATAAATAAGTTATTAATTGAAGGTGACAGATTAAAACAACAATTACAACAAGACACAAATGTAAAAGGGGATGAAATGGTTGTCTATCATCAACCTACTCAAATTGAAGATTCACAAATCCAATAGTTGAAAGAGGAGATTGTAAATTTGAAGAAACATAATATGGATGATGTCAGGCAACACATCTTGGATACCTTAAAAGAAATATTGAAGAACAGAGTTGGAGTTTTAAAAGAGAAGATAAGGGGAGTCCATGAGGGTTTTAGTCATTTGGTGAAAGCCCTAGAACAAATAAATACTAATTCCCCAATCCTAGAGGAATTATATAAAAGATGGCAGCCCACTTACCACATTTTAAACACTTTATGCAAAGAAAAACATAGGGATATTGATGCACCTTCGAGATCAAAGCCTACTCAAGAGATGGTGAAGGTAGTTATTGATGAGCATAAGTATTTGATTGACATGAAGAAGAAGGTGGAGAATAGAAGTAATTCATTTAATTCAATAAATAATAGTTTGATTCCTTTGATCATCAAATATGATGGACAATTCAAGGATGTGGATGAATGGAAGAATGAGTTTGATCAAATGGTTCCTCAATGCTTGACATGTATTTAGGGTGATGGTGATATAAATGTAGAAAAATTTCACACTCTGCTTGATGGAATTATAATGTTAGATAATGGCTACACAAAGTTTTTTGTAGATGCCATAAACCTACTTGATAGTAGATGGAAGATTCACCTTACAAATTTCACTACTGCAGAAGAATTCAAGTGGCCGAATGATGTAACAATAAGAAAATGGCAAGAAAAATATCTAGGCTCGAATGAAGATTAATCGGAGTCATCAGAAGGAAAACATATCATATCATAAAGTAAGAGCCTTGCATAGGTCTTAGATTACCATGGGCTTCTTACTTGAAGATTAACAGATTTGCATATGTTAGTTATCTCTAAATACATTTTATCTTTTTAGTTAAGTTTTGTTATCAAAAGCCACATCCTTTGGTCTAAAACTTGTTGCCTCTCATATAAATAAGAGAGACCAAGACCATAAGGATGGGATTAGATTAGAAGATAGTAGATAGAAGAAGTAGGATAATAGAGATTGATACAATGTTTACAACAAAAAGGACCAAGATGCACATGTAAATTTTGAAGGAGTTAATGAAAAATATGTGATTCGGTGGCTCTATATTGGTATCAATTGTTTGTTAAGTTAATTGAAGATATTAT
Organism: Sequoia sempervirens; assembly: GCA_007258455.2. Classification (NCBI taxonomy): domain Eukaryota; kingdom Viridiplantae; phylum Streptophyta; class Pinopsida; order Cupressales; family Cupressaceae; genus Sequoia; species Sequoia sempervirens. The sequence continues at coordinate 122,818,670 of VDFB02105785.1, forward strand.
CAGTTTGTCTCCATATTTTATATTTCTCTATTGTTTAAATTGATATATTAAGCATAATTTCAATTTATTAGTGCACATTTGATGTATTTGTGTGGCATATTTAATTGGGTCTTTCAAGTAAAGATTAAAATCCTCTTGATTATTCACAACAAATTGGAATTATTATTTTGGATTATTAAAGAATAATTTGATAATTACACCCTTCCCTATTTATACAAGTTATTTGTGTGTGGAAGATTCTTTCATTTGGACTAGTTCTATGTTGTTTCTTTTCAAGCAATTGAAGGCAATGTAAAATGTATTATAATTAATCTTCATAATCATCTTATAATTACCTCTCACTTCCCTCAATCTATCTTTCCCCATGAGGTACTCCCCTTTGAATTTTTTAATGGAGTTGGGATCCCAAATGCAATCTACATGGATCTTTGTTGCGAACATAGGAAGATATTTAGTAATGTACACCATGGTTTGGTATACCATATATCCCTCCACCATAGAACCCTTAGGATGTGCTCTTTGTCTAAACAATTCCTTCAAAAATTTCAAGTGCCTCTCAACCATCCACATTAACCTTGTGTGTATAGGTCCACACAATTCAATCTCCTCAACTTGGTGTATGAGGTAGTGATCTTGTGCATTGAAAAATGTTGAAGGTAGACACTTTTGCATTTCACACATTAGATGAGGAATTTTTCTCTTCCAATAATTTATATATTCTTTATGGATTTCTATACATGACAACCATCTGCAAGTGATTCAAGGCACAAATATACTAATGAGATTCAACAAAAATATACAATATATTACATAACAATTAAAACAAATGGAAAATATAAGATTTATACAATGAATTGATAAAATATTGCTACTTACCTCTTGTATTTTCCAAGATCATATATAACCTACTTGACATTGTTGTCGAAGTTGTCTGGGAGAGATAGAGGTAGAGCGCACTACAATAATTATAAAATGATCTTTTCATTATTTTTCCAAAACTAGTAAACATAATACACTGAAAGTACATGCAATATACAAATATATATAAAATATACTAGAATAATTATCTTAATGAAGGTATGCCAATCATGTGTTTTCATCCCTAACCCAAATTCTCCTTTCTTTGTTATGATATTGTTTATGTTCATAGAAAATCCTCTAGGAAATCAAATTTTTCGTAAGACTCCATTTATAGCATTGCTTTGTTGCTCTATTAATAACCAAGGAAGGGCGCTTATATTAATTTGGTCTCCATCGCTATTTAATTGAATGAAATTTTTTATTGCATGAATGGATTCTTGAATGTCACTACAAATTTTGACAATTTTTTCTTTGTCATGCTCTCCATCCAATATTTTCCATAATGTTTTTGTTATATTCTTTCCGATATGAATTGTATCAAACAAATGCACAATTTGTAGCTGCTCATAGTAGGGCAACCTACTAAATTGTCTCAGATAACTTTTCAATCCTTGTGGAAGCCGACCATTAATTCCTTGACAACCTTCATGAAGAATATAAGTGAAAAAAATTAACTACAATAATTGTCAATTACAACATGAATAAACAAAGCACAATATAAAAATATAAATTCCAAACATATCATATATGACAGATAAAAAGTTTGATCTGATGTATAACCTTGATGATTAATTCTATTATATTCCAACTTCCATAGGCGTGGTGTCATTCTTCATGGTTTTGATGTAGTGTCTTCTTTCCCATTGAAAATATGTTTTTCAATAGTTTAATACTTATGATTTCTATGGAGGAAGTGCCTATACTCATCAAACACCTACTTTCCTAAACTTGTTGAATGATGAGATTTCATCTTTGGACCATAAAATGGACATGCAAATTTTCCCTTTGTTTGAAGACCTACAAGATCACATATAATTGGATTAAATATGTCAATTTTAATAATTATATATAATGAATAGATTATTTAAAAAATATGCATGATATCTACTTCATAAAATTAAATATCATTAAAGTGTAGTCGAACATTATAACATACCACAAAAATGTGTTAGCCTTGGGGCATCATGAATTGTCCATACAAGCATTGCATGGAATTGAAAATTTCTTTGTCCTATTGGTCTAGAGACATTATACATAGTGACACTATTCCATAACTTTAGTAACTCATTGATAAGAGGCTTGATATATACATTCATATCTTTAACTTGGTACTTACCTAGTAGAATGAACATAAACATTGCATAATTATTATAAAAAATTTACTGCAATATATATAAATTAGTTTACATGACTATTACATGAAAAACATGTCATTATGCAACAAATAAGACAAATGAGATGCTACTATGTTAAAGAAAATTGATATAAAAAAAACAATCATTTCCAACACTATGTGCTCCCTCTTTATTGGCATCCATGGAGGAAATGTTATTATTGATAACAAAAATAGGCCACATTGATTAAATAGATCTCAACTCTGCAAATGGATTGACACCGTCCACTTCCAATGAAAGCCTAAGATTGCGAGGTTCTTCTTTAAAGTGTGGCCATTTTTCCTCCATGTCTCTAAATGAAGAACCATCCATAGGGATTCGAAGAATGTCATATCCACTTCTATTCTATGCATGGTAATCCATAAATTGCACTAAGATTTCACACCTAAATAATCGTTGCATACGTGGACTAATAGGAATATAACGAAGAACCTTATGAGGCATGTTTTTTGTTAGTTGATTTGTTTGATATCTATTGATATGACATTCTAGGAATTTTGTTACAAATTCATGTTTTTTATGATATATAATATGATCATTGGGACATGCATATATTGCTTGATACTCCATTCCACTATCTTTCATAACGAAAGATAAATCTCGGTATGAGCGAGGTAAAATATTTGGTGGTGGTAACAAAATTCACCTACCAATCTACAAAAAAAATAAAATGTTAATACAAAAAATATTAATGGTACATATTTCATCCTTTATTTACTAGTAATGAACTAAAAATAAAAATAGATGAAAAATGATGACATATATGACATACCTTAACATCCATGAGATTGCTATGTTGGATAAACAATTCATAACCTTCAAGTTCACCAACAACAATACAACAAAGAGAAGATTTTTTTGGGAGCCTTCATAAAGGGGCTTGTATGCCTTCTCAAGTACAAGTAAATCATGAACATCGTCAAAGTCATCTCGATCATCATGATTAGTTGTGCCACTAAATATTTCATGGATCAATGTATTTGTACCATCATCTTCAACTATGTTTTTTGGCGCATGATCATCTTCTTCCATAGGATTATTAACTTCATATTCGATATTCATAGCTCCATGTTCCTCTGCTTGTAAAACCACATTCTCCAAGTCATGATAATCCATATCATGTGCCCTAGGGCACCCACACCTTTATAATAATGATCAACATAAATAAACCATGATCATGATCAAATGATTTATATATATATATAATGTTAAAACAATATAAACATTTAAAAATTCAATCAATATAAAGAAATATAATGAAAAACTTACCAATGGATGATAATCATACCCATTTCAACATGACCATGCTTCCTACAATGTTTCTCAGTTGTTGTGATTAAAAGTCTTCTCGTCTTTAAGCCCTTGCATTAATTGCAAGGGCAATAATATTTCCCATCACCCTTTCTTTTCAATCTAGCAAGTGTCTCTTCATTTTGTTCTACACTAATATTATCTAACATGATTTTTATTTACCAAGATTGAATATTTAGATCTTCAAAAAGTATCAAAATCACACTCCAATAATTTTTAATCATAGACAGGTAACAAAATCTAATAATTTTGATATTTTGCACCAAAAAAATTTAGGCTATAACCTCCACAAACTGTGACAAGTATATAAAATTTGTAAGTATAGAAAATTCACAAGTATAGCAAAACACTTTCACAAGTATAGATAAATTGTCGAACACACTTTTATTTATTAAAAAAAAATTATCAGAACCCCAACAAACACTAACCATATACTCATCGGCCCACAAATTAATGAGGCTAACCATATGTTGGCCCAAAAATTGATGGAAGGGGATGGTTGACTTTAAGTGTATGTTGAAATAGTGACAAAAATCATGGATCGTTGCAATTTTGACAAATATTGGGCATAAATTTTTAAAAATTTGAAAATTTCACATTAAATACATAGGTACTTGACGATACATCTAATTATACATCTTTCATCAGAAAGTTTCATCGTATTTTGTAGACAAATGAGTTAGTGTCATGCTGCTAGATGGGCTTCCCACTCAACCATATCAAAGTTATACCTCCTGATAGCTTTAACAAGGTTCCACAAAGAAGATGATGTTGTTTCGAGCTCTATGAAGTAAGCAAAACTTCATATGCTTGACATTTATAGACATTGTTAATGTAAAATAGTGTAAGGATTGTTCAAAGGGATTTTTCTTTGTTCGTGCAAGGTCTCATCTTAGGGAACATTATGCTTAATGTCTCCAATAGAGGATAAGTGAAAAAGAAGTATCACGCTCTTGGAGGGAATCAAGCCCAATGACTCCACCAAGAAAAGGACACATCACAAGAAGAAAGAAATCACATAATGAAATGTGAGTGGTGATGTATGCCCCCACTTTAAAGCAATTGCGAGCACCCATATTGTGAAAAATTTATTTCAAGTAGAAGGAGACATGAGAGCTTACTCGGAAATCCCTATTCCAAGTCATATGTTTCTAATAAGCTGTCATGAAAGAAAGAAGTATGTCATATGCGAGCCAACTAAAGGAATGTCTTCCACATCCCAAGCTTGCTCTTATGTATTCATGAAAGGTTAACAACTAGCCAAAGGAGGAAACCACAACTGAAATATGAGGACAAGGTTACATAACCCCTTTCCCCCACTTAGTTCAGGACAAAGGTGAGCTTGGAATGGATGAAATTTTGTATGAAGTAGAGGAATTAGGTGCTTCAACACAAGGAAGAGCACCACACTCCTTTAGATGTTGAATGGTATTGTTGTGAAAAGTCTTGGATGAAAGTGGAGATAAGGGAGATACCCCTAGATATTTTTTGAAAGAGTAGGAGGTGTTGGGTTTGTTCATGAGTTCATTGAATTCATGTGTAGGAGGAAGGTTATAACCAATACCATAACAATCTTTCAATTTAGATGAAGGGGGTGTGTGTTTGTCAAAAGGATTGGTTGCTTTACAAGAACAAAAATCATTTTTATCATTATGTATCATTGTTGCATGAGGGATAAGAGTTATATTTCCCCCATCACCATTGGTAGAACTAAGTTGAGAAAATGAAACACAAGGTTGGTTGGGTTCAAGTTGAGATATTACACACCCTCCCTTAAAGGTAGGTCTGAAACTCCAATCAATACTAGAACTTGTGTCTGAAAATTAATTATTTGTAGATGACTCTTTGGACCATGAGGGTGAGGTTTTGGAAATGATATGGGAAGGAGGTGTAGAATCTAACAAACCCCAAATTTTATCACAAAAGAGTTTTGTTGTAGGTGTAGAGTTAACGTCCATGTGTATAGGTTCAGGTTTCGATTTAGGAATGAAAGGATTAGGGGAGTTGGAAGTATTGTGATCAATTGGCATATAGCTTCACTCATTTGCATTCATCGTATATCTTGTTGTTGTATTCAAACTTCATGAAAAAATGAAGGGTAGATGGGACTCCTCTCATAGCATGAATCCATGGTCTCCCTAGGAGAATATTGTATGGACTTAGGGGTCGTGGCATGATATGAATAGAGGTAGGCAACACTACAGGGATGACCTCAATAGGTAATGTGATCATCCCAAGTGGTTGCCTATGAACATTGTCAAAGCCATGAATATGAAAATCATCAAGTTGAATGAGATTTTTTTCCATGCCAAGTTTGTGTAGGAGGTCCATGCTACAAACATTAATTTCTGATCCATTGTCGATGAGAGTGTGCCTAACCAGAGTTTCATTAATGATCACCTTTATCATCAAGGGATAATTTTTATGTTGAATCTCAAGTGAGGGTAATTCATGTTTAGGGAATGTGATTTTTGACTAGGTGGCTTGTATGGGATGAGAAGGGGATGTGACATGAGGGTATGTGCATGATCATCATGAAAAAAATAGGCCCTTAAGTGGCAAAAAAAAAAAAAAAAATAGAGTTAGGAAACTTGATGTAAAAAAATTGAATAAGTTATCTATATTATTTAAAAAATATGTAAAAATATAATATGTATCAAATTCAATTTAGTTTCTAAACTACTAGGTTTATTTATAAAAAAAATCTATTTGGTGAAAATTTTAAATTTCAATGCAGTAGTACTTAAATTTTAGGGAAAAAATAAGATGTATGTGTCTATTTGACCACCCTAACCACAATAGAAAGATAACATTTTTTTATAAGATATTAGATATAAGTAGAGGACTCATGTTTGGATGTGACATATTTTTTTGTAATTATTTTCCAAGTAAATAATTAATTATGAATCTTTTATTAGAAATTTTAAAAAATATAAATACTTGTATGTCTAACCACCTTAACTTGGGTCAAAACTTCATGATTATTATTATTTTAATCCTATAGTATGTGAAGTACATAATGTGACATGTTTCGTACTCAAAAAATGTGATACCATTTGAAAGCTATAGATGTTTTTCAATCAACCTATCAATCAGGAATTTAGTCATAACTAAAATAGAAAATGAATAATGATTATTTATTAAATTTAAAGTAAAGCATAATTTATATTGGTGGAAAGCTGAGAATCTCCTTTAAAAAACCTTTTCATTTCATCAATTTTGGGTTAAAAAAAGTCGTCAGCTACATACCCTACACATACCCATCATATCACCACTTTTTGGCCCATCATGATCCTACACATACCCATGATTCAGTTTTATAAAATATTGTATCTCTTCCTTCTATATTTGCAACATTTCATGAAAGAGAATTTTCACTATTGATGAGAGTTGAATGAGTTCCCATACAGATATATTAGAATAATTTTTTTTAAGGTCTTCAACACTAGGCACTTTTTGAGGAAAAGGTAGTGGTGGAGTGTTGTGAGGTCCGCTACATGTTTGAGTCACTAAGTTACAACTTAGTGGCTGCAAAACATTGTTATGAGTAGATTACATCATGGATTTCAAGACATCTCTAAATTTTTTGTGTTTTTGACTAATGGAAGGTGACTTAGGAATCTCACTAATTAAAGAAGATCCTACTTGTGTTGTCATAACCTCAAAAAAATTATCTTTATTGGCATGATATTTTGGTGTAGGGGATTCTAATGCCACTTTAGTACCCTCATCTAGGGAAGGTTTAGTGGTTGAAGGATATTTAACAATGTTCATATGTTCGTGCACCATGAGATTCTCCCTAGGATGAGAGTTTTGAGGAGAAAAACAAGCCAAATGTTGTTGACATTCATAGTTTGGTTCTTCTAAAAGGACTTCATCACAAGTAGGGGAATGATCAATGGTTGAAGATTGTTTATCAAGAGGGGTTTCCCTAGGTGAAGAGGGACAACTAAGGTATTCATGACCTTCATCAATTATGTTGCCTAACATCAAAGTATCTACTTCACAACTAGGAGAGATACTAGAAGAAGAAAAATGTTGTTTTCATGATCATCTAAGGTTGTGTTGTGTTGGTTGTGAATGTGTTTTCCACTAAGAGAGGTAAAAGGAGAGAAACAACTATGATTCTCAAAAATATCATTAATTTATTATTCTACTAAAATATATTCATAACCAAGAGGAGAGATATTATGAGAACAACAAGTATGCTCATTAGGAATGGCCCAAGTTGTAGTATTTTTCACAAAAACATGTTGGAAGTGGAATTAATATGAGAGGGGGGGGGGGGTGAATCAGAGTAATATATTTTAAAAAATTATAACTTGAAATGCAAATTTAAATTCATTTTAATCTTAAACAATGGTGACAATATAAGTGCAATCTAAATACAGAGTTTTGAATGACTGATTAAATGATAATCAAATATAACAAATCACATCAGAGCATGTTGTATATTTTTCATATAATGTTGAATGGAATTTTTTTTAATTCTTTCTTTTGCAGGGAAACTAAACTTTTAGATGAAAAAAATTCAAATTCAAATTTTGCACATTAACAATTAAACCATGAGCATTTAGGTAAACTTGAACAACGATAAAGTATCAAAGCATTGCATGAGATAACTCAACATAAATGACTAAAAGAAATATTATGCAAGATAGGCACAAAATACACAAAAGAGAGACAAAAATTTGTCGAGTGGAAAACCCTCTTGGGGTAGAAAAACCACTCCAAAATGCCTTACAAGCTTAAATCCAAAAATGTTTATAATACTCTCTAAGAACCAACTCAATGATAATGTGGAGCACAAACTCCTATGCTAATGTGGAGCACTAACTCCTATAATAAACTGAAGCACCCACTTCAAATTAGAAGCACCAACTTCATCTGAAACAAAATCTAATGATATTGCAACCTATTGGGACCTTATAACTACACTGAATGTTTGTAGTCACAAAATCACAATAGGATAGAAAATGATGTTTTCAATAATTCCCACTACAAAATGTATTTTCATATAAAAATACAAATACTTTCACTAAAAACTCAATATGATCTCTATAATGCAACCAGAGATAAAATCAATATAAACCCTCTTTTCCTCTTTACAAAATGATATCACAATAATAATCCCTCAACATACTTTGTTCAGACTTATATCTTCTCTCTTTATACAATGTGTACCAAACATTTATTCTTAACAAAAACCCTAAACACAATAACTAGGGTTTTTATAAACTAGTAAAAACAATGTTTTTAAATCATGATACACATCAAGGGTTTCAAGAATAACTATAGAAAAACAATAATATGTTGACAAATGCCACTAAAAATGATAAAAACCTTGAGTAGAGTCGGGTTAATGAAAAATGTGATTAACCTTTAACAAATTTATAAACTTCAACAAAAAAATCAACCAAAAAATTAGTTACCTTTAAAACTAGCATAAATACTTTCAAAATAAAAACCAAATACCTATAAGGCTGGCCAAAATATTACCATCTAACTATGAAAATATTTCATAATTGTCTCACTAAAACTCATCCAACATTCAACTTCAAAACCAACAGCAAACTATGATCTCATACCCTTGATGGCAACACTGTTGTTGCCTCAGAGCAAAACAAAAACAACAAAATTATTTTCCTTAACTTCTTTTGAAAGTCTTTAGTCTTCCATTTTTCATCTTTTGATAATATTTGGAGTCTAATCCATCATTAATCAAACATAATGATGGTTTTTTTAAGTCTTCCAACAATCATTGTTAACAATACCCAATAATAGCTATTGAATTTTCTAAGTCAAATACCTTGCACACATGATAAGGTTGACAATAATCATATTAATTCCAATGAAGTATGTTATACTCGGTGAAAAATAATGTTAGGCATGATAAAAGAATCAAGCTCGGTGTAATATAAAGTATACTCGGTGTTCAATGTATAAGCCCGATAAAGACAACTTTGAAAACATTCAAATATAGTATGCTTGGCTAAGACTTGGAGTATTATAATGTAGACTAAATCACTTGTGAAGAGCCCAAATGAATCAAAACAAAACCAAGAATGGTTATACCATTCTATATACCATTGTATGAATTGATATGGTAAGCCCAAGCAATACTATTGCTTATTGCCTTTTATAAATAGAGGCAATAAATATGTGTATTATTTTTCAAAAATGAACTCCATGTAATGAAAAACTTATTAAAATATATACAATGGTCAACTCATGAATACAAAACTAACTGTGTATCAATACTAGGTATAGCAAGAAATATTGCTTGAAAGAGTCATGTATATGTCTGAATAGAATCAAGTAAGAACTAAAAAACATCATGCCAAAATGAGTCCAATTTGATTCAATATCAAAATAATATAATGATCAAACATATAAGACGATATCGCCTAAAATCCAATACCAAAACCCAACACCTATATAAGAAAGATAACCTTTATCTGCACATGAAGCTCAACCTAATCAATACCATAATATATAACAAATGTAAATGTAAACCAAAGCCATAATATTTTCCATAGTCAAGGTACTAAATTCCAAAACAAGAATAGACCAAGAGTAAGCCAAGACTGAATCAATTATCACAATGTCAATACCAAAATTCCATGAGTCATAATATCAAAGTGCTAGTACTGAACCAATGAACATGCCAAGACCAAAGTGCCATATTATTAGTTTTGACATCAAGGAAAAATATGCACAAAGAGAAAGTCAACAAACTCCCCATTTTTCCTTGACGGAAAAAACTTAGCCATCAGAACCAACCACTGAATCATCATTTTCTACCCCTTTTTGTCACAAGGAAAAAGGAAGAAACCTGTAATATGTCATGAAATACAACCAACCAAAACCCTCTGCAAAAAAAATGTTCACCAAGTAACTTTTCTCCCCCTAAGCCATAGCACTTAAATTTCATTGAGCCATGCACATAACCTGCTCAATAATACCAATAACATCAGTAGGAGAAAAGTTAAGCATGAAAATCTCTGAGAGAAAGTCATAATATGCACTATCATTGATGGACCAAATGAACTCTTCCACTCTACTACCACTAACCAAGCAATCTATCAAAGAGCCATATCCAAAAACTCAAACCAAAGTTAACTATCCTTGTGTACTAATACTAGAAAAACAAAGCACTACATTTAATTTTTCCCTTTGTCACAAATATATTACTTACTCCCCTCTTTATAAGTAAACAATGCTGCTGCATGTATCTCCTTGTGTTAATCACATGGATAAATAGAATATGTCATGCCTAGGTTTTTCACTAGAAAAATACGACATTTTTTTTTTTAAATTAGTTAATATATATATATATATATATATTTACTCTCCAACATATAATTAAAACATAATTATATATAACATCTTGAATACTTGAATAAACATTGATAAAGGTATTATATAAAAAAAAATTAAAATAAATAAAATAAAATTACTATTATGATAAAGACTCTTATCCAAGCTAATATACATTCCTAATTTAATACTTTTAGTAATTTTATAAACCATCAAATAGTAATTCTAATAGTAAAATTAGAATTAGTTTAACCCCACATTTACCTATATTTATTAATTGTAATAAAATAAAAAATAAAAAATTAATCTTCCTAATATTTGAATTCTCCAATTAACATTATCACTCCTACTTCCTTCTCTCATTAATAACTATTAAGATTTACATTCAAATACTTACTAAAATTTCTACTTTTAAAAAAAAAATTATAAATATTATGATTTGTTATTATTTATATATATATATATATATATATATATAATAAATATCAACAAATTCAATTGCATAATTTTTTTTTAGAACTATAAATTTAATGGTTTATAGATTCCATCAAACCATCAAAATCTATATTGTTAGAAGAACACCAATATTAGCACTAATATTATTTTCTCCAATATCAGCACTAATATTATTTTCTCCATGGCATTATATTGTTCTTCAAATACTAATAATATTTACCATTTTAGTAATAATATTATTATTATTTTATTTTATTTTTACCCAAGAATTGAATTTAAGTTAAAACTAATTATCAAATTTAAATTTAAAACTAATTATCAAGTGTTACATCACTATTATTATCAATAGCCTAAGATTAAAAGAAATTTAGTAAGTATTATTATTAAATTACAATTATTTGTATTTTTTTTTATTTATTTACTAAAATATTGATAATGCTCTTAAACATGGATGTTGTGAAAACCAAGTTAACCTTTAGTAAATAATATTAATCACAAAATTTGGTATTATTCCTTCATATTGCTAACAAGGTTATTATGATTTACTGTGGTGAATCCACTATCTATTCACGTAAATAGTTGATATTAACATGATTTGCATTACTCTAAATTTCTAATGTTAGAAATACGAATATCATTTGTTACCTAAATCTCCAATATTATTAATATTGCTAATAGTTGTGCACATTCTATCAAAATACATTATTGCTGCTCACGGTGAAATATTATTGCTGCTAATGTTCTATTTCACCCGGAGTGTTACTACTCATGTACTATATTAAGTTTTAGCTATTATTATATTTGGTCGGCATAAAATTATATGCATTTAAAGACTTCTAAATGCTTATCAATGTTTTATTTTAATTTAATTAATTAATTAATTAATTTTATTAATGCTTGTTGATTATGATACAAGTTTATGTTTATCTCAGAGTACAACAAAATTGTAATAACTATATCATCCCAGAATATTATCGACTATATTTTTATTCTGCTGTCACTTAATCCTATTATGATTAATAACTCAACCATTACATCCTAAGTATAATGATATTGAATTTTAATCCTCTGTTTAAAAATTAATAATTAATAATATTATGATAATGTTTACCATTAAAATTAGGGAAGGATACAGAGGTGCTTACAGCTAAAGCGTATATGCTCAGAAATTGGAGCTTAAAGGAAAAGATGAGGAAGAATTAATAGGCATAAACTTTTACAATTAATGTGCTGTCAACTTCCTATTTCTGGAAAAATATTCCTTGTAGAATTAAATACTGACATCGCACCAATCTGGTCACATCTAACTGATAGGGGAGGGTCTGGGCGGCTAATACAGACAAAAGTAAATACTGATTGGACAATATTTTGACATTATGGTTCCCCGTACATCAGGCGTAATAAATTGACAAGAAGAAACACTATAGTGGGTGCTAATAAATGTCTTCCTATTTTGCATGAATAAGGGTTGATTGCGTGAGAACTAATTCCACTATCCCTAAGCACTTATAGAAATCATATTTTTGTCCTCCCTTAACAGCGAGCTTCATGACTGCAACATGATAAGTTCCCACAAGGTTAGTCAATGTGCCTATCAAAGAGGGATTGACCCAAGTTGATAATCCTTCTACACAAGCGTGGCCTACAAATGTGCTTCGAAGGGTAAAGAAGTGAAGTGTAGTGTATTCATATTTTTATAGCAGTAGTGGTATGAGGGAAATGTGCAGGAACAACCAAGCATGGGTAAGGGGCGTCTCATTATGTTCTTCGCACTCGATGAATTTGATTGAGATCTTGCTTGCTAAGAAATATATATATATAGTCCATTATCTACCCAAATTTTCTACTCATTAGACATGCATGAAATGTACAGGGTTTCTTTCTTTTATTTTAAATTTTAATGGTACGAGTAAACTATCATTATGTCTATAGGAGTAGATTTATTTGCTGCAAGCAAAAATGCTTTTCCTATGGGAGGGAGAAAGTTTCAATTATTTATTTATTTTGATATGTAAATCTTTACATTTCCAAGTGCAAATAAGAAATCCCCTCTTTTGTCTATTGAGCAGCTAAATATAGTAGAGGGCTTATGCGAATCAAATTTTACTTGTTTTAAATCTTGTAAGATAAAATTTAGAGGAGTATATTTAGAGATATTTACAACCCTGTGTAAAGGTTCATTTTATTTCTAAATTTATTTTTTTATTTTTTTATTGCCGAGCTGCATAATTTATGCAATTGCATTTCCCATTATATAAAGATTTAATATGGAAGAGTATGGATTTATTCTTATTTTATTATATAGTAGATGGGCGACAGATCTGTATATTACATATCGAAGAGTTTAATCCCTTGTTTTTTTTCTCTTTCTTTCACTTAAGTACATATTAAATTTATAAATTATTATTATTGTTATTTAAAGCTACAAAATATTATGTACATAAAATATATCAAATATAACTTGTTAATATATTCAAATGACCAATATTAAGTTTAATATAATATATATTCATTTTATGTAAAATGTGTTTAAGTAATAAATGTATATTGAACACATGGAAAAATTTATGGGTATTAACAAAAAGAAAATTTACTTTACTTTTACAAATGAATGCACCTTGAGAAAAATAGTTTAACTGAACTTAAACAAAGGGGTATAAGAATGTTTTAGTAAACTACATTTTTTTTTCATTTCTGGAATGCTAAATCTCATTCTACCTTGTAATGTAAATGAATATCCTCCTCCCATAAAGTATGTTTTAAATGATACTTTAATATTACTTTTGAAAAAAAATAAAAATAAAAATAAAAATATGAAAAACTCTTTTACTCGGCACTATTTTAAATGTAAATTTGTAGAGTATTTCCTTCTCCTTTTAAAATAACATACAAACTTCTCATATAAACTTTTCATACCACAAAGAACATTTATAAGTGTGATGAGCAACATAAAAATGACAAAAATATTTTTCTCATCCATTTTATTTATTTATTTTATTTCAACAAGATACAAATACTTTATTTTGCAACAATCACTAACTTTCCATATTACAACTAATTCTAAGAAATACAAAGAATGGCATACAACCAAATTGGGCTTGCTCTCCACCCTACCGTAATGGCGTCATGGAGCCACGTGGGCTCTAGCCATACCCCCGAGCAAGGTTTTCTTTTAACTCCAATATGATGAATGGAGCTTTTTTTCAAAATTTTACAAGTGATAAAATATAACATAGCACAAAATCTCATGCTTCTAGTTTCTCTACTCTTTGTTTTCAACCATGATCCTTACAGGATACCACTTTCTTACAGAAAAGAAAAATACACAAAAGAGAAAATGGGAGTAAGAGAGAACTTATCTATTTTCTCCAAGTGAGGGAACTAAACTCCTTCATTCTTCTTCATCTCCAAACCAAGCCATTTTCATCATTATCTTCCAAAGAGATGGACTCCTCTCTTTTTCTCATTCTTTCTACCATCTTCACTCAAGTTCTCCAAGAGAAGTGGGCAATGCCAAAATCTTCCATCTTCTTGAGGTATATAGGAATCCTCCCAACCTACACTCTTTCCCACAAGTGCTCACACATGTGTGAGTCTTGTGCCAATTCCAAGAACTTTTGGGGAGTGGGAGGTTGAGAGTGACAAGTCACTCTTCCCAAGCCCCAACACTTTTTGAATTCGTCACATTCATGAATGTGGACTTTTGAGAGGTCTTTTCACACTCCAAGGACAATTTCACATGTCAAAAAGGTTCCAAACCCATAGGTATAGGTCTTAGGGGTCTATTCTTGTTCAAAAACCAAGGAAATTGACTCAATAATCCATTTTCAAAACCTACACAAGAATCCATACGAATTTTGATCCTAACCAAGGGTTCCAAACCCGACCGAACTCACATCACATGTCCTACAATTAGATTCTACTCAATCACCCAACCAATAATAAAACCTCAAACCCTTCTAAGTCAAATAGGGCTACACTTAGAACTTCCCAAAGATGTATTTGATTTGATTCCAACATTTATCTATCCTCCTATTTGCATATTTGATTCCTACACATTACCAAGGTCAGCATGATTAGATCATATATCTATTAATCCAATTCACATAATTTTCACTCATTAACTATTTACTCATTAATACATCAAATGAACCTAATGATTCAATTTTCATTATAATCAAAGGAAATACACACTTACTCCAATATAAGAATATAGTTAATGAAATAGTCACTCCATCATTTTGTTAACCACCTTAGTAATTTATTTTAAACTCCTATAACATTAACGATGAACCATTTACCAAATTTTAATATGCCAAATAACCCAACACTTTCAAGTTATATCCAACAATTTACATGTGCATCTATCATAATTAAATCAAGGTTAATGACCATGAATCCTAACTAGATTTTTTATCATTCATTTCATTATAATTATCATCTAACTACTTGTTTGATTGAAATAAAATGGGATATACGAAATGGGGTCTTACATTCACGGTACCATAAGCAAGAATATTATCAAATAATCATACTATTTGTCATCCATAATGCATCTTATGATCTATTTAGGATCACATAAAACATATTAGGGATTTACTAATCACATGCAAGGTGGGGCCTTACAGAATATCATTGCATGCACAACAAACAAAGATCTTGTCAATACTTAAGGAAAAATTGCAACATGAAGCTCCCCCTGATTCTTTCCAAATGAAATGCCAAGAGAGGGACTTTTCAAAGTAATAATACAACACTATATAACTTTGTTGACATGAAACTAAAACATTATTCTTCACCTTATGATATACAACATTGCTACATTCTCTCTGTCCAAGCACATCAGAAAACAACAGCTGCTAATCCACCAAAATGTTTAGGAACCTATTAAGAAGTTGCAAATCCATGTACTATGAAGTTTTCCAAAAAATATTATGGAAGATATCTTTCCAAGACCACAAGCAGATGCCATTGTTATACCAAATAAGTATCACTAATAAAATAATTCTACTAATCTCAAAGTACCATATCAAGTTCCTCTATAACAGTGAAACCAAATTGTCATATCCAATATTATACTAAAATCTCCTAAATAACACTGTCAAGCATCATTGTAATAGCAATATTAAAAATGCATCAAAGAATATATGTAAATGGAAAATTAGATAACTTTAATATGCAAGTGTGATACCAATGTACATTGTCAAACTAGAAATATACAAACCACTACCACAGTGTTCTTGCAACAATCATCATTGTGTTATGCAATACTGCCACATTATCATCTAATAAATATGAACGAAGACTTAGAAATAAACCAATACATCATCATTGCTTCAAATAACACTATTGCATGTACAATAATCAAATATTCTATCATGAATCTCTCCTTGAATTTTGCAAATGAAATTCCAAAGATAGAATAGACTTGTTGATGCAGATTTCATTAGTATAGTTCATTATGCATTTACTCTCAACTCATACACAATAGAATAGGCTTGTTACAATAGAATAGAATTTCCAAAGTAACAAAACAACACTCCATCATTATAAGTTACCTTTAACCCATGACATGTTTGAATGCTTTCATTGTCTCACCAAATGTACTATTTAAAGTGAATCACTTTCACCATGGTTATCAAACTTCTTGTTGCAATTTTACACAATTTAGAACTACTATCCAACTCATACCTACAATCTAAGCCATCAAAACACAAACATACCACAAAAATATCACTTGTATTCCTGCAATAAATGTGTCAAGGAGACACAAAAGAATGATGCAACTTGAAACAACTAAACTATTATGCATATCGAATCTGTCAATGCTAGCATGCATCCTGCCATATCTCATTATTGACTACATAGGGATAACAAATGTTATCATAAAAGACTCCCCCTAGACCTTTGTCTCTTCTCAGAACCTGGATGGTGTCACTTGTGCAAGGGGTGCACAAGGAGTTTTCATAAATTCAACTTTATTGTTCTTCTCATCAATTTGATTGCTCTTTCTTCTCCATACTAATACAAACTTTTTCATTTGTTTGTTTAAAGTATTCATTTTTCTATTAAAATTGCATTGTTAACTTTATGCCCAATGTTATTACATCTTAAACAGATGATCTTATGATTGATCTGAGGACCAAAAGGCTTCTTATAGAAATTTACAACTTTGTTAACTCCATGACTATCATTTGTATCCATTCTACAATCTTTTCTAAAATGACCAAAGTTGTTACAATTCTAACACACCACATTTTCATTTCTAGAGACATTAGAATGATTCTTATTTGACCATCTCATGAAATCGATTTCCTTATGACCAAAGTCATTACAAACATAACAATATCCTTGAAAATAACGATTATACCTAAATGAATGATCATTCCAAGGATGTGAAGATCTGAAGACATTTCTAATACCTCTAGATTGTCTTCTAGCATCAAAGTTATCCTTCGATGCAGCAATATGGTAACCAAGATCAACCTTCATTCTTGGTATTTGCTTTGTTGTAAACTTCTTTCCATCTGTAGTAGCAAACATTGTCTCATGTTTAAATTATTTTGTAGAGCTTTGTCCAACTTCATATTCCACTCCTTTAGGATCCTTGAAATGCTTTTTTCTGTCAATCATCTCATTCAATAAATTAGTACTATGATCAAATTTCTAAGTTTTATCTAATTGAACCTTGACACTTTCAAGCTCTTTTCTTAATGTAACTACTTCTCCTTCAATTTTTAGACATTTAATCTTTTTAACCTCCAAATTAGATCTTACAACATCTACTATCCTCTTACATTCTTCAATTTCAATTTTCTAACTAATAATCATATCATCTTTAAGATTTAGCTCTTTTAACAAGGAATCATTATCTAAACATTTCCTTAAAGAAGCAATCTCATTTTCTAGTTTAATACACAACTCATCCTTGTATTTTAACTTGGGTTCCAATCCTTCTTCAGTATTTTTCTTATCAACCATTTGACCTTTCATAAATTCAATAATATTTTTATCATCATTATGAACTTCTATTACTGTTTTATTAACATTGACACTTTCTTGTAGGTGTACCTTAAGATCCCGATTTTCTTTTCTAAGCTACTTAAGTTCATCTAAGGTAGCAAGCAATTCTTCCTCCAAATCAACCTCAAACTCATCACCTTTATATTCTTTTTCACTTACCAAGTGAATCTCTTCTTTTCCAACTACAAGATCACAATTAGGATTAACTTATAGAGGTATTGCTTGAGACAAAACTTCACTAGAATTGACACTAGTGCTTTTCTTCTGACTTCTATTTCTTTTGCACTTACCCATAGTACTCCTCTTATCAAGAACTTGGTTGAACTTGATTTGGTTAGGTTTATGCAAGGATCTTTTTACACCAACATTAATCAAAATTAGACATGTTTTCACAAAACATATAGAATGTGCAAACAAACATAAATACCTTCTTGAACTTGTGACATACTTGAAAAACTTCCAAGATCATAATCAATCCTAGGTATGAAACCTAATGAAAGACCCTATGCTTTGATACTACTTGATGGAAGTGGAATTACTCTGAGAGGGGGGGGGTGAATTAGAGTAATATATTTAAAACTTTTATAGCTTGAAATGCAGATTTAAACCCCTTTTAATCTTAAACAATGGTGACAATATAAGTACAATGTAAATACAGAGTTTTGAATGGCTGATTTAATAATAATCAAATATAACAACTCATATCAAAGCATGTTGTATATTGTTCATATAATGCTGAATGCATAACTTTTTAATGCTTTATTTTGTAAGGAAACTAAACTTTTAGATGACAAAAATTAAAAATTAAACTTTGCACATTAACAACTGAACCATGAGAATTTAGGTAAAATTGAAAAATGATAAAGTATTAGAGCATTGCATGAGATAACTCAACATAAATGATTGAAATAAAGATTATGCAAGATAGGCACAAAACACACAAAAGAGAGACACATAAATTTGTCGAGTGGAAAACCCTCTTGGGGTAGAAAAACCACTCCAAAAATGTTTATAATACTTTCTAAGCACCAGCTCAATGATAATGTGGAGCACCAACTCCTATAATAAATTGAAGCACCCACTTCAAATTAGAAGCACCAACTTCTTATGAAATAAAATATAATGATATTGCAACCTATTGGGACCTTATAACTACACTAAATGTTTGCAGTCAAAAAATCACAATAGGATACAAAATGATGTTTTCAATAATTCCCACTACAAAATGTATTTTCTTATAATAATAAAAATACTTTCACTCAGAAAATCAATATGATCTTTGTAATGCAACTAGAGATAAAATCAATATAAACCCTCTTTTCCTCTTTACAAAATGATATCACAGTAATAATCCCTCAACATACTTTGTTAAGACTTATATCTTCTCTCTTTCATTCCAGAGTCATGGCTTTTTGCCATGCATTTATACAATGTGTACCAAATAGTTATTCTTAACAAAAACCCTTAACAAAATAACCAGGGTTTTTATAAACTGGTAAAAGCAATGTTTTTAAATCATGATACTCATCAAGGGTTTGAATAATAACTATAGAAAAACAATAATATGTCAATGAATGTCACTGAAAATGATAAAACCCTTGAGTAGACTTGGGTTAATGAAAGGGTAAGTGCAAGAAGTTGAGTCCACGAAATGTGGAAGTTTTTGCCTTACCCAAAAAAAAAATTGGCATTGCAAAAACAGGATCCTGTTTAGCTTTGGGATCCCGAGTCTAAATTAAAAACGGAATCCCGTTTTTAAAAAAAATAGGATCCTGCTTTTAAAAAATCAGAATCCATTTTTTAAATTTTTTTGTTTTAGAAAATTTTCAAACGGGATCCGTATTGAAAATTTTTCAAACGGAAATTTCAAAATGGAAAGTTTCAAAACGGGATCCCGATTTGAAAATTTTTCCATTTTGGAAATTTCTCATTTTGAAAAATTTTCAATCGGGATCCCATTTTTAAAAATTCCAAAAATGGAAATTTTTCGGTTTTTGGCGATTTTGAAAACGGGATCTCGTTTTAAATAACGGGATCCCATTTTGTAGAACCAAAACGGGATCCGGCTCTGTAAACGGGATCCCATTTCCAAAAAATTGAAATTGGGTTTTCTTTGTAGGTTTTTTCCTTGTATTTTGGTTCGAGAAAAGCATTGGGAATCTGAACCTAGGCCTTCAACCTGGTTTGACCTGCAAGTTGAAGGTCCTAACAATGTCAGAGAAAAATACCGAGTTTGGACATATGGCTGACAACTTTTTTTGTAGAATTTTTTGACGAAATTAAAACCCATTTTAGATGAGACAATGTAGATTCCAAATATATAATTTTTTTACAATTGGATTATTTTTTCTATTTTTCAATTAATTTCTAATGAAACTAGTCCATAAACTTTAAATATTAGGGTTTTTAAATATTTTAATAACTTTTGATCAACATAACATTTTGACGAATGGATTGCACGAGAACAAACTTTAGACAATTCTTTTCAATTTAAAAAAAAAAAATCAAAAAATGATAAGTTAAGGTCATCTTATGCGTGTTGTACACGATGATTTTTCAAAACGACAAATATGCCTAATAAAAAATTAACAAAAAAGAAGGTATTCAATAAAAAATTACAAAAAATTATCGAGAACAAGCTTCAGTGAGTCACAAATATTTTCCCAAAAGAATTTAGAAAAATACGATAATTTAGGTCAAAATATGGATGTTGTACACGTGCATGGTATGGTAAAAAAAAGTAACTTTTAAATAATGGTTTTTATAAATGCCTATTGAAAATCAATTTGTACAATCTGGGTATTGAAATAAGTTATATATTTGGAAACTAGACTCTAAGTACTACATTTTATGATTAGTGACTTTTTCGAAGATTCCATCTCTAAGTGCTTCAAATTTTAAGGTCAAATGTGTCAAATGCTGAAAATCAGGGAAAACACCCACTTTTTGGCCCAAATGTGGACTCAACTTCTTGCACACACCTGAAAACAATGATTAACATTTAACAAATTTCTGAACTTCAACAAAAAACTTAACCATGAAATCAATTACCTTTGAAACCAGCATAAACACTTTGAAACTTAAAACCAAACACCTGTCAAGGTAGAAAAAATGTTACCATCTAACTGTGCAAATCTTTCATAACGGTCTCACTAAAACTCATCCAACATTCAACTTCAAAACCAAATACAAAATGTGATCCTATATCCTTCATGGCACCATTGTTGTTGCCTCAAAGCAAAAAAGAACCAACAAAATGATTTTCCCTAACTTCTTTTGAAAGCCTTTAGTCTGCCATTTTTCATCTTTTGATAATATTTCGAGTCTGATCCGTCATTAATCAAATGTAATGATGGTTTTTTTAAGTTCGCCAACAATCATTGTTAACAATACACAATAATAACTGTCAATTTTTCTAAGTCAAATACCTTGAACACATGATAAGGCCGACAAAAATCATAGTAAGTCCAATGAAGTATGTTATACTTGGTGAAAAATAGTGTTAGGCCCGATAAAAGAATCAAGCTCGATGTAATATGAAGTATACTTGGTGTTCAATGTATAAGCTAGGATTGGGATAATATGATGACTTTGTGGTATAACCATTCTTGGATTTGTTTTGATTCATTCAGGGTCTTCACAAGTTATTTAGTTTACATTGTAATACTACATTGAACACCGAGTATACTTCATATTCTTAACTCGGTGTTCATATTATTAACTCGGTGTTCATATTCTTAACTCGGTGTTCATATTCTTAACAAAAGCTAGGATTGGGATAAAAATCGACTCCAAATGAGAAAACAAGATGTTGAAAAAGAAATTTCACGAAAATGAACTGTAGATTTTTGGCACCTTAATCATTTCTAGCACTTCTAGGGTTTTTCACCTAAAAGGAGAAAGTAGGGCCAAAAGATCTAGCTAGGTTCATTCAAATTAGGATATTTATTATGTTATGTAGGATAAATGAGATGAAATAAGTGCCACTAAGCTATGAAATTGATCGAATATGAATGCCAAATCTAAGAAACAAGTGATGTTTGAAAACACATTGTGTAATGCAATAATGAACTAGGAATGAATACAAGGGTAAAAGCAAGAAGTTGGGTACATGAGGAAGGGAAGTTTCGGCCAAAAAAAATTTCGCAGAAAACGCGTACGCGTTATTAAAAAAACGTGTATGCACTATCAAACGCGTACGCGTTATAATGCGTACGCGTTATATAATGCATACACATTTTATAACACATAAAAATTAATTATTTAAAAAAAAATGCATTTTAGAAATGCGTACGCATTTCTAAAAAGTATTTATTTTTTTAAATAATCAAGAAAGTAAGGAACGCATGTGTTTTGTAACGCATACACGTTTTGTAAAAATGTGTATGTATTTTTTAAATTCAAAATTCCCAACCCACATGCTGCCTCGGTTTTAGGCTCGGAAAAGGATTGGTAATCCGAGCCTTAGCCTTTGACCTGCAACTAAAAAATTAAGGCAGATTGAAGAAGAATGTCCAACTTTGACAACATAGATGATGGACTTTTTTTCTGAATGAGTCTATAAAATTAAAACCCATTAGAGAACACAATGTCTACTTTCTAAATATATATTTTTTTGTTAAAATTGGATTACATTTGCTATTTTTTAATTAATTTATAAGCAAACTAGTCCTTAAACTTGAAATATCAGGTTTTTTTAGTTTTTTAATAACTTTTTATTGGTTGATTTTCTTGTAAAAAAATTATATGGGACCAAAATTCAGACAATTCTCTACACAATGAAAAAAAGAGAGTCAAAAAATGTTTTGTTTAGGTCCAATTATGTTGTCCATACACGTTGATTTGAAAAAACATCAATTAAGGCGAATAAAAATTTAATTAAAAAAAAATATTCAACCAAAAATTACAAAATAAAATCCAAACCAAACTTCATGTTGTTAGATCTCTTTTCCTAAAAGGAATTAGCAAAATAATTTTATTTGGGTCAAAAAGTGTTGTCTGTACACCTGCTTGGTATGGTAAAAAAATAGGGACTTTTAAAAAGTGGTTTTTATAGATCCTTATCAAACTATAATTTCTATAAACTGGGTATTTTAATAATTTACATATTTGGAAACTAGATTCAAAATTCAAAATTTCATATTACTGAATTTTTTTAAGATTCATTGTGGAAGTGCCTCAATTTTTTAGTCCAAGTGTGACAAATTCTGAAAAACAACAAAAATATTTCCACTTTTTGTGCTTTTTGTGTACCCAACTTCTTGCATCAGCCCTCAAATATGAATAGAAATGAACCAAATTGAAAGTCTGCACCTGAGATGCATTGAAGGAGGATAGAAATGAAATTTGAAATGTTGTTGATGCTGAAATTTAGGCCTGGTGGGACTCATTTTCCATTCTGGGTGAATTAGTCCCAGTTCTCGAAAATTGTATCGAGGCCCGTTTTAACCAAATAGGTGTTTGAATCTAAAAAAAATTTAGAAAACATGTATAGTGGGACTCTTTCACCACTAATGGTGAATGAGTCCACTTTGGACTTCCTAAAAACTCAAAAATAGAATCTGGAGCTCTTGGTCTGCTCAATCTATACCTCTAGGTACCTAGATTTGAAACCTTGATTTATAAAGCTCTAAATGATCTTTTGTGTAGATTTTGGCCTTGAAAAAGTGGAGATGACTTCAAAAAATTTGCAACCTAATCTTCAATCATGTCTGAGCCATCCATGCACCTAAATCTACAAACAGAAAGGAATAGAAAGAAAAAGTGAATGTTAGGGCATAGGGGTTTGCCTTGGTCAAATCCCTTTTTAGGTAATTAAACCAAAATGATGAAAAAATATAATGAAGCATGAAATAATGGAGTTTTTTCCTTTCCATGATGATTTAACTTGAATGTCTACAACAAAATATGAATATTTTTCCCTTGAATGTCTAAAAAGTGCTACCTTGGTGACTTAGAATGATAAAACCCTAGCTTGCTTGACTTGAGATGGAAGAAAAATGATGAATGAAGTTAATTTATGATGAATTATGGTTTAGAAGGTTGTATTTATAGTAATTTCATCTTATTTTCTCTTAAATTGGACCCCCAAGGCCGACATGAAAATAAATTGAATAAAAACCCCAATTTTTCCCACTCATACATTCCCAAAAATGGCTCAAATGGGACTCATTCACCACTAATGGAGAATGGGTCCCACAAGGGCCATTTTTGCTAGCTAGAATGTTGAGAAGTAAGGAAATCAGGTTTATATGATGACTATGTTGGTTATTTGATCAAATTATTCATCGGGATGCACAATATATGGGTTAATAGGGGACTATTAGTGATGATGTAAATGTCATTTAGGGCTTGGAACATAAAATTCAATGTGAAAGTGTGATTAAGTACACTTTAAAACACTAAAATGAGGTCCATATAGCCTAAAAAGGTACAAGAACCAATGTGAATGTGCAAGACACATTAAAACCCTAGTTTATCATTAATTTTATTTCACAAGTCTTCTAAATTGATGTGATAATGTAATTAAATAAATTTTATAAAGTTGAATTAAGGAGAAATGGGTTCATTAAGTCTAGAAAAGTGTGAAAGTCCTTTACAAGAATTTACAACACCTTTACAAGACATCGTTAAATGCATTTGAAAGGGTCCAAGACCTAGTGTGAATGTGAAAAAAACCTCACAACACCAAATCAAGGCCTCACTAAGTCCAATTTATCATGAATTAATCCCATGTCAAGTAGAGGGTCTTTTCTTTTATGACACCCATGTGTATAAATAAGAGATCATTTCACTATGTTTCATCCTAAGACTTTCAAGTAAGCTAGGAAATTTTCATGAGCACCTAGAGCATTCAAGTGAGAATTATTGAGAGCATTTCAAGAGAATTTTCAAGGTATTCAAGGGAAGGTTTATTGAATAATTATTGCAGCATTCAAGATCCTATTATAATGCCAAATTCTTCTTGTGTGACACATGTTATTTGAGCTAATATGTTGATGTAGTGTTCAAGATCCATTCAAGCATTCAAAGGAATTATTTAAAGTCAAGTTTCAAAATCAAGATCCACATCCATTCAAGCCATTTTATGCAAGTTGAATATCTACATTTCAAGGTTCAAACAAGGGTATCGTGAGTTGTGACATTGTATTTGTTCATTCATCATTCTTTTATGCTATTTCATTTCATTACAAGGTTTAATTACCAAAATAGGGTTGGACCAAGGAAAACCCCCATTCACCAATAAAACAACATTTTTCCCTCTTGATGCATGTTTTCAAATTTTAGGTGGAAGATCTCTTGGAGAGAAAAATTGCAAATTTTTCAAAGTTGTGTTTGTTGTCACCATTCTTACAATTTCACACAAACTAACCTATAAGATTTATTTCTAGCTATCTAACTATGAAAATTAGGGATCTGAGAGTGCTAACATAGAGGAAGAGAACATAAAAATCATTTTTGCAAAGCCCTAGCAAGGACCCATTCACCATAGGGTGAATGAGTCCTGGTAGGCATTGAAAAAACACTTTTGGTGACTGGGACACATCATCTTCACATTATCAAATTTTCATTTTAGCTTTTGGTTTCATCATAATGTATGGAAAGCTTAGGTATGGAATAAACTCTCCTAATGCCAAAACCTCGGGGAAGAATGCATATATGACTTTAGATTTTTCAATTACAGTTCATTAAGATACACTTGAAAGGAATAATAGAACAAAGAAATGAACATACAGAATTGGACACCAGATTTACATTGGAAAACCCTTACAGGAGAAAAACCCACCACACCAAGAAAAGTATCTTTGTATTACAATAAACAAGAATTACATACAAAGATTGACTTCACTTTCTGATGTCAATTTTACAGTAGCATCATTTACTGATCAATCTTGTACAAAATAATAATCTTACAATTCTCTCAAGAACATCCAATGAATTCACACATATCAGAATCATGTTCAAAATGAACCACAAGTCTCATACAATTGACCAATCATCATCATCAGTTATAGAGCGTAATCCATTCTCTCACAGTCTGTTGATCTTCCACACAAGAACGGTCAGAACAGTTCAACTTCCAATGGTTCTCCTTCTACTTCACTCATTGGTTAAAAATAGACCATGTAGGATAGAAATTTGGTCAAAATGTTCAAACTAAATCACATGTTGGTGAGACACCAAACCGTGTCTCCCCGATGCCACAATTCCTAACTATCCTTATTGGCAAGAGTCATATTGAATGCAAAACCATCAGCCTGACTCACTCCATCGGCAAGAATTCTCACCGATGTCCATTGCAAAACTATCAGAAAGACCATTGCTATCGCTAAGATTCATAGCGAACACAAAACCATCAGTGAGAGGAATACTATCAGCAAGACTTCATACCGAATGCACCTTCCTGTCGGCGAGAGAAACATCCATCGGCAAGAGATCATACCAAATAAAAATCTATCGGTGAGACCAACATTATCGGCAAAAGCTCACACCAAATGTATACCTGTCAGCGAGACCACATCCATCAGCAAGAGTTCTCACTGAACACAGACCTATTAGCGATACCAACACTGTTGGTGAGAGATCATACCGAATGCAAACTTGTTAGTGAGAGAAACATCCATCGGCAAGAGATCACACCGAAGGTATACCTATCAATGAGACCTCCACTATTGCTTAGACTCTTATCGAGCCTTCATGTCACCCTGATGACTTTTATGTGTAAAACCATTGGCGAGACATACTCTATCAGAATGAGTCACTCTAAAGGTTCACATCTCTCCTTGACGCCACTTGTCACCAAGAGTCTCCTTGATGATCACTGAGGAATCAACCCATCGGCAAGAGGTCTGCCCGAATGAAAAGAGATAGGAATTTCACAGTGATAGCCATGTCTTGCTGATGACTACCATCAGAAAGATAGAACCAAAGTCTCACTGACTTTGATCTTTTGAACACAGCTACTAGTCAGTAAGACATTCTGAGAGTCTCACCAATTTTTGTCTTTTAGAAGTTTCATGTTAGTAATCCCGAGGCACATTTTCCAACAATCTCCTACTTGACGAAGATCTTACTGACACCTCCAGAGCACAAAAAAACTACTGAAACTCATGGGCACTAAGGTCCATCAAAATAGCACACCAGCTGAACTTTTCTGTGCTCACTGGTTTTGTCAATGCATCTGTAACATTTTCTATAGTATCCACTTTTTTCTAAATAGTCTACCTTTCCATCCTCCACCATATCTCATACAAAATAATACTGCACATCAATATGTTTCATCCTAGCATGGAAAGTAGGATTTTTTTCCAAACAAATAACACTCTGACTATCAGAGTAAATTGTAATTTTCCCTACATCAAACTCAATGTTGGAACATAAATGTTTTAACCAAATTGCTTCTTTACGAGCATGTGTTTCTTCCATGTATTCTGCCTCTATAGTGGACAAAGCAACTATAGCCTTCCGCTTACTCATCCAACTAACTGCACCACCATTCATCATGAAAATATATCCACTGGTGGATCTTCTGCTGTCAATGTCCCCTACCCAATTAGAATTTGCATAGCCTCAAATTTTGAGAGTCCTCTGTGATTCAACCAAATTCCCATGGTAACACAAAGAATATTCTGAAGTTCCCTTCAGATATCTAAAAAATATTTTCATAGCATCCCAATGTGTCCTTCCATGATTTTCCATAAAACGACTAAGTACTCCCACTGCTTGGGTAATGTCTAGCCTTGTACAGACCATTGCATACATTAAACTACAAACTGCACTAGCATAAGGCACTCTATTCATTTCCTCCATCTCAGTAGGAGATTTTGGATAGTCTTCAACAGATAGCTTTATTCCCTGCAAACAACTAGCTACTTGCACTCAGTCATACAAAATCTCTCTAGAACAGTATTAATATACTTAATCTGATTGAGCAAAAAAATTCTACTCTTCCTGTCCATGGTTATTTCCATTCCCAGAATATACCTGGCTGCACCAAGATCTTTCATTTCGAACTTTGCAAACAATTGAGATTTTAGATCAAAAATCATTAAATTACTATTTCCTATGAACAATATATCAACATAGAGAGAAATAATAAGAACACAATCATTTTCAGCTTTGTAATACACACAATGGTCATATTTCGATCTTAAAATCCTAATGGAAAAAAAAGTGTCAAACTTCTAGTACCACATTCTAGGAGATTGTTTTAATACATACAGAGATTTTTTCAACTTGCAAACCATATTTTCTTTACCTTTTTCCAGAAAGTGCTTAGGCTGGGACATATAAATTTCTTCTTCAAGGTCATCATGAAGAAATTTTTTCTTCACATCTATCTATTCAATCTCTAAGTCATACACTGCTGCAAGTGACAAAAGAAATTTGATAGATGTCAGCTTAGCTACAGGAGAAAAAATTTCTACATAATCAATTCCATCTACTTGGGAATATCCTTTCACAACAAACCTCACCTTATACTTTTCCACACTGCCATCTAGACCTATTTTCTTTTTAAATACCCATTTTTAGCCAACAAATTTTCTTCCTTCAGGCAAGGGCACCAAACTCCAAGTATCATTCTTTTCTAATAATGCCATTTCTTTATTCATGGCTTCCAACCAAGAGTTTGAGTTAGACATTCTAAATGCATCTTTGATAGTCTTAGGCTCATCAGTGCTAGAAATTAAAGCATAGGAACAAGTAGAATCTAACATAGAAAGTCCATACCTATCAGGTTGCTTTCTTTCACGTGTTGACCTCCTCATAGGCTGAGGCTGAGGTTGATCTTCTTTTTTAGAACTCTTAGAACTACTTGAGCTCTCCTTAGTTTCAAGTACATTTTGAATTTTCAATTCCTCTTTATCTGGTGTCGGAGGAATTTCAACTACATCCTTTTTATTTTCTAATTTTGTCTCTGACTATAAATCCAAAGTAGAAGGCTTCAACTCATGAAAAATAACACTTGTGTTGTATAGAACCTTCTCCGTGTCAGGATTCCAAAGCTTGTATCCTTTTTTATGCCAACACTATAACCAATAAAAATACATTTAACAACCTTGTTTTCCAATTTAGATCCTTTTTCATTCGACACATATGCATATGCCTCACAGCCAAAGAAATGAATGTGTCTTAGAGAGGGCTTCTTTCTAGACCATGGTTCCAAAGGTGTTTTCTCAACAAGAGAAAAATTCAGAGAATGGATTATTAAATAACATGTTGTTGCAAATGCCTCAGCCGAGAAGTTCTCCTCCAAGCCAACACTACTTAGCATACTTTGTGCTCTTTCCATCATTGTCTTATTGAACCTTTCAGCTACTCCATTTTTTTGTAGAGTGTAGGGTGTAGTTTTATTTCTTTTAATCCCATGATCTTTACAATACCTCTCGAACTCATTAGAAAAAAACTCACTGCCATTGTCAATCCTTAAACATTTTATTTTTCTTCCAGTTTGATTTTCCACAAGGTTTTTAAATTCCTTAAAATGACTGAACACTTCTAATTTACTTTTCAAAAAATAAACAAATGCCCTTTTTGAATAATCATCAATGAACAAAACATAATATCTTGATTTAGACAAAGAAGGAACATTTACTTGACCAAAAATATCAGAATGTATATAATCAAGTAAACTAGAAGATTTGTGAGGACTGGAGTAAAATGAAACACGGTGTTGTTTACCATATATACAATGTTCACAAAATTTGAATTCAAGGTTACAGTCATCAAGCCCTTCAACCAAGTTTTTATTCTTCAAGGTTTTTAAACCTTTTTTCTCCAATGTGGCCAAGCCTATGATGCCAGAGCATAGTCTTTTCTGTTGGAAGTTTAACTTCCATAAAGTTTGCACTATCAGGAACTTTTTCCTCCTTTTCTCCATGAGTAGCATTTTGTGACTTTATAGAGACACTATTTCATTGAACAACAAGTGCATCTAGCCTATACAAAGTACCAATATGAGCACCCCTAGCTAGCACCATTGAGCCTCTAATAATCTTGCAATCATTTCTAGAGAATGAGACTTGAACTTCAACATCGTTCAGCTTATTAACATAAAGTAAATTTTGATCCAAACCTAGTATATGCATTACACCATTGATTCCCTTCACTCTTCCATCAGGGAACTGAATTCTGACTTTTCCATGACCAAATATTTCTAGAGATGAATCGTTTGCCAAATTCACCCTTCCACCATCGTATTTTTCATACTTAGTGAACCAGTCTCTATGAGATGTCATGTGGAAAGATGCTTCAAAATCAATCAACTAGACATCATCTGATGCATGTGTAGCCAAGGCTGCAATGAAAGCATCTGCATCACTTTGAGAAGAATCATTGTCGGAAGAATACTTCTTCTTTTTCTCCTCTTTGCAATCCTTTCAGACATGACTAGGTTGCTGAAAATTCCAACACTTTACTTTGGACTTCTTACTAGGAGACTTTGATCTCCCCTCTAATTTGTATTTGGACTTCTTGTCCTTCTTCTTTCCTTTTTCTTTTGATCTGCCTCTAACAGCAAGATCCTACTTTGCCATCTCAGAATATTTTCTTCTGATCTCTTATGATAACAAAGAAGCAACAATATCTTCCATTTTAAAAGAGGAAGTAGTACTCCCAATAGCCATCACCAAGTGATCCCAAGAATCTGGCAAAGAACATAACAGTAGCATACAATGATCTTCTTCATCAATTTTCACACCCACAGAGGCTAACTGAGCAATCAACATGTTGAAAGCATTCAAATGATCAAAAAAAGATGCTCCTTCTTGAATTTTCAAAGAGTACAAATTCTTCCTCAAGAATAACTTATTCACCAAGGACTTGCTCTGATAAATAGCTCCCAATCTTTCCCACAAAGAGGATGTTGTCTTTTCTTCATGAACATTTAGAAGAACAGAGTCTGCTAAATAGAGCCTTATCATCCCCTTTGATTTTTGATCTGCGAGGTCCCAATCCTCTTGCTTCATGCCTGTAGGCTTCATTCCAGACATAACAAGCCAAAGATCATGATCAACCAATAAATATTCCATTTTGAGTTTCCACAACTCAAAATTGCCGCCATTGAATTTCTCAATTTCAATGTTTCCTTACGTGATTTCCATCTTAATCTATAATTCAAATTACCAGACTTCTACAAGACTCCCACTGAATAGAATTGACACAAAAAACCCAATGTACCCAGAAGGATAACACAAATGGTCAGGCTTTGATACCACTTGTAAGGAAAGCTTAGGTACTAAACAAACTATCTTAACGCCAAAACTCAGGGAAGATTATAGATATGACTTTAAAATTTTCAATTACAGTTTATTAAGATACAGTTGAAAGGAATAACAGAACAAAGAAATGAACATACACAATTGGACACTAGATTTACATGGGAAAACCCTTATGGGAGAAAAAACCACCACACCAAGAAAATTCTCTTTGTATTACAGTAAACAAGAATCACATACACAGATTGACTTCACTTTCTAATTTGAATTTTACATCAGCATCATTTATTGATCAATCTTGTATAGAATAGTAATCTTACAATTCTCTTAGGAACATCCAATGAATTCACACAAATCAAAATCATGTTCAAAATGAACCACAGATCTCATACAGGTGACTGATCATCATCATCCATTATAGAACATAATCCATTCTTTCACAGTCTGTTGATCTTCCACATAGGAATGATCACAACAGTTGAAATTCCAACGGTTCTCCTTCCGCTTCGCTCATTGGTTCAATACAGACCATGTAGGATAGAAATTCAGTCAAAATGTTCAAACTGAATCACATGTTGGTGAGACACCAAACCGTGTCTCCCTAATGCCACAATGCCCGACTGTCCTTATCAACAAGAGTCACCACCATCGGCTAGACTCACTCCATCGGCAAGAATTCTCACTGATGTCCATTGTAGAACTATCAACAAGACCATCGCTATCGCTAAGAGTTCATAACGAACACAAAACCATTAGCGAGAGGAATACTATCGACAAGACTTCATACTGAATGCACATTCCTATCAGCTAGAGAAACATCCATCGACAAGAGATCATATCAAATACAAATCTATCAACGAGACCAACACTATCGACAAGAGCTCACACTAAATGTATACTTGTCGGTGAGACCACATCCATCGGCAAGAATTCTCACCAAACATAGACCTGTCAGCGAGACCAACACTATAGGTGAGAGATCATATCGAATGCAAACCTGTCGGTGAGAGAAACATCCATCTGCAAGAGATCACATTGAAGGTATACCTATCAGCAAGACCTCCACTATTGCTTAGACTCTTATCAAGCCTTCATGTCACCTCGATGACATACTCTATCAGAATGAGTCACTCTGAAGGTTCATGTCTCTCCCCCATGCCACTCATCACCAAGAGTCTCCCTGATGATCACTGAGGAATCAACCCATTGACAAGAGGTTTTCCCAAACAAAAAGAGATAGGAATTTCACAACGATAGCCATGTCTTGTTGATGACTCCCATCAGCAAGACAGAACTAAGGTATCAGGGACTTTGATCTTTTGAACACAACTATTGGTCGGTAAGACATTCTGAGGCTCTCACCAATTTTTCTCTTTCATAAGTTTCATGTCAGTAAGCCTGAGGCACATTTTCCAACACAGAATTGAGCTTAATCCATTAGATGTACTTTATAGCTTGTATTTTGGAGTTTGTTTTCTATTTTTGATCTTTCTCCCCAAAGTGTTGTTTAATAGGGACCCCCATCCTTGTATAAAAGGAAAATTTGCAGATTCACACTTTGACTTGACTCACCTCAAGGTTGTTAGTCATTTCATTTTTTGGATCTAATATGCTCAATGAAAATAGAGAAATTAGGTCCATCATCCCCCCTTTCTTATCAATTCATTTTGGTGAACCAAATTTTTCTAGGTTTCATTATAGTGAAGCTGAATTTTTGAGCATTGTAATTTTCTAATTTTGGATTCCACTTTCACCCTAGATTTAGATCTTACATTCATTTTTATTTCATTGCATTGAATCGGGTCTTATTTAGGGTTGTTTAGCTTGCATTAACTCTGCATTTCATTTGGGAGTTTTAGAATTGCGTCTTTGCATTCTTTGAATTTAAAAAGTAAAAAAATGTAATTTTAAAAATCATTTACAAATCATTGCATCATAATTCACTTGCATTTTAAAATTAAATCAAAATTACACATCAAATCAGGTCTCCTAATTTATTATTTTGTCACATTTTGCACTTGCATTCAACATTAAATTCATATAAAAATAAAACTATAACTTAATGTTTCTGATAAGAATCTAAAAACCACTGAAATCATCTAAGAAATCTACAAAAATATTTTTAAAAACCCTAACCTAGGACCCATTCACCCTAGGGTGAATGAGTCCATGATCAAGGTCATTTCCTAATTTTTTGGGCATAAAAATATCTATTTCCAAATTTCATTTTGTTGTTTTAGCTTACAATTTTTTTGTTAAGTGAAATTAATCTTATTTAGCTTCATTTCATAAAATTATTATATTGTGTGATTTCAAATTTTCATTTACAAGACATCATTTTCAAGTTTTTCATTGTGTAATTAGAAAATTGCCTTGTTTAGAATCTAAAAATTGCATTTACATATTACATTCTAGG
Organism: Sequoia sempervirens; assembly: GCA_007258455.2. Taxonomy (NCBI): domain Eukaryota; kingdom Viridiplantae; phylum Streptophyta; class Pinopsida; order Cupressales; family Cupressaceae; genus Sequoia; species Sequoia sempervirens. Next base: position 122,852,668 of record VDFB02105785.1, read on the forward strand.
TCATTGCATTGCATTTCACCCTCTTTCCATTTTTGGGTTTACATTAAGTTTGTGAAACTTGTATGAGCTTTACAACTTGGTGTCCTATTATCAATACTATTGTGAGATGTAGTTCGAGACTCATGTCATCCCACGATACACCATTCACCGTGGATATTGGGTTTTCCAACTCTTTCACTAATAGTGTTGATAATCAACCCTCTATGGATCATAGGATTCACACATCATTTGCAATGAATTCCTTACCTACAACCAATGTGCATGATGTTTTTAATGTCCCACAAGAGAGCATAAGAAAGATGGATGAGTAAATAAGACAATTGCAAAATATTGTGAGTATCAATGTGATTCATATGCTAGATAGCATAAGAGAACTACTTAAGAATGAAAAAGGAATACAAATTTTTCATATCCTCTCTTACATGCTTAACAAGAACCTAAAAAATAACAAGAACGATAATGTACATACCACGAACAACTCCATTGAAGTTCAACCTTGTAAGGGACCAACTAAGATGTCGCTTGATATTGCTTCATCACAACAAAATATACTTAAACATGCACCTGATGGTCCTCTTTACATAGTTGGAAGAATCAATGGCAAGCCTACTAATTGGATATTAATTGATTTCATCTATGTAGAGAACTGTTGATGGTTTTTTCTGCACAACAACTGAGATAGAATATTGAAATACTATCTCTCTTGAAAGGTAGGTATGTATCAACAAGCCTCAAGAGATAATCCCAAGGCCTCTAATGTCAGGTCTTGACAATGCAAAAATAACTTAGTGATAAATGTGAAAATGTTGGTAATCACAAAGGACCTTATAAACAAATTTTGGATCTTCAAATTTATCATATCTTGCAATATGGTGATGCTTCAAGTCCTAAATATAACACACATAATGAAGAAATAACAAAAGACAAGGGTTTAAGAGAGATTCCCAAGATTAAAACTACTCCTAAGATCATCAATGCAAATGATGAAATACTTGAAATGGACCAATCCCTTGAAACTAATTCCTGCTTAACCCAGATGAACTTGCAATCTTACATAAATAGTGCAATCTTCTAAGGCATTAAATATTTTTAGATCATGAACATTAATCCAAAAAAACCCTATTGCAATTGAAATGAACAAACATTCACAATTGAACTAAGCATAATGAATATGTGGTCTAGGCTAACTTTACAAAGTAACTCACAATCAACCAGTTGCAAAAAGTATGGACTAGGAATTACTACAAACACTTTAGCACTAAATCATAAACACCATGGAATCATATCCACTTCTAAATATAACATATATCCAGTATTTCTCAAGAAATCTCAAAAGATAGAACAACAAGAACCATGCAGGATAAGACAACACAATAGAAATCACCAAAAGCACAATGTCTTCAATTGTATTGAATTATCGAATAACAACAACAATTCCTATGTTTTGTGTTACAAAACTTTCTTCAAAATAAAACTAAATCATAGCACTAGATTTTTCTTTATCACTTAACTCACTTCAAAGTATAATCATCTAGCCCTTACAAATGAGGTAGGATGCCATATTTATAGAATCTCATAACATGTTAGCTCATTTAGGTTTACAAAAGGTTGACCACAAAACAAGTCAGCATAGAAATTTCCTAAAATAAAATAAGATATTACATTAGATGTTTGAGGACCCTTTCCAGGTCAGCCTAGAATCTCCAATGCCACTCATTCAAATGCATGTAGAGGATGAAGGAAGGATAATGGGAAGCATAAATTTTGAAGTAACTTATTCATTAGTTGACCCCTTAGCTTTATCTTGACCCATTTTATCCCACACCATAAGGAAAATCTTCTCTAGGTCAGCCAAAGGTGGATTTACTAACACTTATAATTTGTTATCAATAGATTTAATCTCCTCCCTAGATTCCTTGACGAACGTATCCCATTCCACCTTGATATCTTGATATTTCTCCGTGAAAACAATGTAGGTGGATGCATCATCTAAATGTTGGGTTGTGATTGGACCATCATCAATTTGGGCATAAAATTCATGCCACCATTTCCTTAATTTCTCTAAACTTAGATGCTTCGGTGCAAACTTCTTCCTCCCAGTCATGATCTCAAAGAATGGAATACATTTTTTGTAAATATCCTTTAATGTATTTCCTACCTTTTTCTCCTACTTATGAATCCTCTTTAGAACCTTATGCTTAATCTTCAATGATTCATACCAATCCCAGGGTCCTAAAACTTTTGAAGAAGAGAGGATTCCATCACTCACCAAGTTCTCTGTGTAACCATGATGGTCCTGAGCTTCTGTAGAAGGAAGTCTATATCAGTTTTGTCTTGCCCCAACACATTCTGCAGCCACTCAAAGGATCTACATGCATCACCACAAGTGGACAAGATGTCATTAATCATATCTTCCCCTTGGTGTTCAACTCCTTGCAACTATCCATGGGTGACCTGTGTAGAAGCTTTCATCTTCTCAAGATTAGTGAATGCCTCCTTAGGCAACAATCCTTCAAGAGTCACCCCTTCACTCCCCATTTATTGTAGAGGCTTCATTAAGTGTTGCACATATCTATACACATCACTCAATTATTTTTGCAACCTCTCCTTCATTGTTGTTTCCTTTTCCACCCTTCTTAGAATAGCTTGGGAGGACTCTTGGAACTCTTCCTTCTCCTGGTCTTTACTTGTGGGTCCTAAGTTTAAGGCTTGGATAGTGTAGTCTTGAGGAGCTATCTCTCTTTTTCCTTTGTCTGCTATAGGAGTGGAAATGTGGATTATTCTATTATCTGCTTCATCCTTGGTGATCTTGGAAATCACCCTAGCCTTCTTCTTTGTTTTCCCTTTGCCTATGTTGACTAGCAGTTCATCCTAGTTTGGAGTGTCATCTACAATTATTTTCTTACTCCTTAATCTTTCATTGAGCCAACTTGGGGTAGAAGTATTTGACTATTTCTCATTTTGTTTTTCCTTGAGTTTCACCTTTGGAGGGCTCAACTTCTACATTATGCACTGAGGGGACCTCTTCACTTTTTCCTCTTCCATGGATTTCTCTTCTTCATATCTAGATGGTGAGTCCTCGTAAGATACTAAGAATAACTGTAAGATATTACCAACTTCCACTTCTACACTGTGGAGGTCTCCATCCTTGAATTTTTCTATTTCCTTACTTTGATGGATATCCTCACCAAAAACTTCTATCATCTCCTTTTCTTTATCATGTAACTCCTAAATTGAAGGAGAGGTAGGGGTGTCCTTTTGTTGTGAAGCAGAGGGAATTGTAGAGGAACCTTCTTTCACCTAAATTTCTTAAGGAGAAGGAGTTCTAGCCTTCCTGGTATGGACTTGTGTCTTTTCTCTAGAGCTCTCCACATCTACCACATGTGGTCCTGTGTCTCCACTTTGCCCCTTAAGCTGCTCACTATGCTTTCTTGAATTTATAGCTATTCTTCTCCTCTTAGTTATAGTGACACTATCCTTTTCCTCTTCTCCCTCATGTTCTTCCTCTTGAAAAAATATATTTTCCTTCAAGGTAGTCTTCCTCCGCTTAGCACTGGGTTTCCTTCTCTTTTCCTCCTCAAGCTCTACTTGGATACCTTTGATTTTAATTCTAAAGGGAGAAACCACCTTTTCTTTACATTTTGTATCCTACTCATCTTCTTCAGAGGTGGATTGGGATTCTAGACTTCCCATAAAGTCATATGTGTACTACTTCCCTTCATTGTCCAATTCCCATATATTATGCTTGATCCACAATTTTGTATATTTTATCATAGAAGCATTGATTTGCTCCAGTTTAGTTTTCTCTTCCTCTAGCCATTCAATTTCTCCTACTAGCTTATCTTTGATAGATTCATAATAATGGTTTTGTATTAAATCTCCATCATCATCAAGTTGATCAGGAATGGACTTGATGTTGTACATCCTAATTAGGTGGATAGGAAATCTTGAAAACTTCTTCAGAAACAAAAATTCATATTTGTAGTTTTACCAATAATCTTCAATGCCATCTTTATGCCTGAATTCTCTACTATCTTTCTTTTGAGCTCCTTGTGTCCTATCAAATCTAGGCCTTTTGGAGTGGAATGCCAAACCTAGAGTGCTCATTTCTTCCTCATAAGAGTGTGCTATTATAAAAGAAGGGCATGCCTCATTGACTCCTATCCTCAATGGGAAGCCAACTCCCAAGCCAATTTTATGCATGTCCTTCTTCAAAATATCATCACAGGTGAATATTTTCCTAGTAACCTCCAAAATTATGATGTGGTCTATTGGGAATCTTGGCAATTTGTAAGGAGCCCTTTGGCAACCATCAATTCTGACATATGAGAAGGTAGGAAACTGAATAAACCACACTCCGTACTTCTCTATCTATTCCTTAGCTACATTAGAGATCCTCATATTCTCTACTCCTTATAGAAATCTTGTGATATACATGGTGAATGCATCATTCACCCTCCTATAGCTTGAGCTATCCAAATGCAACTAGGGATAAACCTCATAGATAACATCCTAGCCAAAGATCCCTTGTGTACTTAACCCCTTGTATGGATGTAATATTGCCAAGGCATATACCAAGTAAGATGTCATTGTAGAGCTCTTGGTCTGCAAAACATTGCACAATTATTCATGGATCATGGAACTGATGATACCTAGCCAATGATAGTCTATATTTTTCTCCATTCTTATTATGATGTAAAACATCCAACTTTCAAATATCCCTATAGTTTTCAAACCCCACTCTACTAAGGAGAGTGATTGCATCATATTCTTCTAATTTGAACTTGGCTCTGAAAAGTTGCTTAGGCAACTCAGAGATGTGTGGCTTGGGATTTTCCAACCAAGAATTGATAACTTTCAAATCCTTATTTGTATCAACTATGTAGTACTTCTTGGCTATGTCAAGATCAAAAATCGCCACATGAGATCTATCTGTCATATGAAATTTCTAAGCCACTGAGACAGGAGGGAAATTGGAAAGCACTATGCCATGTGGACCAATTATTCTCTATCTATCAAGATCATAGTGTCCAGAACATTCCAAGACTAGCTTGTAGCATTGCACTATAGTAGGGAAGCCAGCTACATGAGCCAACCTAGAGCTCACCAATATTCTTGCTAACAGAGGAGGATCTTGCACTGTCATTCTTGCTTCAAACTCTTCATAGTCCCATTTTCCAACATTGATATTTGTTACTTCTGACTATATGGAAGCCAATTTTCTCTTAGGGACCTTTATTTTCATGTCCAACTTGATTCTCTCGACCTCTAAGATAGAAGCTTCCTAATCACTGGGATCCATTACCTTTCCCTTACCTCTTTTACCAATGGCCTTGCTTGATTCAGCCTGTATTCAGAAAGGGACTACAATAAATATACATTACAACATGAGAGTCCAAGTTAGTCCATCACAAACAACATGTTCATCATTCAAATAAATCCAAACAACAATCAGAATCCCTTTGAAATATCATTAAAGCACATTTTCTTCAAAGTTCAGGATTTTCACCCCTTCGTGGAATTTAGGCCAGAAGGGAATTTTGGGCAATTCCAAGCCAGGCTAAATTAAGCAATGAAAGCATAATAAGCATCCAAGACTCATTCAATAATCATCATTACTTAATAAATAGCATGATACACCTTTAAATCACTTAAATTGATGACATGATGCAAAATCATTAATCATTGACTCATTAATTACCTTAGTTCTTCGTTTCCAATAGATTTTTGAGGAATTCCATTAGGGACGGAAATCCATGAAATTGGCAAGGCTTCACATATTTTAGGAAAATGAAGGAACAAGAGATGCTCAGGAAAATCTTAAGGCAACAAAATTCCATGAAGTCAACATGGTTTTCATGTTTTATGCATGCTTTTAGGAAAATGACAAGGAAAAGGAAATTCGGGGAATTCCTAATGTAAAGGAAATCCATGAAATTCACAAAATATTGAAATCTTTGACTTGGTCAGGATTTCACCCAAATTGATTGAAAAATCACAAATTTGGGGATTCAAGTTTGGATTCTATTCACTTCAGATTGTTCAACAATGGATTAAACTTTCTAGCTCCTCCAAGGCGATTCAATAGTATTGGTAATAAATTCAAGATCTAAACCCTAAGGTTTTTTCATGAACACATAGTTTCAGTCTTAGCCTACTCCCTCACCTCACTTAACCATGGTAAATACCTCAAAATCTTCAAAGAAAGGAAGCTATCATATGCAAATGAAAACTAACCACTCAAATTTTCCCATAATGTTAGATCTATCGAATGTAAGGGATCCAAGATCGAAACTCTGGATCGAATCAAAATCAAGCACAAGATCAAATCCAGGGAGGGGGAAAAGCTAGAAATGAATGGTGCAATCGAATCATCAAATTAGCAAGGATGGCCATATCAATCTTAGAGGAGGCATCAAAAGAAGAAAGGGGTGACCCTAATTTAATTACAAACCCTCAATGCACTGAGATCCAAATTCAAAGCACATTCAAAACACCATAGAGCAATTGATACTCAACAGTTGAAAGCAAAGGCACCATAAACATACCATGGATGAAGAGAATTCATTAAGATAGTGATTGGTAAGAATCTTTGAACTCAAGCAAATGCGAAAAGTCACCAGAAAAACACCACCAAAGCAAAAAATCCAAATCCCAAGCATAAGACTCACACATTACACTCAAAGATTAAGCTCTTCAAATTCAAAGCAAGAAAAATGACAGCGATTCTTAGCATAAAATTCCCTTAAAATTCATTAATTACAATTGACAATGTCTTTACAAGAAGTCTAAGTGCAATGACTTGACAACCCAAAATGAGTTTGAGAATCCGAGGCGATGGAGGAATTTCGAGAAATTTCAGGGAACACATAATTTCCTAAGGAGCTAAAGTCTCTAAAAACAGTGTATAGCCAACCTCCGTTGTGTTTTCAAGGCAGTCGAGGATTTTCACCTAGGGAGAAAATTCCCAAATCCAAAGAAAAACCCAAAATTTACCCCAAGACTCAGGATTTTCAAAGTGTTACTTTGGAAGAGGCATTTGCACAAGCAAGATAAGAATTTAGGAAGATTTCAAAGCAATCAAATCTTCATAATCAAATCATAAAAAGGATCCAAGTCCAGAACAAGAGAGGGTCTCTGCTCTCAGTGGGGCGTGTGTACGAAAAATACATAACAAATGGTGACTCCTGTTGGGGAAATGCTCTAGAGCATTTCAATGACAAATTGGAATCAAGAACCCAAAATCTCTGGATTCAATCCTTAAATCAGCTTACTAATTTAGCAGAGCTTCAAAACTTATAGGCCAGCAAACCTTTCTTGTACCAAGGTCAAATTGTGTGCATATGCACTCATTTTTGTTTCCTTAGTTGTAATAGAAACCAAATTTGGTCTGACCAGGATACATAAAGTTTCAAACTCCAAAAGCATCTTGGATAGAGCCTCACTACTAGTTAGGAATCCATAGCCCCAATGAGGTTATCATTGTGGTTCTTCCAAGCATAGCTCTACTGTTAGCCAGGCGTCTATAGCCCTAGTAGAGATACTAGTATACTCTTGATAAGTTGAATTTATTCTTTTGATTTTCAATACTTCTCCTTTTCTTTTCCTTTTGATATTCTTTTCTTTTCACTATTTTCTTTTCAACCTCTGAACAATGAAGTTCACACTAAAGGCTAAGAATCATAGTGGCACTGAAGCTGAATATAAGATTTTTCACCTAACTTGACTTCATAAGGACTATATGCAACCTTGGAATTTTAAAAATCTGTGTATAAATATGAGACCCAAATACATTCTATATTTATATCAATCCCATGGCTTATCTACTAAAAACACTTAATACAAATGGTACCAAATAAGGACCTTCACCAACTAACTCAGGAAGGATGATTGAAGTTTGTAAAAGAAATATTCAGAACAAACCCAGATAACATAATGATTTCCATGCAAATGCAACAAGCCCTAGAGAGAGAAAAATACCAAAAGCAAAAGAAAAGCACATAGCAACCTACTCTAACCAAAGCAAACCTAAACTAACCAAAAAAAAAGCAAAGGAAAAAGGAAAACCTATGCTAACCAAAATAAAAGCAACAAAAAAGAAAGAAAACCTAATCTAACTATATACAAGGGAAGAGCTATAAACAACTTAGGATTGGAAGTAATGCTTCATGTATTTCCCATTGATAGGTAGTGGGATATCCTCTCCAGTGATATTTTTTAAATGAAAAGCATTATCTCCCAATATCTCTGAAATCTAGTAAGGGTTGAGCCAAGTTTGTAAAATTTCCCATGCTCCCCCTTTTTGTCATGTGCTTTATCTTCAAGGTGTAATAGTTCTTCCAAATGGGCTTCAGTCTTGTCCCCCTCATCATAATATTCATTAATGAACTATAAGGTGGGGATCTTCAGCTGAATGTGAAATATAGGTTCTAGACCATACACAAGGTGGTAAGGAGAGGTCCCTAAGGAGGTCTTATATCTTGTATGGTCTACCCAAAGTTAAAATTTAAGTTGATTGTGCCAATCCTTGGGAGTCTTCTCTAATAGCTCATGAATGACTATTAAATGATTATTATTAGAAGATTCAACCTATCCATTTCCCTGAGGGTAGTAATTGGATGCAAACTTAATGATAATTCCATGATCAAAGGCCCAGTTAGAAAATTTCAATGATGAAAATGCATGACCATTATCACAAAATAAATCCAATAGACACCCAAAGTGATTAATAATACTTGATTCAATGAAATTGATTACCACTTTAGAAGTACATTGTTTGCAAGCAAGAGCCTTTGTCCACCTAGTGAAATAGTTAGTGACAATGAGAATATACCTGTGTCCTATAGAAGAAGGTGGATTGATTTGGCCAATGAAATCCAATCCCCATTGTGCAAATGGCTTTACCTCTATAACTGATTGAAGTGGAAGAGCTGCATACTTCTCTCTGTTTGTTGCAGTCTGACACACATGACAAGTTCTGACATGATTGTGAGAATATACCTGTGTCCTGTAGAAGAAGGTGTAGATCCATGACCTGTTCCATATCTATCATGAAACTCTTCCCTAACTCTTTCAGCTTCTTCTTCTCCTAAGCACCTCAAGTAGATGCCCTCATGATTTTTCTTATACAAATAGTTCCTTTCATCATAAAACTATCAGTCTTCAAACGTAGAGCTCTCCTTTGTATTGAATTAAGATGTTCAGGATATTGTTTGGTTAAAAAGATAGTAAATGATATCATCATACTAGTCCCCTAGAGATACATCTTGGAGGTGGAAATTTTGAGATGTGAGGTCAGAACCCATTTTTGTAACCATCTTGGTTATCCCTTGTCCTCTCACTAGCTTCATGGGTTAAATCTCAATGTCATATTCTTGCAACATAGTTAACGACTTAGCCCTACATTCCCCCAATTCATTTTGCATCAACAACTTGACTATAGGATTAGGAACTATTGCAAAGACCTTTTTCCTCAAAATATATTGCCTAAATTTTTTCACAACTTTGACTAGAGCATAGGCCTGCTTCTCCACATTTGGGTACCTTAGTTCTGCATCTTTCAGAGGTGCATTCATGAACGCTATATGATTCTCATTCCCTTGATCAGACTTTTGAGTTAACATGCCATCACAGGAGTGGTCAAAAGAAAATGAGTATATGTAAAAGGGTTTGGCATAATCAGGACTCACCAAGACCGGAGCTTCAACAAAAACTCTCTTGATTTCTACAAATGCTTCTTTTTCTTCTGTACTCCATTCAACTTTAGCTTCTTACTTCAACATTGCATTCAATGGCTTGACTATCTCAACAAATCTAGTGATGAACTTCCTTACGAGGTTAATTTTTCCAAAGAATGATTTCATTTCCTTCTTACTAGAAGGTGGCTAAATCTTGAGTGTGACCTCCAATCATTGAGGTTTGATTGCAATTTACTTTTATGAAATAACATGTCCCAATAGTTTTCTTTCAGTAACTCGAAAGATGCACTTCTTTGGATTAATAGAGATGCCAAATTCTCTACACCTTTGAAACACCTTGCATAAGTCTGCTATATGATCACCTCATGTTTTAGAAAATACTGTTAGATCATCCATATAAATAATTATTCACTTACCAATGATGTCCTTAAAAGCAATGTCCATGGCTCTCTAGAATGTAGCTCCAACATTGATCAAGCCGAAGGGAATTATCCTATAAGAAAATGTACCCCACTTTGTGGCAAAGGTAGTCTTATGCCTATCTTCATACTGTACCATAACCTAGTTATATCCAGAGTAGCCATCTAGAAAAGACATCATTTGAGATCCATTGACAATTTGAAGCATTTCATCTAACAAAGGGACTAGATAGTTATATTTTTCTAGTGCCCTGTTAAGGTTCCTAAAATAAACACATAGTCTAATCTCTCCATTCTTCTCTAACTGGAACCATATTTACAACCCAAGTTCAATTTCTTACCTAGAATATGATACAGGCTAACAACAGTTTTTGTACCTCCCTTTGGATGACCGACTCCAACAAGGCATTAATTGGTCTCTATCTCTTCCTAAAAGGTCTAGCTCTTGGATTTAGATGGATGGTATGTGCGATAATTGAATTGTCATACATCTTCAAACCTTCATAACTCTAAGCGATCACATCTTTATATGTATGCAATGCATCAATGATTCCTTTCATCTCCTCTAGAGTACACACTTTACCAATAAAAACATTCTTGATATCCTCTTGAGTCCCCATGTTGTATGCTTCACATTGGCTGCTAATGGATTTTGTCTGAGCATCTTGCTCTTGATCTCTAACCCTATCCAGATAAAAAATCCTCTCTAGTTGCACCCTTCCCCTTAGAATAGAATTAGTCTTTAAATTAATGACCCTTTCTAGGTCCATTTATGCTTCTTGAGGTTCAACTTCATCAATGATTTGAGAAGTGAATACACCAATGTTGGTAATGAAGTCCAAGATATTCTTATCATCTTCAAACATCTAAAAGTTAGTCACATTGTTAGGTACTGAAGGTATCAGAGTTAATTCCATAGAGAATATCCTCAATCTAGAGAGGGAGAAAGGTTCAAGGTACTAGCTTCCTGAGCCAGGGAATTTATAGTTTGGTTCTTATTACGTGGTATCAACTGAATCTTGAAGGCATCAAATCCCTCAATAAGGTCCCATACTCTATTCCTATAATTGGTAATCCTTTTTTCATGACATGAGTATTGCTTTCTAACTATTTTGACCACTAACTCAAAATCCCCAAAGACTTGCAAAATATTAACCTTTTTTCTTAGTGCCATAAGCAACCCATGAATCAAAGCTTCATATTCTACTACATTATTGGTACAATGAAACTAAAGTTTGTGAGAAGCAAAGAAATTTTTACCTTTTGGACTGATTAACTCAAATCCTACTCCAACACCTTGCTTTGATTTGGATCCATCAAACCTTAAGGTCTAATAGCCAGCAACTCCAAATTTCTTTGTTGTATCTCTTATACTATTGCTACTGGAAGGCTCTTTAGAAAGCATCACCTTCTTTACTTTGGGGTCATCTTGAATACTTTGTATATTAATTTTGATTGTTGGAATGGGGTTAATGCACTTCTGCACCTACTCAACTGTTGTTTAGCACATGAAAAATTATAGTTCTAAGTGGGAGACATTGTGAACTCTACACAAATTGGGTAAGAGCAGCTCCTCAAAATTCATATCCCTACTTGGATAGATCTGATCCTCTACACACTTCTAGATGAATTCTTGAAAGTTACCTAGCAAGCTAAGTTGATTATCTTTAAGACCTTCACCTTCTTCAACTAGCTCTACCAGTGCTGCAGTGTTGGATTCTATTGTGAAATCAATAGGTGTGGTGTGCAACATTATAACTTCTTCTAGACATCAGACTCTTCAACAGGGGCTGTCAACACATAATTTCCCATGCTTACCTCTGATATTAATATTTCATTTGAAGTATTCTGATATTCTGTGATTACATACTTCGTTTGGGGTTCCCTCTTAATCCTGATTTGATTAGGCACTCCTTTCCAAGGAAGCCACATTTGTGATTGATCAGTTGATAGATATCCATTCAGGGCCTTGGTAGAATCCCTTCCTAGGATCAACCCATAAGAGTCATGAATGTCTGCTACTTGAATATTGATGACCTGCTAGATTCTAGGATATGAAGCAATCTGCATGGGAATCATGTTTAGCTCTCCTACTACATTCACTTTTATTCTGTCCAACTATGTTACCTTCTTCTGCAAGGAAGTAGGAGTAATTTCTAGGGCTCTGCAAATAGGGAATGGCATCACATTGTTAGAATTACTTGAATCTATTAGGAAATTATGTAGATTCTTTCCAAAGATGTAGAAAAAAATCATGAAGGGAGGTGTCTCAGTTTTTCCTTGGAATAGGGTTAACTTTGTATCAACTTGGCCAGCTTGATTCTTTTCCTTTTCCTTCCCTTTGTCCCCAGATGGTGTTTGAATTTTTCTCTAATCTTTCAACACTTGGGAACAAGATACTTTACTAATAGTCTCTTGTAATATCACATTCATATTATAAGCTCCTAAGATTGCATTCCTTATGGAAGGTACTTTTCAAATGCAAATATAATTACCTTGAGCTTCTTAAGTTCTTCAGCCACATATTCACCTAATTTCTCTTAGCTCATATTTGTGGGAGCTTCTTTGAAGTATTCCACCACCTTTTCCTTGTTGGCATCTTCACTCTTCCCTTTGGATTTCCTAGCTTGTGCTTGGCCCTCCTTTGAAAGGTATTTCTTATGTACATGAGGATACATTAGATTATTACTAGCATTAGGATTAGGAGGTATGGTGAAATTGTTAGGAGGAATGGAAGTTGTGAATGGAAAGCCAGCTTGTGGGTGTCTATTTGGTAGATCTCTCAAATTGTACTTCTTGAATGGCCTGTGGAACACCTGCACTTCTTCAATACCAACTTCTTCTTCCAAGGGGCCATTGTCATTCTAAATATTTTCATTAAACATCTGAGAATTATCTTCTCTATTTCATACTTTATCTACATCTCCTTTAGGCTAACTTGATTCCTCCTCTGGCTTATTCTCAAATTCTCCTTTTGGAAAAGGAGCATGATTCACTATGAAAATTTGAGAATCATAAGGTCCTGATGGTACTAACTCTTGACTACTCAAATTATTCTCTACCTCATACTAGAAAATGGAGGCAATAGTTTAAAATTATGGGCATTCTAACTCAGAGTGTTGATTGGTCTTATGAAGCCTGCACCACCTAGATAAGGATGATTCTACTAAGAACACACCACTTGAGGGCTTATCTTGATTAGGAGGTTGATCCAATGGAGTAGGAACACCTCCATATTTCGGCCTTGTGTTCCAAGTTCTATTCTATCAAGGTGGCTATCTCCTTTCAAATACTTGTCCACCAAATTTTCCTCTATCAAAATTCTGACTAGAAGCCTGCCCTCTTTTGAAGTTATGTCCTCTTTCAAAATGTTTCCCTTGATCAAAATTCTTCCCTTGCTAAGGTTCTCAATTCTCTGTGGTAATTTGATTGCATAATTTTTTGGGAAGCTTGGAGTTGACTATTCTGATTTCTCAAATAAGTGACCTCCATGTTCAACTTCATCACTTGTTCAGTTAGCTCATCTAGTCTTTCCTTGTCAGGATTGCTATGTGGAATCTGGCTCACATTGCTCTGAGCAAATCCTTTTGTTGCACCAGGGTTCAAGGACTGGTTCAAAACTTTAGAATTTTGTAGATAAGTGGGAAAAACAACCTATTGCTATGAATGGATAGGTTGACTAACACCTTACCGAGTATATTTGGGCATCAGTGGGTCTTGATTCATGGGAGGTACTAGATGTGGGACCAAAGGTTTTTGTGGTACTAGATTCATATTAGGAGTGTGATTGGTAAGAGCCTAGTTGATGGCCTATACTTTCCCTGGATAAGCAGTGGGTCCTAATGATGATAAATGGCTAGATAAGTGTTGCCTTAAATTGGTACTAACCTTGACAGCCTCAATGTATGCATCAAGCAGACTAGCTGGAGGATTGGGCCTCCACTTCATAAAGTTGGCTATGAGACTATCCAAAACTTCATAATAGAACTCTAGGGTAGTAGCATCAATCGAGTATAAGCACGATGAAATCTATTGCTAAAGGACCCTACGGGCTCATTTACTTCCCTCTTGACCTTGGTGAAATGCATGTAGAGCTCATTAGCACTAATGGGAATCCTAAACTGCTACAAAAATGCATTCTCCAATTCAATCCAGTTATGAATTGACCCAGTAGATAAGTGGTTGTACCAGTAAAAGGAATCTTCTCCTAGAGAATAAGGAAAGATCCTACATGTGACGTCCTCATGATTGATTCCCCTATCCCTAAGACAAGTTTGGAAAATCCTGATATGTTACTCTATAGTTTTATTAGGATCATTAATATGGAACTTTGATCATAAGTTTTTAGGGTTCTTGGGTATCACATTGTAATTATTTAAGGTCAAGGGATACATATTATTAGCATGGAAATCCATTGGAAGAGGTGGGAGTGGTAATGGATGATTTATGACTGGTGGAGGCTATTGAATAGGGATGGCTTCATAATCAGATGAAGATAGGATTGATGAAGATTAGGATGAAGGAGATGATGGACGTGGTTGGGTGGATGATGATTCTCCTCTTCTCTTGATCCTTCTTGACCTAGTAGGGGCTTGCAACTCTTGAAATTCCTCTTCTCCTAGAGTAGATATGGTTCTTCTACAAAATCCTTCAAGAGAAATGGTAGACAAAACTTGATCCATCTTGTTTATTCATGCCCTCCTTCTAGTGCCAATTTTTTGATGGTTTTTTTTGCACAACAACAACTCAAACTGAATATTGAAAGCATATCTCTCTTGAAAGGTAGGTCTCTATTATCAAGCCTCAAGAGATAAACCCAAGGTCTCTAATGTTAGGTCTTGACAATGCAAAAAAAATTTAGTGATAAATGTGAAAATGTTGGTAATCACAAAAGGACCTTCCAAACAAATGTTGAATCTTCAAACTTATCAGATTTTGCAATATGGTGATGCTTCAAGTCCTAAATCTAACACAGATAATGAAGAAATAGAAAAATATGAGGGTTTGAGAGAGATTCCAAAGATTAAAACTACTCCTAAGATCAACAATGCAAATGATGAAATACTTGAAATGGACCAATCCATTGAAACTAATTCCTACTTAACCAAGATGAACTTGTAATCTTATATAAATAGTGCAATATTCTAAGGCATTAAATATTTTTAGATCATGAACATTCATCCAAAACAACCCTATTGTAATTAAAATGAACAAACATTCACAATTGAACTAATCATAAAGAATATGCGGTCTAGGCTAACTTTACAAAGAAACTCACAATCAGATAGTTGCAAAAAAAAATGGACCAGGGATTGCTACAAACACTTCAAGCACTAAACCATAAACACCATGGAATCATATCCACTTCTACATCTAACATATATCTAGTATTTCTCAAGCAATCTCAAAATATAGAACTAGAACCATGCAATATAATTCAACACAAGAGAAATCACCAAAAGCTTAATGTATTCAATTGTATTGAATTATTGAATAATAGCAACAATTCCAGTGTTAAGTGTTACAACACATGCTTCAAAATAAAACTAATTCCTAGCACTATATTTTTCTTTATCACTTAACTCACTTAAAAGTCTAATCACCTAGCCCTTAGAAATGAGGCATGATGCCATATTTATAGAGCCTCATAAAATATTGGCTCATTTAGGTTTATAGAAGATTGGCCACAAAACAAGTCAGCCTAGAAATTTCCTAAAATAAAATAAGATATTATATTAAATGCTTGAGGCTCCTTTCTAGGTCGTCCTGGAATCTCTAATGCCACTCGGTCAAATGCATGTAGAGGATGAAGGAAGGATAATGGGAAGAATTTTTTTTGAAGAAACTTATTCATTAGTTGTCCCCTTATCTTTATCTTGACCCATTTTATCCTATACCATAAAGAAAATCTTCTCTAGGTCAGTCAAAGGTGGAGTAACTAACACTTTGAATCTTCTATCACTAGATTTAATCTCCTCCCTAGATTCCTAGATGAACTTATCCCATTCCACCTTGAGATCTTGATATTTCTCCATGACAAGAATGTAGGTGGATGCATCATCTAAATGGAGGGCTATGATTGGACCATCATCAACTGGGGCATAAACTTTATGTCACCATTTCCTTAATTTCTCTAAACTTAGATGCTTCGGTGCAAACTTCTTCCTCCCAGTCATGATATCAAAGAATGGAATAAATTTTTTGTAAATATCTTTTAATGTATTTCCTACTTGATTCCCCTACTTATGAATCCTCTTCAGAACCTTATGCTTAATCTGCAATGATTCATACTAGTCCTAGGGTCCTGAAACTTTCAAAGAAGAGAGGATTCCACCACTCACCAATTTCTCCTCTATGTAATCCATGATGGTCCTAAGCTTTTGTAGGAGGAGGTCTGAATCAATTTTGTCTTGCCCAAACACATTTTGTAGCTACTCAAAGGATCTATGTGCATCACCACAAGTGGAAAATATGTCATTAATCATATCATCTCATTGGTGTTCAACTCCTTGCAACCATCTATGGGTGCCTTGTGTAGAAACTTTCATCTTCTCAAGCTCAGTGAATTCCTCCTTAGTTAGCAATCCTATAGGAGTCACCCCTTCACTTCCCACTTCTTGTAGAGGCTTCATCAAGTGTTGCACATATCTATTCACATCACTCAAATTTTTCTGCAACCTCTCCTTCTTTATTGTTTCCTTGTCCAGCCTTCTTAGAATAGCTTGGGAGGACTCTTGGAACTCCTCCTTTTCCTATTCTTTACTTATGGGTCCCAAGTTTAAGGTCTGAATAGTGTATTTGTAAGGAGCTATCTCTCTTTTTCCTTTGTCTATTTTAGGAGTGGAAATGTGGATTATTATGTTTTTTGCTTCATCCCTGGTGATCTTGGAAATCACCCTAGCCTTCTTCTTTGTTTTCACTTTGCCTATGTTGGTAAAAAATTCATCCTAGTTTGGAGGAGTGTCATCTACAACTATTTTCTTACTCCTCAATCTTTCATTGAGCTAACTTGGGCTAAAATCATTTGATTCCTACTCTTTTTTTTTTCCTTTACAGTTTCACCTTCGGAGGGATCAACATCTACATTAAGCAGTGAGGGGACCTCTTCACTTTTTCCTTCTCCTTCATCTTTCTCCTTTTTATCTTTTGGCTTCTGACTCTCCTTTTGATCTAATGTATTTTTCATAACCTGAATAGGAGAGGGATTCCTTTGATGTTTTTTTTCCTCTTCCATGGATTTCTCTTCTTCATCTCTAGCTGGTGAGTCCTCATAAGATACTAAGGATGACTGCAATATATTACCCATTTCCACTTCTACACTATGGAGGTCTCAATCCATGAATTCTTTTGTTTCCTCACTTTGATGGATATCCTCACCAATAGCTTTTGTCATCTCATTTTCTTCATCATGTAACTCCTGAGTTGAAGGAGGTGTAGGGGTGCCCTCTTTTTGTGAAGCAGAGGGAACTTTAGAGGCACCTTTTTTCACCAGACTTTCTTTAGGAGGAGTTCTAGTCTTCTTGGTATAGACCTGTGTCTTTTCTCCATAGCTCTCCACATCTACCACAATTCATCCTATGTCTCCACTTTGTCCCTTAGATTGCTCACTATGCTTCCTTGAAGTTCTAGCTATTCTTCTCCTCTTAGGTATAGTGACATAATCCTTTTCCTTTTCTCCCTCATGTTCATCCTCTTGAATAGATGTGTTTTCCTTCAAGGCAGTCTTCCTCCACTTAACACTAGGTTTCCTTTTCTTTTCTTCCTTAGGCTCTGCTTGGATACCTTTCGTTTTAATTCTGAAGGGAGAACCCAACTTTTCTTTACCTTTTGGATCCTTCTCATCTTCTTCAAAGATGGAGTGGAATTATAGACTTCCCATCAAGTAATATGTGTTTTACTTCCCTTCATTTTCCATTTCCCATATCTTATGCTTGATCCACAATTTGGTATACTTGATCATAGGAGCATTGATTTGCTCCAATTTAGTTTTATCTTCCTCTAGCTAGTCAATTTCTCTTACTAGTTTATCTTTGATAGATTCATAATCATGGTTCTATATTAACTCTACATCATCATCAATCTGATTAGGAATGACCTTGATGTTGTGCAACCTTATTATGTGGGAAAGAAATCTTGGCAACTTCTTCTTCAGGACTTCAAATTCATCTTTGTTGTTTTCCCAACAATCTTCAATGTCATCTTTGTGCCTGAATTCTTTAATAGCTTTCTTTTGAGCTCCTCCTATCCTATCAAATCTATTCCTTTTGGAGTGGAATTCCAAACCTAGAGTGCTCATTTTTTCCTTGGAAGAGTGTGATGTGATCAAAGAAGGGAAAGCCTCATTGACTCCTATCCTCAATGGGAAGTCACCTCCCAAGCTAGTTTTATGCATGTCCTTCTTCAAAATATCAACAAAGGTAGATATTTTCTTGGTAACCTCCAAATGTATGATGTGGTCTATTAGGAATCTTGGAAATATTTAAGGATCCCTCTAGAAACCATCAATTATTACATATGAAAACTTATGAAATCAAATGAACCATGCTTCATTCTTCTATATCAATTCCTTAGCTGCATCAGAGATCCTCACATTCTCTCCTCCTTGTAGAAATTTTGTGATATACATGGTCAATGCATCATTCACCTTCCTATAGCCGGAGCTATCCAAATTCAGCTGGAGATAAACCTCATAGATAACATCCTAGCCAAAGATCTCTCATGTACTCAACCCCTTGTATGGATGAAATATTGCCAAGGCATAGACCAAGTAAGATGTCATTGTGAAGCTCTTGGTCTACAAAACATTGCACAATTGTTCATGGATCATGGAATTTATGATACATGGACAATGGTAGTCTACATTTTTCTCCATTCTTATTATGATGTAAAACAACCAACTTTCAAATATCCCTACAATCTTCAAACCCACCACTCTACTAAGGAGAGTGATTGCACCATAGTATTTTGATTTGAACTTGGCTATGAATAGCTACTTAGGAAACTTGGAGGTGTGTGGATTTTTTCTTTTCCAACCAATAATTGATAACTTGGAAAGCCTTATTTTTATCATCTGCATAGTACTTCTTAGCTATGTCAAGATCAAAACTCACAACATGAGATCTATCTAGCATATCAAATTTTTGAACCACTGAGACAAGAGAGAAATTGGCAAGCACTCTGCCTTGTGTACCAATTGTTCTTTGTGTATCAAGATCATAATGTCTAGCACATTCCAAGACTAGCTTATATCATTATACTGTAGGAGGGAAGCTAGCCACATGAGCCAACCCAGAGCTTACCAATCTACTTTTTAATAGAGGAGGATCCTACACTGCCATTCTTGCTTTAAACTCCACATAGTCCCATTTCCCAACATTGGTATTTGTTACTTCTAACTAGATGGAAGCTAAATTTCTCTGAGGGACCTTTCTTTTCATGTCCAACTTGATTCTCTTGGCCTTTGAGATAGAATCTCCCTCATAACTGGGATCCATTACCTTTCCCTTAGCTCTTCTACTAATAGCCTTGCTTGATTCAGCTTGCATTCAAAAAGGGGTCACAATAAATATCCATTATAGAATGAGTCTAGGTTATTCCATCACAAATAACATGTTCATCATTCAAATAAATCGAAACAATAATCAAAATCCCTTTGAAATATCATTAAAGCACATTTTCTTCAAAGTTTGGGATTTTCACCCCTTCACAAAATTCAAGACAGTAGAATTTAGCGATGAAAGCATAATAAGCATCCAATATTCATTAAATCATCATAATTACTTAATAAATAGCATGATACACCTTTAAATCACTCAAATCAATCATTTCTTGCAAAATCATTAACCATTGACTCATTAATTCCCTTAGTTCTTCATTTCCGTCGAGGAATTCCATCAGGGACATAAATATGTGAAATCGGCAAGACTTCACATATTTTGGGAAAATGAAGGAACACCGGATGCTCAGGAAAATCTTAAGGCAGAAGAATGTTTTGAAGTCAACATGGTTTTCATGTTTTATGCATACTTTCAGGAAAACAACAAGGCAAAGGAAATATGTGGAATTCCTAATGTAAAGGAAACCCACGAAATTCATGAAATCCTAAAAAATTTGACTTCATTAGGATTTCACCCAAATTGATTGAATGATCACAAATTTGGGGATTTGAGCTTGAATTATATTCACTTTATATTTTTTTAGTGATGGATTCAACTTTCTAGCTCCTCAAAGGGAGATTTAATAGTATTGGTAATAAATTCAAGATCTAAACCCTAGGGTTTTGCAATGAACACATAGTTTAGTCTTAGCTGACTTTCTCACCTCACTTAACCATGGTGAATACATATAAAATATTCAGAGAAAGGAAGCTATCACATGCAAATGAAAACTAACCACTCAAATCCACCCATAACGCCAGATCTATCAAATGCAAGGGATCCAAGATCAAAAATTTGGATCAAATCAAAATCACACACAAGATCAAATTCAAGGAGGGGGAAATGCTAGCAATGAATGACACAATTGATTTATAAAATTAGCAAGGATAGACATATCAATCTCAAAGGAGGCATCAAAAGAAGAAAGGGGTGACCCTAATTTAATTACAAACCCTCAACACACTGAAATCCAAATTCAAAGCTCATTCAAAACACCATAGAGTGATTTATACTCATCAATCGAAAGAAAAGGCACTATAAATATACCATGGATGAAGAGAAAGCCATGAGGATAGTGACTAGTAAGATTCTTCGAACTCAAGAAAATGCAAAAAGTCACTAGAAAAATTTCACCAAAGAAGGTGATCCAACGCCCAAGCATAAGACTCACATGCAACACTCAGAGATTAAGCTCTTCCAAATTCAAAGCAAGAAAAATGGCATCAATTCATAGCATAAAAGTTGCTTAAACTTCATTAATTACAATCGGTAGAGTCCATATAGGAAGTCTAAATGCAATGACTTGACAACCCAAAATGTGTTCGAGAATCCAAGGAAATGGAGGAATTTCAAGAAATTTTGGGGAAGAAATAATTCCCCAAGGAGCTAAAGTCTCTAAAAATAGTGTAAAGCTAGCCTCCATTAGGTTTTGAAGGCAACCAAGGATTTCTGCCCAGGGAGAAAATTCCCAAAACTAGAGGAAATCCAAAAAATTTCCCAAAGACTCAGGATTTTCAAAGTGTTACTTCAGAAGGGGCATTTGCACAAGCAAGATAAGAATTTAGTAACATTTCAAAGAAAACAAATATTCATAAAAAAATCATCAAAAGCATCCAAGGCCACAACAAGAGAGGTTCCCTACTCTTAGCAAGGCGTGTGTGCAAAAACTACACAACGAGAGCTTGATCACTGAAGAATTCCTATTTATGCATGAGCTCTATCAAGATACCTATAAAAAGTTGAAAGCATGGATGAAAATGTATAATGGTTTTGTGTGCCCTACGATTGGATTGATAAATCTCCCTCTAAAGGTTGGACTGAAAGAATTAATTGTATCATTCACCATCATCCCATTGTTGGACCAATTTCCTGTGAAGTTAGGCTATCCATGGCTTCGCTTGATGAATGTAATCCCGTCGATTGTGCATAAATGTTTAAAGTTTCCATTTAGAAATGAGATATTTACTATGCATTATAGTGGCTTTAATCCTCTATCTTCCTATATGAATGTTTCATTTGATTTCTTTTTTCCCAAGCCTATTGAACTAATTAGACCCCATGAAGACTTCTTTTCAAATCTTATTAAAATTTCAAGGAAAAGCACATAGTATAATTATCCCTTAGCAATATACCTCAATCCATGATTGAGTCACCTATCCTAAACAAGACCATGATTGAACTAGAAGCCCTTCCAAACATCCAAGATCATCCTATGACAAATCCTTCACCTATTTAGTATAAGAGAACACAAGATAACCAAACAAATCTTGTTGTTCCTCCTAAAGGAAAAAAGTTTACAAAGTCTAAGAGAAAGTGGTTGAACAACCTCCAATGGTTTGTTTTGTTCCTTTTCTAAGGTAAGAAAGGAAACCTATGGTTGATAAATCTACTCCTACAAAAGCACAACTTGAAAACTATATGAAAAGAAACAAAAATGCTAGAGAGCATAGGAATATATATCATGCTATTGCTCATTTGTTGCAAGAAAAAGAAAAAAAGAACAACATAGAAAATAAAAATCCAAACTTGTCTCTAGCAAGTCATGATGCTTCTCTTCCCTCACCACAACATAAATAAGCTTCTATGGATATTATCATTAGACCTCCCATTGTGATTAATTTGGATGATGACATTGAAATTTCTAAGATTGATGAGGAAGTGCATAATAAGCTAAATCTATTTTTTTCCTCTTCTATGAGATTATAAGATGACTCCTAATAAAAGTGTTGAACTTGGTGCTTGTCCTAGTTTGGCACTTAACATTGTCCCTTTGGCTAATTGTCCTCCTTCATATATTGAACAAGATTGGGATATAGATGACCTACTATAGGTTGACTCACATGTGCCTTAGTAGTACTTTGTTTATGTTGTTTTAATTTTATTTGTGTGATTGCATGTCCATAATGTGATCCCCCATATTTTTCCATTTGATGTATCCCACTTTATGTGGAATCTTCTATATGTCGTAAAAATTTATCTTTTCATTTATCTTGTGTTTTCCCTTTTGGGATGATGTAAGGCATTGAGACATTTAGGTCTCTTCCATGTTGACCCAAAAGCCTTTCATTTATTTCATCTGAAAAATTCCATTCAAAAATTCATGTGACCTTTGACAAGCTAATGAGCTCACTAGCCTATCAAAGGTCACTAGCTATGAAAGAGTGGAGAGAAGGGTTACAATCCCTTGTAGGTAGGGTAAACAAGGAAACATTAAAAATATATCACAATGTTAATGATGAGGTAAGTTTAGAAATAGAGATGAAAACCAAAATAGATGAAGATCTATTAATGTGAGAGGAGTATATTCCAATTTTGTATAGAATGAGGCTCACTCACTCTATTGAACAAGATATCTAAGCATCAAAAAAATCATTGAAAGAAAGGGGAATTGTTTGATAAAAAATTTTGGTAGACATGTATGGAAAATTTGGTAGCATAGATAAGGAAATCAACTATTTTAAAAATTACCTCAAAGAAACGTGGTCTCATTGTGATGTGCATCACCATGAGACCGCATTTCTTTGAGGAATTTTTTCAAACAGTTGATTGCCTTGTCTATGTTGATTGATAAAATGCTTTGGTAGACATGCATGAAAAGTTTGGTAGCATAGACAAGGAAATAAAATATTAGAAAAAATGCACATCACCATGAGACCACATTTATTTGAGGTAATTTTCAAATAGATGATTCCCTTTTCTATGTTGTTTGATTAAATGCTTTGGTAGACATGTATGAAAAAATTGGTAGCATAGACAAGGAAATCAACTACTTGGTAGAATTGTTTGAAAAAATTCCTCAATGAGATATGTCCTCATGGACTAAAATGATTACAAGATATGCAGAAAATGGATTTGTTGAAAAGGCTTTAGAAATTTTCAAGCAAATGCAATTTCTAGGTGTAAAACCAAATTCCACTACATTTTCCAACATCCCCCATGCCTATACCAAAATGAAAGCTATGGAAAGGGGTATGCACATACATTGAAAAGGATTGAGAAATGATTTATTATATTAAATAATTATAACTACACTCATATCTATGTGTATACAAAATGTGGAAGCATACACAAGGTAGGTCAATTTTTTAACAAAATGCCTCAAAGAGATATGGTTTTAAAATGTAATTGGAAAGTGTAAAGAATTGTGCAGTTTAAAATGTGCCAAAAGGGGCTAAGTTTATAATGAAAAATAAATAATTATGAACATGGAATATGCATAATAACAAAATCAAAGCAAGCCAAAATAGAATTAAGGAAAATGTAAAGAAAATGTGGGGTATGTCCAGGATCATGATGGGCCAAAAAGTGGCAATATGATGGGTATGTGTAGGGTATGTGGCTAATGACTTTTTTTTAACCAAAAAATGATGAAATGTAAAGGGATTTTAATGGATATTCTTAGCTTTCCACCAATATAAATTATGCTTTACTTTGAATTTAATAAATAATTATTATTCATTTTCTATTTGAATTACGACTAAAGTCTTGGTTGATAGGTTGATTGAAAAACATCTATAGCTTTCAAACAGTATCACATTTTTTAAATATGAAACATGTGTCACATTATATGCTTTGCATACTATAGGATTTAAACAAAAAAGGAATTTCATGAAGTTTCAAGTTAAGGTGATCAGACATACAAGTTTTTATATTTTTTAAAAGTTGTAATAAAAAATTCATAATTAATTATTTACCTAGAAAAAACTTACAAAATAATATGCATCACATTAGGATATGAGTCCTCTACTTATATCTAAAATATTATAAAAAATATTATAATTTTATTGTGGTTAGGGTGGTTAGATAAACACCTACTTATTTTTTCCCTAAAATTTAAGTACTACTACATTTGAAATTTCAAATTTTCACCAAATACGTTTTTTCTTTTTAAATAAACCTAGTAGTTTAGAAGCTACATTCAATTTTCTATAGATTCTATTTTTACAAATTTTTGAAATAATATAGATAAATTATTCAAATTTTTATGTCAAGTTTCCTAACTCTGATTTTAAAAAAAAAATTGCCACTTAAGGGCCTATTTTTTCCATGATGATCCTACACATACCTTGTGTAAAGACTTCACATACCTGAAAAATGGAGATTTGAATGAGGATTTCTACCCAATTATGTATCCTTTATTTCTTCTTGCTTCAAACTCCTCAAAATTTGAAATTTTCACAAGCTTGTTTTGATTGGAGGTAAAATACGGGTTTTGAAGGGGCCCAAATCCCTTTACAAAATAAAGTAGCTGATAAAAATAGAAAATAAAATTATGCAACAATTAACCCAATGACAACATACTTACATCCAAAAAGTAGCCAAACAGAAGGCAACCAGCCAACACCACTACATATTGTTCAGAATCTCAATAACCTCCATTTCACTAGCAGCCATCTTCTGCACATTATCCATAGTTTCAGAAACCTCTAAACTAGAGGCCCTGCCCTGAGCTTTCATTTTGTTTCTAGTTATATCCCTTAGCCCACTAGTTTTTACCTCACCAGTTAAGACACTACCTTTAACACCACCCTTCTCACCAACACAATCCACATCTAGCAGCTTACCCACAATAATAGTATCATCAATAGACACAGTATCTTTTCTCTTTTTCACAGTAATCATAGGGGAGATCACCTTGGAAGATTCAAAAATAGCCAAAACCTTAGGGACATCTCCACTCTTCATCACAACATTCCACATTTTATCAATTTTATTCTCAAGGGATAAGATTCTCCCTTCTAAGTTTTGTTTGAAATTGATGGTTCCCTCCACCACAGTATTAGCCACAATATTAAGAGGGTCAATCAGATCATCAATTTAGCTTTGGATAGAAGGATCCTCAACCTTACTAGAAATATCTCTAATTCATACATTAGTCCTATTAATATCTTCGAAGAACCACTTAAAAAGTTTAAACAACACATTAGCACTATCATGAGCCAAACCCAACACATCAACATCCTCTCTATCAAAGTTCTTAATCCATTTCCCCACAACCAGATCCTTATTAGAAAAAATAACATGAACCTTATCAGCAGAAATATCCTTACCTTTTCCAATGGAGACAAGAGTTTTCATCTTTTGAATGGAATAGGTGATTTCCTCCGCAACAACCTTCCTTTTCATTAGCATATCCACATCTACTTTGCTAGTTCCCACAATATTTCCTCCACCCACATCCCTTTCCTTCCCCTAATTTTTCATCCCAATGTTAGCACCTGAAGAATCCTCACCAAAGATACCTCCAACTAGGGAAAGAGGGAAACCCTTCTCTAAGAGTTGGCCAACAATTCTCAACACCCTTCTCTTTCAACTCCCATCCTTAGTCTCTTGCAGTTGTCTAGTCACTAGGGGAGGAAAGGAAGCTTCCCCATAAAGATCATTTTTGTCCTTAACCCTCTTAGAATGAACATTTTCTGCTATTTCATCACTACATGTCATATAGCCCTCTTTGTCATCTAGCTTCCTTTTCCTAGTCTTACTTAGAATAGGGGAATTGTGGACCTCCTCAAAAGAGGCATATGAATTAGGGACATAGTCAACATCATCATCCCTATTAGACTTAGACTCTTTGTTCAACATAAGCCTCCTCTTCTTATATTTTTTAATAACCCTTTCCTCTTCCAACACCATCTCATAACCCTCCTAGGCTTTTGCAATATCTTCCTTTAGGGACACAAGAGGTTTTTGCACCTCATGAAAGTTGACATGTTCATAGATCAGGAGAATTAACCCCACATGTAGGATAGGGTTTCTGGGGTTTTTCATATGATCCTTAATCCCTAATTCAAGCGACATCAACAATTAGTATGGAAAGGAAATCCATTTCTTACACATGAAATGGTTAAGAAAAAGGAAATGGTAAGTGTTAA
This sequence comes from Sequoia sempervirens, assembly GCA_007258455.2. Classification (NCBI taxonomy): domain Eukaryota; kingdom Viridiplantae; phylum Streptophyta; class Pinopsida; order Cupressales; family Cupressaceae; genus Sequoia; species Sequoia sempervirens. The sequence goes on from VDFB02105785.1 coordinate 122,879,313, forward strand.
TTGGTGTATACCTACCTTACAAGGCTTGCATACCTCATAATCTCTTCAACAACATCATGCCACAACAATTTTAAGGAGCTCCTTTGATAACCACCACTCTTCATCATCTTCAAATCAGTAGCCTCATTCCCTTTAAAGAAAATAGACATCGTAGCTTGTGATTCTTTTTTGTCTCTGAATACCTTCATACCATGCATAGCCAAGATAGTAATTTGAGCTATGAATTCCTCATCGACCACAAATTCCCTTCCACCCAAATTCAGGGTTCTCTCATTCTACCCTTGAGCAACCAAATCAGTGACATGGGGATTGTTACCATGCAGTTTCTCCATATACGGAGTTAAGCCACCCCTCTCTAAAATCCCCCACACCTCCTTCTTTTGCTTAGTAGAAATATAGGACTTAGGATCGACATAGCTTCTGTCCCCACCCATCACATAATACTTAAAAAAAATAGGCCAAGTACAATGGAAAAACCTCAGGAGAATAAGATAGATACCACCCAAACTAGAATTATAAAATAGAATACTTTGGAAACTAAAATGAATATCACCTAGAATTTGTGCGAAGCCAGCAAAAGGATAGATATGAAATGATGAACTTAAATTCTAGTCCATGTGAAAGCCATACCCCATACTTAAAACTTGAGATTAGCATTCATTGTTAATAATAGTCATTCCCTCAAAAGGAATAGGATCATTTAAATATCACTCCTTTCTTCCTCTAACACTAAAGTTAATGAAGAAATCAGCTAACATATTTCCCTCTCTCAATATGTGGGAGATATAACAAGTATAAAAGGAATTGATAATTTCAATGGAATCCCTAACCTAGGCCTCAATAGTCCAAGATGAAGGTGAAGCATTCTTCAAATTATTTATAATGTTTAGAGAGTCACCCTCCAACTAGACCTTCCTATACCATTTTCTTTGAGCCATTTTGAGTCCATCATAGGAAAAAAGGATAATATTTTGTCCAACATAAAAGGAAATCCCAGAAAGAAAGTTTTCCTTAATACCCACACAAATCTTATGAGCCATAGATAAAGTCGACAGAGAAGAATTTCTAAAAATTATATTGTTGCACTCCATCCAAACCCCACAAATCATATGAGGCAAAGTGAGAAACCACAAAATCTACATAGCCATATTAGATGAAGGGCCAACCCATTGATACCATAAATCTTTGACAAAATTAGGAAAAACCTAGCTAAGATTCCAAAGTGAGAGCACATGATTCTAGATCACACCAACATATCTGCACCCAATAAAAAAAATGACAAGTATTTTTTTCTTCCTCTTCACAAAGGAAGCATCTATTAGGCATAGAAAAACCTCTTTTAATCAGATTATTAGTCATTAAAATTTTGTTCTGGTAGAAGATCCAGAAGAAAATGTTGACCTTAGGAATCAATCTAGAGGACCAAATAGAGGCCAAAAAAGGAGACGAGCCAATAAAGGATTCATTGAAATGAAAAGTTGAAGCAAAAAAGAAGTTACCTATAGAGGAAGGATTTCAAACAAATAGATCAAAAGGGATAGAAGGAATATGAACCAAAGAAAAATCCTTATAAATAATTTCTAGACTAGGGTCCACCTCATGTAACTTCCTCCAACAACCTCTGTCAATATAGTCAGTAACAAATCTACCAAACTGTCACACACAGAGGTCCATAAAGGGTTGATCCCAAGGTTCATCCTTTAGAGGCCCATTTCCATACCAATTATTGTCCCAAAATAGAATAATCCTCCCATTACCCATCTACCAAAAGAGACACTTAGCCACAAGCCTTTGAGCCTTCAACATACAATTCCACAACACAAAACCATACATAGGATTAAACTTAGGAGATAAAAAATCTCTAATCCCAACAACACCATGTATGTATTTTCTCCAAGAAATTTTTTCCCACTCACTTTTGGCTAGCAAGAGATTCCACAACTGTTTACCCAAAAGGGCCATGTTAAAAATTCTAATTTTGTGAATGCCCAACCCCCCAGCCTTTTTAAGCTAGCATACATCATCCCAAGCAACCAAATGAGTTCTATTTTTATCTTCAACAGCTATCCAAAGGAAGTTTTTTTTGAATTCCTTCCAAGATATCCACAAATTTCCTCAACAAGTGAAAGAGACTAAGGGCATGAACCAAAATATTCTAAAAGGTGGCTTTAATCAACTAAAATTTTCCAGCTTGGCTCAACAAATCCCCCTTCCACCTAGCCAACTTGGAATTAAAATTTTCAATCAACCTCCTTCATAAGGAATTTAGAGCCTTAGAGCATAAGGGGATCCCAAGGTAAGAAGCTGGAAGTTCACCAATTTAACACTGTAGAATTCTAGCTATCCTATTTTATCTTTGAATCAAAGTGTTAAAAAAGAAAAGCACACTCTTCTACAACCTAAACTTCTGCCTAGAAGAAACCCCATACATTTTCAAAATCTGTTTGATAGCCTTAGCTTCCTTAATAGATGCCTGCCCAAGCAAGAGAGCCATTCACAAGCTTGTTTCCTTTTCAATTTTCAATTAGATATCACTCTTGAATGGAATTGACACTTGAATTGATATATATCAATTTCTAAGTGAAAATTCTATTATTTCTTGCAAAGGTGGTGGAAAGTTTAGAAAAAGGTGGTAGAATGTGAAAAATTTGCATGCTCACTTTAGAAAGCATCAACAAGCTTCTTTTTGTCAAAACACACACATAACCAGGAGAATATAGAGAATGTGGGCTTAGAGATCATGGAGGTGTTGACTTTTTTAATGTTTCTAGAGCAATCCAAAATGTGCTTGCATTATAATGCAAGCACATTTTATCTTGCTATACAAATGACTACATCCCAACTTCATCAAAACATGCTTGCGTTATGAAAATGTTGATTTTCTACAAGTTTATTCTCTCTCTCTCTCTCTCTATCCTTAGCCATCCATTCCCCCTTATCCATCTAGGTCTCTCACTTAACCCTAAAACCTCAACCCTTGACACTATGCCTTAAACCCTAATCCCTCAACCATATACTACAAAAACCCTTGATATGTTGACCCTTCAACACTAAACCCTAATCTCTCTCTCTCCCTCTCTCAGGTCTCTCTCACACTCCCTTTATCTCTCTCCCATCTCTCTATATACCACTCACTCTCCCTCCCACCCTACCTAGATAAGTCCCTCTCCCACTCTCTTGGGTATCTCCCTCTCTCTCTCTCTCTCACTCCCTCTATCTCTCATATATATCTCTCTCTCACTCACTCTTTCACTCCCTCTATCTCTCTCCTACTCCCTCTTTCTATTTCTCAAATTTTCTATCTCTCTCCCACTCTCTCTCCCTCTCTCTCAAGTCTCCCCCTCCCACACCCTCTTCCTCTCTTCCTCTCTCTCTATCTCTCTCTCTCTCTTACACACACACACAAAAGCACACATACACACACTCCCTATATCCTTCTCTCAAGTCTCTACCTCCTACTCCCTCTCCCTCCCTCGGGTCTCTCTCTCTCACTCCCTCAACCCTCTACCCTCTTGACCCAATACCCTAAACCCTCAATGCTATTGGTCCTTAACCCTCTATCCTATACATTGGATCCTCAAACCTCATCTCTCTATATCCTTCACTCCTCTTCTCTCCTTCTCTCTATCTCACTTAATCCTTCATCTCTCTCATGCCCCTCTATCTCCCAATCCCTCTCTTTCCCACTTCCTCTTGCTCCTCTCTCTCAACTATCTCCCTCCCACCCCCCTTCTTTCTCTCTTTGTAAAGTCTCTCACTCAAGAACCCTACCTACATAACTATATATCTCTCTCTCTATCCCTCCCACTCCCTCTCTAACCCACTCCCTCTCTCTCTCCCTCTTTATCCCTCCCTCCTCTTCTTTCCTTCTCTCTATCTCACTTCCCCATCCATCTCACACTTCCTCCACCCTTCCCTCTCTACCCTAACCCTTCAACCCTATACACTTAACCCATAAATTTTTAAACCCTCAATCCTCAATCCTTAAACCCTAAACCATAATCCCTCAACCCTCTATCCTAATCCCTCGATCCTCAACCCTTAAACCCTAAAACCTCAACCCCTATAACCTTTACCTTATACATTGGACCCTCAACCCTAATCCATCAAACCTATACCCTCAACACTCAAGTATTAAACCCTAAACCCTTAAACCCTCTACTCTCTACCCTTAACCCAATACCCTCCACCCTCAACCCTATACCCTCAACCCTTAAACCCTTAAAACCTTAAAATCTCTACCCTAATCCCTAAACCCTCAACCCTTAAACCCCTAACCCTAATCCCTCAACCCTTAAACCCTCAACACTCAAGCCTCTACCCTATATATTAAACCCTCAACCCTCAATTCTGAACCCTCAATCTTTAATCCTGAAATCCTCAACCCTTAAACCCTAAACCCTTATACCATCTACCCTATACCCTCAAACATTAAACCTAATCCCTCAACTCGTAATCCCTTAGACCCTCAATCCTTAACCCCTCAACCCTTAAACATTTAAACCTTCTATAGTTTTGAAAAATGTTGTCGGGGACATTTTCACACTTGTTTGGGCCCTCCTTGTGAAATTGGGCTTAATTTTGCCTTGATTTGGTGTTGTAATTTGGTTGACATATTCACGTTAGATCTTGGTCCCTTGTGAACTAATGGATTTAAATTGTACCTTTCCAAAGTGTTGTCAAGTGTTGTAACATACTTTCACACTTTTATAAGGTTTTATTAATTAACTGAACTTAATAAACCCATTTTTAACTAAAATAAACATTAATATTTCCTTATTTGAAGTATTATAATGTGTTGTAATACATTTTCACACTTCTTTAGGCTTGTCATTAATAATTGGGATTTATTATGCATTAATTGGCACTATTTTGTATTTACAAGCCTCATTTATTGCATCTTTTCAAGAATAATCCCAACATCAATCGATACCTGATCATAATTCAAGTATTTTTGGCTTGTGGGGCCCATATTTAGCAATCTAGGACTCATTTTCCACCTTCAGCGAATGGGTTCCACATAGATTTTTGGGTCCCAAACCTATTTTTAAACCTTTCTAAGAAATCTTGATTTTTGGTCCCATACATTATGCCAAATGGGACTCATTTTCCATCTTGTGTGAATGAGTCTTCTGTGGCCCAAAATTAAAATAAATTCAAATTTCAGGTGGGATTTTATTCTCCTAGATTTGATGTCGGCTTGTAGTGTTGTAATTTCAGGAATTCTTGCATAATGGAGTATAAATACAAGGTTCTTTCACTCAAATTTTCTGCACCTAGCAATCTAATAAGCAATCAAGTGTTCACAATAGTATTCAAGAGCAGTCAAGTGTCTTCAAGAGTAGATTTTCAAGCATTCTAGAGAAGCATTCAAGCATCAATCATCATGTCAAGGATTTCATTCATCATGTTGTTTTAGAGCTAACAATTGTGGTGTGGGATTTTTTGATTCAACCAAGTGTTTCATTGAAGATTAACATAATTCAAGTAAGAATAAAATTCTATATCCATTGTAGCCAATACAAGAATAGTTACAACACCTTATTGCTAGGATTTGGCGAGTTGCAACTTTTTTATTTGTTCAGTCATCATTCTACATTCTTATTCAATTTCATTTCAAGGATTGATTTCCAAAATGGGATTTGACCAAGGAAAACTCTTATTCACTAACCCCCAAAAATTTTCCCCTCTCAGTTGTGTGTGATTTATAAGTTTAGGTTGTAGATTTACCAAGGAGCAAGATTGGAGAAAAGTTACAAATCATTCAAAGTTTTCAAATTTTTCATCAAGCCTTGGAGAACTTTGGAGAAGACCTACAAGTTGCAATTCAAAGATTCAGATCCAAAAATCACTCAAGAAGGACAAATCTTATAGAGAAGAGAAGCATTAGCTTTTGAAGCTTCAGAAAATACCAACTGGATTGATTCGTCACTTTTGGCAAATGAGTGTCAGTTCCAATCAATTTTTTGGGTTTTTACATATTTGGATACCCTTTTGGTAGATTCCCATTCCTGCACAATTTCCCAGAAATAAGACTGATTCACCCAGCTTGGAGAATGAGTCCCAATCAGCCTTGAAATTAGAATTTCTTGTGATTCAAACATCCATTTAGCCAACTCTAGTTTCCTAGGTGCACACCTTCCTATCTTTAATTTTTTGTTTCATTTCATTTACTTTTCTAAGTCATTTAGTGTCACTTTGCATTCAATTAGGGTTTTTCATTTCATCTAGAATTTCATTGTCTTCTCCAAGTCTAAAATTTGTGGTGAACCCCTTATTAGATCATATTTAGCCCCTAGAAAAATCATTTTGCAAGATCTCTTTCTCTTTTGCATTGAGATATCAAGGGTTTGTTCTTGAGTGAAAGTTAGTGAAAATTTCCCTTTTAGGTCCTATACCCTATAAGGGAACCAAAAAAAAATTCCACCTTTTATTTTCGTGAACCTACATTTAGAACATTTCAATTTCTAATTTGGATTGCACTATCATCCTATATTTAGCTTGCATTAACATTGCATTATGATTTTCATTAGTTAACTTGCATTCTAGGGTTTCAAATTTTGCATTAGTGAAAGATCATATATCTTGCATTTTTGCATCTCATTTTACAAAAAAAATTCAAAATCTACATTTGCATCTTAGATACATATCAAAAAACATTAAATTCATAAAATTCAATTAAAACTTCTAAAAGTTTTTCAAAAAAATAATCACTAGGACTCATTCGCCACCTTGGGTGAATCAATCCCTTTGCATATTCAACATTGCATTTTCCATCATTCAAAGTTCAATTTCTAAGTTTATGTTTGTTTTTATTTCCTTTTTGTTCCAGTTTATATATTTTTTGTTTCATACAATTCATTGCATCTAGTTTCCATTACTTCATTTTGTGCATTGATTTAAAATTGCATTTTCATTGTCACATAGTTTAGAACCTGAAATTTTCATCTTGGATATATGCTTTAGAAAGCATTGGATGTCCTTAAAGTCCTTAATAGATGTGTCAATCTGTTCTTTTGGAAATGATCCTAACAAAATTGAACTCACTCATGCTCCTTCAACTCCTAATGCATGTCCTCCTCGTGATGTTGACATCATGAATAGGTTCCTAATGATTATCTTAAAAACCTTAAAGATAATGCATCCTTTTATCCATCCATTAAACAACCAAATCCCCCCATGATACCACCTATTGAGATGTTAGGTTACCTACATCCTAAAACAAAATTTGAACCTAAGTTCCCTACAATAGGTGAACCTAGTTCCTCTAAACAAGTAAATGCTCAACCATTTTATGATAACAAAGTAATAAACACTCCCATAAGTCTACAAGATACATATGAAAACGGATTCATGATCTTGAGTAAGCAAGGATGTGATACAACAATTAGATGTCACATTCATCAAGTCCTAGAGTAAATCCCAACTGAAGAAACCAGAAGGTTAGGATATCAAGATCCTCCTCGCAACATATGACCTAAAGAATACCGAAGGCTTCATAGTGATGGTATGGAAATATTAGACTCTCATCCCAATATGAATTTCCTTCATCCTAATGAGAAACCAATGACTCATAACAATAACAAGGATGGTGAGATCATCTCAAGACCTCCTACCCTAATCCAATCTAGAGAAGTTGGTGAATCTAGCAAGTGTAGGAGGTCCTACAAGTTGCAAAAACTAAAGTTCCCTTGTCTGCCACCTCAAAGTGAAAGGAAATTACAAATACTTAAAAAAAAAGAACTAATAACATTACCACCTATGAAATACAGGCTCATATTATATGCTAAAGATGCAAAAGTTCCACATTGTCGATACCAAATAATTCTTGGACATAGTACTGATGAGTGTCATGCATTCAAATTAGTATTAAATAATTTTCACTTTGATGGAAATGATTTCTATCAAGTGATTGCATAATATCCATTTCCATCCCCTTGTCATGTAATAGTTGTAGAACATTTTATTCTCATTATTACATGCCATTTCCCATCGCCTACCTCAGCTCATTTTTGTCTCACACTCAGTGGGGGAAAGAAGTAGATAGCCTTTTCCTAGTAATAAATTTGTCATTGTCCCTTACGTTCATTGTCCACCTTCCACTTATAAAGACTAAGATTTGGAGGTAGATGACCTCCTTTAGGTTGAATCACATGTGCCTTACTATTCTTTGTCATTTTTGCATTTTCAGTTTCTTTTGTATGATTGCATGTGCATGATGTGATCCCTTGTGATGTTATGTTCAATGTTCTCTCTCTTTGTGACATTCTTCTAGTTGTACCTTCATTCTTCTCTATGTTGTCAATCTTTTTTCTTTATATTTTCATTTATCTTGTGTTTTCCTTTTGGGGATGACTCAAGGCATCAAGACACCCTATGTCTCTTCCATGTTGACCCAAATGATTTGTGTTTACCTTTTCTTTTCCTTTCATTATTTTTCTTGACTTTTTATCCTTTTGGAGATGATTCAAGGCATCGAGACATTTATGTTGCTTCCATGTTGATCCAAAAGGTTTTTTATTCTTTTCTTTTTCTCTCATTATATCATTCTTCCAATTCTATGTGTATTTAGGGAATGATGATAGTTCCTAGCTCTCTAATATCTTTGTAGCAAGAAACATACTAACCCTTAATCGATAGATCCCTTATGTGTTTAGATTCTCATTTTGGGGGAAAACACTCTCCTTTCCTTATCTTTTGCATGAGACAACTTAATTTGGAAAACTATGACTTGGAATAGGGCTTTCCAAGTTAGCTCTCATGTCTTCTTTGTTTGCATTTATCATTTGCTACTTTAAAGTAATTTATCACAACATGGTGTTTAGCAATTTCTTTAAAGTGGGACATACATTGATATTGTTCTTTTGCATTTTTCTTTCTCATGGTTCATGGTGCAATTTTCTTACTTTATATGATGCATTTTTTTCTTTGTGGATGAAATAAGGTGTGATGTACTTAAAGAGTGTGATCACTCTTAGCATATTAAATTCCTCTTAGTGGTTTGATGCAATGCACTGTATCCCCTAAGTTGCAAATATTTTATTCTTTGATTGGTCCTCTCTTGGAGACATTAGGCACAATGTGCCCTAAGTTAAAGACCTCACATGAACTAAGAAAGACTCCTTTGAACATCCTTCATTCTTACATTTTTCATTTATATGGACACCTTGCATAACACAGCTTGCATGCCTATGGAGCCATCCTATTTTTTTATAAGCTCCAAGCATACAAATTTTTGCTTGTCTCATGAAGCTCAAAAAATATTTTTGTGTGGTGCCTTATTAAAGTTATCAAGAGGTATAAATTTGGTATGGTTTGAGTGGGAAACTCGACCGAGGCATGACTTTCCCCATAGCCACTTGTGTGTGTGTGTGAGTGCATACTATCCATGAGTGTATGTTTCTCACCTTTTTGGACTTCTCACCCAATGGATAGCCTAAAGTTCCATCACCTGAAAGTGAGTATGAATTTTTTGGACAAAAAGACTAGATCTAATCCACATTTTGATGGAAAAATGGTCAAATATTGATCCAACTCTCTTTTATCTTTTATTTTTTTCTCTTTTTCATCCTTGACAGTGTATGCTTGTGCTTTGTTGTTGCTCTTTATTATTCTCATGTGTGTTCTTTTCTACCTACATTGGTTTGTCATGGGATCTTGATCCTAGGGGCTTGATCAACCCTCTTGATCATTGTCCTCCCATCTTATTAGCATTGGCACACTTGGACCCCTCTTGATGCGTGTTTTTCTACTTTAGTGTGAGTTTGAAGAAAATTCATCCTCTCAATAAAGTGGGGGCTAAATGTAGTGTTGAAAAACGTCATCAAGGACATTTTTGCACTTGTTTGAGCCCTCATGAAATTGGGCTTAATGCTTCCTTTATTTGGCGTTCTAATGTGGTTGACACATTCACATTAGGTTTTGGGCCCTTGTTAATTAATGGATTTAAGTTGTACCTTGCTAAAGTGTTGTGAAGCATTGTAACATACTTTCAAATTTTTTGGAGGTTTTACTAATTAACTAAACATAATAAACCCATTTTTAATTAAAATAAACATTAATCTTTCTTTATTTGAAGTGATGTAAAGTGTTGTAACACATTTTTACACTTCTCTAGGCTTTTCATTAATAATTGGGCTTTCTAATGCTTTAATTGGCCCTATTTTGCATCTACAAGCCTCATTTATTGCATCTTTTCAAGGTTAATCCTAACACCAATTAGTACCCAATCATAATTTAGGTGTTTTTGGCTTGTGTGGCTTGGATTTAGTGATCAAGGACTCATTCACCACCTTGGGTGAATGGGTCCCACCTAAATTTTTGGGTCTCAAACCTGTTTTTACACTGTAAGAGAGGGGGACCAACCACGTTAAGGCTCCAAGTCATGGAGAGCTAAGAGTGGAGGGCCTCCCTAACTTACCTCACTCTAAAAGATGTTTTGAGACAAGAATCAAGAATGATGAGGACTATAAAGTACTTCTTTCACTTTGTAGATCTCAAACTTAGGTTTGGGCTAGGAAAGTTGGTTTTTAGAGTTAGTACTATATCTTAGGTAGCTCTCTATCTGAGGAAAACAATGCAATTCTAGGACAACAACGCTACGCGTTGGTGTCTCTTGGGCACATTGGCATTTGTATGATCAAAAAATAGTGAACATAATACAAACTACTTAAAAAATAACTAACAACCTAGTTGATGGACTTTAATGAAAATGACAAGATGATGTAATATAGAAAGGAAATATGTAAATAATGGAGCAAATAGATAAAGACCCACTCACAGAAGTGCTAGTTCACCAACTAGCTCCACATGTGCTTTCACCTACGCACATGCAAGAAGAGGAAAATTGTTGGGGCTATATAGGGGCCTTCCTTAGTGAGACCCATGTTTCCACCTCCACAGATAGCCAAAAAGAAATGAAGTAGAAATATGTGATAAAGAAAAGAAGAGAGAGCAATACAATGCTACTCAATAAAATCACAAAGGAGAGGAGTAAAACATTACCACCTCCACCCAAAATCTCACTAGCCAATGGAGGAGAATATGGACTTGGAAAGGTTACCACAGCTGCAACAACAATGAAAGTAGGTCTCGCAAGACTCCAAGCCCATGCTTCAATGGTTTGCTTCAGACTTGCCATGTGGAGTTGATGGAGTGTTGTTGCTGCAATGAAGTATTGAAATGCTACTTGATAGTGCTTGAAATAGTAAGAGATGGCTTGAGAATGTGATTTTATTGCAAGAGAGATTGTGAAGAGATGAAATTGATCAATTTGAAGGAAGAATGAGGAAGAATAAGGTATTTTAAGGTTACCTAGTTGAAGAGGGACATTACAAATCATACCCAATTAGGAGTGTAACACATCTACCAACTTTAGATGCAAGAATCCATCAAGCACGACAACACATTGCATGGACATCTATGCACTACACGTGCATGCCAGAAAAATATTCTATCACCGATGCACAAGATAGATGCCAAGTGGAAGGAAGATAGTTGGGTGATGTGGAGTTTCACCTTTAGATTTGATTTTATGAGGTGAGGGTGTGTGAAAGAGGAATTTTTGTAAGGGGTGCAAATTTACTCCTATACATTTCACCCCCACTTTTGCAAGCATGAATACTAATGAGTGCATCAGTAAAGTAGATCAAAGAGTTAGTAGGGTTATAAATTTATACTTGAACCATTGGGGAAGTAGAAAATGATATAGTGAGCTTGAAAGTGCAGGATAGGAAAAGGAATCTACAAGTACTCTCCCTAAGGAGCTTAAAAAAAAGGCTCCATAGCCATGCAGAACTATGAAACTACACAAAGTACACCAAAGGCCCTCAAACAAATGATGGAAAATTCCCACAGGATGAAAGGATCTCATAGGACTGTAGACATGCAAGGAGGAAACTCCCAAGATCTCTCACATGGAGGAATCCCCAAGAAGCAAGCACCTCACAGGCTTGCAGACCTGTAAGGAGGTGACCCCCAAGATCTCTCACATGGAGGAAGCCCAGAAAGGTAAACATCTTATAGGTCTATAGACCTACAAGGAGGTGACCCCCAAGATCTCTCACATGGGGGAAGCCCAGAAAGGTAAGCACCCTAGAGGCTTGCAAACTTGCAAGTAGGTATCCCCCAAGATCTCTCACATGAAGGAAACCCAAAGAAAGTGGAATCCGTAGAGTTAGGAAGCAGTTTTACAAGCACGCCTACAAAGCAACTTGTTAATCCATAAATAAAAAATGTTTGAAAACAAAGTGGCTACATAGGAAAATAATTGGATAGTCACTCAAACCATTGATAAGTTGGAAGGATTTCAAATGGGTCCCTCGGGAACCCAACATGAAGAGGGGTCCACTCAAAGGATGCGCTACTTGAAAGTGTGAAAGAGATGTTTTTTTCTCAAATCAATTCATCATTAAGGAATACTTTCAAAAGATGTTCACTCCATCAAGGAATTCAAATGGAAGAAAATGCCATGTTGTGAGGGGAAGGACAAGATTTCTCTGACCTTGAAGGAAAGTTCTCAAGCTATTTCTTTATGAACCCATGATGAAGGAAACACGTTCCATTGGGGGTCCAAGTTGAGAATGCAACTCTTGAAAAAAGCTTGCAAAGATTCTCAAGAAAAGATTCATTGGTAATGAATAAATTGTCCAAATATCAAAGGCATCATAGAAATAGTGTTGTCACACATGAAAGGGACAATTTAAGTAAAGAAGAGAGAAATGTAAAAGGAGACTAAAAAAGAAACAATCACAAATAGAGGACATAGGGGTGATTTGATTTTTCAAGGTTAGTGTTGCTCATAAATATATATAAGTATAATAATAGTATATAAATGAATTTTCATCAACCCCCTACTATATCAGACCATATGAAGAATGCAGGATAAGACAAAGTGAAAATAAAAAGTTGGGTCAACATGGAAGGAAAGCCTAAATTCCCCCAACACTTTACATCACTCCCAATTTTCCAAAAAATAAAACACAAACATGGAAGAATGATGATACAAATAGAAGAAGGTTTACGACACAAAATCACTTCTATATCAAAGCACCAACAAGGGTGGTAAGGCTTATCAAGGAAAAAATAGCATGATTATGGGAGAATACATCACAACAAACACACATCTAGTCTAAAGATAATGAAGAGGCATCCCCCTAACACTCATTGCCCAAGATGTCATTTTCTTCCCAATCTAGATCATTGTAAGGGGAAGGAGGACAAGCCTGCAATGGTAGAATATTAAGGTGAGGAGTTTCAAACCCTCCCAAAACAAGGGATAAGGAAAAAGGCCTTGCAAGGTCTTCTCCAATAAGCTACTGTGGAGCTATGGTCAGTGATTTTGTGAAGATCATTGACAAGGATGGAAATTCATCCTGAGATTTAAACATGCACTTTACTAGAGTGCCATGTTGTACCTTAATGGATGGGGAAGGTTGCACCTAAGGTTCACTGCTTTTCTCACCGAATGAATTGGGAGAAGTGAAAAACTCAAGGGAAGCCGAGACTTGTTTTTTTACTAATACATAACAAGCCAAAACAAGCTCAGCCTTTGGATAAGGTGAGCTCCTCTGACATCGTCCATTATTAGATGGGCCATCCTCTACCTTCTACTTCATTGAGGGATGTGAACTCCCCATAGACGATGCAAGAGGCATGGAGGAGGAGGAAGTGAAAACCATGACATATACCATAGAATTATTTGACATATCTATGGGTTTAGGGAATGGTGGGATGTGTGGAAAGGACATCAATAGGGGTGGCTTAATTGAAGGAGTAGTAAATACTTGCACATTTTTTGGGTCAGGTGCACTTGCACTCATAGTAGGAGCTGAAAGAAAAACTAAACTAGATTGGATAGAAATAGAGGGGAGGAGAGACAAGGATGCATCAAGAGGCCCTGAAGTAGGGGTCGATTTCTCCTCTTCCTTCTTCTACAAAGAGGCCTTCTCAGCCACTAGAGACTTTTTCTGATGCTTTTTCTCACATGCAATGTAGTTTCTATGACACTTTGACCTAGAAATTGAGAGCTACGAAGGGAAAAAATGCCCCTACTCAACCATGGAAGTGTCCACGATAACCATTTCTAGTGGAGGGATAGGCTCCTAAATGGGACCAGGAGGAAGAGATTGAGAAACAATAGGGGGAGAAAGCTCTAATGCCTTGGTAGTGGGCCTCTTCCTATTTACTACTTTGGGAGTAGAATTGGTGGGAGGCCATAGAGGTCGAGGAATAGAGGATTCCCCAAGGGGACCATTTCCCTTTCCATAGAAGTAGTATCAAGGTCTGAGTTTTTTTGTAGGGAGGTATGATGTCTGAATCTTGGGTTTTCGCCAAGTCGGTATCATCAAACTCAGTGGGTAAAAGCCATGACTATTCATCCAAAACTCTTCTCTAGAAATAGGAGTGGGAGAGCCATCTCGAGGATGGGATGGCTTCTCTTTTCCCTTTCGAGAAGAGGAGTCAATTGGATATTGTGCTATTGGAAGGGTCAATTTTGGCTGTCCCTTGCCCTCAGTCTTATACTTAACATAATTCATGAAAAGTAGGTATGTTCTTGGGGGGAGTGGCCCAACCTAGGTGGGCCAAAAATGATCCAATGAATAGCCCCCATAAGACACCAACGACTGGTCTCCAATGTCATGCATCACATGTACATCACCTTCATGGGAGAATTCCAAACACTTATGAATGAAAAAGGAGACTTTGTTCATGGAAGCTAGCCAACATATGCCTAAATTCTACTTGAATAAATCTAACTCCATAATAACATCAAAGACTATATCAACAGCCCTAGGTCCAACTAGGATGGAAAAATTTATCGAGCCATACAATTTGAGAAAAATACCATCATGTGTATGGATGGTAGATTTCATTTCATTGTACTCCCCTCTATGCAATGAATTAAGCCACAATATTTCTTTTGTAATGAAATTCACATGGCTCATAGGGTCAATTAAGACCCTTGTCACAATTTTTCCATTAAGGGAAGCAAGAATGTAGAGGGGAGAGGGATTGTTGTTCAAGGGAAAATCCTATGATGTGAATGTCATGTCTGAAAATCTAATCATAGGCTACATGGTAGGAGTAATTGTGACTAGGTTAACATATACCTTAGGCCAAGTGGTAGAATCAGAGGGATCGATAATCATGTTGGTAGAATCTAACAAAAATGGGTTTGTGTATATTTGCAACTCACTATTTTCTTTTTCCACCTATTTGTTTTCATTTTGTTTATTCCCATCCAGATGAATAGCACCATCCTTGATGTGATCCTATGATGGAAGCACATATAATGTTTGGTATCATGTCCATTAACTTGATGGCTTTGGAAGAAGGTATTCACATTGTACCAACTAGGGTAAGGTTCCTTGAGAGGTTTAGGGTTCTCCAAGGTTATGATCTTATCCTTTAGCAGCTTCTGCAAGATGGAAGAATAAGACTCTTCTAACTTTGTGAACTTTCTATTGTGTTTGAGGCCATTATCATGCATATCAGCTACTACATTCATGAAAACCTTACCCTTTCCAAAAATTGATACAATGGACTTTCCTTTTGAATGGGAGCATGAGGAGGATCCCCTGAACTGAACTACCATTTTTTTATATTCTCGTAATACAACACAAAAATTCGTGAGAAAATCATACTGCATAAGGGAAAACTTATCCCACTAAGGTCTCTACAAGTTCCCTATGAACACCTTCTACACGTCAAAATCAAGAAATAGGTACAAGATCTATGAGAAGAGAACTTGATACCATGCTATAAAATTAGTAATCTTCTCATTATCTCCTTTTTTGCATCAGACAAGATCCAAAAAGGTCATCATTGATTCGATGTTGTCTTGGAACTATTGGAGGAACTAATTTACAAGTTTATCAAATGAGAAAATAGAGTTGTTAGGTAAGGAACAACATCATTCAAGCATCGTATCCTTAAGAGATTGAGGAAATAATTTTTCCATCAACACATCATGATGGAAGAAGTCTATACACAAGGTGTTAAAGGAAGACACGTGCATTTGTGGGTCCCCTTTTCTGCCATACTTTTCAAATTTAGGAATCTACATTCCTTGTGGGAAGGGAGTGTTTAAGATTGCTACTAACAATGAGCTATGCCAAAAGAAGGGTTGAAAGATAGGCTAGGCAGGGGCTTGGGAGAGACTCGCTAGCTAGCTTTGCATCTTACCCATATTCTGAAGAATAGTATATAGAATAGGGTCTTGGGATGAAAAGGGTCCAGTGGAACCTCCTCTAGAACCACCACCAGTCCACCTCCAGAAACCACCAACAGGGCCACCATTGGAACCACTACCAGAGCCATCGCCACCAATAGGGCCTCCAATGAAGCCACCTCCTCTTCCAAAGCCACCACCATGGCCTCCACTAGAAACACCTCTTCCAACACCACTCCCATCGCTAAAGCCACCACTACTACCAAAGCCCCCATTGCTCAACCCACAAAAATCCTCTCCACTAGAGGTGACAGGAGGGGTGAAGCTAAAACCTAAGGGTATTCTTTTCACTTTGATGGTTTTATATTTCTCAAAGGTAGAGGGAATGTTGATCAATGAGACTGTGTCAGCCATGTACACAGACATGGGAGGTAACAACATTCCTAACTGTCTCTCGCGGTCTTTGAGAGTGGCCCCTTGTATATTGTTAGGGTTTTCTGGAGGGGAACATGCTTCATTGAGACTAGAGAGACTAGCTAGCAGTTCTAATCCTGTTCAATCTTTTCCCACCATATAATTTATCTTGCTAATAACCCAAGTGGCTCTAGCCAGCTTCAAGTCCATTTCTAGGTGATTCTCCAAGTCACCCAATCCTTTGCTAAGCTTAGAGATATATTCTAAAGGAATGTGAATGGCCTCATGCTCATCTACTAGTGGTAGTATAGGAGACATAGGAGGAGTGGGGACGTGGGCTATCTCATTAGAGAATCCTACTGCACCCCTCGACAACTACTCCTATGTAGCAAGGCCAATGATAGATTCAACAAAAAGGCCTGTAGAGAAACTAGAAGTGATCTTTGTCCTCTCCATCGGAAGGTGTCACACAATTCTCCTAATAATGTACCCAAAACTCATAGATTGGGTTGTTATGCTCATAAAACTTCATAACACTTAGGCTTACAATGATCACAAAGTACAAGGGAAAGTTTCAACACAGACAAATAGGCAGATGTTGGTTCATGGCAGCTTCACCAAAAATGTAAGAGAGGGGGACCAACCACACCAAGGCTCCAGGTCACAGAGAGTTGAGAGAAGATGGATGTCATAACTTACCTCACTCTCAAAGATTTTTTTAGATAAGAATCAAGAATGATGAGGAATATAAAGTAATTCTATCATTTTGTAGATCCTGAACTTAGGTTTGGGCTATGTGAGTTAGATTTTAGAATTGGTATTGTGTCACAGACAACTCTCTGTCTAAGGAGGACAACATGACGAGCTAGCATCTCTCGGGTTCGCTAGCATTTGTAAGGTCAAAAAATAGTAAACATAATACAAAATACCTAAAAACTAATTGAAAACCTAGCTAATGGACTTTAACAAAAATGACAAGATGATGAAATACAAAAAGTAAATATGTAAATAGTGGAGAAAATAGATAAATAATGAAGTGATAAAACCAGCTCACAGAAGCACTAGTTTGGAAGCTAGCTCCACACATACATTCACCTACACAAAATCAAGAAGGGGAAAATTGTTGGGGTTATATAGGGGTCTGCCTCAATCAGACCCCCGTTTTGGTGTTTCCACCTTCATAGACAACCAAAAAAACATGAAGTAGAAATATGTGATAAATGAAAGAAGAGAGAGCCATACACACTACAAAGCAATACAGTGCTACTCAATCAAATCACAAAGGAGAGGAGTGAAATGTTACCATCTCCACCCAAAATATCACTAGACAATGGAGGTGAATATGGACTTGGCAAGGTCACCACAACCACAAATACAATGAAAGGAGGTCTCACAAGACTCTAAGCCCACACTTCAATCGCTTGCTTCACATTTGCTATGCGGAGTTGATGGACTGTTAAAATGATACTTGAGAGTGCTAGAAATGCTAAGAGATGGCTTGAGAATGTGAATAGATTGCAAGAGATATTATGAAGAGATGAAATGGAATGAGAATAGATCAATTTGAAGGAAGAATGAGGAAGAATAAGGGATTTTTGGGTCAATTGGTCAAAGAGGGATGTTACAAATCATCGCCAATTTGGAGTGTAAAACCTCTACTAACTTTAGACGTAGGAATCTATTAGGGATGGCAGCATGTCACACAAACATATGTGTGCCCCATGTGCATCTAAGACAAATATTCTCTTAGCAATGCACAAGAAAAATGCCAAGTGGAAGGAAGGAAGTTGGGTGATGTGGAATTTCACCTTCATATTTGATTTTCTAAGGTGAGGGTGTGTGAAAGGGGAATTTCCGTAAGGGGTGAAAATTCACTCCTATACATACACCTTTCTAAGCACTATTGATATTTGAACCCATACATTATGCCAAATAGGACATATTTTCCATCTTGGGTGAATGAGTCTTGTGTGGCCCAAAATTAAAATAAAATCAAATATCTGGTGGAATTATATTCTCCTAGATCTGATGTCAACTTGTAGTATTGTAATTTAGGGAATTCTCGTATAATTGAGTATAAGTGCAAGGTTATTTCACTCATATTTTCACCTAGAAATATAATAAGAAATCAAGCATTCACAATAGTATTCAAGAGAATTAAATTTTCTTCAAGAGCATATTTTCAAGCATTCTAGAGTAGCATTCAAGCATCAATCATAATGTCAAGGATTTCATGCTTCATATTATTTTAGAGCTTACAATTATGGTGTAGGATTTTGCGATTCAAGCAAGTGTTTTATTCAAGATAAACATCATTCAAGAAAGAATCAAAGTATACATCCATTACAACCATTACAAGCATAGTTGTAGTGCCTTATTGCTAGGTTTTTGTGAGTTGCAACATTTTTATGTGTTCATTCATCATTCTCCATTCTTAGTCAATTTCATTTCAGGGATTAATTTACAAAACAGGGTTTGAAAAGGGAAAACCCCTTTTCACTAACCCCCCAAAAATTTCCCCTCTCATTTGTTTTTGATTTGTAGGTCTAGGTTGTAGATTTTAGAAGGAGCAATATTGGAGAAAAGTTCTAAATCATTCAAAGTAGTCAAAGTTTTCATCAAGCCTTATCGAACCTTGGAGAAGACCTATAGGTTTCAATTCAGAGATTTGGATTTGGAAATCACTCAAGAAGGAAAGAGCATACATAGAAGAGTTGAATTAGCTTTTGAAGCTTTAGAAAATCCCAACTAGACTAATTCACCATTTCTGGTGAATGAGTCCCAGTTTCAATCAATTTTTTAGGTTTTCATAGATTTGGATACCCTTTTGGTTGATACTTTTTCCTACACATTTTACCAAAAAAATGAGTAATTCACCTAGCTTGGTGAATGAGTCCTAGTCATTCTTGAAAGTAGAAATTCTAGTGATTCAAACCTCCATTCAACAATCTCCAATTTTTGAGGTGCACACATTCTTGTTGTCAGTTTTCTATTTCATTTCATTTACTTTTCTAAGTCATTTAGTGTCACTTTTCATTTAATTAGGGTTTTACATTTCATCTAGCATTTCATTATCTTTTCCAAGTCTAAAATTGGCGGTGAACCCATTATTAGATCATATTCAATCCCTAGAATATCCCTTTTAAAAGATCTCTTTCTCTTTTGCATTAAGATCTCGAGGGTTTTTTCTTAAGTGAAAGTTAGTGAAAATTTCCCTTTTATGTCCTACACCTTATAAGGGAAGAAAAACAATTTTCCACCTTTCACCCTCTACCCTATACATTAGAACCTCAACCCCTATCCCTCTCTATCTATCTATCTATCTCACCTCTCCCTCCCTCCCTAAACCTTAAAACTCTCTACCATAATCCCTCAAACCTATTCCATCATCTATTAAACCCTTAAACCCTCAACCCTTAACCCTTAACCCTCAACCCTCAACCCTCAGCCCTCAACCCTCAACCCTCAGCCCCTCTGCCTCTACCTAATACCCTAAACCCTCAACCCTAATTCCTTAAACCTAAGCCCTCAACCCTTAAAACTTTAAACCCTCAACCCTCAACCCTCTACCCTCAATCTAATACCCTACACCCTCAACCCTAATCCCTTAAATCTAATTCCTCAACCCTTAAACCCTTAAAACCTATACCCTAAATACTCAACCCTCAACCCGTAATCCCTAAACCCTTAATCCCTCAACCCTAATCCCTTAACCCTCAAACATTAAACCATAAACCTCCAACCCTTTATCCCTCAACCCTAATCCCTCAACCCTTTACCCTCAACCTTAAACCCTCAACCCTCAACCCTTAAAACCTAAACCATTAAACCCTCTACCCTCTATCCTCAACCCAATACCATGTACCCTCAACCCTAATCCATCAAACCTATACCCTCAAAACTTAAACCCTTAAAACATCTACCCTAATAACTCAACCATCAACCCTTAATCCCTCAAACCTAATCCCTAAACCCTCTACCCTGTACACTATACATTAAAACCTCAACCCTCAATTCTCAACCCTCAACCCTTAATCCCTCAACCCTCAACCCTTAAACCCTAAACCCTCAACCCTCAACCCTCAACCCTCAACCCTCAACCCTCAACCCTCAACCCTAAACCATAAAACTTCAACCCTTAAACCCTAAACCTATAAACCCTCTACCCTCAACCCTAATCCCTCAACCTTATAACCTCAACCCAATACCCTAAACCCTCAACCCTATAGGTACTCAAACCTATACCCTCAATTATCAACCCTCTACACTATACATCAAATCCTCAACCCTCATATCTCTTTATCATTCCCTCATCTTCTCTTCTCTCTATCTCACTTCTCCCTCCATCTCTCCCTCCCTCCATCCCTCCCTCTCTACCCTAATACAACAACCTTATACCCTCAACTATTAATCCACTAAACACTCAAACCTAAACCCCCCTACCCTTAAATCCTAAATCCTTGAACCCTCTACCCTCTACCCAATACTCTAAACCCTCAACCCTAATCCCTCAAACCTATATCATCAACCCTTAAAATATTTACCCTAAACCCTCACCCTCAATCCTTAATACCTCAACCTTAATCCATCAACCCTAAACCCTAAACCATTAATCCCTCAACCCTCAATATTTAAACCCTCAATTTTCAACACTTAATCCCTAAACCCTAGTCCCTCAACCCTCAACCCTTAAACCCTAATCCCTCAACCCTAAACTCTTAAACCCTAATCACTCAACCGTTAAACCCTTAAACCATCAAACCTCTACCCTCTACAATGTACATTAAACCCTGAACCCTCAATTATCAACCATCTACCCTATACATTGGATGCTCAACCATAATTCCTCAACCATCTACCCTATACATTGGATGCTCAACCATAATTCCTCAACCATATACCCTAAAACCTCTATACTTAGCCCTAAACCCTCAACCTTAAACCCTAATCCCTCAACCCTAAACCATTAAACCCTAAACTTCATCCTCAACTCTTAAACCCTTAAAACCTCAACCCCTTAACCCTCTACCGTATACATTAAACCATCTACCCTACACATTGGAACCTCAACCCTATACCCTCAACCCCTATCCCTCTCCCTCTATCTATCCAACTAACCTTTATATCCATCCTTCTCTCCTACCTTATATAATTTAATCTATCTACCCTCTCCCTCTTTCTACGTACCTCTCACTCAATCAATCTGTACCACTCTCTCTCACTCCCTCTATCTCTCTCCCACTCCCTCTCTCTCAATCTCCCTCATACTCCCTCTCCAAAACTTCCCCTCTCTCCCACTCCCTCTCTCTAGCACTCCCTCTCTCTCTCCCTATCTCTGAGGTCTCTCCCTCCCACCCCCTCTTTCTCATGTCTTTCCCTATGATACCCTACCTAGGTAACTCCATCTCCCCCATCTCTCTCTATCCCTCCCACCCTACCTAGATAAGTACCTCTCACTACAAAACCCTCTCCCTTAGGTCACTCCCTCCAACATCCTCTCCCTCTCTTAGGTCTCTATGTCTCCCACTCCCTCTTTCTCTCACTCCCTTTCTCTTGCACTCCCTCTTTCTCACACTCCCTCTCTCTCTCCCTATCTCTAAAGTCTCTCCCTCTCACCCCATAGCACTCTCAAGTATCTCCCTTTAGCACCCTACCTACATAACTCTCTCTTTCTCTCCCTCTCTCTCCCCCCTCTCTCTATCCCTCTCTCTCAAGTCTCTCTCTCCCACCTCCCCTCTATCTCTCTCTCTCCCTCTATCCCTCCCACCATATCTATCTAAGTCCCTCTCACTCCAACCCCTTCTCTCCCTTTCACCCCTCTCCCTCTCTTAGATCTCTCTCTCTTTCTCAAGTTTCTCTCTCCCTCTCTCCCTCCCACCCTACCTTGACAAATCTCTCTCTCTCTCTTAAAATTGTCCCCCCCTCTAAAGACATACATACATACATACATACATATCTACATAAAATATTACATATATACATGTACATACATACATACATTCATACATACATATAGGAATATATACATACATACAAGCATGCATACATACATGTCATACAAGCATTCATATATACAAAAATACAAATATATATACATACATTTAATTGATTAACATTTAACACAAAGCAAGACATAACATGTGCATGTTATAATGTGCTTGGATTATTTCTTGCTAGGAAAGTCTTGGGTACAAATGTAAAGCACATGTCAAAATAATGAAATAATGAGCTCACATCATATCACACTCACATCATAATGTACTTGTGTCATAATGCACTTGCATCATAATGTGATTTGGGAATCCCAAAGCCTTAGGCTTTGTATTTTCTTTGAAACACCAACCCAAAGCCTTGGAGTGCCTTCCCAAAGTCTAAAGACATTTTTTTTGAAAATTCTATAATATTTCACATAATTGTGTTCTTGCTAAGCATCAAGTTTGTATGTATTTCAAGGTCAAACAAATCAAACACCTTGGTAATGTTAGGCTCTCTCTTATCTATCTAACAATGAAATTATTTTCCTATTTTGACAATGTTAAGCCTTTAATCTATATGTTCTTTTGTTTGCATGTCTATTTTTTGTTAAAAATTAGCTACTCATTGAAATTTCAAATAAATTACATTCTTAGAAACTAGACTTCATTTTACACATATTAAAAAAATTATTTTTAATTATTTTTCAAAATTTATAATGGTAGCACAACCAAAAATTTTCTTTTTAAGAAGTGTCCACTTTGAAAATTAGTAAAAAATCAAATATTCATTAAAAATTATCAAAAAAAATGGGCATAAAATACATACTGTTAGCTAATTTCTCACTATGGTGATTTTGAAATACTAAAAAAAAAAACCTTTTAAGGGAGCCAAAAAAGATGCTATGTTATATTTTTTTTGACAAAAACAACACCAATTTATGTGGCCTCCTCTTTTTAACCCCTTAATCTCTACGATTTAAAAAAAAATAGTATTTTAGAAATTGGAATAAGAGCACTATGATCCATTTTTTTGTTGCATCTCAAAATTTTGAGTGTAACTATCCTCAATTTCACATCCAAGGTTAGTATTTCCTGATTTCAAAAAAAAAAAATTCCACTTAAGACCCCTTTTTGGCCCCCCATCTTTTTGCACTTACCCTACATCATCATTCATTTACATTTGAAAATTGAATCAAAATTGCACCTAAAATTATCTCTCTTAAGTTGTCATTTAGTCATATTTCTCATTTGCATTCAATCTTAATTTCACAAAACTTTGAAGTTGTACCTCACTCTAAGAAACCCAAATATGGAAACCACTAGAATCAACTCATAAATATGTAAAAACATTTTTACAAACCATAAGCTAGGACCCATTTTCTCTAGGGTGAATGAGTTCGTGATCATGGATCTTTCTTGAATTACTAGGCACTAAAACATCCATTTATGTATTATACTTTGTTGCTTTTAGTTTGTAGAATTTTTGTTACTTGGAATTTTATCATATTTTGCTTCATTTGAAAAATTTAGTGCATTGTGTGAACTAAAAATTGCATTTACAAGACATCATTTTAAGTTTTTTTCATAGCATAATTAGAAAATTATCTTGTTTAAGATATACAAATTTTTATTTCAATTCACTCTTTCACAGTGGGCATTTGCATTGGTAATCTATAGAGGTATTTAACATCTTTAGTTGATGTTTCAAGTTATTTTTTTGGAAATGATACTAAAGTAGTTGAACCTAATCATGCTCAATCAACTCCTAATGAATTTCCTCATGAATTTGACATCATAGGAGAGGATGATGACATCAATAATTTCATAAACAATTGACTTAACAATATTGAAAGTAATGCATCCTTTTATCCTTCCATCCAACAACCAACACCCCATACCATTCTACCACTTGATATGTTTTGTCTTTTACATCTTGAAATCGAGTCATAAACCAAGCTTAAATCTCCAAATATAAGTGAACCTTTCTCCTCTAATCAATTACATACTTATCCATGTTATGTTAAGAAAGTGACTAACACACCCATCGGCCTAGAAGAGACTTATGGCCAAGGCTTTAAGATTTTAACTAAACAAGGATGTGAAATAACTAATGAGAATTAAATTAACAAAAAATTAGAGAAACTTCATAATGAAGATACTAAAGGACTAGTTTATCAAAATCCTAATCTCTCCACATCATCTAAGGATATAAATGTCCTCTTGATAATAATGATGTAATGTCTCACAAGGATGATAGGATTACCTTAGGTCCTCCCTCAAAAAGAAAACAAAAAAGGCCTTTCAAACTCAAGAATCTAAACTTCCCTTGTCCCATGTCTCTCATTGAAAGGAACTTACACATTCTTCTTATTAAAGGACTCCTAACATTACCACCCATCAGAGAAAATCCAAATCCAAAATGTAAAAACATAAAAATTTCTCATTTTCAATACCATAGAATTCTTAGGCATAGTACTGATGAGTGTCATTAATTGAGGAGGATCCTTGAAAAAATTGATATGATAGAAATAATCCCTTAAAAGCATGCACTTTTCTCCTTGCCATGTGATAGTTTTAGGATCATAGCATACTCACTATTACATATTTATCATTCATTGAAAATAATTTTCTTTATTGCAAGAAGCTTATTCTCATCACTCATCTCAGCTCATCCTTGTCCTACACTTAGTGGGGGTAATGGGTTAGATATAATTTTCCTAGTTTAGCACTTGATGTTGTCCATTTGGCTATTTATCTACCTTCTGCATATACTAATCAAGATTGGGATGTAGATGAACTGCTATAGGTTGAATCACATGTTCCATACTAGTCTTTTTCTTTTCTTTCTTTTTCATGTTCTTTGTGTGACTGCATGTGTGTAATGTGCTCCCACATACTATTTTGTTTGATGCATGTCTCTTTATGTGCATTCCTCTAATTGTATCTACATTGTCTTATATATTGTAAACATTTATCTTTTCATTTTTCTTATGTTTTCCTTTTGGGGATGACACAAGGAGTTGAGACATTTAGGTCTCTTCCATGATGACCTAAAATATTTTTCTTTGTTTTCACTCTCTATACGTCATTCTTCCCGTTTTGTGAGTATTTGGGGAATGATGAAATTTTTGAGTTCTATAATCACATTGTAGCAAATACATGCTGACCTTGAATCCATAGACCCCTTATGTGATTAGGATATCATTTTGGGGGTAACCCCTTTCTCTCCTTTTTCATGACATAGCTTCATTTGGGAACATATGGCTTGGCATAGGGCTTTCCAAATAAGCTCTCATGTCTTCCTTCATGGTTTAGCATTGATTATTGGCTACTTTAAAGTAAATTACTCACAACAATGGTGTTAGCATTTTCTTTAAAGTGGGGGCATACATTGGCATTATTGTTTTTGAAATTTTTGGCATACCTCATGTTTCATTGTGTGATTTTCTTCTTGAAATGTGTATTTTTCTTGATGGTGCCATTGGGTTTGATTTCCTAAGAGAGCATGACATTTCTTTGCATACAAATTTCCTCTTAGTGGTCATGCTATGCATTGCACATTACCTAAGATTGTGAATCTTTTATCCTTGACTTGTCCTATCTTGGAAACATTAGAAACGATGTTCCCTAAGAGGATACCTTACATGAACTAAGCAAGATCCCTTTGAAAAAACCTTTATTTTTATTCTGTTCAGAAGTGTTTAGCATAATACAACTTGTTAACCTTGTGAAGATTGAATTTTTTATTTTATTTTGTGGCACCCTATCAGAGTTATCAAAGGGATAGCTTTGGTATGGTTAGTATAGTGAGAACCTATAGACCTAGAATGAATTTCTCACTAAGCCACTTTTTGGGGGCTCGCCTAGTGGACAACCTAAGGTTCCATTAGCCTAAAGTGAGTGTGCATTGTTGTTTGCATAGTGGACATTGAGTTTTTCTTGTGAACATTTTTGGAAAAATATCCAAGACGTGTTCCACATCATGTTGGATAGTTAAGGATTGATCCACCTTTTTCTTTTGGAAAAACAACTAAGGTGTGTCTCACACCCCATTGGGAAGTTGAGGCTTGATCCACCTTTTTGTTTTTACCTTTTCATTGAGTCTTTGATGTTGCATGATTAAGTAATCTTGTCGTTGCTACAAAAATATGTGTTGAATGTCTACTTTAATGCGAGTTTGTACTTGTGCTCATCCTCTCACTAAAGTGGGGGCTAAATTTAGTGTAGAAAAATGTATCCCTTTTATATTTTCACAATTAATTTGGAATTGATGTTAATTTGGAATTAATTGTGCCTTATTTAAGTTTTGTAAAGTGTAACCCTTTAAATTTTCACACTTTTTTATTGATCCTTTAATTAATATAGCATAATTTTCCTTAACTAGCCCCTTTAATTCAAATCCAAGCCTATTTTATTGCATTTTTTGAAGGGAAACTTGACATTCATTAATGCATTTACATAACACTTTTCATTGAGCAATGTGTGTCCTAGGGTTAGGGACCTAGGACCCATTTTCCCATGGGAAAATGGGTCCTTCTTAGACCTAGGATCTAAATTTAAATTATGTTTTTGGTGGTATTTTAACAAATTCTTGAATCTATATTTAGATTTCGGCTTGTGATTTTTGAATTTCAGGAAATTAAGGAGGCATATCTATAAATATAAGGTTATTTCACTATGTTTCACCTATAATTTTCAAGAGATCATCCTAAATTTTTTGGAGCAAGTTGTAACACCTCTCTAACTTCAGCATGGTAAGATAGTATTTTGATTTTGAATTGATATTCTAAATGTTAAATGTTATAATAACGAGATTACACATTGATGATTATGGACTAGTATATCATGGTTAGTTATTATTTTGGATTACAAGCTTATATAAGTATATATTGTTATCATTGATTTAGTATGATTATGGATAGGAAAGGGATGATGTCGTAACACTCATATTCAAGAGGCTTACGATATCATGACTCCCTTCCTGATGATTGATGTTGCTTTGGATATATGTTATATGCACATGTAATTTAACGTGTAATTGAAAGTGATGCAGGCACCGAGTACTGACTCCACCTGGATCCACAGGCCTGAGCATACTCATATCCTCAATGGTAGTTACTGGAGGTAGTCATAGGCCAAATGTTCCCCACCCTAGCCCACTATACCCTATTAGGGCAGTCTTCTCCTTGTTGATGTCTTACCGTTCGGTTACCTAATGGCAACTTCCGGAGCACCTTCTTGTCGTATGTTCTGGAACACCCTTCTGTAGTATGTGCTTTTCCAATATGTTTCATTGAGGTATTTTGTCTTGGTCGTCGGTGTCTTGATGTGGTTTCCTTAACGTCTGTTCATGATCTCTTATATGGAATTTTAAAGTATTTTATTGATTTGAGATTTGGAAAGGTTTTATTCATGAGATTTAAATATGTTATTTAAAATGATTTTTATTGATCATTCGAGAGAACGATATATTTCATTCAAAATTTAAATGATTTTATTAAAATTTTATTAAATGCCTTATTGGATTTTATTTTGTTATGGGGGGAAAATATATAAAGGGGCAGCCTTGTCTTTGAGAGATATACTTTTATTCATTTTGTTTTGAAGGGGATTTTGGGGAATTTTAGAAAGGAGAGAGATTGTTGTCTTTGCATCGTGGAAAAGAAACCCTATGTTTTGGGGATGAAATTGTGAGATAGGGGAAGTTTCTGAGAAGAAAATAGTGGGTAGTAAATTATTAAAATTTGCCTGCTTGTTCTTACCTATGCTTGGATTTTGGAGCTTGGTTGTGCCCTCTCCATTGAGAAAATTTGCCATTTTAGTTTTGGGGCAGTTGGAGGTATTTTTCTGTTGTTTCTCTTTGATGTTTGGTTGGTAAAATTTCTTTCAATCTGGGTTTTTGTTGTCCCATGAGAATTTGAGAAACTCCTTTATGTGTTGTTTTGCCTTGTTTGGAGTTGAATGTTGGTGGGTTTTTAATTGATTATTGCTATTGCTTGGGGTTTTTGTGTGACTGAAATTGTAGAACTCCAGCAACTAAGTTGGGTTTATGGAAATAAAATATGTTTTAGGTTCTTTCTTATTGTTTTCTTCTTGCCCAATTTTTATGATAAAACTATTTTTTCTATTGCTGCTCTTTACCTTGCTGTTAAAAATAAAAATTGAGGGTGGAGTTCATGTTGGGATGTCAATACCTCAATTGGGTTTTCACGAATTTGAAATTTGGGCACTTTTAATTTTCTGTGTTTTTGGCTTGCTTTGTGTGGAAAATGGAATTTTTCTGAACAACCCTTTATTCTGGCCCTAGACTCAAAAAAAAGAGGTGTATTTTGACTTGAAACACCCAAATCCAAACTAGGCCGATTTTAGATTTGTGATCCGGACACTTTCATTTTTGCCCCAAATCTGTGCCTATTGTTAAATGGCGTTTTTCATTGTTGCTCTTTTATCACATGTCAAAAATGTAAATTAAATTTGGATTCCATGTTGAAATGTCAAAATACAAACAGGGTCTTTGTATAATTTTTAATCCGGACACTTTTATTTTTCATGTTATGCCCAACCTTGCATTAATGATGTTTTCTTGTACAACAACACATTATGGGTCTAAAAATAAAAAATTGATGGTGGATTCCAACTTGGAATGCCAAAAAATGAAATAGGTTGAGTTTAGAATTTTAAACTGGGCACTTGAAATTTTAGGTAATTTTTATGCCTCTCCTTCATGATTGTAATAAGCTATTTGAGTGATTAGCAACAATGTTTGTTTGACTATTTTAAAAAGATTTTGTGATGGATCTTAGTGGCATTTCCATGTTTCATATTTGTTTCTGGATTCATCATTTGGTTAAACGAGAAGGCCTATCCGTTTGCAGGTGTTGAGTTATCCGTCTCCAGGCATTGATTTAGACATGTTTGATTTTTACTTATCCATAAGAGAGATGTATCTGATTCCATGTGGTGCCATTCCTTTGAGCACACATGATGACATTTCACCCAGTCCGTACTTTTGTACCTTTACTTCTATAGTCATGACTTGTACCCGACAGGTCATTGTATGAGAATCTGCTTGTTGTGATATTGGCATAATGTGTTGTAATCCATGTTTGCTCCTAGTCTGGCGTGAGTGTTGGCCATTTGTTATCCTTGCCTTGTTTGTTGTTTGGGCCTTGTGACTACCTCCGAGCAGGGTAGGGTGGCCTCTTTTGAGTCCACATAGTAGGGAGGCATTGCCACTACCATTGGGGACCGGCGTATAGGTTCCTATAGCAACATTTGGAGCTAATTTTTCTTGTACTTGTATTTATGTTGATGCATTTTATTTCATGGTTATGCCTTTTTATTCATGAACATTCATTTATGTATATTGAACTCTTTTGAAAAATAAAATAAAATCATATAAGTTAATGAGAAGATATGTGATGTTTATATTTGGGTTATGAGCTCCGATGTTGGTATTGGACTTGCTTGTATGATTATAATTCTGATATAGCTTTCCCTTCAAAAGTTTTTATGCAAAAAATTAGATCTTGGTTGTATTTCCTTCATGTTTATAGTCAGCTTAAGTTCCAAAGCAATGCCACCTTTTGTTATGGTTTTGTGTTGCAGCTGCAAGAGTTCCAGAGCCGAGTTGGAAAGTTCCAACGCTGAGTTGGGAAGTTTTGGAGCCAAGCTGGAAAGTTCTAGTGCCAAGCTAGGAAGTTCAGAAGCCAAGCTAGAAAGTTCCAGCACCGAGCCGGGAAGTCCTAGAGTTGAGCCGAGAAGTCCCAGAGCTGAGCTAGAAGTTCTAGCGCCAAGTTGGAAGTTTCAGCACCAAGCTACAAGTTCCAGAGCAGCGTTGTTAAGGTTCTGGAGCACTGTTGTTAAAGTTATGGAGCTACGTTGCAAGTTCCAGAGCAGCGCTATAGGTTCCGGAGCAGCACTGTAAGTTCCGAAGTAGTGTTGCTAGAGTTCCGGAGCAAAAGTTCTAGAATCGAGCTGGAAGTTCTAGAGTTGAGCTAGAAGTTTTAGAGAAAAAGTTCTGGAGCAGAGCTAGAAGTTTCAGAGCCGAGTTGTAAGTTCTGGAGTAGCTCTGTAAGTTCTGGAGTAGCGCTATTAAGGTTCTGGAGCAGTGCTGCTAAGGTTCCAGAGCATCTTCCTTGGAGCTATCTTTTTTGTTTGATCTGGTTTTTCTTTGGAGGGTGGATTAGTCCTCTCCTTTGGGTTATGTTCACCCATGCTTGGCCATGTTTGTGGTTTTTATATCGTATTGTAATCTACTTATTATGTAAGTTATTCTTTATGTTATTAAAAAAAAATTATATTTTCTTCTTTTGGCTCTTACCCTTCAGGATTGCATAGCGGGATTTTACATCTGGTAGTAGAGCCCATGTTCACACACTGGGAGCTTTAGCGTACTTGATCCTTCTATGTTTTGTTGTGTTTGGAATGTGTGGTGTGAGATTGTCATGTTGTTTTCATTGTCATGATTGATTAGTGTTTATGCCTTAGTTTGGTCTTTAGATCATCCTTGTGATGATTTGTTTTAATGTGTCCCTTGTTGGTTTGGGATGCCCCAAGGGAAGAGCCAGAGGAAAGTCATAGGTGGAACCCATGTTGTAGCACTCATATCCCTACTTATGGTTGATACTAGCTTGGTGTGTTGTGTTTGGTGGATGGCAACAAGTGTTGTTGTTCCCCCCCCCCTTGCATACCATGTTGGGGAATGTTTTGTGAGGGTTAGTTAGACCCTCGATCCTACTAGGAAGTGTGTTATGATTGGTCTCCTTCTTAATGTGTGGCTCTTTCATTGTGTAAGGTGTTGTGACCCTTGAGTGGTCCCTGAGTGTGGTTCTAGTGTGGTTGATGTGTGTGTTTTAAGTGCTTGTTGTGGTGAGGTAGTCATTTGACCTCTTGTTTTGAGTGCTTTGGTATGGCATTTATAGGGTTCAGTTTCCCAACCCTGTCTTGTATTGTGAGGAATGATGTCTCCTAGGTCTTGCCTTACCCTATGGGATTAGAGTGATTCCCTTGATTGAGAGTCTCCCAAGGTTGAGATTTATTACTTTCCTATATCATGTGTTACAGGTGGGCATGTTGGACCTTAGCTTGTTGGTGGGTTGCAGGTGATTTGTGTTGCCCAAGATTACCATTGCTTGGTTTCCTTGTTCATCATGTGTTGGAAGGTATTTTTGACCTTGAGGGTGACAAGAAGTTCCTTTTGTGTGTATTTTCTTCTTGAGTCTTGATGTTTTCTTCATCATGCAAGTTTCGGTGCATCCCTTCTTGTGCTTTACCTCATTATGCAAGTGATTGCTTGATTGACCCTATGTGGTTTTGAAGTTGTTTTGCACATTATATTGTATTGAAATTATGAAATATGGTAATAGAAAATGAATGATCATGTTGTTAGTTTGTGGAGATTATTGCATGCTCTCATATGGTTGATGCATTTGTGTGAAGGTGATTGAGTGATGATGAAAACATGTTTGCTTTCATGACCGTGTCAGAATTGTAAATCTCTCTCTCCCTCTCTCTCTTCTCATTGGTTTAACGAGGATGCCTATCTTGAGTGTGTGTTGTATTGAAATTCAATGTATCTTGTATCTTATGAGAAAAATTTTATGCATTCATGAAGGTTTATTTTATTAGTTCAACCTTGGGTAAAGGACCTAAGTCCCCAGGTTGCATTCATAATCATGGAACATGAATAATATGAATAGAGAATTGTTCTGCATTAAGTAAAAGTTTAGAGAAAAAGGGATTCATGAAAGCATTTGCATGTTAATGATAATTGCATGATAGGTGCATCTTGTTGGTGAGGCCTATAGTGCCCAACTTTATTGTTAATTCTTAAGAAATCATGTAGATGTTAAATTATTGTACTTGGATTCAAAATGCAAAAATGTTAAATGAATATTGAAGTGATAATGTTGCATACCTTGTTTTGAGAAAATATTGTATTGATAGTGCACGGTGTATAGGAAATAAATGTGGTTAACATATATGTGTAATAATGGAATTTACCACCTAATAAAAGTGAATGTGAATGTGAGAGTTATCATGGCATTGCTAATTTAATCCATGTGGCACTATGATGTATTGTATGGATGTTGGGAGTACATGTTCTTGGAAAATTGTACTGTTCTTGCATAATTAGAGGTGGATAATGGTTTTATTTTGGTAAGAGGAAATCAGAAAAAGGTACTTCCTATTATGTGAACAACTTTTGTTTGTGCACATGTTGAGTGTTGTGAATACCCTATACTTTTTTTGTGTGCCCATGGGATGGTGAGACTGTATAACCATCCATGGAGGATATGTTGTAATTGGGGTGTGGGATTAACCATACCATTATGTGTGCTTGTATGTTTGTTACCTGATTGAGGGCCAACCCATGTGTGGTTGAAATTTACATATACATTAACAGTAACCAAAATTTAGTTTCATAGAATCTTTTCTTTGGTTCTCCAGCTCCTTAGTCTGTGATGGGGTAGTAGCAGCCACAAAGTTCCTTGGGAGGAGTGTGTAGTGTATGCATGTTGTGGCACAGAGTGTTCTTAGCTCAACTAATCTCGAAGAAAGTACTCACTACTTCCCCTTATGATGGATCATAGTACTTGATCCATATGTCCTAGCCTAATCCCCATAGCTTTGTGTACAACAGCATTGGTTTGTTAGTATTGTCTGGCCATCCATAGAGACGTTGACCTAGCATTAGCGAGTCGACCTCGTCCACATGAGAGGTGAGGCTCGAATATTCCCCATATTTATAAACTCATATATGCACTATTTATTCCATATCTGCACATGTTCTACCATGATGCCATGTATACCTCTAGCTATGGCGAGTACCTTCCTGTGCCCTTTCCATGAGGTATCGCTATGAGGGGTGTGTTTTGCACGTGTCTACTTCTGTGGAGCCACATACACACTTCCATGCAGTGTACGACTAGTACATGCCTTCTCTGGCTGGCGTATGACCATGTCGCACTGAGATGTGATGCAGGATGCATCAAGGTGCACATTCCATGTGGATAGCCAAGCAGTGCGTGGGCCACTTGGTGAGTCCATGCTGCATGATGATACGATATGAGGTGTAGTCAAGGAGTACACTTCATTGCATGTGGTTGGTGTGTTTGCTCCACCACACATGAGGGGCTATTGTGATAGTCAGACGTTGTTCCCTCCTTCCTCATCTGGTGGCTAGTTAGTCACATAGTTATGTATTGTGCCATTTTGAAGATTGTGAAACTTAATTTGGTTATTAATGATTTTCAATTTGATTGTGAGGACCAGAAAAATTTGGTTTATCTTGTCTGTGATGGTTTAGTCACATATTGTGAAATTTCTTTGCTCGTAGCCTTGAGGTTACATATGATTTAGTGTTGAAATTGTGCGCATTTCTTGCTTTAATGTTAGAATTGGATCTTTATTTGATAATTATTTATGATCTTTGGTGGCTAAACTATTTTTCTATTTGTTGTTTTCAAATGTTGGTCTTGTGTTGTAATGTGATTCCTCATCAAGCACGGGAGAGCCAGACTCAGTTGAGTGTATACGAGGAAGTAGATGTAGGGAACCTCGAGGATGGGG
The DNA here is from genome assembly GCA_007258455.2 of Sequoia sempervirens. Lineage (NCBI taxonomy): Eukaryota > Viridiplantae > Streptophyta > Pinopsida > Cupressales > Cupressaceae > Sequoia > Sequoia sempervirens. Next base: position 122,913,447 of record VDFB02105785.1, read on the forward strand.
GTATGTGAGGCTGTTACACAACTAGGATCCACTACCCACCTATGTGTGATGACGATCTCTTGGAGGCTAACCACCATATTCAATAAGAGATAGGTCATTATGGTCTTGTTTAAATGGTCTCACCATGTGTGTGTGGCCTAACACCATCAAACTACTGAGTGTGAGGTATGGATTATGTGAGATGGATATTGGCTTTGGCTCATGGTTTATGTATCATGGATGAGTATGATGCTTACCGGTGTCTAGATGGACCCTTGTGTAGCCTTGTGATGTGATACCCAGTGATGTAAGTATGTATGTATGTGTAAATGCATGTTTCATCTTGGATATGGCTTCATATGAAAAGTTCAAAAGTCAGCTTATTGTGCTTTAGAAAGTGTAAATTGTTATATTTTGTTAAAATGATGTCAAATATGTTCTCATGTGTGAGATTGGAATTGTGTAGAAAACAAATATTGTTACAAATTATGGTATTTTGGAAAGAATTGAGTGCTTATGCATCATCTTATCCTTTTCTTAGTGGAATTAAAGTGTATTTTAACCTATCCTTGGATGAATGTGGATGTTAAAATAAATGCTTATGATGAGAATTATGACACATGTGATGTTAGCAAGATTAACCATACTATTTTGTTTTGTGTTGAGATTTTATGAGTAAGGAATATGTCAGTATATTGACAATGAATTGTAGAAAGGTGAATGTTAAATGGATGTCCTCCTTATCTCATTTAGTGCTGAATGTTATATATTATAGTTATAATCCTTGGAATGAAGTGCAATCCTTTAATGCTATAGGGGAAGTTTCTGAGAAGAAAATAGTGGGTAGTAAATTATTGAAATCTACTTGCCTATTCTTGCCTATGGTCGAATTTTGGAGCTTGGTCGCGACCTCTCCATTCAACAAATTTGCCATTTCGGTTTTGGGGCAGTTAGAGGTAATCTTCTATTATTTCTCTTTGATGTTTGGTTGGTAAAATTTCTTTCAATCTGGGTTTTTGCTGTCCCATGACAATATGAGAAACTCCTTTATGTGTTGTTTTGCCTTGTTTGGAGTAGAATGTTGGTGTGTTTTTAATTGATTATTGTTGTTGCTTGGGATTTTTGTGTGACTAAAATTGTAGAACTCCAGTAACTGAGTTGGGTTTTTGGAAATAAAATATGTTTTAGGTTCTTTCTTATTGTTTACTTCTAACCCAATTTTTATGATAAAACTATCTTTTCTATTTTTTTCTCTTTACCCTATTGTTAAAAATGAAAATTGAGGGTGGAGTTCATGTTGGGATGTCAATACCTCAACTGGGTTTTCATGAATTTGAAATCTGGGCACTTTTAATTTTTTGTGTTTTTGGCTTGCTTTGTGTGGAAAATGGCATTTTTCTGAACAACCCTTCATTCTGGCCCTAGACTCGAAAATCAAAGGTGGATTTTGACTTGAAACACCCAAATCCAAACTGGGTCGGTCTTAGATTTGTTATCTGGGCACTTTCATTTTTGCCCCAAAATTGTGTCTATTGTTAAATGACATTTTTCATTGTTGCTCTTTTATCACGTGTCAAAAATGTAAATTAAATTTGGATTCCATATTGAAATGTTGAAATACAAACTGGGTCTTCATTCCATTTTTAATCTGGACCCTTTTATTTTTCGTGTTATGCCCAACCTTGCATTAATGACATTTTTTGGTACAACACCACATTATGGGTCTAAAAATAAAAAATAGATGCCGGATTCCAACTTGGAACACCAAAAACTGAACTGGGTCAAGTTTAGAATTTTCAATCAGGCACTTGAAATTTTATGTAATTTTTATGCCTCTCCTTCATGATTGTAATCAGCTATTTGAGTGATTAGCAGCAATGTTTGTTTGACCATTTTAAAAAGATTTTGTGATGGATCTTAGTGGCATTTCCATGTTTCATATTTGTTTTTTGATTCCTCATTTGGTTAAATGAGAAGGCCTATCTGTCTGCAGGCGTTGAGTTATCCATCTCCAGGGCGTTGATTCGGGCATGTTTGATTTTTACTCATCCGTAGGAGAGACACATCTGATTCCATGTGGTGCCATTCCTTTGAGCACACATAATGACATTTCACCCAGTCCACACTTTTGTACCTATAATTCTGTAGTCATGACTTCTACTTGGCATGTCATTGTATGAGCATCTGCTTGTGATATTGGCATAATGCGTTGTAATCCATGTTTGCTCCTGGTTTGGCGTGAGTGTTGGCCATTTGTTATCCTTGCCTTATTCGCTGCTTGGGCCTTGTGACTACCTTCGAGCACGGCAGGGTGGCCTCTTTTGAGTTGAGATAGTAGGGAGTCGTTGCCACTACCATTGGGGATTGGCGTACAGGTTACTGGAGCAGCAGTCAGAGCTGATTTTTCTCGTACTTGTATTTATGTTGATGTATTTTATTTCATGGCTATGCCTTTTTATTCATGAACATTCATTTATGTATATTGAACTCTTTTGAAAAAGAAGATAAAATCATATAAGTTAATGAGAAGATATGTCATGTTTATATTTGGGTTTCAAGTTCCGATGTTGGTATCGGACTTGCTTGTATGATGATATTTCTGTTATAGCTTTCCCTCCAAAAGTTTTAATGCAAAAAATTAGATCTTGGTTGTATTTCCTTCATGTTTATAGTCAGATTAAGTTTTGGAGCAATGTCGCCTTTTGTTATGGTTTTGTGTTGCTACTGCAGGAGCCAAGTTGAAAAGTTCTGGTGCCAAGCTGGAAAGTTCCAGTGCCAAGCTAGGAAGTTCCAGAGCTGAGCTGAAAAGTTGCGGCCCCAAGCTGGGAAGTTTCAGAGCTGAGTTGGAAAATTCTAGCACTAAGCTGAGAAGTCCCGGAGCTGAGCCGGGAAGTCCTGACGGCGAGCTGGAAGTCCCTGAGTTGAGACAGGAAGTCCTAGCACCGAGCTAGAAGTCCCAGAGCCAAGCCGAGAAGTTCTAGAGTAGCGTTGTTAAGGTTTTGGAGCAGTGCTGTTAAAGTTTTGGAGCTGCACTGCAAGTTCTAGAGCTGCGCTGCAAGTTCTAGAGCAGCGCTGTAGGTTTCAGAGTAGCACTGCAAGTTCTAGAGCAGTGCTGCTAGAGTTCTAGAGCAGAAGTTTCAAAGCCAAGCTAGAAGTTTTAGAGTAGAAGTTCTAGAGTAGAGCTAGAAGTTTCAAATCCAAGTTGTAAGTTTTGGAGCATCTCTGCAAGTTTTGGAGCAACATTGTTAAGGTTCCAGAGGAGCGCTGCTAAGGTTCCAGAGCATCTTCCCTGGAGCTATCTTTTTTGTTTGGTCTGGTTTTTCTCTCGAGGGTGGATTAATCCTCTCCTTTGGGTTATGTTCGGCCATGCTTTTCCATGTTTGTGGTTGTTATATCATATTGTAATCTACTTATTGTGTAAGTTATTCTTTATGTTATTAAAAAAAATTTATCTTGTCTTCTTTTGGGTCTTACCCTTCGGGGTTGCGTAGTGGGATGTTACACAAGTTTATGAGATTTCAAGAGCATTTCAAGAGAAATTCAAGGAATTCAAGAGCATATTTATTGAAGATTTATTGCGACAATCAAGATCCAATTTTCATATCAAATTCTTTTTGCATCATGCATGTTATTGGAGCTAATATGATGATATATTTTTCATGATCCATTCAAGTACTCAAAGCATTATGTTAAGTCAAGATTCAGTGTTCAAGATCCACATCTATTGAAGCCATTTCATGCAAGTTGTATATTTACATTCTAAGGTTAATTCAAGGGTTTGGTGAGTTGTGACATTGAGGTGTTCATGTTATTTTGTTTCATTTCAAGGTTTAATTACCAAAATGGGGTTTGATGAAGGAAAACCACCATTCAAGAAAAATAAAACATTTTTCCCTCTTGATTTGTGTTTACAAATTTAGGTGGAAAAAATATTGAATATCTCTTGAAGAGAAAAATTTAAGAACTTGTCAAAGTTGAAAAAGTTTTCACAAACATTTTCATCTCCTGAAAACTCACTTGTAGAATTTATTTCTAGCTTTTCCAACCTGAAGCCTAAGAAATTAAGAGATTTAGATCTATAGCAGAGGCTCCCTAAAGTTGTAGACAAACCCTAACTCAAGACCCATTCGCCCCTGGGTGACTGAGTCCTAGACCAACTTCAAAAAATGACTTTTGGTGACTAGTACACATCATTTTTCCCCTCTCTGATTTGTGATATGATTTTAGGTTCTACTTATTTGAAGTTTAATCTAGCTATTCCAAATTATAGATTTCATTTTGGTGTTGATTTACTATTTTTAGTTTTTCTCCCCAAAGTGTTGTTTGACTAGGACCCTTGTCCTTGCACAAAAGGGAAATCTACATATTCTCACCTCAATTTGATTCACCTAGGAGTTGTTAGTCAAGTTGAGGTGGGAATCTCATTTCTTAATAAAATAGGAGAGATAGGTCCATAAGTGGTTCATTAATCCTATTTTGGTAACCCATCTATATTTTCCTTTGTTTCATTTATATAGTAAACTTATACTACTAAGCTTCAAACAAGATCCTCCATATCTTAACTTGACCTCCCATTGATATTGGTCCTAATTCAATGTGAGCATCCCAAAACCATTACAATTACCTATTGAGGATATTTTACAACATTTGGTACTTGGATAATAATTTATAATATAGGGTTTTATCTAGGATTAAAAAATGATTTGGTGATGTTAGATATCACATGTATTTTTTCTTGATATCATGAACCACTATATTATACTAGTAAGATACCCCTTAAAATTTCATGAATGAATATAATGTAGTAGAATAAATATCACAATTAAGATAATTTTAATAAAAATGAGGGTAGAAATACTCAAGATATAATCACCATGTGGAAATCATGTGAAGCCCCAATATGACTCTAATTTCATTCTACTAGTATGATGAAGAATCATGATCCTATCAATTCATAACATCAATATCCACTAAAACTAGCCACACCTCAATGAGGTCATACAATATTATATAAACCTTGAAAGACCTAACACATTAGTTACATTTTTTTTGTAAAGTATGAGTAACACTTGAGTCATACACAAGATAGTCGGTATCTCTACATCCATTAAGGTATTATATATAGTTAATAATATTAATAGCTATCCTTAACCACTAAGTTATTTGCATACTTAACCCAAAGATAATTATAATTATTATAAATAGTATAAGAATTATTATTAGAAACATATGGGGCTAGGGAGGGTTTCCATAGCCCACATCTATCCTCACTATTCAATACCAATTCAAATACAAACCCAATTTCATAGTGACTCCATCCTAGCTCACACCCTTATAATTAATAAAGAATTTACATCATTAACAACCATCATTGTAATTTTCAATATTTGACCATAACTAATTTACAAAGGTCTTCTTAACACAAAAGTCACAAAATTTTAATTTATGTAGAAATTAACTTTTAAACCAATTGGAATAAACATAATATATTGGAATTCAATGCATTTCTATAACATATATGATAGGTCTCAAGTAGACATAACTATAATAGTTATTTAATTTCCACATTATGAATTGACACAATTTATGGTGTTCATGGTATTTCTTAATAAAGTTTAGAGTCTCTTAATTTTATAACTACCATATTGTTTATCATGATTTTGACCAAAATCTCACTATTTACACTATCACTAAGACATTTTTTTTTTTTAATTTAGAGTAAGGTACCCACAACTTAAAAGATACAATCACATGTAAAACACCAAAAAAAAAAAAATCATACAATGCATCTATCAATTCTAAGAAAATGTTATTTGTACACCCTTCTATTGGTTTTTCTCCACATACAATACTGAAATTGTACCCTTTATATAGAATGAATTGGCCCCAAAAAAGGGCCACAAACTTCCTTTTAACCTATTCCTTCCATCCATCCTCTTTGAGTCCTCCTTTGTTAAATTATGAAATTATTCCATCCTTTATGATTGAAGTTCATCCTTAGCCTATTCATTGAAACATAGAAAAATAGGTTCAGATCAAAATATGTGTGGGATGAAAGGAAAAAAGGGGTATGATGGACCTATTTTCCTATTTTCATTAGTAAATGAGATCCCCATAGAAAATTGACTAACAAGCCTTAGGTGAATCAACTCAATGTGAGAATTTTCTGATTTCCTTATGCTTGAGGATGGGGATAAAGTTCAAACAACACTTTTGGGAGAAAAACTAAAAATAGAAAATTAACCTAATTATTCTAATTCAAAATTGAAACATCAATTTTAAAGGTTAATACTAACAGAAACAACAAAGCTATAATAGATCTATAAAGGGATTAATTATGTACACTTTTCATAAAAATGTAGTTTCAAGAGGCTGCAAGGGACTCATTTGCCCATGCATGAATGGGTCTAGGTCTCCTTTTATGAAAAATTAGAAATTGAGATTTGGGTCCTATGTCTACACTTCCTTCCCACACTTCTGAAACTTTTCTCCCAGATCTATGCATTTGATAAATCTACAAAATAAAATTGTTGTTTGGTAGTGGATGGGGGTTTTCCTCGGTCAAACCTCAAGTTTGGTAATTAAGCCTTGATAAAAAGTATAGATCTGAAACATAAGAATTGTGTGGAATATCTCATCTTAAATGTGTAAGATTATAAGATCCCAAATGAAAATAAACCCTATTCAAATGTGTTAGAATAATATCCCTCAATTAAACAATGAATAATGGTGAAGAACTCTTTAGGGAGATGTCAAATCACCCTAATAGATCACAAATTTAAATATACCTTCCTTTAGGAAAAAAGTATAGTGATAATAGAAGATGGGACCACTTAGGAAATAAGTCATTAGGATTGTTTGAATGGATTGGTGCATCTCCCAAAACCTAGAATCCATCATGATCCTATACAGGAATCTATCATCAATCTTTGGAAATTCTTGATCTTGTTGACAAAATGAGCTTGAAGACATGCAAAAACAAGTAGAATACTACTCCAAGACTCCAAATTTAAATTCTTGATTGAATTCTCCTTACTATTGACTGTAAATCCTTGTGATCTCATGTGAATCTCTCTCTTGTCTAGTGAAAAATGATTGAAAGAGTTAGCTTTATAGGATTCCTTTCAAATTTCTCATTTATTATATCTAAAAATCTAACACTTCAAATTTGAATTTAGGACCTTGAAATTCCCCCAAAAACATAAGTTTATTTTATTTTATGAACTTAAAGGAGATCCATTCGACCATGGGTGAATGGGGTGAATGGGTCCTTACCTAAAAGCTTAGGATCTAGATTCTTTTGGGGCATTAAATAAATTAATAAAATTTATTCAATGTTGGTTACATTGTCAGGAAATTATTAAAATAAGCCTTGGGATGCATAATAAAGGGTATTAGGGGCCTATTAATGAGGTTTAAAAATGCATAAATTCAACATCACTAAAGTAGGTGCAAACTAAGTCTGAAATTCTACTATCACTTAGAAAGGAGTACAATTTCTACACTACATTCATAAGCTTTCATTTCATCATAAGAAAGGAGTACGTTGATGAAATTTGTACAATTTGGATTTACACTCATGAGTCACGTTTTCTTAAAATTTTCTACTGTCTTTTTGACAAATCCCTTTTGTTCATTTTTTACAACTCTTGCAATTCATGAGACCACAATTATTTTGAATTTTTATTAACCTATATGTGCCTCCTTCCTTACCTCCTTTAATCTATTCTAAAATCAACCAAAAACTCTTGAAATACCACCTATAATTCCTGTTGAGTGTTGAAATTTAACACCAATAAATTTTAATCATGCTAATTCAAATATTCAATATCAAATCTAGCACTCAACTCTTTAGTTGAGTGAAAATGAATCATATATCTAAGGGAAATGTCCATATAGTTTGAAATCACCTCTACAAATGGTCCCTCATAGTCCCTCTGTCAACTCTTCTCTCTCTACCAAAATATCTCCATCTAAGTCATTTGTATTCTACCACCCCTTTGCATTTTCTTATCTTTAGCTCTACCCAAAAACTTGTTTTAAAAAGGTCACAACCTCCCTCTTCCATACCCACCAATCATTTCCTTCCCTCACATTTTTTCCTAGAGGCAAAGCTTCAATCCATATAATAAGAGGTCATGAGGGCTTATAGACTCAAAGTGTAATTTTTCTCCATGTGACTTAAAATATTTGGACTATCAAGGGAATCAAATGCCATATCACTTTAATTATGTGACAGGAACTATTTATTTATAACACCTATATTCCCATACCTATGATCAAATGCATTGATGGATGGTCATTTTGGGCTCCCTTTTGTTGATTTTTCCATGGTTCTCATTATTCTCATTTAATTCATCCTTAGCACCTTTTTTGACTAATAACATCATATTATTTTTCCTAGTGTGTAACCCATACCCATGCTATTACTCCCATTGACTACCATTCAATATACTTTGACTTCATGAGATGTGATATTCATTCATCAATACATCTCTATATCCCTTTCCCTCTCCCTCTATATCTATATCCATCCCCCACTCTCTATCTCTCCCTCTATCTCTTTTTATGTTTCTTTCTCTCTATCTCTCTTTGTCTCTCTATTATTATCTATCACCCTCTTCAATTCTTCACATTTTGGATTATTAAGAATTTCAAATTTGAAAAAAATATACATGTAACTTCTCCATAAAGCTACAACTTTGTACAATTTACTAGATAGTCTTAACTATGATGTCCTTCCACATCTATCACAGTCAGTCGATGTTAATTTATCTTATCGAATTTTCATTTCCCTAACTTTCCTTAACAATATTATATCAAAATTAATCTAGTTTCATTTTAATTGATTAAATAATGATCCTCTTCTTCAATATCAACCTTCCTACCATTTTAGGGAACATTATTATTTGTTTCATTGAGATTTATATTACCTTGATCATGCTTTCCAAGACTTGTGGATCCCATCATAACAATTATCAACCTGCTTCCTCATTCCTTGGATTGATTCAAATATCTAAATTTTTAGTATAACAAAATCATATTCAAAGCAACATACAATGGAGAGACATCATTTAAATCATTATTTGAAGAATATTCTTATTTTTGAAAAATATCAAGAGTTTTTATCTAATATAACTATACTTCCTCATGTTAAACTAATATACAAGTGACTCATAACTAAGATAAATAAATTTTCATTATATCAAAAGAGAAAATTATATGATGATTCATGAGTACTTATAAATTTGTAAATGGAAATAAGATTATAATTCAATCAAAAACACAATATACAACATTTATATTTTTTAAGACTATTATCTTTATTTATCTATAGCTTAATGGTGTTCAGTATAACTAACTAAATTATTAACTTTCATTCTTATCCTAGGAATGTAGAGGCCTTCATCAAAATTATAGAAGTCATTTTGTTTCCCTCAATGTGGCACATGGCTTCCCTCTTTGTCGTCAACTAGCATAAATTATTACACATTAATATCCATGGTTAGTATCATAATCATTTTACTATCCTAAAGGTTGCACATGACTATCCTTTTTATCTTTGTATATGTTTGTTTAGTCCAATGATCATTATTTAGAATGAAATTTATTTGTTTATTTGTAGGGTTAGTTGCTAAATTTTATTTATTATAGTTTATTCTTATGTGATATGATTACCTTTTTTCATGATACGCATTTTGTATCCATGATAGTCTCTTTGCTAAAATTAAGAAACTAATTTTTTATTTTGGTACATTGAGCACAAACATAAAATAGAACATATTTGAAAAATCCAAGGAGAGGATAACCCAATACATGATATCCAACCTAATATCATAAATCTCTAAAGAATATGGTTATTTCTTCACCAATCCTTTTGATGGTGACCCAATTCTTTATAGTCAACACATTGATCATCTCCTCACCATAGGATAGGAAGGTGTATTCCCTATAGTACTGAGAAATATTATAGTCAACACATTGATCATCTCCTCACCATCAAAAAATAAATCTTTAAAATATTAATCATATAGCCACTAAGAAGATTAAAATTATGGAAGACCTCATAATGGAGTTATATAGAGATACTTAGTTGCAATTTAGAGAATAATTTTACTAGGCTCTTTTCCCTTAAACTTGACTAATTCTTCTAAACTAATTCTATTTCTAAGATTGTAGGTACTCTTAACAGTGGTTTTTTCAACCTTTCTTCAAACACTCCTTTTACCTTTTGGAACAATTGAAGTTTCTGTTGCACTAGGTTTAGCAAGAGGCACATACACTAGAGGCTCCTACATACTCAACCTCCTAAACCTTCTAACTGGGGTGATTGGAGTACTAGGCTCACCCATATTTCCTAGAACACACTACTAACTAGAGCCAATTTTGCAAGAAAAACACTACCCAGAACCAAAAGATAAGGCAAAACAAAAAATATTGAGCTACAAAAACACTACTAAAAACATGCATTCACACTCACATACCAGAAGATATTAGACAAGGGTATGTGCAAGATCATCATAGAAAAAATAGGCCCTTAAGTGGCAAAAAAATTAGAAAAGTCAAAGTTAGGCAACTTGACATAAAAATTTGAATAAGTTATCTATATTATTTCAAAAATATGTAAGAAAAGAATCTATAGAAAATTAAATGTAGTTTATAAACTACTAGGTTTGTTTAGAAAAAAAGAATCTATTTAGTGAAAATTTGAAATTTCAATGCAGTAGTACTTAAATTTCAGGAAAAAAATAAGTAGGTGTCTGTTTGACCACCCTAACCACAACAAAATGATAAAAAATTTCAATAATATTTTATATAAAAGTAGAGGACTCATGTCTAGATGTGATGCATATTTTTTTGTAATTTTTTTCAACTAAATAATTAATTATTAAATTTTTATTAAATTTTTTAAAAAATATAAAAACTCGTATGTCTGACCACCTTAACTTGGTCAAAACTTCATGAAATTAATTTTTTCCCTTTTTAATCCTATAGTATGCAAAGCATAAAATGTGACACATGTTTTGGATTCAAGAAATGTGATACCGTTTGAAAGCTATAAATGTTTTCCAATTAGCCTATCAATCAGGACTTTAGTCATAATTCAAATAGAAAATGAATTATAATTACTTATTAATTTAAAAGTAAACATAATTTATATTGGTTGAAAGCTAAGAATCTCCTTTAAAAACCCTTTTCATTTCATCAATTTTGGGTAAAAAACAAGTCGTCAACCACATACCCATCATATTGCCACTTTTTGGCCCATCATGATCCTACACATACCCACAACCACCTCTGTAATACCTCATTCAAAACTAAAAACTTTCTCCTCTAGTACCTATAGAAATCATTTGTGTGCCTTGATAATTATAGTTGATCAAAAAAATGCAAGCAATGCTCATTAAATAATGGAATTTGAGGCGATATTCGTTTAATGGCCACCTTAGCTCGCTTGTGTGAGAAAACAATCAATCACTGCATTCTAAATCTAAGCCCTTGACCATTCAAGATTTAAAACTCAATCAATGAGGCTCATTAAGGATCACCACTGGCTTTAATGACCATACTTAGAAACAATGATGAGGTGCTTTAAAACATCGACTTACCCATCTAAATCCTTACTCAATCATCCTCAACTTGCTTGTCATTGATCGTGATGACTGCAAGATAATCTTGGCCATAAACCAAATCACTTATGCCATCGCATCTTTAAGTTATGCTTCAGGACCTCATCAAGCGATGGCTTGGAAGCCAGCGATGAGGCATTGGCCTATGATTTTGATCACACAAGGATCCTAGTTGAACATTGAAATCCCATTGCTCATTGCTTGTTCACTTTTCATCGAGCAACCTTTACTTGCGATGCACTGAGCACGCACAATGGGGAGTAACTCAACCAATTGACAGTCATAGGTTCATTGTTAGACTACACAATACAATTGATGATAGTGCTAAGGTGAGCAATGTGATAAATACATAACCTCATCACTCATCGTGAGTTACCTTTTAGCAGTGATGATGCAACATGCAATAGGTGATGAACATGGGGCGTTAGGAATAAACAATACATCACTCATCATGGGATGGACATGGGCGGTTTAAAAAGAATGTGTGATGAGAAATGAATTGCCAGTGAAAGACTTAAGTGGTGATAAAGAGCATGTGGGCATACATTGTTCTTAAAAAGGGGACTTACTAGGCTCGATAGGTGACCAAGGTGTTGGGGCCAGTTAAAACAATGATAACAAAAGCCATAAAATACCATTTAAACAACTAGTCACCTGATACAGCTGGTCAATGAGCGAACATAAGTTGATAGGAGGATTAAGGGTATAAATGAATAATGACCATAAAACCCTAAACCCTAATGACAACAAGGAAGAAACAATCATAGGCTTGACCATGAAAGCAGTGGTGAAAAAAGAAATTTTAAGGCTCCACTAGTTTACATTCATTGCAATTGTGGATAGAATTAGCTTCTTTCGCTTTTCAATTTCAGTATTAGTTTATAATTCAATTAGATTAGAAGTACGCCTAGCATTCATTAGAAAAAATGAACAAAAAAGAACTTATAAACTTATGAGCTAATTGGAGAAAGTATAGTTATTCAACCATGAAAAATCTCTTTTTCCAAGTTAACCTAACCCTCAATCATTTTAGTAGTGATGACTTTGACATGGTAGATGAAGCCCTTGAGGAATTCATCTCACAAGGTTCATCCACTAAGGCCTGTCATGATAAACCAAAACTAAGAGAAGTCAACATGATTCAACCCCAAATTATTTTGTACCCACCTTCACACAAACCTCAACCTAAAAAGAAATTGGATTTACCCTTTACCCACCTAGGAACAATGTTTTGCAGCAATCAAATAATGCTACCATTGCTCATACATACAACACTCAAAAAAATCTGCAACCAAAACAACCAACTTCAACAACCTTACCTTTGCCTAATGCAATTTTTCATAGTTCTCCTCATTTAACTTCACATAGTGGGAAGGAGTATTATCTTGTTCAACAACTTAAAAATATTCTTGCAAAGATATCCCTATGGGACCTAATTCAGAATTCACCTAATTATCACACCATGCTTCAAACAACTTTACAACAACTTGTGATCCCTATTAATACAAATGAAAATGATGTGGCATCTCTAATACAAGGAATGAATGTAGTTAAAATGAGTTTCCTCCTTTGGAATTGAGAAAGAAAAATGATCTGGGTATGTGCAGGATCATCATGGAAAAAGCAGGCCCTTAAGTGGCAAAAAAATTAGAAAAATCAGAGTTAGGCAACTTGACATAAAAATTTGAATAAGTTATCTATATTATCTAAAAAATATGTAAGAATAGAATCTGTAGAAAATTGAATGTAGTTTCTAAACTACTAGGTTTTTTTTTTTCTTTTCAAAAACTCTATTTGGTGAAAATTTAAAATTTCAATGCAGTAGTACTTAAATTTCAGGGAAAAATAAGTAGTTGTCTATCTGACCACCCTAACCATAATAAAATGATAATATTTTTTAATAGTATTTTAGAAATAAGTAGAGGACTCATGTCTGGATATGATGCATATTTTTTGTAATTTGTTTACAAGTAAATAATTAATTATGAATTTTTTATTACAAATTTTTAAAAATATAAAAACTCGTATGTCTAACCACCTTAACTTGGTCAAAACTTCATGAAATTAGTTTTTTCTTTTTTCAATCCTATATAGTATGCGGAGCATAGAATGTGATGCATGTTTTGGATTCCAAAAATGTGATACCATTTGAAAGCTATAGATTTTTTCAATCAGCCTATCAATCAAGACTTTCGTCATAATTCAAATAGAAAATGAATAATAATAATTTATTAAATTCAAAGTAAAGAATAATTTATATTGTTGGAAACCTAAGAATCTCCTTTAAAAACCATTTTTATTTCATCAATTTTGGGTAACAAAAAAGTTGTCAGCCACATACCCTACAAACACCCATCATATCACCACTTTTTGGCCCTTCATGATCCTACACATACCCATTTCTTCATTATAATAGTCATCTACAATATATTAGGAATAAAGAGAACCCTTGTTGAGAATGGCTCCACTCTTAATGTGCATAGTATCACACTTTTGGATAAACTTGGTCTAGATAAGTCAAAAATTCAACCTGATTCCTTGTCAATTTGTGGATTTGATAACATAGGAAAACAACCATTTGGTGTGATTACTTTACCTATTACAATTAGAAAAGAAACATTGTAGACCCCTATTGATAATCTTTCATATAATCTCCTTTTAGGGTGACCTTGGATTCATGAAATGCATGCAGTCCCTTCAAACCTTCATTTTATAATGAAGTATGTCTACAACAATATGGTATATCAAATTCAAATAGACCCCAAGCCTAAAAGTTCCCTACAAGTTGAAAAAGGAATTACAAGTCCTCTAAATACATTGGTTCCAACATCAAACAAAAAACCTATGACAAAGGAAAAACAAGTGATTGAAATAGCGTGAAAGTTATTAGATGATTATTGGGGTTCCTTGGAGTTCACACCTTCATTCACAAGAGATTACACAATCACAAGTAAAGAAGAAAATAAAAAACAACCAATGGTGATGTCAACGCAAAATTCAAAAGAAAATTCACAAGAATCTACTTCATCCACAAGAAAAAAAAATAGTTTGGGATATTTCCCTTCTTAGATTACACAAGCAATGAAGAGACCCTAATTAAAATTCAACACAATTATGTGTAATCCTAAAAAGCTCTTACCTTGAAGCATTTGGAATTTATTGATATAACATGTTAATAATCATTGGATTTTTTTGAAGATGATGAAGCCTTAAAATAAATGCTAAAATTTTATGACAAACCATTCACTTCTCCTAAAAAGAGGCGATTGACATGTTATATGATTAGTACCAACCAAAAATATGGAAAAGAAGAAAGTAGTGAAGTTGACATGGACACAGATGAATACAACCTTGAATTTCTAAAACAAAATGTGCTTCCTTTATGAGAACCATGGATATACCAATTTATATTAATAACAAAGACAAAGTGATTAAAATATGAAAGTGGCTTGATGATAATGAACAAGAAGAGCATGCAAATTTACTTCATGAATTTCCTAAAAAAAAATTCTTGGACTTATTCAGATATGCTAGGAATTGACCCTAAGATTGTAACACACAGTATAGTCCTCACTAAAAATGTTAAGCCCGTTAGACAAAAAATCAAAAAAAGAACCCTAAGATAGCCTTATTAGTCAAAATTGAGATTGAAAAACTCCTTGAGGCTAGTTTTATAAGACCTATATATTATTATCCTTGGATCTCAAACATAGTCACAGTCACAAAACCTAAAAATCATATTAGGATGTGTAAAAAATTTTGGGATTTGAATAAAGAATATTTGAAAGATGACTTTCCCCTTCCTAATGTCGACATGATAGTATATTCCACTATGTTACATGCTTTGTTGTAATTCATGGATGGATTTTCTAGGTACAATCAAATCTTTATCAACCCTCAAGACCAATATAAAACACCATTTACAACAGCTTGGGGAATATTTTGTTGGGTAATGAATCCTATTGGATTGAAGAATGCAAGGACAACATATCAATGAGAAATGACATTGATATTTTATGATCACATACATAAGATGTTGGAAGACTATGTTGATGATATTCTAGCCAAATATTTAACAAGAGAAGACAATGTAAATTTCCTTCGACAAATCTTCGAGTGAATGCAAAAATACAACATGAGATTGAATCCAAAAAAGTGTGTCTTTGGTGTAGACAATGGAAAAATTATAGGTTTTATCTACATCTCATAGATGCATTGAGGTGGACATGAAGAAAATTGATGCTATTGTTAATATTCCACCTCCTAGAAGCATCTCTCAATTGCACACATTACAAGGAAGAATTCAAGCTATCTGTCATTTTGTAGTATCTTTAGTTGATAGAACATTACCATTTACACATCCCCTCAAGAAGGATGTGCACTTTGATTGGAATGAGGATTGTAAAGAGGATTTTGAGAGTTTGAAGGATTATCCAGCAACTCCACCAATTTTACAACTCGCTATGCAAAACAAACCATTCATAATTTACACAACAACATCAACCCATGCTCTTGCAGCATTGTTGGATTAACAAGATGAAAATGGTAGAGAAAATCCTTTTTATTAATTAGCTGGACCTTGATTGATTATCAGAATCAATACACAACAATAGAGAAACAATGTTTGGCTCTTGTATTGGCTACAAGTAAATTGAGACATTACTTATTGAATGTGAAAACACATGTGATGACAAGATTTGATCCTCTAAAACATATTTTTAATTAAAAAAAATTATCAGGATGCTTGGCTAAATGGGTTATGTTTTTAACAAAGTTTGACCTTAAATATGTTTCAAAAAAATAAATTAAAGGGAAATCCTTAACCGACCAGCTAGCAAAAGCTCCCTCACTAATGGAAATACCTAATGTAGAAATGTTCCCTAATGAGAATGTGTGGACTATTCAAAAAGATGATGTAGCATGGGAATTATACTTTGATGGATCTAAGTCTAGAAAATGCTTTGAAATTGAGGTTATAATAGTCCTATCCACAAGAAAGCCTATTCCCTTATCATATTGCTTAAAATTTCTATGCACCAACAACACATCGGGGTGTGAAGCATTAATTGACGGTTTGTACAGTGTTTTAGCTTTAGGAGTTTGAAATATTAAGATATTCGGTGATTCAAAATTAGTCATTAAGAAAATATATGGAACATATCAAGCAAAGCATGAAAAATTATCAAAATACAAGTATCTTACAATGAATTTGTTAGAGAATTTTGAATCATTTACCATTGGAAACATCCCATGAAAGGATAATTGACATGTGGATGCAATGGAAAACATTGCTTCTCTTATATCACCTCAAGATCATTCAAAGGATTTCAAATTTATTGTCCATCAAATTATGAAAAAATCAATTGAATCTAGAGTCAAAGAAGTATTAACAACTATGGAAGGCTCTAGTGAATGGTATACACCAACATTTAATTATTTAAAAGAAGGTACCTTTCCTGAACTGACAACTAAAAATACTCGAGATCATCTTCACAAATTTTCAACTAAGTATATAATTCTTACCGATGTATTATATAGAAGATCCTTTAACAACCTTTTACTTAGATTTCTTAAACAATCTAAAATTCTCATAGCACTTGAGGAAGCTCATGCAGGTGCATGTGGAGGAATTTCATTAGTTCAAAAATTCATTCACATGGGATACTACTAGAGACACATGGAAAAATATTGCTTTGAGTATGTTAAATAAAATTTCACAAATGTCAAGAACATAGCATTTTGATTCATGATTTTGCTTCTAAGCTTCAAGCCCAAATTCCTATTTGTTCATTCTTAGTATGGGGACTGGATTTGATTGGAAAAATATCACCACCTTCCTCTATTGAACATAATTTTATAATTACTATGAAAAATTATTTCACAAAATGGGTAGAATATATTCCTCTTTGATCAAAAACTATTGATGGGTATGTGCAAGATCATCATGGAAAAAATAGGCCCTTAAGTGGCAAAAAAATTAGAAAAATCAGAGTTAGGCAACTTGACGTAAAAAATTGAATAAGTTATCTATATTATTTCAAAAATATGTAAGAACAGAATCTGTAGCAAATTGAATGTAGTTTCTAAACTACTAGGTTTGTTTAAATATATATATTTGGTAAAAATTTCAATGCAGTAGTACTTAAATTTTAGGGAAAAAAAGAAGTAGGTGTCTGTCTGACCACCCTAACTACAATAAAATGATAATATTTTTTTATAAGATTTTAGATATAAGTAGAGGACTTATGTCCTCATGTGATACATATTTTTTGGTAAATTTTTTCCAAGTAAATAATTAATTATGAATTTTTTATTACAACTTTTAAAAAATATAAAAACTCGTATGTCTGACCACCTTAACTTGGTCAAAACTTCATGAAATTCATTTTTTATCTTTCTAATCCTATAGTATGTAAAGCATAGAATGTGACGCATTTTTTTGATTCAAAAAATGTGATACCGTTTGAAAGCTATAGATGTTTTTCAATCAACCTATGAATCAGGACTTTAGTCATAATTCGAATAGAAAATGAATAATAATTGCTTATTAAATTCAAAATAAAGCATAATTTATATTGGTGGAAAGCTGAGAATCTTCTTTAAAAACCCTTTTCGTTTCATCAATTTTGGGTTAAAAAAGTCGTCAACCACATACCCATCATATTGCCACTTTTTGGCCCATCATGATCCTGCACATACCCTGATATGATATGTCGTTTCATATTGGAACACATTATTGCTTTTTTTGGACTTCCTGCAATATTAGTTTTCGATAATGGTACACCATTTAAGAATAATGACATGAATAAGTTCCTATAAACATTTAACATCCAACATTGCTTTTCAACACCTTACTACCCACAATCTAATGGTCAAGCTAAATCAATTAATAAGACCATGGGGAAAATTCTAAGGAATATAGTAAAATAAAAATAAGGAATGGCACACATATTTGATGTATGCATTGTGGGCTTACTGTACTAGTGTCAAAAACCTCCACTAGGACTACTCCTTATAACCTTGTCTATTGTGGCAAGGCAATTATGCTCTTGGAGATAGAAATCCCCACATTAGTGACTACTCTTCAAGGACTTATTGATCATAACACTTTTAAATAACAATGATCGCATCAACTTGAGATTCTTGATGAACAAATCATTAACACTCTTGACCATCTCCAAGCTTATGCAAGAAAATTGCACATAGTCATAGTGATCATGTCATCCCTCGTGCACTCAACAAAGGTGATCTAGTGTTATTTGAAAATCAACATAATATTAATGTTGATCCAACTGACAAAGGAAAATTTAGTCCTAACTGGTTAGGACCTTATATAATTAGTGAAATTTATGGTTATGGTGTATACACTTTAATAGAAATGGATGTCACACCTCTCAAACCTATTAGTGTCATGCATCTACATTGGTATTATGTCTAATCTTCTTGAATAGTTTGAATTATAAAGTAGTGGTGTTAGAGTTAGTGGATGTGCTCTTCCATTACTTCATTCTTGACAAACAATTATTTGTGTGTCTTGAATACTAAAGTGATTATTTAATTCATTTTAAATGATTATTTTATGTTTCATGCTATTCAAATTCATCTTGTATGTTGTGTTATATTAGATCCTTATATGCATTTATTGTTCTTTAATTAGATCATAGGTGTTTTATTTTAACATAACACATTGGATCACAATGTTTCATCTAAGAGAAACTACACTAAGTTTTAATTAGATCAAATAAAACATGTTAAATCATGGAGACATTCATTAAATAGTCTTACAAATATTATTTAATAAATCACATTGCCATTTAGCATTAAACAAATTAACACAAGTAATAAAACATCAAATGACCATATATATATATATATATAATTTTTGTGTACATGTCATCAATATATAAAATGCTAATGAGTTTTTTGACTACTAGATCCCTTGGGATCTAGTGTTTGCCTTTTTCTAGAGGCAGTCTATCAGGAGATAGTGGTATGTGATCGTGATCATGAGTCATCAAGTGCAGTAAGAAAAAATTGTAAACTATGTACCTATCCAAGGGTCTCCCGACGCTCCCCTACTATCTAATCTCTCTCTACATATAGTCTAGCTACCCCTAACTATAGTCTCTCAAACTCTACTACGGTTCAATATTACTAAGCATCTTGGGAAGCATTGGCTTGGTGGATGCACCTATTGAGACTCATATAGTGCCTATAGTCTAATGTATGGCTCAAACAACTCTATATCCCACTCCATGATGGGTGGGGGAAAAAATTATATATCAACAACCTCCTCATAGACTGATGAGGGAACTATGGTAGTAGCCACCTGACGATAAAGATCATGAAGGTCTCTCACAACTCTTGAAAGATAGAAACCATAAATATAATCAATAAACATCATGATATATATATATATATGTACATAAAATTAAACAATCATAAAGCATGGAAATAAATAAAATATCACCTAGCTCTCTAGTTGGTTGTGTAAAGATAGCCTTGTGTGTAGGGGGCATGGAGGATGTACTTTCCTCTCCATGGCTACAGGTGCTAGCCTGGCCTACTGTAGTTGATGATCATGATCTAGTAAATGGGAGATGGCTCTCCCCACTCATGGCCCACTGGGTCCTCATCCACTACCTCATCACCTTCACTCATCAACTACTCCTCCTCCTCCTCCTCCTACCCATCATAGTTAGGATCTACAGCCTTGTCACAATCCTCTACTGACCACCATTCCTCATAGGAATCTATAGTAACAATGTCATCAACATCAAAGAAAGGAGGCATATCAAGATCATCATCATCAAAGTCATTATAGATGACATCGTCAGTAGTGAACCATCTAGAATCAATGAGTCTTTGGGCACTTTGTATTGATCTCTTGAAAAAGGGCCATGTTGTGGGTGCTATGTGGACTTGTCCAATCTATCACATGAATCAATCATATTAGAAAGGTTGTACTATGTAATCATGTCTTCCTATAAAAAACCTATCCATCTATCACCTCCTCATCTAATGAGTCTCATATGGCCACTATGGAATAAGATGGTAAGGTCGTTCAATGATCTCCTCCTCATCCAGTTGGTTGAATTAGACTCTCCAAAAATGTAAGTCACCATACTGCCATAGCCACTTTAGTGGATAGCTAAATTCCCAAGGATACCCTAGGACTGATGCGTATAGAAATCCTATTAGTTTGGTGCACATGATATGCTCTAGACACCACACCTGTTGTAGTGTATAGTGTACCATACTATTGATCTCTCAAAATGAAAATTTCTCAAGATCATAATATAAGTGTGCTGGGATGTTGCACCCCCAGGTGTACATTTTCCTATGATTTTCCATCCTCCAAATCATGTGTACTAGTACTCCCTTTAAGTGTTCTCCTTAGTCATCAAGGACAAGTAATAGTGCTACTATGAACTTCATAATCCATGCAACTAATGGGGCCCACGAATATAGCAGCATCGCTAAATCGATCCATGGCCTCACCATACCATCATGAACTGGACTACCAAAGCAATATTGCATATCGTATTTCATTTCACAAAATGACTTCTCCACTAGGAAACACACCTTCTCACCCTAAATTGTAACTCAGAGTATGTGATGTATGTCCTCTAGCCTAATAATCATCTCATCAGTGGGAAGATGAAATGTGCATGTGTTTGCATTCCACCGCTTTGCAAGAGCCATCAACATAGCATTGTGGTACCTCATAGGGGGCATGGGGTATGCCTAGTGTAATCCTATAGTCTGTAAAATCTTTGTGTTCTCTGCTAAAAGTCTGGGGGCTATTCTCAAAGGTGACTGATCTGTTTGCCACCTAGACACTGCCATGAACAGGTAGGAATCAAACAAAAAAAAGAAAAAAATATGTCCTATAAGAATTCTAAACTCTTAAATCTTTACATCAAAAATAAAAAAAGTGTACTAAAGCTATTCTAGTGTATTCGCCTAAGGTTCCTAGACACTTTAGACCCCTTTTGGGACACATCACAAAGAAATGAGACATTTTGCAAAAAAAGAGGACATTGTGCGAAGAAAAAGGATGCTTTGTGAACTCTTCTTCCAAGTCCCTATATTAACCTAGATATTCATATAAATCATAAAATAAATGTATAAGGACAAAGCTAAGGTAGAAAAATCAGCTCACCTAATGATAATGCTCATTATGGGCCACCTAATCTCATATGATGTCCAGTCTAGTAGGCATGTAATCTCGTCGGCTAGGCATCTTCAATCACTCTTCACCAAATTCAAGCTACAAGAAAGTAAATGCAAAAATAGTTATAATTTACTTCACTTTTTACTCCTATATAAGTTAAAATTATGGTTTTACTATATTAGGATTAAAAAGTGTTTTTTATTCAAATCAACATAATGGATGCTAGAGAGCTCCATTTTTTACTTTGTTTTATGCATTGGAAGCATGATTCTACTCACGTTCTCATCAAACATCTATCATCATGTGGTATCGTACTTCAAGATACCCTATGATATGACTTAATTTATTTGATGTGGTTAGACTGCTACCTTGATTCCACCTCTATAAAGCAAGCAGAATCAATGGGGGGCATACATCTACCCTTAAATGTGATTTCTAGAAAGAAGTTAGATAAGAGGATTTTTAGAGAACTAGTGAATTCATGTTGTAGGATGCAATTCTTAACATTGTGGTTTTGTAGATAGCTATAGTGGGGGATTCATTCTCCCATACTATGATTGAACTTATATGTGTATCCTTTTATGAAATAGAGTATTTTTAGAGTCCTTTAGCTTGCATATGCACATAGAGTCACATGGGCACTAAAGTGGGGGCTAAATTTAGTGTGTAAAATTGTACGCTCTCGAAAGCGTTGTAATTTCACACTTAAATTGGACCTATTTTGGTACCCTTGTATTAAAAACCCTTTAAATTCATCATTAATAGGCCCCTAAGACCCATAATTTTAGATCTTGAGGCTTATTGTAGCTAAAAACTCAACAAAATCATCTAAAACATCAAAAATCCTAAAAACCAACCTCAAAAATATAGGGTGGGACCCATTTGCCATCGTGGATGAGTGAGTGCCCCTAGCTGGGACCCATTCACCACCATGGGCGAATGAGTCCCATTTGGGGATTTTTTTCAAATTTGAGTGGGAAAATCACCTTTATAATTCAAAGTTTTGGTTATTGTTCACCTTTGAGATCTAATTAATGGTAAAGTAGGTGTTAATGCCTATATAAACAAGTTTCCAAGTCATTTTTATCATCTAAGCAAGAATTTTCAAGAGAAATTTCAATAGACAAGCATCAAGAATCTTCAAACATTCATTCATGAGAGCATTTAAGTTTCAAAGTGCTTAAAGTTGTAGTATTGGAGTAGCATTAAAGTGTTTTTGTAGGTATTCAAGCTCCCTTTCATTCAGGATCTAGCATTGTCAAGGGTGAATCATGATGGATTCTAAGTTTGGGAGATGCAACTAGCCATCAAGCTAAGCCTAATGACTTTTTTCCTAATTCCATCCTCCATTATTATTGTACATTCAACCTAGGGAAGGTACAAACATTATTGAGGCTCATTTAGGTGATTAGAGATCTCTCAAAATGTTTCATTCATCGTCATGTTTCATTCATACATCTCATTCTTATGCATTAGAAAAGGGTTGCTTTATGGTTCAAATTTCCTAGTTATAGGTACGCAATTAAGGCCAGGGTTTATGGGTATGTGCAGAATCATGATGGGCCAAAAAGTGGCAATATGATGGGTATATGGCTGGCGACTTTTTTCTTATCAAAAATTTATGAAACAAAAAGGGTTTCTAAAGGAGATTCTCATCTTTCCACCAATATAAATTATTCTTTACTTTGAATTTAATAAGTAATTATTATTCATTATCTATTCAAATTATGACTAAAGTCCTTATTGATAAGCTAATTGAAAAACACTTATAGCTTTCAAATAGTATCACATTTTTTGAATCCAAAACATGCATCACATTCTATGTTTCACATACTATAGGATTAAAAAAGAAAATTTGAATTTCATGAAGTTTTCACCAAGTTAAGGTGGTAGACATACTTTTTTTATATTTTTAAAAGTTACAATAAAAAATCATAATTAATTATTTATTTGGAAAAAATTACAAGAAAATATGCATCACATCGGGACATGAGTCATCTACTTATATCTAAAATCTTATAAAAAAATATTATTATTTTATTGTGGTTAGGGTGGTTAGACAGACACCTACTTTTTATTTTTCCCCCGAAATTTAAGTACTACTACATTGAAATTTAAAATTTTCACCAAATAGATTTTTTTTTCTTAAAAACCTAGTAGTTTAGAAACTACATTCAATTTTCTATAGATTTTATTCTTACATATTTTTTAAATAATATGGATAACTTATTCAATTTTTTATGTGAAGTTGTCTAACTCTGATTTTTCTAATTTTTTTGCCACTTAAGGGCTTTTTTGCATGATGATCCTATACATACCCTTATGTTCTCATTTACATCCAAGTTTCATTATTTCCATCAAGGTTTAATTACCAAAAGTAGGGGTTGATCAAGGAAAATCCCCCATAAGAAAATCAAGTTATATTATGTTTTGTAGGTATTTTCTCATATTCAGATCTAAAAATTAGTTTGGAAGGGAAGGGCAGAGATTGGAGCATAGATATGAAATTTAAGTTCCCAAAAAGCATAATGGGACTGATTTTCCAGAAGTAACGAATGATTCCCACTACAAGTGATTTTTTAGGATTTTTGTAGATTCATATACCATTTTTTTCCTGAAACTTGTTCCTATTCAGAAACCCAGATCTAGGACTGATTTGCCTAGATTAGCTAATGAGTCCCAATATGCCAAAAGTTTAGATTTTGTATAATTTCTAAATTCATCCAAGTTTTCTTCAGATTCCTAGGTGCATACAATTCATCTTACAATTTTTTATTCTATTTTATTTGTATTTCTAGGTCATTTAGTTAAGGATTGCATTGAATTAGGGTTTAGCATTGCATATTGCATTAAATTTGTCTTTCCAATCCCTAGCTTTGTGGTGAACCTCTCATTATATTATATTCAACCCTTTGGAAAACCCTATTGCAAGACCTCTTTGTCCTCTTACATTGAGATCTCTAGGGTTTTTTCTTGAATGAAAGAGAGTGAAGATTTCCATTCTAGGTCCCAAACCCTAGAGAAGCATACAATTTTCAACCTTTTAGATAGGTGATCCATGAAAGGCATCACAAGATAGTGATTTACAATATTTAATAGGTGATCTTAATAAGAAACAACATAGGCTAGTGAAGTTTAATAATCATTAGGTTAATTTTTCTAATATAGAAAATGGAAACACATAGGGACAAGTGAAGTTCAATACTCACTAGGTGAGTTCTCATGTCAACCATTCCAAGAATTATAAGAAAATATCATTTTTTGCAAAACAACTCTGATAAGGTGCTACAAAATATGATCAGTATAACATAAAAGTATCACTAAGTTTAACATGTGTGAACAAAGTGAATTACACTATGCAATGTATGCCCCCACCTTAAAGTAATTGCTAACACTAATTGAGAGCAATTTACTTTAAGGTAGAATAAAATTATATGCTATAGGACATGAGAGCTTATTGGAAACCCCTATTCCAAATGATATATTCCCAACAAAGTTGACTTGTGATAAGGGGTTTCCCCCCAAAATAAAGGCATATAATTTTGTATGTGTAGGATCATGATGGGCCAAAAAGTGGCAATATGATGGGTATGTGGTTGACAACCCCTTTTTTACCCAAAATTTTTGAAACGAAAATGGGTTTTAAAGGAGTTTCTCAACTTTAAACCAATATAAATTATGCCTTACTTTGAATTTAATAAGTAATTATTATTCATTTTCTATTCGAATTATGAATAATGTCCTGACTGATAGGATGATTGAAAAAAATCTATGGCTTTCAAACGGTATCACATTTTTTGAATCCAAAATATGCATCACATTTTATGCTTCACATAATATAGGATTAAAAAAATAAAAATTGAATTTCATAAAGTTTTGACCAAGTTAAGGTGGTCAGACATACAATATTTTATATTTTTTAAAATTTGTAACAAAAAAATTATAATTAATTATTTACTTAGAAAAAATTTACAAAAAAATATGCATCACATTGGGAAACGAGTCCTCTACTTATATTTAAAATCTTAAAAAAAATATTATCATTTTATTGTAGTTAGGGTGGTCAGACAAACACCTACTTCTTATTTTTTCCCTGAAATTTAAGTACTACTACAAAGAAATTTCAAATTTTCACCAAATAGATTTTTTGTTTAAACAAATCTAGTAGTTTAGAAACTACATTCAAATTTCTATAGATTCTCTTCTTACATATTTTTGAAATAATATAGATAACTTATTCAAATTTTTACGTCAAGTTTCCTAACTCTGATTTTTCTGAATTTTTTGCCACTTAAGGGCCTATTTTTTCCATGATGATCCTGCACATACCCAATTAACAAGATAAAAATAGCACATGAGGAATCCAAAAATCTAGGGTCAGTATAAGTAAGAGATAAAATTTACATATAACTATCTCACTACTAGTTTTTCCATTTCATCTATGATTTGGTTTTCATACAATTTACCAATATGATTTTCTATAGTTTCAAGCTTTAGCTACAAATTCTTGTTTCTTTTATATTTCCAACTACAAAGTTTTCACTTGCATTTTATTGGAGATTAATTTTATTTGCATTATTCACTGGTTCAATGAATGGGTACTTTGAAACCCAATCAATCTAAAAATTCTTTGTCATATCCCACTCGCACCTCATTTTTTATTTGGATTTTCTTTTTCTTCTCCCCTTCCTTACAGCAACATCATCTATGATGCCAAAATTTTCATCCTAGTCAACTAACTCATCTAGGATAACTAGGGTATCCATTGGAACATCTGATGCATCATTTTAATCTTCATCTAACTCAATTAAATCAATCCCATCTTCCAGTAAGGTATTGCCAATGCCTTCATTAATATGGTGCAAGAGTTTCAAATGATGTAACTCCATCTTGATATGAAGGATCAAAAAAATTTTAAAGTACTTAGACTCTATGGTATCTCTATGTTTCAGTAATTTGATGGCCTCCTATTCCCTTCATCACCTTCAGGAGTCTTACTCTTGTTACACTTGCTGCTTGACATCTTGATCTCTCACATAGAACAAAAAGAGGGGTGAAAATTTATTAAAACAAGAGAAAATTACAGAGCAAAGTCATTACATAGCCTTATCAAGCTCCACCAAATGGTCTAACTGTTGAGACAAATTTGGGGGTAATTGACCCTGATCAACCAAATTCCAATCATGAATATGATCAGAAGCCCATTTATCCAAACAATCAGCAACACCATTCCACTCCCTAGGAATATGAGTGAAAGTAACAAACTCGAGAAACACAAAGATTGAGAATTTGTTCAATAATCAAAGCTAGGTGCCAACTAACATCATCTAACCTCCACCTATTTAGCAAGTTGACCACAACCTGGGAATCAGATTCACATATAATCCTACGCCACCCCAACTGACTGCCATGCTCCATAGCCTGTAAAATTGTTTGAGCCTCCATAAGATTATTAGTATGAAGACTCTTATAAATAGAGAAAATAAATTGAACATCTCTAGAACTATCCCGACCAACACCACCAATTCCAGCATGACTAGGGTTTCCACGAGAAGAGCCATCCGTGTTAATTTTTAGGATACCTTGAGGAGGAGGAGACCATCTTCCCTCCCTATTCACCTTTGGTGTTGGATGCCTACACCTGTTGCGCATAAGCTGCCAATGCGAAGGAGGAAGATGAAGGTGGTTGAAACAACCAACATCAGAAGGAGCAATCAAATTAGTCAGATCACACTTAGCCGCGATCATTTCTCCAAAAGAATACAAAATTTTCCACCACAAGCGAGGGGCCCCCATCATCACATCCTGAAAAATCTGACGATTCCTCTCCAACCAAAGATTCCAAATAATGAAGGATAGGGAAATCGCCCAAGCAGCTTGAAGAAAGGAAGTTGAAACAAGGGCTCGACTCCCCTGATCCACAAACTTAGCCAAAGAGGAAACATGCCTATAGGGTATATTCCACACCTGCCACCAAAGATGCCAAATCTCACAAGCATAGGAACATTGGAAGAAGAGATGAGAAGCACACTCCTCAGCCTGACGACACAACACACAAAAAGAGGGACCCTGGAAACCCCACTTGCATAAATTATCCCAAGGAAGACACCAATTTTGAGCCACCAACCACATGAAGAAATTGCACTTGGGCCAAGATAACTTATGCCAAACATACTTCCACCAAGGGACCTCAATATCCCCAAACAATTGTCGACCCAACTGCTTATAGCCAGTAGACACAAAGTACTTCCCAGACATATCAGAATCATCCCAAGCTAAAATATCTGGTCCCCTCAACGAATTACAAGCCTGGGAAGCCAGAAGTTGAGTAAGCTCCCACCTATCCCCCTAAGAGCCCCTAGGAGGCCACTCAGAAGGGTGCTTCCAGCGAAAAGAAACAACAGAGCCACAATGCTCAACAATCTTGTAATGCTCAATGGTGTCCCGACCAGCAGTAGTAAAAACATCAAAGAGGGGTTGAAGATGAGGAAAAGCAGAAAGAATAGGTGGGTGACCATCCCAAGAATCCCACCAAAAAAGAGCCTGTGATCCTGAATGAAAGATCCAAAAAAGTACATGCTTAATCAATTGAGTTCCCACTTTCAAAGTAGACCAAGTCATAGAACCACTCCCCTCTAGAGGATAGTGAGGAACCTCATGAGAAGCAACACCACGAAGATACTTATAGTTAAGAACATGGGCCCAAAATTGGTGTTGATTAGTACACCAGTGCCAATAAAGCTTTGCCGCAAGAACTTTCACATTCAAAATAGAAGAGCGTAAGCTGAGACCGCCCTCCTACTTTGGTCTACACACAAAATCCCATTTAACAAGGCTCCACTTAGAAGTCATCAAGTTACCACTCCAAAGGAATTGCCGAGAGAGAGCATCAAATTCCCAAAGGAAATACATAGGGGTCAATTGAGCAAAACACCTGTAGATGGGAAGGGCCTAGATAATAGACTGAAGGAGGGTAACTCTAGCAGTAGTAGACAACCATTGATGAGTCCAATGTATTACCTTCTTCCTCAACTTATCAAGCAACATCTACCAAGAGGATCTGGGCTGACAACCAATGGAAAGAGGAATCCCTAGATAGACAAAGGGGAGAGATCCAATTTGAAACCTCAAAATAGCGGCAATCCTCCTCTGGATGGCCAAAGGAGTATTAAAGAAAAAAATAGAAGACTTCTGCTCATTAACTTTCTGACCCGAAGCAACAAGGTAGATGTCCAAAGCTTGCCTAAAGGATTCAGCTTCACGAAGATGAGCCAACCCCATAAGAGAGGTGGCATCCACAAACTGGAGGTGAGAAAGAGTGGGAAGACCCATCCCCTACTGCCAACCATGAATCACACCTAGAGAGACCTGAGATTTAAGAAAGTGACCCAGCCCCTCTGCCATAATAATAAACAGATAGGGAGAGAGTGGGTTCCCCTGACGAAGGCCCCTGGTAGCACCAAACAGCTATGAAGGTTCACCATTCACAGTGACAGAAAATGAGGAGGAAGTCACACAACTCATAGTCCATCTCATCCAATCAGAAGAAAACCCAAAGGCCAACAAAATCTTCTGAAGGAAACTCCATTTAACTCTATCATACACTTTGGCCATATCTAGCTTGATGAACATAGACTTATGCTTAGAGGTCGCCATGGAATGAATGACCTTAGAGGAAATCACCACCCCATCCAAAATTTGATGACTAGCTACAAAATCTCCTTGCTCCTCAAAAATAACAACAGGCAAGCAAGATTTAAGCCACTCAGCAATCAGCTTCGTAATAATCTTATACACCACATTGTAGAGTGCAATAGGTCAAAAAAACTCAAACCTATCAGCACCCTCCTTCTTAGGAATGAGGACTAAAAAAGTAGCATTTAGGGCCCGAAGCATCTGCTTGTTATGAAAAAATTTATGGACAACCTCCAACAAATCTAGCTTCACAATTTCCCAAAACTCTTGGAAAAATTCAACTAGGAACCCATTAGGGCTAGGAGCCTTCCCCTTATTCATCCCAAACACAACCTCCTCCACTTCAGATAGAGTAAGCGAGCATATGAGAGAAGCATTCGGCTCATTAGAGATCAAAGAAGGAATACAAGCAAGAATCATATTCTCATCAACCTCAGTAGGAGGAGAATCCTCAGTAAACAAAGTAGAGAAAAATAGGAGAGCTTCTCTAGATAAAGCATGTTGCCAGGATAAAACTAAGCCTTCAGAGTTAACGAGAGAAGAGATATAACACTTATTCCAATGAGCCTGCACAGAGTGATGAAAGAAGGCAGTATTCCTGTCACCCTCTTGAAGCCAGTCAATCTGAGCCGTCTATTTCTAGAATATCTCCTCATGAAACTCCCACTCTTCCATAGATTTAAGAGCCTGGGACTTAACATGCCTAAGAGCTTCTGAAAAACCAAGATCCCTAATCTGGCGAGTAATAACAACAAGACACTCCTGCGCTTCCCTTTTCTTGGCACAAAAATTTCCAAAACATAGCCTATTCCATCTCTTAAGATGAAACTTAACCCATTGTAGCTTCTTAACAAAAGAATACATAGTTGTACCATACGCAGGGGCTCCATCCCACCACCACTGAGCAATAAGATTATACAAAGAAGAATCATGAAGCCACATAAGTTGAAATTTGAAAGGAGGATTCTTTGGATTAGGGAAAGGAGAAGCTAAAAACTTAATTGGCCAATGATCAAAGCCACACCAATCAAGAATCTTAGAGCAAATAACCACACTGCCCCCAACCCAAAAACTAGAAACAAGAAACCTATCCAACCACTCAGAAATCACCTCCAACCCACTCTGCCTATTATTCCAAGTAAATAATCCATTAGAAGGTTTGACATCAACAAGAGCAAGAGAGGCCACACTATCCTAGAACAAATCTGAAGCAGGACTCAGTCTCGACAATCCTCCTCTTTTCTCCTCCAGACACAAGATAGAATTGAAATCACTAGCTAAGATCCAAGGCAAATAAGGATCACAAGACCTAACAAATGTGATATGGGCCCACAGCTGGCTCTTACCATGGATGTCAACCAGAGCATAAACATTGCTAACCAAAATAGTCTCACCAGAGTCCAAAACCGAGGCCACCACTGAGATAGAGGAATGGCTAGAAATCCACCAGTGAGGAACAACCTTACAAGGATCCCAAAAAAGTGCCAAACCTCCAGAAATTCCCCTAGAGCCAATACACTGAAACTGGCCAGAAAACCAAATATGAGGAGCATATTGAAGCATGTAGTCCACATGAAGCTTAGTCTCCTACACAGAAAAAATATCTGGAGAATGTACCCCAATCAAATCCTGAATAGCTTTTTGACGGGAGGCGCTATTCAGCCCCCTTGCACTCCAAGAAAGAATAATCATGGGGAAGGCTAAGCAAAGTGGGCATCCAAGGTCTTAACAGAGTCCAATTTCACCAAAAAATCTGTAGTAGATTTAATCTTGTCCACATCCTTCTTGCAACCAGCTTTAGGAGACTTATCAAAATTCTCCTTCTTAAGAGGGTGTTAGAGCACTCCTAGATAAGAAGCTGATCCCTAACCTTTGCCTGAAGACAATGCCTCCTTAGCTAAGTCCGCTAATATATTATCATCATGTAAACCAGCCAGAGTGTCAGCAGGCCCAGACCCTCCCTGTTCCAAAGGAAGAGAAGTGTACCTAACAACAATTGCCTATTCCAGCCCTATATCCATACCAGTAGCCCCAGACAACATCTCAATAGGAATCCCCTCCTCCAAGGCTTGATTATCCAAAACCTCAAAGCGATTGAATCCCTGATCACTCTACTTATCCTTATAGGGTCGCTTCTTACCTCTCCCCTTAGCTTTCAATTTAGCGGGAATGAAGCCATCCATATCAGGCCCTCTCTTAGCCTTTCCCCCTTCAGCCATAGACACCTTGCTTTTATCTGCTTTCTCCACCGAAGGCCTCGATGATGGAGAAGAAGGGGCCTCAGCTGTTCTGGATGCCCGAGGACACTGACGCTAAAGGTGTCCATACTCATGAAAAAACTGACAATGGAAAGGAAGGGACTCATAATCTAACTATTGAATCCATGAGGCAAAGACAATACAAATCTCCAAAGAACCTGGCAATGGATTATTTAAATCAATTTCAACACAAATGCGAGTGAAAGAAAATACCTTTTTATCCAAAGTATTCTGAGCAATGGCAGTCGGCTTCCCTAACAAGGCCGCTATCCATTGCAGAATATCTTCTCTCAAAAACTCCAAAGGTAGCCATGGCAGGAAAACCCATACAAGAACCTGAGAAGGTAGATCCTCAGCCGCATTGAAACTTCCATTCCAGGGTTTCATGAATAAACCCACATGATTGTAAAAATATGGCGCCCCCTCAAAAACATGATTACGATCTAAAATGCAAGAAAAATCAACCATAAAGAACTCGTTCCCCTCCACCAAAATATCAAAGTCACCTTCAACCTGCCAAGAATGACACATCCAGGACTCCAAAGCCAAGAGAGGGACATGAATACCCAAAAAATTACAAATCAAAATGTGTTGAGTCCAATAAGAAAAGTCCTTGTGCACCGATTCTAGAGAGATAACCAAAACCGATTGAGCGTGACTCCGCGGCAAACAACCATTCACTTTCTTGAGCTTAGAGCTCTCACCCACAAAAGAGTTATTCATCATCGAAGCATGCATGTCCTTAGTGAATCCTAGAGGTGGCGCCACACCCAGAATCACCAAGCTCTTGGAGACTTCAGCCATATTTCCACACCTGGCACCCCAAGCCAAAATGAAATCCACCCCACTAACCTCCACACCCCACCAAAAGGACCCCACTCCTCAAAATCCCCGCAGTAGACCCCACACCACAATCCACATGCAGCAGACCCCACACACCTTAGAAATCACCTTGGGAATCTCCTCCAAAAACTCTCAAGGCACCAAAATGCACCCCAAACACCCCCACTACACTCAAACATAGGAAGGAGGTCATAAATAAAGCCAACATAACAGAGAAAGGGAAAGACCGCACACCAACCCAGAAGAGCAAGAGCAGAGCACACAGACGCAACCAAGGAAAGAAAAATGAAGCTAGGGCATCGCTGCCCTAGCAGGGACCCAACACCTCTGAACGCATTATTTTCAGCTCCTTTGATACAAATCACAATGAAGCTAACTAAAAAAGACCCATCAACAATTTAGCTACTTCTCAAAATTTTAATATTAAGGTTTGGGCCTTGGCTGTTGGCACTACAGGCAAGAAGCCCCACCAATTCACCAAGGAGCCTCCCCTTAATACGAGGGTAAACAACAAACTTCATTGTTAACGTGGTAGAGAACGACCTCGTGAGGTTTGAACCTTGGTTGTTGGCTCTATAGGAAAGAATAAAAGCTAGAAAAAATATTATTTTTTATAAGGACATAGAATATAGATCCCATTCCCTACTCAATATCATCTTTAAGATTGAAGAAAGAATGGAAGAGAGATAAAAATTCTTATAACACTATGAAGAAAGGATTTTTGACCTTTAGGTTTTCACTAACTTGCTATTAATTAATGCAAGAATGCATGTAGTTGTAAGTTTGTCACTTTCCTATGATCAAGGTTCCAAGTCCAACTTCCGAATTGAGATCTCATAAGTTTAGAACTAAAAAAAAATATGTAAGAATAAATCAAAGTTTCAATTATATTTATATTAATTCATATTTGGAGAATTTTGTGGGAACTTTAAATGGTATAGTAAAAATTTGGTGAATCTCATGTTATTATACAATGATACATTTAAATGTTGGGAAAATAAAACGTCAACGAAGCATATACAATGTAATTTTTAAGGGGATTATGGCCCTACAATTAGGATGGAGTTACCATAGTATTGGTAAAATAGGTCCTCATATGCAATTATTTTTTAATGTAATTGGTGGAATGTGTAGTCAAATGCAATTATTTTTTAATTTTATTGGAGAAATGGGTCGTCATAAGCAATTATTTGTAAATTTTATTAGTGTTCAATGGGTCCTCACATATAGTTAAAATTTAATGATACTGGTGAAATGTTTCCTAATACATAATTTTATTTTAATAGTATTGGTGAATATGTGGGTGATGTAATTGAAGCATAGATTTTTGGCACCAATGCACTTCTCTAGCTCTTTTGGGGTTTTTCACCTAAAAGGAGAGAGGTAAGGCCAAAAATGCTAAAGGTTTCATTCAAATTATGTGATGTATGATAGAATTATGTCTAAATGTAATGATATAAGTGAAATTAAGTTATGAAATTGATCGAATATGGATGCAAAACCTAAGAAATGTGACTTGTTTGAAAACACATTGTGTAATGCAAAATAATATAAGAATGAATAGTAAACTGCAAGAGAAAAGAATCAGACTGAAAGTGTGCACTTGGAATCTTGATGAAGGATGGAAATTACATTTTAAATGTTTTTTATGTTGTTTTTCAGGCCTGGAGGGACTCATTTTCCATTCTGGGTGAATCAGTCCCAATTCTGCCAAATTGAGCCGAAACCCATTTTTGACAAAAGGGTAATAAAAAATGTAGAAAACTCAAAATTGACCCTGGAGTGGGATTCATTCACCACTCATGGAAAATGAGTCCATTTTTTAATTTTTGGATTTTCAAAGGTGGATTCCAAAGATTCCAATCTACACTTTGACTTCCTATAGTTGTCTACTTCCGAAACTTTAATTTATGGGTCTGAAAATGAGTTTTTGTTGATATTTTGACTTTTTGGATGAGGAGAAGACTTGAGAAACTTTGTAACTTGATCTTCAATTATTTCCAAGCTTCTATAATTTCTAAATCTACAAACACACAAGGCAAGAGAGAAATATTAAATCTTAGGGCATTGGGGTTTTCCTTGGTCACATCTGTTTTAGGTAGTTAAACCAAAAATGATGAAATAATAGAATGAAACATGAAATAATGGAGTATATTACCTTTCCATAATTTTTGATCATGTATTTCTACAACAATGGAGGAAGATTCAACCCTTAACTCTATTTAGGAGCTCTCTAGATGTCTTGCAATGATAAAACCCAAGTGGCTTAACTTGAGATGAAAGATTGGTGGATGAATAAAAAAGAATGGATGTGAATAAAGTTAATGGATGTAAAAATGAGTTTAGAGAGGTTCTTTTATAGGAAATTAACCTATTTTTACCTATTAATACCTCATCATAGGCTGACATGAAGCAATATTAAACCCAAATTTCACTTTTTTCCCCCTCAAGGGTCAAAATTAAGCCAAATGGGACTCATTCACCA
Source organism: Sequoia sempervirens (assembly GCA_007258455.2). NCBI lineage: Eukaryota > Viridiplantae > Streptophyta > Pinopsida > Cupressales > Cupressaceae > Sequoia > Sequoia sempervirens. The sequence continues at coordinate 122,948,514 of VDFB02105785.1, forward strand.
CACATGGAAAATGGATCCCACCTGGATGGGAATGATTTTTTGTGCATGGGGAATGGGTCCCACGTGGGCCAATTTGATAGCTCAAATGCCTATAGATGAGGAAATAAAGTCTAAAATGCAACCTTGTTGGGTATTTGATCATTTCAAGCCTCAAGATGCACACTATGGGTAATAGAGGTGTATTAGTGATGATGTAAATGTAAAATAGGGCTTCAAACACAAAAATCAATGTGAATGTGCAAGATACATTACAACACTAATTTAAAATTAATTTTATTTTAGAAACCTTCTAGATTGATGTAATAATGTTATTAAAAATATTTTATAATGTTTAATTGAGGGGAAATAGGTTCATTAAGTCTAGAAAAGCATGAAAGTATCTTACAACACCTTTAAAAGATGTCAATGAATGCATGTTATTTAATTTACAAGGGTCTAATACCTAGTGTGGATGCATAAAATTCCTCACAAGACTAGATTAAGACCTCATTAAGTCCATTTTATCATGAATTAATCACATGTCAAGCAAAGGGTACATTTTTCTATGGCACATTTAGCCCCCACTTTAGTGAGAGGATGAACTTGCTTCAAACTCACACTAAAGTAGACATTCAAGAGAGATCCAAGTGTATAGATGAAAATGACAAAGAATTACAAAGATAAAATGAGGTGGAAAAGCCCCCAGGATCAAAGATCCTAAGTCAAGCCCCCAAGATACAAAATCATGCAATGGAAAAAATGAAGAAAATGAAAGATGGGGTGGAAAAGATGTACACACTCTAGGGCCACAAAAATTTAGGTAGTCTATAGGGTGAGAAGTCCACAACATACTAACTTTGGGGCCATAGAACTTTGGATTGTCTGTGGGGTGAGAAATCCCAAAAGGTGAGGAACATACACTAGTTGGTATGCACTCACAAACACATAGGTGGCTATGGGGAAAGTTACGTTGCTAGATGGGCTTCCCACTCAACCATATCAAAGTTATACCTCTTGATAACTTTAACAAGTCACCCCAAGGGAAAATGATTTTTGGTATGCTTGACACTCACAGACATTTTTAATGTAAAATAGTGTAAGGATGTTCAAAGGGATTTCTCTTTATTTGTGTAATGTCTCATCTTAGGTAGTTTCATGTTCAATTTCTCTGAGAGAGGATAGGTGTAAACGATCTCATCTTGTTTCCAAGAGAGGAAATGTGAAGGTCTCATCTTGAACAACATTGTACCTAATGTTTCCAAGCAAGGAGATCACATGAAAAGAAAATCACACAATGAAATGTGAGTGGTGATGTATGCCCCAACTTTAAAGTTGTTGTGAACACCAATATTGTGAGAAATTTCTTTAAAACAAAAGAACAAAGAAGACATGAGAGCTTACTTAGAAATCCCTATGTGAGAAATTTCTTTAAAACAAAAGAACAAAGAAGACATGAGAGCTTACTTAGAAATCCCTATGCCAAGTCACATGTTTTCGAGAAGCTAGATCATGAAAATGGGAAGTATGTCACATGCGAGCCAACTTAAGGCACATCATCCATGTCCCAAGCTTGCTCTTATATGTTCATGAAAGGTTAATGAATAGCGAAAGGAGCTCACTACAAGTGACATACAAGGATAAGGTTGTCCAACCCCTTTCCCTCACTTAGTGTAGGAAAAAGGTGAGCTGAAACTATTGATGAAATGTATGCTAGAGTGAAAATAAATATCAATTAGAGGAATGAGGTTCCCCCACATAGGGAAGCATACCAAACTCCTAAAAAATGTTGTATTTTACAACTCAAGGCATTTCATCCATTAGTGGACTGACATTAATTCTATGATAGGCACAAAATGAGGTCTTGAAATAGCATTTCTTTCAAGTTATGGGAGGAAGATTGATCAAGTGATGTTGGAGGAGTCTCAAAAAAACACTCTCTTGATCAAGAGGAGAAGGTGGCCTTGTGATGGGTGTGGAAGATACATCTTTCTTAGTAATAGATGTCATACGTATGCAAGACTCTTTAGATTACGAGATTTTTTTCTCTTCATAGGAGGACAGAAATTCTAACGAATTCAAATCCCGAGTGTTTTGCGAGATGACATTGACATTAAGTGAAGGTGTAGTTGTGTTTTGCATGTTGGGTAAAGGATGATGTTCAATACCATTAGTTGTTAAGGATTATTTAGGAGTGTGTTGTGGGAGATTGGCAATGTTGGGTGAAGGTTTGGCAATCTCTATTATAGGACAATAACCAAGACCATGAGTTGTTTCTTGTATGAAAGGGTCAATAGGGTTGTGAATACCTTGTTCATTAGGACAATAGCCTTTTCCACTATAGTCAAATTGCATCATAAGCTCATAACCTTTCCCATAAAACATTTTCATTGTTTTGGAGTTGGATGGTTGTTCCTTATTGTGTTCATTAAAGGTTTTTGTGTAGTTTTCTTTGTTGTCTAAAGTGGTTGAGGTAGATTATTTTGAAGGGTCATTTGTGTTTTTTTTTCCATATTTGAATCTTTGTGTATGATCTTTTACTCACTCATGAAGTTAGGTGTAAAATCCAAGGAACCCCAATCATCATCTAATAGCTTTGTGGCTTGTTCACTATGTGGTTTTATGTCCTCGTGTTGTGTGGGTTCTACTTGTGTGATTTGTGTTAATGTATGCAAGGGGTTCTCTTTCATTTACTCAAGTTGTAAGACACTATAAGGATCATCATCAGAATCAAGTGTGTACACTTTGTTGTTGTGGATATATTTCATTTTATTATGAAGAGTGGAAGGCACACCATTCATTGCATGAATCCACGGCCTACCTAGAAGAAGGTTATATGAAAGATCATTAGGCATGACATGGATTAGTGTATCTAATGTGGAAACTCCAACTGTAAGAGGTAAAGTGACCACACCAAGCAGTTTTTTGTTGACATTGTCAAATCCTCAAGCAGTTTTTGGTTGACATTGCCAAATCCTCTAATTGATAAAGAATTGAATTGGATGTTTGATCTATTGATACCAAGTCTATAGAGAAGGCTTACTCCACATATGTTAAGAGAAAAATTAGTATCTATAAGATTTATCTTAATCCCTGTTCATTTGTATTGAGAAATAATCATAAAAGATTCATTTTTTTCTACACTTCCAAATGAGGAAGCTCACTTTGGTGGAAAATAATGTTAGGATGCATTCCTTGGATTATGGCTATGATGTTAGTTGGTTGTACATTAGAAGGGATAGGAACTTGTTTCAAAGAAGATTGGATCATGTTGTGATAGTGAGGGGAGGCTTGAATAAGGTCCCATAATGAGATCTTAGTAGGAGTGCCCTTAAGTTGTTCAACAAGATCATACTCCTTTGTGCGTGGGAGGTAATGAGTTGAACTAGGTGGATTGGATAAAGGTAAGGAGGGTGGGGTTGGTTGTGGTGGTTGTGGATTATTTTGAGTGTTATATGTATGAGAAGTTATATTATAACTTGTTTGCTAAAACACATTAGTTTGAGGTGGGTAGAGGGTGAGTTCAGGTTTATGTTGATGTTGTTTGTGTGAAGGTGGGTAAAGAGTAAACTTGGGTTTAAGTGAAGGTTTATGTGAAGGGGGGTAAAGAATGAGTTTAGGTTGAATAATGTTAACATCCCATAACAAGTGAGAGTCTTCATTGTCTTTGAAGGGAATGTTATCTTTGTCTTGGGTAATAATCTCCTCCCTAGAAGGAGAGTTTATAGGAGAACAACAAACCACATGTTCATGAAAATTAAAGTTTGGTTCATCCAAAATAACTTCATCACCACTAAGGGAGTTATTAATGGTGGAATGTGTTTGATTAGTGATAGTGGGGAGATTACGAGAATTTTATTGTTGGTTGTTTCTAAGGTCACATTCTCTTGTTCCATATTGTCTACCATACTAGGAGATCTTGTAATATGTTCATATAAAATTGAGGTTCGTAAGGTAGCTTCATCACAATTGGGAGAGGCATCAATTGAAGGACCAATATGGTTGTAAAATAGATTTTCCCAAGTGGGAGGTGCATTAGGGTAGGGAGGATCATTGGTTTCATGATTTGTAATAGGGATATCTTCTAACACCGACCTATCCTATTTACATCAAGAAGGGATATTAGGAGATGGACAAGAGTGATTTTCATGACCATGGAGACTTGGTAAGGTGATGTTTAGGAATGTGTCTATGATCTCATGTTCTTGTTGTCTAACATCATCCAAAGGGGAATAAGGAGATGGAAAATCAAGACCCTTCAGGATTGGAAGTTCTTGCACCAATATACCTTAGTCACTAATAGGAGAGGCATTATGAGAAGAACAAGTATGATTGGTTTGATTGTCTACACTACCATTCTCACCAATAGGAAATGTAAGATTAAGAATTGTACCAATGGTTTGATCAGTTTCTTAAAGTCTTTAGTGTGGTAATCAAAATTGAACTCATAAGAGGGAATGTTGTATTTATACAATCCATTATGAAAAAAATCAAAGCCACATATTTTGAAGGAAAACATGTTATGAGGATAAAGGAAATAAAGTGAAATGAAATGAGTTAAAAGGAAATACAATTTTCAGTTTTGAAGTAAGCTAATTTTTTGTTTACACAATGCAACAATCTGAAAATGAAATGTTGTGAATGCAAAGGTGAAATTACAAAATGCATGAAATGAGCTAATTGAAGTGATATTTAAAAAAATGCATGCTATAGAAATGCAACTAACTGATATAGGTAGGCTAAGACACCAAACATAAGCTAAAAAATAGAGTTCTAAGTTCTGTAAAATGTAGTTTCAAGGGTTAAAAGAGACTAATTCCCCCAGGGTGACGAATGAGTCACAGTATGCACTTAATTTCATAAATTTCAAAAATTTGTAAGGTATTCTTATGGAATCCAAGTTCTATGATGCAAACCCAAGTGAAAAATGTAGAATTTTAGAAAATCTAAATGAATTTAGATGCTAAAAATGCAACCTAAATGCCCTTTTTATGAAGGTAAAATTTAAAACCTAGTATGCAAATGAATCATGCAAACCCTAATGTAAGGTTAATGCAAACTAGATCTATGATGATGGAATCCAAATCAAATAATTAAGTGTTTAAAAACCAGGTTCACAAAAATGAACCATAGATTTTTGGCACCAATGCACTTCTCTAGCTCTTTTGTGGTCTCACCTAAAAGGAGAGATGTAGGGCCAAAAATGCTAAAGGGTTCATTCAAATTATGCTATGCATGATGAAATTATGTCTAAATGTAATGATATAAGTGTAATTAAGCTATAAAATTCATCAAATATGGATGCAAAACCTAAGAAATGTGACGTTTTTGAAAACACATTGTGTAATGCAAAATAACATAAGAATGAATAGTAAACTGCAAGAGAAAAGAATCAGAGTGAAGTGTGCACTAGGAAACTTGATGAAGACTATAAATTACATTTGAAATGCTACAAATGTTTTTTTTTCAGACCTAGAGGGATTCATTCGCTATTTTGGACGAATTAGTCCCAATTTTGCTAAACTAAGCGAGAACCTGTTTCTAACAAAAGGGTACTCAAAAATGCAAAAAACTCAAAATTGACCCTAGAGTGGGACTCATTTTCTACTCATGGTGAATGAGTCCACTTTTGAATTTTTTGGATTTTCAAAGGTGGATTATGAAGCTTCTGATCTGCACTTTGACTTCCTACAAGTGCCTGCTTCCAAAAATATGATTTACAAGTCTAAAAAAGAGTTTTTGTTGATATTTTGGCTTATTGGATGAGGAGATGACTTGAGAAACTTTTTAACTTGATATTCAATGATTTCGAAGCTTCTAGAAGTCCTAAATCTACAAACACATAAGGAAAGAGAGATAAATGTTGAACGTTAGGGCATGGGGGTTTGCCTTGGTCAAACCCTTTTTAGGTAATTAAACCAAAATGGGTATGTACAAGATCATGATGGGTCAAAAAGTGGCAATATGATGGGTATGTAGCTAATGAAATTTTTTTATCCAAAATTGATGAAATGAAAAGGGTTTTCAAGAGATTATCAACTTTCCACCAATATAAATTATGTTTTACTTTTGAATTTAATAAATAATTATTATTCATTTTCTATTCAAATTACAACTAAAGTACTAATTGATAGACTGATTGAAAAGAATCTATAGCTTTCAAATGGTATCACATTTTTTAATCCAAAACATGTGTCACATTCATGCTTCACATACTATAGGGTTAAGAAAAGAAAAATTGAATTTCATGAAGTTTTGACCAAGTTAAGGTGGTCAGACATATGAGTTTTTATATTATTAAAAGTTGTAATAAAAAATTCATAATTAATTATTTACTTGGAAAAAAATTACAAAAAAATATGCATCACATCTGGACATGATTCCTCTACTTATATCTAAAATATTATAAAAAAATATTACCATTAAATTATTATGGTTAGGGTGGTAAGACAGACACCTACTTATTTTTTCCTTGAAATTTAAGTACTACTGCATTGAGATTTCAAATTTTCACCAAATAGATTTTTTTTTTTTTTTAAAACCTAGTAGTTTAGAAACTACATTCAATTTTCTATAGATTATATTGTTACATATTTTTGAAATAATATAGATAACTTATTCAAATTTTTGTCAAGTTTCCTAACTCTAATTTTTTGATTTTTTTGCCACTTAAGGGCTTGTTTTTTCCTTGATGATCCTGCACATACCCAAATGATGAAATAATATAATGAAACATGAAATAGTGGAGTATATTACCTTGAACTGATGTTTGATCATGGATTTCTACAACAATGGATGAAGATTCAACCCTTGAATGTCTTTAGGAGCTTTCTAGATGTCTTGCAATGATAAAACCCTAAGTGGATTAACTTGAGATGAAAGATTGGTGGATGAATAATGAAGAATGGATGTGAATAAAGTTAATGGATGTAAAAATGAGTTTAGAGAGGTTATTTTATAGGAAATTCACCTATTTTTACCTGTTAATACCTCATCACAAGCCGACATGAAGTAATATTAAACTCAAATTTCACTTTTTTCCCGCTCAAAGGTCAAAATTGAGCCAAATGGGACTCATTCAACACACATGGAATATGTGTCTCACCTAGATGTGACTGATTCACCATGCATGGCAAATGGGTCCCATAGGAGCCAATTTGATAGCTCAGATGCTAAGAGATAAGAAAATAAGGTCTAAAATGTAACCTTGTCAGGTATTTGATCAATTCAAGCCTTGAGATGCACAATATTGGTTAATATAGGCCTATTAGTGATGATTCAAATGTAAAATAGGGATTGGGATACAAAAATCAATGTGAAAGTGTGATTAAATACACTTTACAACACTAAAATGGGGTTCACATGGCCTAAGAAAGCACTAGAATCAATGTGAATGTGAAAGACACATTAAAACAATAATTTAACATTAATTTTATTTTAGATACCTTCTAGATTGATGTAATAATTTTATTAAATATATTTTATAATGTTGAATTAAGGAGAAATAGGTTCATTAAGTCTAGAAAAGTGTGAAAGTATCTTACAACACCTTTACAAGATGTCAATGAATGCATGTTATTCGATTTAACATGGTATAAGACCTAGTGTGGATGCATAAAATGCCTCACAATACTAGATTAAGATCTCATTAAGTCAATTTTATCATGAATTAATCCCATTTCAAGCAAAGGGTACTTTTTTCTATGGCGTAGTAATACATTCTTTCAAGATTCTAGGCAAAAATATTAATTAGTCCATTTGAAATGCATAGTTTGTTATGGTGAAAATATTAATTAAATTTTCCTCATGAAATAAATCAATGATGAAATAAGATGCATTAGACCAATAATTCATATAAATCAAGCAATTTTACCACCCTATTAGTTGCAATATATTTTCCAATTTCAAGTTGGCTGATATAAACTATTCGACAATTGGCAAAGATTCGCCACTAGAAAAAATTCCTACCTAGAATATAATTTTCCTTCCATTACACACCCTTCTTCTAATACTTTTTTTGAGAGTTTTATTTTTTCATTATGTTGTTCCAAATTATTGACCCTTTAGGCCAATCTTGAGAAAACAACAAACAACCAAGATTAGCATTGCCAAAGTATTTCACTTTTATAATTTTAGCCCAATCATTTGAGCCTTCTAGGAATTCCATCCATTTTTAGAGGAAGAGATTTATTGAATAGGTTTAAACTTCTAATCCCTAGACCACCAACTTTATTAGGAGAAATTTTTTTGTCCCAACTTAACATGGAAATGCTAGATTTTTCTTTTGTGTTTGTCCAAAGAAAATTTATTTGAATTTACTCAATTTTTCTAATTATAAAAGTTGGCATTTTTATAAGAGAAAGGAAGTAGACTGGGATATTTTGTATGGAGGATTTGAGGAGCTAGAGCTTTCCTTCCTATCTTAAGAGCTTACCTTTCCAACTAGCCATATTTCTTTGGATTTTTTCAATAATACCATTCCAATAGGTGATAGGAGGTTTCTTAGTGCTTAAGGGATGACCAAGATAAGCAACTGATAAAAAGCCTCCTAAAAACAAAAAAATATCAAAACATTATTTTTTACCTACTGATTAGAATTGAATAAGTACACCTAATTTTAGCGTAGTTGATCTATTGTCTAAAAAAAATATTATAGTCCTTTATAATTGATTTCCAATTAGTAGCTTCAACAACCGAAGCAACACCATAAACAACAAACTTCTAATGAGAAGTAGAAGGAAGTGAAGAAGTCACTTTAATCCCTTTAAGGATTCCTTGGTCCAAGTTTCTCTAAAGGTTTCTCTCAAGAAATTTAACAACAATTATAAATAGGTAAGAAGAAAGGGGATCTCCTTTCCTTAAACCTTTACCACAAGAGAAAATCCCTTTGGGAACACTATTCAATAAAACAATGAATCTTGGCATGGTGACACAGGCTATTATCAGTTTTAAAATCCTTCTACTAAATCCAAACTTCTCCAAAATAGCTATTACAAGCCTCAAAAAACCCTATTATAGGCCTTCAAAATTTCTAACTTTAAAACCATTTCCAATTTCTTGCAAAGTCACATAGAGTGAATATGCTTCAGTGATCCCACAGAGCTAGTTTACAATTTTTGGGAGATTTTATTTTTTTGTTGAAATCACATATTTTTTGAAAAGATAATGATTTAAGCCTTTAAAATTTTCATTTAAATCATTACAATTGAAGAGGGTTTGATCAAACTAACGTATATTAAACCCCCTTGGATAAAAGTCCACTAGTTTTAAACCATACATATAATAGAGTCTCCTTTACACCTATCAAAATGTTGATAAAAGACCACTTTTGATTTACCTTTTGGGGGATCAAATGAATTCATTTAAAATTTATTTTTTTGAAGTATGTAGTCCTTATTATAAGCTTCCCAAAAAGTATAATTTTAAATAAATTTAGTTTTATTATTATATTTATTTTTTATTTCTAACAAATGTAGGTTTTTCACCAAAAATCAAGCTCTCTTCTGCACATATGGAAAAATAAAATATTATCATAATTTTTTTTTGAAAAATATGAGTGCACCAAATATTGAAGTCCTTGATCCAACAAAAAAAATAAAATTGAATTTTGATACATACAAAAAAAGTTATGCATTATAAATACAATCTTCCTATGTCTGAATTGCAATTGGTCTGACTTCAAAACTTGATTATAGAAAGAATATTCAATAAAACACTATCTAACCAAGTGGAAGCACTATATATCAGAGTTACAAATCTTAATTTGAAAGAATTAGAATTTTGTCCTTCATGATTTTTTTTTATGTGATATATAGTGAGTGTCACTCCTTAAAAATGTTGTTTTATGAAAAAACTAGTTTTCAAGGGAGATGGAAAAATAGGTGAAATATAATTCCAAATTTTTTGGAAAAGAAATATTTAGAATCCACAAAAAAAAAATCACAAAACTCTAGTTTGCATCATCTTTAAATTCCTCATGGTTTAGCCACTATAGGTGCCCGAAAGTGAAGATTTAGTTAGAAAAAATTATTTCAATGTCCAGTTTGGCCAAAAATTGTAAACTAATATTATGAGATCACCCACTCATGAGAAACAATGACAAAATCAAGGATTTTTCTACCCTTAACAAAATAGTTTTGGTTCACAAAGATCAGCTTATCAAGAACCCCTTTTTAGCATGTTAACAATAATTTTAGATAAGATTTTGTACACATTGTTGCATAGACTTATGTGTTTATAGTCTTGTATAAAGGTAGCATTCTCTTTATTAACAATTAAAACAATAAAGGTCACATTAAGTTGGCTTAGTAGTCTTCCAAATCTTAAGTCTTTTTCTACATTTAATAGATCAAAAGAAATAATATCCCAAAAATATTGAAAAAATGTTGTGGGGGAACCATCAAGGTTAGGTGCTTTAAAATCTACAAAGGAGAAGATTGTATTCTTGACTTCCTATAATGTGACATGTTTCTCTTTTATCTCCATCTTTGAAATAACCTTAAGAATGACACTAAGGAGAGTTTCAATCTCAATAATAGAATGGACTTGGGCTCCACCATTATTTTTGAAAAAGGAAAAAACCTCAATAGTTATTTCCTCATCACTTGTTAGAGTAACTCCATTAGCATTTACTAAAGAGATGGAATTGTTTATTTTCCTATGTTTCTGTTGGAAGCCTTGCAACATGAGCATGACTTATGGGTTGTTGTGTTGGTTTTTTCTATGTTGTTATTTATGTCAACATGGTGATAATTACATGGTGTTGACTATATGGGAATTTTTCTTGGTTTACTGGAAGCTATTCTCTGCATTAATAGTCCTTTGTGATGGATTAGTATGTTGGTATTTGAATCTGAAACTCATTGCAAGATCTGATATGACTCTAACATCCTAACCATGTTTTCTTGACTCATTCATACTACTTTTTCTTGGATATTGAGACATTATTTTGACTATGAACAAAAAATTATCTTTGACATATTTCAACATTGTATCCTACTATTGTTTTGTGTGTGGTGTATTGTATGGGAGACTCCACATTATACTAAGGTGAAAATTATTATACTATGGTTGTCCTAACATTCTCCTTACTAGTACTATGATGGGAAATTAATGTCTTCTTAGATCTAGAAGGTGTTTTCTTTGAGGATTATTTTCTAGTTTGAATAATTGTGTTCTTTATCCTTGGCCGACTCAGCAAATGCAATATATTATGAAGGCTAATAGCTAACTTGGAATAATACACTACATGGATAAAATGTTGAATCTTGTATGGTGCTGACTTAATTGATGAATTAAATATACTTGCATATATATAAGGAAGTTGAAAGAGAAGCAAGTGATGTGGAAGAAGGAAGAGAGAAAGAAAAGAAAAGTGTGTGTGTGTGTGTGTGTGCGAGCAACTGAACAAAGGAGAAGATCTGTTGCAAGGGCATCCAGTGGTGTAAGGGAAATCTTGCATCACCCAAAAATAGTTAAAATTCAAGTTTCTTAGTTTTTAGATGTTTTTACATTTTTGGATTCCCTTTTCATCATAATGAAAATCCCAATTTGCGGTTTTTATTTTCTATTCTTGGGTGGAAAGATATTGCAGTTTTAGTTTCCCATATTTGTACCTAAAAATATTTCGAGTTAGATTTGAGGCACTTAGAGTTCCCGGATCAGCCTTGAAACTTTCAAAAATTGGCATAGTGATTTTGAGTGCGTTCTTGACTTCGAGACCTTTCCAACGGTTCAAATGGTTCACGAATCAGAGCCCCAGATCAAAAGTTATGGCCCCGAGAAGTTGGCACACTTTCTAGAAGATACAATTGAAAATGTTCTTTTGAAATTTGAACTTCAAGTTGTAATTTTTCGGCGCCAAACCACCTAAACTCAAAATTGAATGTTGTTTTGGCTCCAAACTAAAGAGGAGCTCTATTTATTGGTGGGTTTCTAATGTTTTGGGTAACTTTTTGGGGACAAGCTTACATATTGTGAAAGGGTGATCCTGTAGCTTTCTTTAACTTGTATGTGTTGTAGAACTTGGGGATTTGAGATCCTCT
>VDFB02105785.1:122964370-123121644 GCA_007258455.2 Sequoia sempervirens
AGAAGGTGACAAAGCAACTTGTTCTAGCCCTCCTAGATTTCAACAAGGTGTTTCAGGTGGATTGTGATGCCAGTGGTTGTGCCATTGGAGAAGTATTGAGCCAAGAAGGTAAACCCATTGCCTATTTCAGTGAAAAGTTAAATGATGCCAAGAGAGAAAGTATTTTGTATATGATCAGGAATTTTATGCAATAGTTCAACCATTAAAGAAATGGAGACATTATTTGTTGCCGAAGGAATTTGTTCTATATACTGATCACTAGGCCTTGCAGTACCTAAATAGTCGGGGAAAATTAAATCAGAGGCATATGAAATGGGTAGAGTTTTTGTAGAGTTATACCTTTGTTTTGAAACATAGGAGTGGGAAGTCAAATAGGGTTGCAGATGCCTTAAGTAGGAGGCATACATTGATGACAAAGATGCAGATTGAAGTGGTTGGGTCCAATGAACTCAAGACACTATATGTAGAAGATCCTGATTTTGCAGAGGCTTGGAAAGCTTGCAAGGAACCTATTACAGTGGACAGGACAAGGTGGCTAGATTTCATAATCCAGGATGGCGTGTTATTTAAGGGAATTCAATTGTGTATCACCAGGAGTTCCATGAGAGAGAACCTAATAAAGGAGAAGCATAGTGGAGGAATGGCAAGACATTTTGGTTGAGATAAGACCATTGCCATTATTAGTGAGCATTATTATTGGCCTTAGTTGTCACAGGATGTGAAGAAGTTTGTACAAAGTTGTAGGGTATGTGAGATGGCTAAATGAGTGAGCCAGAATACAGGCTTATATCATCCCTTACCTGTACCAGAGAGGCCATGGGAGGATATAAGTATGGACTTTGTTCTAGGTTTTCCAAGGACACAACGAGGGAATGATTCAGTCTTTGTGGTGGTTGATAGGTTTTCAAAGATGGAACATTTCATTCCATATCAGAAGACCCATGATGTAGTCCACATTGCTGACTTGTTCTTCAAAGAGGTGGTGAGACTACATGGTCTACCAAAGAGTATTGTTTCAGATCGTGACACCAAATGTAGGGTAATTTTGCAGGACCTTGTGGAAGAAGCTGAAGACAGAGTTGAAGTTCAGTTCTGCACACCATCCACAAATAGATGGTCACACAAAGGTTGTTAATAGGAGTCTGGGTAACCTACTGAGATGTTTGGTAGGAGATAAACCTAAGGGATGGGACTTGATCTTACCCTAGGCAGAATTTTCTTACAACAATTCTATCAACAGAAGCACTGGTAGATCACCATTCCATATTGTGTATGGAGGTAGCCCTAGAACAACTCCAAAATTGAGGAAGATGGACCAAGAGAAGAAAATAAGTGCTGAAGCCAAAGATTTTGTAGAACACATCAAGGATATACATGAGAAGGTAAGATAACATATTAACAAGATGAATATGCAGTATAAGGCTAAGGTAGAATAGAAGAAGAGGTATAAGGAGTTTCAAATTGGTGATGAAGTGATGGTCCACTTGAGGAAAGAAAGGTTTCCAGTGGAAACATATAAGAAATTAAACATGAAGAAGTTCGGTCCCTATAAAATTTTGAAGAGGCATGATTCTGGGAATGCATATGAGGTAGAGTTGCTGAATGGATTCAACATTTCATATTTTACAGAGTATCATGAAGGTGACACAGAGGAAGTACCAATGATGGAACAGTGTGGGATTCCAGCACCTACTTCAAAAAAGGAGGAGATTGAAGAAATCCTAGATAGTTGTGTGGGAACGAGTACCAAGAACAGGCAGTATGAAGAATATCTAGTGAAATGGAAAGGAAGCCCTATTGAAGATTCATCCTGGTTGCCTAAGGCAGAGGTCGACCATTTGGGTTTTCCTCCACCATCTGTGACATGACGGGGTCACTTCTCAAATTACCCTGGGTGTCTGATGCAGGAGCATCCAGTGGTGTAAGGGCAATCTTGCATCACCCAAAAATAGTTAAATTTCAAGTTTCTTAGTTTTTATATGTTTTTACATTTTTGGATACCCTTTTCGTCATAATGAAATTCCCAATTTATGGTTTTTATTTTCTATTCTTTGGTGGAAAGATATTGCAGTTTTAGTTTCCCAGATTTGCACCTAAAAATCTTCTGAGTTAGATTTAAGGCACTTAGATTTTTTGGATTGGCCCCAAAACTTGTCCAAATTGGTGTAGTTAATTTTGAGCGCTTTCTTGACTTCAAGACCTTTCCAACGGTTCAATCAATTTGCGAATCAGAGCCCTAGATCAAAAGTTATGGCCCCGGGAAGTTGACACACTTTCTAGAAGATACAATTGCAAATGTTCTTTTGAAATTTGAACTTCAAGTTGTAATTTTTCGGCGCCAAACCGCCTAAACTCAAAGTTGAATGTTGTTTTGGCTCCAAACTAAAGAGGAGCTCTATTTATGGGTGGGTTTCTAATTTTTGGGTAACTTTTTGGGGACAAGCTCGCATATTGTGAAAGGGTGATTCTGTAGCTTTCTGTAACTTGCATGTGTTGTAGAATTTGGGGATTTGAGATCCTCTGCATGTAAGAAGCTCCATTTTTTAAATAATAAAATTATTCTCTTGTTTGTGGGTTATTTTCTAAGTCTCGGGCTGCGCCCTCATCAAGATCATAGCCTAAATGATTTATGAGTAGTATAGATTTGTTGAGAAATGTAGTACTTTATATTTTGAGCTTTAGCAGAATTGAACCCTACAAATTGAAGGTGTATTCCATCAGTTCATTCTTTGGTAGTGAGCCACTATCATTGTATCTTGGTAGTGAGCCATCTTTTTTATTCAAGTTGTGATCCTTTTAAGGATAGTGATTCCTAACAATGAGCCCTGTAATATTTTTCATCCAGATATAATATATTGTGAGTGAACCCTCACCATGGTTTTTCCCAGTTTGGTTTTTCCATGTAAAAATCTTGTTGTTCATGTGTGTGTTGCATTGACTTGGTTTTATGCTATCTCTTGCTGATTTAGTCAATATAGTAATAATGATTAAGTGGATTTTATTATCAGATTGTGGAATATTGATTCACCCCCCCTCTTAGTATTTCAAATGTTCAACAATTGGTATTAGATCTCGGTTCCTTGGAAGAAGCCTAACAGCTTGAGGAAGATCCTTGAATTTGAATATTAAAAAAAAAGATTTCCCTTGCAAGTTGTCACTGTTGAATTTTTAGAAGTAATGGAAGCCTTGAAGGAAAATTTGATAAAAGAAAATGAGCACATTGAAAAGATACAAAGTACATGTATGAATGCATGTGATCTATTGAATGAAGGAGAAGAAATAATTACTAGCTTGTAAAAGCAATTGGATGAGAAGAAAAGAATTGAAGAATATCAAGAAAAATTGAAATTCAAAAGAAGGTGGATGAATGTGTGAAGCTTGAATTAGAAGAAGAAATTTTGAGATCTAATGTAGAAAAAGCAAAGATTTTGAAGAAAAAAGTAAGATAAGCTTGGCAATGCTTGATGACTTGATTAATTCTCAAAAACTGGAAAGGTATAAGAGTGGTTTGGGGCTTGAAAAAGGCCAAAGTTCTAAATTGAAGAAATTCACTAAAAGAATATGTAATCCAAAGATAAAAAAAGTCAAGGAGTGAAGAAGAAAATCCAACAAAACTCTTGTAAAATGGCATTATGAAAAAATGTATTTATACTTCAATGGTTTTTGTCATTCCTGGAAGAAATTTAGTCATAAAGCAAAGGACTACAAAAATATTGTGAATGATTCTAAGGGAAAGAAGAATGGATATAAAGATAAAAAGGAAAATGGAAAGAAGAATCTTGTTGTAAGTGCAAAAAACTAGAACATCCTAGTAGAAACAATAGAAGAAAGAAGAACATCTATCTAGTGAAAAAGAATGGCCTTTGATCTAGAAGTGATAAGAAAATAAATGGAAACGACTTGGTGAAAGGATTCATCATCCTTATCTGTGTGGACCTCTAGTACATATACTCCCATCAATTTCTAATTGAAAGTAGTGACTAAGGGGGAGAAATCATTAGAAAATATAATAAAACCCTTATTAGTACTTGTGTCATATCATGAAAGAATTATATTTAATGTGGTAACAAGATTAAGGTATTTTTTGCATGTGTGAAGAATGAGGTCTATAAAATTTGAAAGAATAGAGGCATACATAGTTTTCGAGGCAATCTACCTACTAGTTGAAACATTTATTGAAAAATAATTCAAAATGGAAGGAATAAGATTAGATACATTAAATTCCTATGTATTTTTGAAGAAGCATGCAAAGGAAGTTTGGAAGGGAATTCAAATTTTCATAATTTGAAGAAAGTAATAGTCGAAGTGAGCTCTAGAAACAAAACATCTATACATTTTCAGAGGTATTCCTGTTTACACAATATTTTACTTTTATTGATGGATAACTCAAATACTGTGAATTGTGTAGATAAAAATATATTGAAGAGATGTCATCAGTTCAGTTAAATATGCTTTGGAAAAAATAATTGAAAGAGATCGTGATGCCTATAGAGTATTAGTTGAGAAAAAGTTGGATGTTTGGAGGATATTTCCTTTTTTTGAATTTGAGAAGAAGTATATTTGAATGGTATTTAGTAGAATTCATAATGAATCTTTGTGGATTGATGAGGAACATCTGGTTACCTAAGAAGCAATTAGAGATGTAACTAGTCTATGTTCCTACAAACTAGTTCCTAAACTAAAGTGTATGAATGAGAAATAAATAATTGCTCGGTTATAGGCAGAAGTTATAAAGGAAAAGAAATTGATTTGAGATTGATTTTTTATCCGGCAATGAGGTATTCTACTATGCTCATTGTTCATAAAATTTTTATCCCTAAAAATGACTCTATAGTTTCTACTATTGCGGTGAATATTGTTGTTGACATGGTGTTAAGAGGTATGAAATATAATTTGTGTGAACTACTTTGCATACATATTTTGAAGAATTTAAAGGAGATCAAGAAGAATAGGAAGAATACTTTTTGGTATGGAAATTTGGTTGTTTTTCTACTCTTTTACTTTTTGAAATATTAAATGGTAATAGGAAAGTTAGAATGGTCAAGTTTAGAGCCTATTGCATATAAAATCAAGAATTTCATGATAAATCTTGGTAGTTTGGATGCACAAGAATCTTCCCTTGCTATAGTCTTTGGAACATTTTAGATGAGGATGAAAAAATGGTCTAGGATTCTAGTAAATGTTGAGGAAAGATAATTTGGAAGCATAAATTTTCTTGTTTCTACAGATTGTTGTCACATGGAAATAGTTGAATCAAGGCTAGTTTGGATATTTGATTTGGATTATGAAGTGTCAGTGGCTAAAATTGATAAATATGCTAAATTTCTCTTGGAAATCCCTAAGCATCTCAACGAAAGTACCATCAATATCAAGACTATAATAGGGAAGAAAAAAAAGAGTGTAGTGAAGCCAGAAGATGTAGATGAAAGAAATATTGAACATGAGCATGAAAGAATGAGTATCTAGAGAGCGTTGGAAGATTTGTAGAAGGTTATTCCTAATGCTAATTTTGATTCATCTATTTTTTTTGTGGAGAATCTCTATGGAATGATTAATTCCTTGAAATTATACATCTTCAAAATTAAAGAGTTTTCTAGAACTATATCTAATGATGAAATGAAAATGTGTGAATACATACTATTGAGTAATGAGGGAATTGGAAAATGTACAAGGTTGTGAAGAAGAAGCACAAGAACTAATTTCCTTTTGTCTAGATTGGTCTGGCAATACATTGGATATGAGAAATGAAATAAGGATGAGTGAGTCTCAAATGAGGACTTAGGCAGATGTATACAAGTTAGCAGAAGATAAAGATAATTAGAAGTGGTCCTACATTGTGCAACTTCAAGAAATTTTTCTCTCTCTACCGGATTGAAGAATAGATGTCATTAGAAAATTTGTGGCACTCAGAGACATGATTAAATTTATACATACTTCTATTTCTAGTGCTCTTGGTTGTATTGGTGAATTATTAGAGATCAATCTTAGTCCCAATACTTTAATAGGTGGTATAGAATCTCTAACTAAACTTGAGATATTTCACAAGACTCTTGTTAGTGCAAAAGGTCCATGGGAAGAAGATAAAGCATCATGGAAGGCTATTCTGGAGAGTCTCAGAGGTTCTTCTTTTGGTTAAATCTATGTTCATATATTTCTAGCTACCTCTTGATACACGTTCTTATACTGGACCCCTTCCTTTATCATTGATGTCAAATGGGGAGAGATAGAGAGATAAATAGGAGAGATAAAGAGATGGAGAGATAGAGATTCAGAGGAATTTTTTTTTGTGAAGATCAGTTTTGATAGGGGGAGTAAGTCATAACATTCACTTGTGATATACTTGAAAAAGTATTTTCCATCCATGTTGCCATTAATTCCAAAGGGGGAGATTGTTGGAAGCCTTGCAACATGAGAATGAAGTATGGATGGTTTTGTTGGTTGTTTCTATGTTGTCATTGATGTTAAAATGGTAATAAATACATGTTGTTGACTCTATGGGAAGTTTCCTTGGTTTACCAGAAGTTGTTCTCTACTGGTAATACTCCTTTCTAATGGATTAGTATGTTGGTATTTAAGAATGGAACTCATCACAAGATCTAATATGAATCTAGTTTCCTAACCATATTTTATTGACTCATTCAGACCACTTTTTCTTGGATCTTGAGACATTCTTTTGAATATGAACATAAAGTTATCTCTGGCAGAGTTCAACTTTGTATCCTAATATTATTTTGTGTGTGGTGTACTATGTGGGAGACTCCAAATTCTACTAAGGTGAACATTCTTATACTATGGTTGTGTTGATAGTCTCTTTATCAATAGTATGAAATGAAATTAATGTGTTCTTAGATCCAAAAGGTGTTTTCTTTGAGTATTATTTTTTGGTTTGAAGAATTGTGTTCTTTAGTCTTGGATGACTTAGCAAACACAATATATTATGAAGACTAATATCTGACTTGGCATAGTAACTACATGGATAAACTATTGAATCTTATATGGTGCCTACTTAATTGATGAATAAAATATACTTGTATATATAAGGAAGTGGAAATAGAAGCAGGTGGTGTGGAAGAAGAAGAAGGAAGAGAGCAAAAAAAGAAAAGTGTGAGTGTATGTGTGATCAAGTGAACATAGGAGAAGATTAGAGCCTAAATGCTTTATTAGTAGTATAATTTTTTTGAGCAATGCAGTGCTTTTTATTTTAAGCTTTAGCAGAATTGAACCCTGTACATTGAAGGTGTATTCCATCAATTCATTCTTTGATAGTGAGCCATATTTTGTATTCAAGTTATGAGCCTTTTAAGGATAGTTAGTCCTAATAGTGATCCTCGTAATATTTTCTATCTGGATATAATATATTGTGAGTTAACCCTCAACATGGTTTTTCCCATTCTTATTTTTCCACATAAAAATCCTAGTGTTCATTTGTGTGTTGCATTGAAATCATTTTATGTTCTCTCTTGTTGATTCAATCAAAAGAGTAATAATGATTAAGTGGATTTTAATATTTGTTTCTAGAATATTGATTCACCCTACCCATCTCAGTATTTCAGTTTTTCAACAACTTCAAAGTCAATTGGTGAAAGAACATAGTGTTCCTATCTACTTCTTGCAGCCCCTGTATTTGATATTTTTGTTTCCAAAAAATTTCTTCCTTCTTATTAACTTTGAACCATTTCCCCTAAGCTCTCTTTCTCTCCTTGAGGTATCATCATCAACAACTCCATTATCCATCTTTTCTTGAATATATTTTAGGATAGAAAGGATGGAACCTTTAGTATGGAATATATTACCAAATGAAATTTTATTCCATCTAGGAAATATTATCATAGATCCTTTTTTAGTTTTTGAGCTAGGAAGAACATAGGTATATCTTGGTAGGGAAGATTTCACCATTGCTGAATAAAATCCTTTAAATCAGGATGTAGGTTCCAAACATAAAGGTAAAGGATCCTCTAGGCCTCTTCTCCTCCCAACCCAAAATAAGAGCACTATGATCTGAAGTAATTCTTAGAAGGATCAAAAGATGCAACTTAGAGAGAATGTCCCAGTCACTCGAGATCAAAACCCCATCCAGCTTAACTTGGATGTGGTTATGTCCATGATGTCTATTAGACTAGGTAAACCTAGATCCTTTGAGATTCACATATAAAATGAATTGATTTGAGATGAAAGCAGCAAAATCTAGAATAGTATCTATAAAGTCTTTCAAGCCCCTTGTTTGTCAGAAGGATATAGAGGGGTGTTAAAATACCCAACCAACATACAATGTATATTTTGGTTATTTGACATGAGCATAGATAAGGAGTTCCAAAGATGAACTCTTGTAGCCCTAGAGTTAGGGGCATAGATATTGAGAATATTTCACTTAACTTCATTCCTTCCATCTTCCATAATAGTTTCTAAAAAAAAATTGTTGCAAGTATGATGTTGTTGTCATTTATGTCAACTGTGTTGAGGAAGTGTGTTGCATGAGCAAGATGTCAAGGATATGAAGGTTGTTGCAGGTTGTACATGTATAATGGAAATATTGAGGAAGTGTTGTGATTACATAGACCTATATTTGTGTTACAGTGCCTAGAGATGTGTTGGAATGAAGTAATGTGCTGAGATGATGTCTCTGGTACTTGGTTTCCAAGTGCTTTTGAGAAATTTTGATAAAAATGGAAAATAATGTTGTGCCAGTGTTTAGAAAGTGCTATGGGATGTTCCCTATGTGTTGTCCTATGTTACTACTATGACTATACAGATCTGATATGTTGTTCAAGGTTGTCAATAGTTTTTATATTCAAAATTTCGGTTCTAGATCATTGTGGAAAGTGAGATATATTCACTAATGTGTGAACTAGTTTTTTAGTTTTATTTTTTGTGGACTAGGAGAAATGTATTTTCTCCACATTTCTCCACAGTTCAGCTTTAGGTTGTGTGGATTTGGGAATTTTCTTATAATATTTTTATCTCTTAGAATTTAAATTTTCACTTGATTTCGTATAGTACAATGTGTGTTTCCTGCATCAATGTACAAATGAGGTTAACCAGATGTTTTGGGTTGAAATATTTCTATGATGTGAGTTTGGATGAAGTCTTTGTTGGATCTCAAGTGGTTCGTGGATTATTCTAGATCATTTTCAAGTGATTTTTTTTGTTTGGAAGTTTCATATTGATTTAAGGAAGTGTGTACTTAATGTTTTATGGTTTTTAGCATGAGTATTGGTTGACCTTATGTTAACACTACATGTGAAGTTTATGAAATAATTTTGAGGTGTGTTAGGATTAATTTGGGTCCTAACTGAGGATTTATATGGGTCACCTTAATTCCTATCCACCATAGGAATGTTTGAGTGTTGACCTAATTTGGAATTTTAAATGTAACATATAGTTTCCAACCTTGGAGAAGGTTTTCAAGGATGAGGTTGATATAAATAAGATTGGTGTTGTTGTAAGATGCAAGAGAGAGGCAAGATAAATGTGAGTGATGAATGTGATGTGAATTTGAGTAGAGCAGTGCAAATTTCAAAGTGTTGGATTTTTTAATGCAGTGAGCTAAAGGTGTCCGCAATCATTCATGCAAGGCTACAAAAGTGTGAGAGAAATTATGGTGGATTCATTGTTGGATTGGGAATTTATTATCTATGTAACATTTCTCTTCTATTTTATTTGTTTATTTTAGTGGATATGATCCCTAGCTATGAGCCATTTTGGATAGTGTGTCCCACTCTGGGAGTGATCACTTGTACCTATTTTTCAATTACTTATATTGTGAGCTAATCCTCACCATGGTTTTCCCATCATTCGGGTTTCCACATAAATCATTTTTTCTCTTGTGTATGGTTTTGTTATTTTAGTTTTTCTTATCTATATTTCATGCTTAACCACTATAACAAATTAAGGGCTTAATGAATGTATATGGATTTGTTTTCTATTGAGGTTTTTCATGTTTTAATTTTCTAGAACTAATTCGCTCAACAATTGGTATCAAAGCAATGTTCCTTGGAGAAGAGCTTAACTACTTGAGGTAGATCAAGGATGGAAAAATAGAAAAATTTCCCTAGATTTGATGGAATAGAGAATGCATTATAGAAGACAAAGATTGAAGGGTATTTGGCATCTCATAGATTTGAGATTGAAAAGGAAATAAAGAATCAATATGTTGCACCTCCTAATGGTCCAAGCACAACTAATGAGGTAAATGTTATGGAAAGATTTATTTTGATGAATAGTCTTCCAAATTCTAAATTGGTTAAAGTTATGAATCTTAAGACTACTAAAGAAGTTTGGTATAAGCTTGAGATAATTTATGAAGGAGATGAAAATGTTAAACAAGTAATTTTTTAGAATTTGAAGGCACAATTTAAGGCCATGTGAATTCCTAAAGATGAAACAATTATAACCTACATGAAGAGAGTTGATGAGCTGGTAAGTGGTATGAGAGGTCTTGGTGCACATGTCAAAGAACCTAGGGTGTTAAAGAAATTTTTCAGAACTCTTCCTCATTCATATAGTAAAAATGTATCTACTATTAAGGAATTTTCAAATTTTAATACTTAGTCTAAAGATTAGTTGATTGGTACACTAATTTAATTTGAAATGGGAAAACTTGGTTTGAAAAATGGTACAAAAGTGTAGACTTCTTTTAAGGCTGGAAAATAAAAAAATATTGAAGATTCAAATGAGGAAGATCTTGATGATGTGGAAGCTAAATTTGTGATAAGGATGAAAAGGGAACCAGTAAGCACAAAGGTAAATTACCTTTCAATTTTTTTAGCTATGGAAATCTAAGTCATTTTTCTTCAAGATGTCTGAATAGAGTTATGAACAATAAAAGTAAGGAGAATAAATTAAAGATGATTAAAAGAAGTTACTATGCCAAAGAAGATGCTGGTATTTCTGATGATGAATATTATTATGGAGATGCTAATGAAAATTAATTCTTGTTCTTAGATTTAAAAGATAAATCTACTTCTACTAACTCTTAAATTTGTGTGAACGAATGTGTTATGGAGAAGATTGAAGGTACTTTGGTGTTTGATTTTCATGTTAAAAAGGATAAGAACTACTAGGTTGTTCATAGTGGCTACTCAAATCACATGACCGGAGAGAAAAGTAAGTTTGTGAAAATTGAAAATTATGAAGGAGGATTAGTTAAATCTGGAGATGATTCATGAGCTAAGATTTGTTGAATAGATTCAATCAGTTTTGATGGCAAGCATACTATTGGAGATGTTTACTATGTTAAAGGTTTAAGCCATAATATTTTGAGTATTGGAAAAATGTATAGTAAAGGATATAATCTTGTGTTTAAAGATCAAATATGTGAGATTAGAAAAAGGTCCAAAACTATGATTGTTGTTGGTAAGACAACAAATGGAAATATCTATCAGCTTAAGGGTGTTGATTTCCATTTCTTTATGTCTCAGATTAGTGACAGTTGGTTATGGTACCATAGGATGTGTTCCATGAATTTTTGATAATTTCATGAGAATCATTTTAGTTCATGCAGTGAGAGACCTACCAAGAATCACAAAGCCTATCAATGTTGTTTGCAAAGATTTTCAATTTGGAAAGAAAATAAGGAGTAGTTTCAAAGAGAACAAAAAATATGCTCTTGTACAACTAGAATTAATAAATACATATCTTTGTGGTCCTACAAGGGTGATAAGTATTGAAGGTGATGGGTATTCCATGATTTTGATTGAAGATTACTCTATAATGACATGGATTATTTTTCTTAGAGAAAAATCCGATGCACTAGATAAATTCAAAGCATTTAAAGCTATTGTTGAAAATGAAATGGATATTAAAATAAAATGTTTTAGTTCTAATAGAGGGAGAATTCACCTCCAATGAGTTTAAATTGTTTTGTGAAGTTCATGGAATAAAAAGGCACTTGTTTTCCCCTATAAATCCTCAACAGAATGGAGTTGTTGAAAGGAAAAAATAGACTATTCAAGAAGGTGCTAGAACTATGATGAAAGAGCTTAACCTACTAGAAGTCCACTAGAGAGAAGCAATTAATATGGTTTTTAACATACTTAACAAAGTTCAAGAAAAAGCTAACAACACAAAGACTCCCTATGAGTTATGGTATGGAAGGATGCCTACTATCAAGTACTTTAGAGTATTGGAAGAAAATGTTATATCGAAAGAGATGGAGAAAACTTAGGAAAGTTTGATGCAAGGTTTGGTGAAGGTATCTTCCTTGGATGTTCTACTAAAAGTAAAGCTTATATATGTTACAACAAAAATATGAGAAAGATTGTTGAAAGTGTAAATGTTAAGGTTGATGAAAATTTTCAAAATTCAATTACTATAGATGGATATGTGTTAGATGAATCTACTTGTGGAGAAGAAGAAGAAAAAGTTGAAGAAAAGGAAGTGCAAAATGAAGAGGAATAAGCTCTAAAGAAGACCCCTAAGTATGTGTAAAATAATCATTCTGAAGAATAGATCATTGGAGAAAAGAGGAAAGGGGAATTGAAAAGAAGTAGAGATACTAAAGTTGAGGTAAATCTATGTTTACTTTCTAATGTTGAACCTAAAATAGTGAGTGATGCATGCAAAGATGAACATTATATGAAGGAAATGGAAGAAGAAATCATGCAAATTAAGAAAAATAAAACTTAGTAATTAGTTCCTAAACTAGAAAACAAGAACATAATTAGAAATAAGCGTGTATTTAGAAAAAAATTGAATGGGAATGAAGTAGTAAGAAAAAAGGACTTGTGTGTAAGGGTTACTTGCAAAAAGAAGGAATAGACTTTGAGGAAACATTTTCTCTAGTGGCTAGGATGGAATCTATTGGGATGTTTTTGGAATTTGTAGCATAAAAGGACTTTAAAGTTTATAAGATGGTTATGAAGTCTACTTTTTTGAATGGTGAATTGGAAGAAGAAGTTTACATGGAACAATAGGAAGGATTTCAGTTTTCAAATCAACCAATATGGTATATGATGGAACACTCAATTTTTTTTTGGTTCCATTGATGAAACTCAACAAATCTCACTCAGTTCCATATGTCTACAGTTAGGGTTTTTCTCACTTATATTGCCTTGGGATTCTACTATAAAAATATCACCCAAGAAACCCTTAAATAAAATCCCTTGTCAACATTAAAATCTATTTTTGACTTCTTATCACCTATTTTTGGTCATCCTAAAGCATCTTGAGTCGTTAAAATTCATGGGGTAATTGACCCCTTATGGCTACGTCTAGAATATTATATTTTATATGGTTGAGTAATTGACCTTTTTGGCCTTTACATCCTTTCAAAGTAATACATTCTAATCCATTTGAGTCCTTCTATACATTGTCAGAGGAAGTCCCCTAAATTCTAGTAAACAAATTTTGAACACATGCTTAATTATCCCACTTTAGTCCTATCTACTACTCCCATTCATCGCTCATTGTGAATGGATCTTGAAATGAAAATTTGCATCAATGATGAGTGATGGGTGATGTCTCCTTTGTATAACTCATTGTAGATAGTATTGAGAAATTTTGATTCAAATTATCAATGTGTGATGCTTAAGTTTCTCTTTGTATCACTGCATTCCTTCATATCACTAATTTCTCTTGAGTTTTGAGTTTCAAATTAGTGATGAGTGATAACATCAGGGATCTTTATATATCTTTCCATCACTCATCATGGATAGCTATGCACCAATATTCTTCAAATTAGTGATGAGCGATGAGGTCACTAGTCAGTATGAGTCATCACTATTTTGAAGGAAGTAAATGAGCGATGTGTTAGTGACTGTGGATGATGTGCATGGCTCGATTTCATTCCATCGCTATTTCTCATCCATCACTAATGTGTTCTACAATTTGAAACATGAATCCACAACACACAATGCAAGGTAAATATTTCGAAGATGGATAGTGATCCAATGATCTAAATTTCATAACGCCAATGCTCTTACCATTGATTGAACTCTAAAAAGGTAGGGAAAATCCACAATGCATGATGGGATGAATATTCTCTTCAATACCAACTTCTTGTACTTTTTTGATATAAATGAAAAGGAATAGACCAAGGTGGCGATGCATGTTAATTATCAGATTAAGGATGACTAAAGGTTAAGGGTAATTGTGGCATCTTTCTAAGTTGGTATCACCATTTTTGAGGAAAGTTATAAAATCCATAAATGATGCTTGAGGATTGCCATTGATAGTGTTATAAATCTAAAAAGATCGATAGTTTAGATTCAAACATGATCAATGAAGTTGTCAGATCACTCACATGAAGTTCTCTTCAATCATTAATTTCTACATGCTTAAATTTCCTTCTTAATGCAGATTAATTGTTGTTTCTTTTCACCATTTGCATTCTTCATGAATTGAGAAGTGTGAGCTAGAGTGAAAGTGTGCGAGTCTTAGGTTTTTTATTGCAAAAGTATTGAAGTATTGTATCCCAGGTGATTTTTTCTTTCATATGATCTTTGTTTGATCCATGTATTGGTTTTTTTGGGAGTTTCATATTTTAGGGGTGGTGCGAATTTTAATTTACTATTACTGTCACTAGGGCTAGTTTAATTTTCCATGTTTGTGGGTTCTTTTTTTGGAAAGTTCATTTAAGGAGCCTAAATTAGTGAGCCTTCTTATAATTGAAAATTTTCTAGTATTTACCTTGATTCTTGTGAAAATGGGTAAGTTGGGTGTTCCTGTTCAGCCAACTAGGAGGTCCAAGAGACAGTGTATTTGAATTTCAAGAGGATATGTCTGTGGTTGAGCTAGAGGTCCCTATGACTTCTACAACACCAAAGGGTAAGAGAAGTTCTCGCATTAAGAATAAGAAGACTATTGTCAAAAGAACATAAAATTAAGAAGTGGGACCATTTCAGAAGAACTAGTCAAGTTTAAAGGGAAGGAATCTATTGAGCTTGTGAAGAAAGCTAACAAGAGAAACAAGTATCACAAGGCCTACCTAGGGATACACAATTCTCCCATTGTGGTTTCAAATAGCCCTTCAGATGGTGGAGGTGATACTGACCCAAAGTATGGGCATTATCTTCTTTCCCTAGCATCATATGATTAATTTTATGACGAAGGAGTGATAGTTCCTCTAGTTTCATAATGAACAAGGAGCAAGTGAGCATACTCTAATGTTGACGACTCAAAGTAGCATCCCTACCTTGTTTTTTTTTATGACATAATCACCACTACGTCAGAATTGTTCTACTTAGCATATCTATCATTTTTTGTTTCTACTATTGATGTGGAAGTCTTTTTCCCTAGTGTGTAGTGGATTTGTTGAACCTGTGTCTTTGATGGTGAGTATACCTCTTCCAAATAGTGTATCATTTTTTTCTTTGGCTGCTACTGGAGAATCTTCTTTGTTCAACAAGTACAAGGATTTTTGGTGTTACTACAACAAACAACTATACCTTTTGGAAGGCTGACCGGTCTACTACAACCAAATTGTGTGGAATTCAATTTTTTCTTTGCACTATTTTAAAAATGATTACATGTAACTAACTAGGGAATATCTTAAATTCAAATGAAATGGGTATGAAATGAAATGTAACTATAATTCACTATGTTCCTTGTTGCTCCATTATTATATAAAAGGGATTTCAAGGATAATTACAGGGGTTGGATTTTGGAGTCTCTAAAGGGTTTAGGTGAAAAAGCTAAGCTAAGATAAGAGAAAATTATAAATAGATGAACTGATGAATATATCAAGAATGATTTTAGGGTATGAGTCATAATGTAATGATCTTAAAGTGGTTTTATAGTAGCAACAATAATAGAAGAAAGTATTAGTTGTAAAATATATGATCTCTTGTGTAAATTTCTATCAAATTATGAATGAAATGGTTAATGCTCTTTTCATTTATCTTTAGTTGTTTAAATTGAATGAATGATTTTATTTCTACTTCAATTCAAATAATTTATTTAATGCATAAATAAGGTTATAGGTTTGTGAGGAAAAGATATAGGATTTGGTAAGTAGTTATGTTTTAAACGTAGTGAGTTGAATAATACAAGGTAGTATAACAATAATCCATCAATTACTGAGTTAAATTGTTAAGGTATTAATGAAAACTATAAATATGACTCCATTATCCCAATAGATGAGGCACTAGTATTTTCATTAGGTTATCTTAGAAATAAGTCAGTTAGTGATGCACTAAACCAAAGGGCTTGAAATGAGAATGAAAAAAATGAATACACCTTCAATCACAATGTCCCAATATGAAGTACCCTTTTATTCCTTGAAATAAATAGTAACTTGTTTAAAGCTCAACGAAACCTTTGATGCATGATGTCTATTTTACATTTATAGGAATCTATCTATCTATATAAATGTTCTTGATTAAATGAATATCGCATGTGCATAATTAGGATTACCCTCCTGAGTTTCAAGGAGCCTGAAGTGAAGAAGTAAGGACCTTAGAATCTTTACTTGTGTGTTGGCCAATCCTTACACTTGTTAATTATTGAATTTTGGAAAATTCATAGGTAAGTGGTAAGATTGAGTTTGGTTCATAAAAAATAAACAATAGAAATGGAAACTCCACTGGGAATTGACCTGAAAAACCTTGGTAGAAGATAATTTTTCCTTAAAGAGTCAAATATTTATTTAGAGAATCACATTATCAAGCCTAACTTTGTGTCAATGAGTTAATTCTCTGAGATGTTGATGGAGTTTGCATTATCTCCTTTGAAAACTTGAATTTTTTTTCAAGATCTATTACAATTCCACAAATATTCTTTGAATTTCTCACTAGATGTGGGTGGTGACTCCAAAGATCTCTGTGCCAGTCTGAATAATTTGAGAGACTCAAGTAAAATGGAATGAAAAGTTGTAGAGACAAAGTAAGAATATATTAAGGAACTATATGTGACTCTATTGATTAAGGAAGCTTATTAAAGTGAAATCAACTTGTTAAAGAAACTTCATATTGTTGAAGTTATTCCTCTATAAAGGAACTAGAAAATCTATGCAAAGAACATAGATGAAGATGAAGAAAGTTGCAGATTTGCAAGGTCTTCTAGTCATAAACATAATTCTAAATAACTATAGTATATCTAGGTATTTTCCATTGTTTTGGTTTTCAAAAAGAAATAAATCCATGTGACAACCATATTGAAATGATTTGGTAAAAATTTTGTTCCTTATTATGTGAATTAAGCACAAATAGAGGAAATGATAGTCATTTTGTATACTTCAAAGGTGAAATATGTAATATCTGAGTTGGGTTGAAGGAGTATGCTTATCTATAAAATATTCCTTTAGAAAGTTTTAAAGCATGAATATGTTTGAGCTATGCATTGTAAAATCATAAATGAGGTAGTAAGAAATCAACTATGAAGTTGATTTTTAAGGATTGAATAGGGATATAAGAGAAATGTATCATTCCCCTGTGTTACCTTGTGAAACTTCAAGTAAAAGTATGTAGGGCATGTAGTTCTTATCATGCCATCAAAGGGAATTCTCTATAGAGAGATATAATCCATTGAGTTTTAATTGTATTAAAGGTTTTCCTAATAATATTCCCAATGATATTAGGAAACATTTTCCCAAATTTATAGGGAAAAGTTATGAATCAACTACCAAACACCTGAATGCATTTAGGGATTTGATAGGTGATTTTGAGGTAGATCGTGAGGATGTTGTCATGAAGCTTTTTGGTTAGTTTTTAAAGGAAGATGCTAGAGACTAGTTCTCATATTTACTAGTGTGTTCTATAGATTCATGGGATGACTTCATGATATCATTTATGGAATAATTTGGTGAAAGAATTAGTCCAAGTTTGATAGAAAGAGATTTAGGGAAATCCAATGAGATGAGGATGAGTTGGTTCCTTCCTTTAACCATGGATTTGTGAGAGTAGTAAAACATATTCCTAAACACCTCAGACCTAGTGATGTAGAATGTTTGATTGTATATCTAGGTGAATTTGATAATGAGATAAGTTATTTGATAAGGGATAAGGAACCAAAAAAACTACATCATGCATGTCACATTGCCATGGATATTGAAAATACTATGAAATATTCAAGGATGAGGGGATATATGGTTGCAAGTGCTTGTTGTCCTAATGTACATCATATAAATGGCATAGATAAGGATGAAAGGGATAGTTAGAGTGATGATGTTTTTGATGCCTTATCTTGTTCACTTTAACAACATATTAACCATGTATAGATTCAAGAGGGATTTCAACAAAGTATGAGCAATAATGATTAGGTATTGTTCAAACTATCTAGTATGAAGAGACATGAAGGGGATCATTTACCATATGAATTGTTAGCAAGATTTTTGGATGCCTTGATAGAAATTCCTAAAAGGTTATGACCTAAATATTCAATGAGTATTAACCTATTCTATGACATTTATGAGTCAGATCTTGGTAGTTTTTCCAAGGAATTGAAACTTTGGGATTTTGATCAAATAATTGGTTGGATTAGAATTTCCAAGGGGGCTAGATGTGAATATATGAAAAAAATGATGTCTCGAGATGACAGGGGTGCTCATCCTATTGCTAGATATCAAGGGTTTATCCAAGAAATGGATAAGGATGTTTCAAAAGAAGAATATATATCTAGTAATGTGGATGATGATATTGTCATACTTGCAAGAACTACTGATATACCTTTGAAGGTTGGTGACCAAGATAATGAAAATGAGAATTTTGATTACTCTCTTGAGGAAATTAAATATTTTTGTGAGGTTGACTTGAAGGAATCCTTCTTTCTTGAAGGGTTCAATTGTACAAGTACTCATAAGGTTTTTCCCTCATCAATAGATGAACAAATTCCATATGATAGATTCTTGAAATATAATTTAGTTGTATCAGAGTTGGAATGTCTTGGAAATATGGTAGGTGATGAATTTCAAGATAAGAATGTGTGTGTTCATGATCTTGGGCCTACATTTAGTGTTGAAAACAATGAGATTGCCAATGTTAGTTAGTAGGGTCTTGCTTCTAAGTGCCAAGCAGAAAGGGAATGTAGTAGAAATGGACATGATAGTTTTCAACAAAGAATGTGTTGAAGATATTTGCTTGGCTGAAAATAGGAAATGTTCGAGTTGCAGAAAATCCTGCACATATGAGCCAACAAACATATCGACTAATGGTACACTTGAATACCTTACAATTGATCATATCAATCCAGAATTACTTGATCCATCCTTTGAAACATTTTTTTTCAAGTTGAGAAATGATTGGAAGAAAGGATTGGAGTATATCAATGAACCTGAAACAAAAATATTTTTTGATTCTTGGGATGGTATGAATAATTATCCTTATGGGAATGACCCTGATCTAAATGAAAGTTAAAATGCTATGGGGACTGATGAATCACTTTCTCGAGGAAGTGAAGTATATGGCAGTATAACTGGTTTATATTTCTTTGATGAATGTGAGCACCAATTTGAAAAAGAGCCTATTTATGAAAATTTCCCATTCATCACACAAAGTGAATGTGTGCATGGTGTGGATCAGAAGCTAGATCAGAGCCCTAGAAGGAATGTATATGAGGGTTTCTAGTTTAATGAGAAAAATAAATCTGATATCAGCTTATATGATTATGGTAATTAGGTGGATTATGAATGTTTCATATTCCCTATCTAGTGGGATGGGTATTTAGTGGAATATAATGGTAAGTTGAGTCGGGAAGGATGCTACATTGATCATGTATTTCAATTTATACTTGAATATAGTTCATAGTTGTACATGAATGCAAGTAATAACAATAATTGCAAAAACATGTCCATAATGGTTGATTACAATGGTTACAACATGATCAATTGGTGGGAAATTCATGATAATGTTTTCAGCCTTAGCCTAGTACAGATATTGGAAAACAATGTTTTTGATAGGGGTAAGTACTAGATCTAAGCTTGGGGCATGGGGCACCCAAGTAATGTTGAAGTATGGTAAACTGACACATCATAGGAGGCTTCAAGAATGATGGAGACTGGATCTCTTGGTATGGCCTTGTAACTTATGTAAATATTGTAAATACCTTGTTTTCTTTGGTTTGGTTTTCCTACCTAGTCCTAGAAGGTCCTTGGTTTTTGGTCCTCTATGCTTGTTCTGCTTCACTTGAGATTATGTAATCTCATTGTATTCTAAAGGACCAGATGTCCCCAATTGGAGCCATTGATGGAACCCCTTAAAAAAATTTGGTTCCATTAATGAAACTCTACAAATCTCACTTAGTTTCACATGTCTGCACTTAGGGTTTTTCCCACTTATATTGCCTTGGGATTCTACTGTCAAAATTTCACCCAAGAAGCCCTTAAATCAAAGCCCTCATCAACATTATAATCTATCGTTGACTTCTTATCACCCATTTCTAGTCATCCTAAAGCATCTTGAGTCATTAAAATTCATGGGGTAATAAACCCCTAGTGCCTAGGTCCAAATTATTGTATTTTATATGGTTGAGTGATTGACCGTTTTGGCCTTTACATCCTTTCAAAGTAATATGTTCCAATCCCTTTGAGGCCTTTTATATTTTTTCCTAGGCAATCCCATTTCTAGTAAAAAACATTTGAATACATGCTTAATTATCCCACAATACTGGTTTATAATTTTTGGCCAAACTAGACATTGAACTGAATTTTCTCTAACTAAATCTTCACTTTTGGGCACCTATAGCAGCTAAAGCATGAGGAATTTGAAGATGATGAAAACTAGTGATTTGTGATAGTTTTTTTGTAGTCTAAATATATTTTTTTTCAATTTTTTTGGAATTAGATTGTACTTATTTTTCCATCTCCTTCGAAAACTAGTCTTTTTGAATAAACAACATTTTTAAGGAGTGATGTCATCATATACAACATAACATTTTATCCATGAAGGATAAAATTATAATTTTTTTGAATTTTGATTCGTAACTATGATATCTAGCACTTTCATTTGGTTTCATAGTGTTTTATTGAATATTTTTTCCTTAATCAAGTTTTGAAGTCAAACCAATTACAATTCAAACATAGGAAGATTGTATAAAACATAACCCTTTTTGTATGTATCGATTTTTTTTTTTTTTTTTGGATCAAGGACTCCAATATCTAGTGCACTGATATTTTTCAAGTTTTTGTTTTGGTAATCTGCTATTTTTCTACATGTGTAGAATGGAGAGTTTGGTTTTTGGTGAAAAACCTACACTCACGAGAAATCAAAAATTAATACAATAATAAAATTAAATTTATTTGAAATTATACTTTTTGGGAAGCTTATAATTTAAGGACTACATACTTACAAAAGAAAAAATTTAAATGAATTAATTTGATCCCCCAAAAGGTAAATCAAAAGTGGTTTTTTATCAACATTTTGATAGGTGTAAAGGAGACTCTATTATAGGTATGGTTTAAAACTAGTGGGGTTTTATCCAAGGGGGTTTGATATAAGGTGGTTTGATCAAACCCTCTTCAATTGGAATCCTTTAAATGAAACTTTTCAAGGCTTAAATCATTATATTTTCTAAAAATAGCCGATTTCATCCAAAATCAGGATCTCCTAGAAATTGTAAACCAATATTGTGGGACCACCCCCACTTAAGTCATGTCTACCACTCCCATTCATCGCTCATTGCGAATGGATCTTGAAATGAAAATTTGCATTAGCAATGAGCAATGAGTGGTATATCCTTTGTATCGTGCATTGTGGATAATATTGAGAACTTGTTATTCAAATTAACGATGTGTGATGCTTAAGTTTCTCTTTGTATCATTGGCTTCCTTCATATCATCAATTTCTCTTGGGTCTTGAGTTTCAAATTAGCGATGAGTGATAACATCAGGGATCTTTATACATATTTCTATTGCTCATCGCAGATAGCTATGAGTCGGTCTTCTTCAAATAATCAATGAGCAATGAGGTCACTAGTCAGTATGAGCCATCGTTGTTTTGAAGGAAGTAAATGAATGATGTGTTAGTGACCATGGATGATGCACGTGGCTTGATTTTATTCTATCGCTATTTCTCATCAATCACTAATGTGTTTTAAAATTTGAAACATGAATCAGTGACACGTTATGCATGGTAAATATTACTAAGAGGGATAGTGATCCAATAGTCTAAATTTCATCATGCCAATGCTCTTGTCACTAATTGAACTCTAAAAAGTTGGGGAAAATATGTGACACATGACCGGATGAATATTCTCTTCAATACTAGCTTCTTGTACTTCATGATATAAATGAAAATACATGGACCAGGGTGGCGATGCATGTTAATTTTTAGATTAAGGATTGTAGACACTTAAAAATGACCTAGGCCTACAAGCTCCATTTTTACCACTTCCGTCCTAGCATAATTATGACATTTAATTATGTCTTGGGTCCACATTCGACTATTGATTAAATAATTCATGTCATTTTATACTTCATGATTATTAAATAAATAAATTTTATTTATTTATTAAATATGTCATTAATTGTCTAAAGTCTTCCCTTATTTAAATAAATGTATTAATTTATTTAATTACCTTTCTGCATTTATTTCTTCCTAATTATTAAATAAATAAATTTTATTTATTTATTTAATATGTTACTAATTGTCATAATTTAAATTAATTGATTAATTTATTTAGTTAATTAATCTTATCTACTAAATTAAATAATTATCTTGTCAAAATTAATATTCCTCTCATTTTAAATAAATTAAATTATTTAAAATGTCATCACAATCTTAACTGATAGTCCACTTTGGTAAATAATTGGAAAATCAATTATTTATTATCTCACAAAATCCATAATTTGAATTAATTTAATTCAAAATGGAAACTAATCTTCTTAAAATCAAGTAATCGGGTAGATTATTGATTTTTCAAATCTGATCTTCAGTTCAACTCTTATCTTCTTGATTTTTTGAATCTCACAAATCAGGCAGTCTTTATCTTCTTGATTTTTGAAAATATTTACTTACTAATTAATTATCTCATTTATTCTCCACCGTCGATTCGATTCTCTCAGATAAAATCTCGACCACTCACTTAATGATTTTTCCCTAACCCTAATTAGG
Organism: Sequoia sempervirens; assembly: GCA_007258455.2. Classification (NCBI taxonomy): domain Eukaryota; kingdom Viridiplantae; phylum Streptophyta; class Pinopsida; order Cupressales; family Cupressaceae; genus Sequoia; species Sequoia sempervirens. Next base: position 122,987,350 of record VDFB02105785.1, read on the forward strand.
GATTATCAGATTTAATTTGGGCCTCTGATTTTAGGTCTCCGTCAGAAGTCAATCTCATCCGTCCATTCAAAATGGCACTTTCTATAAAATGCCATTTTTCTCTCATTTTTGGATGACATAGAGACATTACAATTAGAATTTATTATTCTGGCATATTTAGGCATAGGCATTTCACTCATATTTTCATACGAATTAGGCATTTAAAATTTGTTCAAATCTTTCAAAGCTTGGTGTAGGACTTAGACATCAATTTGTAGATTGTTCACATGTCAAATCTAAGGGCAACACATCAACCAACAAGTTAGAAGGTGTTACAAAAGTGAAGCATGGAGGTCTCGACAGTTTTTTGGTATAGTCATTCTTTTGTTTACTTCCCCTGTGTTTTGTAATTGCTTTGGGTTTTTATGATTTACATTGATTTGCTAACCTTATAATGTAATCTAAAAATTACCCTTAGTTACATTGGTGAACCCAACGTTTTGTAGAAAATTTGTGTGTTTTCTTGTTTGTTTTCACTGTTTTACAGGTTATAGCCAAGAACTCATACGAAATCCCATCACCTTCTTTTGAGCACAAAGAAATGGGTGAATAAAATATTTTAAACTTTTTTCTGGGTTTTGTAGATCTCATTTTTAGCTTTCCAGAACTTCAAATGGCTTAACATTTTGTTCAGATTTGAGAAAGTTATGGCCATTTTAGTGATCATAGTTTTTTAAGTTTTAGTTGTTAAAACCCGAATTTTCTTTTGTTTATAACACTTTTGTCTTGCAGGATTTTGCAAAACGTTTTCTAGGTTTTGAAGGTCTATGTGTTAGCTTTCCATAGATATCTAGCTTTAAAATTTCCTTAAGTTTTGAGAAAGTTATCATTGTTTTAATTTGTTGTTGTCATTAAATTTTTATTTATTTTTGGTTACTAATCTTTGTTGGCAGCATTTGGCGGTTACTTTTTGTGGGTCAAAGGTAAAAATTTAAACTTCTAACTTGTGGTCTTGCAGGTTCGAATGTCAAAGAATAAACACTAAAAAATTGTGTCTGTATTTTTCTTAGATTAGTACACACTTACTTTAAGTGCAATTAAAAATAACAATGTCTTCTAATTTGCATGACTGTGTTTGCAAAATGGTAGGTGAGTATGCTCTCACCTTGTGAAAACTCAGTGATAAAAAAACCAAACCCATTCTCTCTTTTTTTTATTACCCTCACGACTTAGTAATCGAAGCATCCTCTCCCCTTGCACTTTCGAGCAATCCTGGATGTAAGAGAAACAGTTACTAACTCTAGAACTTGGGCCTGTTCTGGTGGGAAAAAGTACTCACCCCAGGATGACTCAGATCGGTAGCACCCTGACACCAAGGGACTTCTAGCCGGTATACAAAAGTGGATTCTTGGGGAAAACCCAAGAATCATGCGTGTGGTTTCGACAAGATGGATCTGAAAGGGGACTCTCACTGCATGGATCATGCTCCACGAACAGAATTCCCGAATTAAAAACCAATTGTTTTAGTGTCCAACTGTAATATTGGTCGTTGCTTGATATAGTGCAGGGTACAATATCATGCCCAAAGACACTCACTACTGATCCCCTTGAGTAGAGATAACAGTTCTTGGGAATTCATTACCTAAAGAATCTGAATTTGGTATGCTCGAATGATGTTAATGAGCCGTGGAGGGGAGTCAATGCCACCAAAATTCTAAGCTATCTGCTCTCGAGAAGGAAAGGTGTTTATCACCAATCCAGGGTATATCGGTGGGCTATATCAAGTATATAAACCCTTGGCCTATTATCCTTTTAGGATTGTACTTGTCTTATGTGCGCTCGCTTACACTAAAAAATCATGCTTGCCAAGTATTTTCTAGATTTTCAAACAATATACACAACATTCAAAAATATGGACTGAAACAATTGACCTTAGACAACTCAGAATTTTCAACAAAACATCAAAAAACAATCTCAGTCCTCATTTTGAACTTAGACTTTGCATTGTTCATCTTAGTCATCATTTTGAACCTAGACCTTGCATTTATAACATTAATTCCTTAGTCAAACATCATCATCTTAGTCCTTAGTCAAAATTTTGGCTTTGACCACCTTGTCATCTTACATCAATCATTTCCTTAGACAAACGTTATCATCACCTAGTCATCCTAGTTGACATTTTAGGAAACATAGTCTTGCATTTTCATCCTTATCAAAAATCCAAAAAACATAGGTTGTCATCATCCTCACATTTAGTTGTCATTCTTGTCATCCTTATCTGAGCAATCCCTTTTTATTGTTGAGACTAGGCTTCAAAGACAAAGAGGACAAATGGAAAACTTTGGACAAGATTTCAATCCCAACATCGATAATAACACTTATGACACAAACCAACATTGGACTTTTTCTGACCCATCTCACAACATGAACATTCAATCTTCCATGAACATGCCATCTTCATCATGAAACCCTTCTAAACCATTCATACAAAGAGACCAAAATGGACGAGTATATGTAGAAGACTTAGAAGTTGCAGTGCAAAATCCTGATATAGTCTCCTTCATAGAAAACTAGGTCTTATGTGACCCTCAAAGGTATCTAGCCATGCTTTTGGACCAAGGGGCTAAGTTACCACAAGGATTTGACATAAATAATTTTCCACCTCCATTCGTCTACCCTCACCATCAATTGTCACTTAACATAAATCCTGCCATTAATTCACAACACATGTCTAGTTATCACCCTTATCCTAACTTTGACAAGGGAAACCAACTATCCACTAGTCCATACCAAGTCTCCACGTCACATGCTAGTCCTTCACCTATCAATCCCATCCAAGTCTACATGCCTTATCAACCATCTACCAACTCATATCAAGTTGCCACATCATACCATACCGATCCAGTCCAAGTCTCCAAGTCCTATTTCAATCAACCCTACACCAATCCAGTCAAAGACTCCATGTCATCTCTAGTCCAAGACTCCATGTAATATCCTAGTTCTTCACATACTAGTCCAATGCAAGTACCCATGTCATATCCTAGTCCATCATTCATTAATCCTTTTCAAATCACCCCCTCACAAGCTACATCTAGTCAATAAAATTATGTCATTACTCAAAGCCAAATCCCATTTCATAAACTTGAGGATACATGTCAAAATGAAAGCCCAAAGCATGACCTTATAGTGTCACCCTCATGTCAAGAACAAGGTAGTACATCCCATGACCCTATCTTTCAGTCCATCCATGAAGTCCTTCAAGACACTCATGACATTCAAAACACACCTCTCCTTAACAATGACTCTATTTCTGACTGTATCATCCAGGACAACCCCATCTTTAACCAAGACCCCATCATTGACCAGAAGCCCAAATCCATGACAACCCCATCTTCGACCAAGACCCTACCATTGACCAAGAAGTCCAAAATGATCCACTCCTTGACCTTTACACCATTCATGATCAAACACTTTCTGACCTTATAAAGGCCTCGACTATTTACACTTCCCACGATGAGACACTTGCCTCCATGGGACACATAGACGATATTCCTCCAACAAAAGAATCTTCCATGCTTGCATATGATCAAGTTATAGCTAAAATCATTGGACTCTATGACACTAAACATAATGATGGGTTCGACATTTCCTTGGAAGCACCAACAAAATCATCTAAACTTGACATGTCACACGATCAAACCAAAAATATCAGTTAGGAATATGTCCAACATGACAATGAAGCTAAGACACTTTATCAACTAGGGTCATCTATCTTTGTCAGAGTAGGCTTTCTTGCAGACAAAAATATTACAAGTGACAGTATCCACAAACCTAATGATGGGTTAGCATCTTTCTTTCAAAACAACAAATACCCCATTGCAAATAGAATCTGCCAAAGCATGCAATATCAAGGCAAAGGACTAGGCATACATGAACAAGGCATTCAAGAACCAATACAGCTCTAGGAAAATTACAGACATCAAGGTCTTGTCTATTCCTTAGTCTTAGTTAGTAAATCAAATGATGTCAGTGGTACCTCCTCGATATTGGGGGCAACTTTGTCAGATACAAATGTCAAAATGGAATCCATGAGAAATCCTTCTCATAATATTGCTGCCAACACCCCATCCACCCACACCATAAACCGTCATTCTATCATGAATCAACCTCTCCTTTGGGACCAAAAAAACAAAAAGTCTTACAAAGTCAAAAATAAAATGTCAAATGCCATTGAATCAGACAAAAAGACAAGCAAACAAATGAAATTAAAATGGATCCAAAAGAAAAATGGATCAATCAAAGAAAATATGTCAAAAGAAAAATTCAATCACAATGTGGAGTCACAAAACAAGATGACTCCCACATACAACAAATGTCCACCTCCTTCAAAATGGTCATCAAGCAAGGTATATAAAAGTGTTGGTTCCAAACACCATCTTTCCAAAATCTGTCATCCACCATCCCAAGTTTCGAAAATAAAAAGTCATTCATCCAAATGTCCAAACAATCTTTCCACATCTACCATCATTCATCATAGCCCTACATCTCGTCTAAATTCCAATGATCCCATATCACAAATTTGTCACATCTTGGTAGCAACTCTTTACCGCAAGGACTCTCATGGAACTCTATCACGATGTGTGTATTCTGATAAGGCCAACTCTAGCATTAGAAAGGACCACAATGACATTGATCAGTTGTATACAAGCATTATGATCTTGACAAGACAACTACTGCAGACAAGACATTATTGGCATATCATGGCACCCGTCTCTACATCGGCACCATCAATGGATTTAGAATAGTCAGTGGTCATCTAAAGCATCCAAGCTATCCATAAAATCAGAAATACAAAAAAATTGAAAAATATAAAACATCGTCACCCTGATGAAAACCTAGAAAATAGGCGTCATGGTGACACCAGAAAAATTAAAAAGTCAAGACAATAGTAAGGAGAAAAATTTCATCCAATGGTTAAAACCTAGCAAACAGGCGCCCTAGATAAGTACCATGATGAAAACCTAGAAAATAGGCGTCATGTGTAAAATAAATTTTCTATGTGGACTTTTATACTTGGGGGAAAGTCGTCTCATCTCCTAGACCTTCCTCTTGACATTGGCATCCAACCATTTGATCCATATCATTTCCATTCACTTTCCCACCTATCTTGGTCTTGACATAAAATTGGCACACATAAATCATGCTTTGGGAAAAATCTTGACATGTCTATCCTTCAGTCATACACAATTCATGAAACATCATGTCATTGACCATCATCGTCTTATTGTCCTTATACAACATAGTCCTTGAAAATCATATGACAATTCTCTTAGTCTCATGTCTCCCATCCTTTACCAAGGCCACCCCCTATCCTTTCATGTCTATCACTTGTCTTGGCTTTCCCCTTGTCAAATGATCTAAGGATACTCCATCATCCCATCTAGCCCTAACCAAGTCATTCCAAATGCAACGAGTCTAATCCATACAAGCACATTATCCAAAATTTTACTTGACTACATTCTTGGCCCAACTGTAGACCTCCATACTTTCTTCACATTATCATCATTGTCCTCATGTTGTTTTGGGATGCGTCCTTCCCAAGTCAAACAACATTGTCATCACCTATCAATTGGTATTCAGCTTGACTAGGGGCACAATCATGTTTTTCCTTGGATTCTCATATGTAGGCATCAGTCGTATGCATTTGTCATGATCCTCTTAAACATCAAAATCCAAAAAAAATCACAAAATGGCAAAAAGACCAAAAACATCATAAAACATCCTGAAGAAGACCAAAAACATCATAAAATGTCCTGAAGAAAGACCAAAAACATCATAAAATGTCCTGAAGAAAGAACTAAAAATCATAAAACATCTTGAATAAAAACACAAAAACATCCAAATCAATGTCAAAATCCTAAAAATGGAGTCAAAGTCAGTCATGTCAGTCAGTCCCTATCATTGTCGAACTACGTTGTCTCTACGTATTTGCTATGTAGGGAAGGCCATCAGTTGATGAGTCCCCGAGACATTAGGTCAGCCCTTTTAGGTTGGTCCAAATAAAATCATGGCATTTATCATAATCGTCACATCAGTCAAATAAGTCAGACATAGTCAAACTCAAACACAAGACAGTCATTTGAAACGTCAATGTCAAAATTGGTCAAAATCAGACAGCACAGTCTAGTCAATCATACAGTGAACATTAGTCAACTTGCCAAAACAAGTCAAAACAATGTCAGTCTCATCACTCTTTGGTCCTCTTCAAGATGTGTCCTTCTTGGATTTGGACCTCATCAAAATTTCCTTTGCCTTTTTCAGGATGTGTCCTTCCTGACAATAGGCCCTGTCAAACTGTCAACACCATCAAATTAGAAAAACTCTTAAATTATCAAAACTATCAAACCGACAAGAAATCAATCTTTGGCAAACATTGGAAAACAAAATAAAATGGTTGTTAATCTTTCTGGTCTATCTTGTCTTATCTTTTGACTATCTTGGCCATTTTGTCTTATATTTTTACTGTCTTGTCTTTTTGGTCATGTTACTAGCTACCTTGAGGATGTCCCATGAAGGATTTAGAGGTACGATGATGTCTCCTAGCCTATTTTATTTTCTTTGACTGTTGTCTGCTGATTGTCTTGACAAAAAGACTGGGGCAACTTCCCCCTTAGTATGAGTTAGGACATTCCTTGTCTGTGACTAACTGTTTTTCAAGTGGATGACCTTGCACACCTTGGTCTACGTCATACCATGGTGTGTGTTGTCCATTTGTGTCATTTTTACTACCCAATGATGATTACGAGCAATAAATATTAAAGTCCTATGGCAATTTTTTGAAGGATTTGGTCTAGGAACTAAAATGCATCTCTTTTAGTCATGCAATCTTCTCTCACCCATCTCATATAGGCATTGCATCCATATCATCATCCATATCTTTTGCACTAACATTTCTTTGTCTCTTCATATTCTAGTCTTCTTATCAATTTCGAGAGCACACCCATGTTCTTCAAACCTGTCTGTCCTCTCGAGGGGGCATACCACTACCCTCCTCATCATTCTTCCTCATCTTATCTTGCACTGGGGCATATTTTTGACTTTTTTTCCTCGTCACAATGTGACATGCTACATTATGACAAAGAGGGGCAAAATGTAGACACTTAAAAATGACCTTGGCCTGCAAGCTCCATTTTTACCACTTCCATCCTAGCATAATTATGACATTTAATTATGTCTTGGGTCCACATTCGACTATTGATTAAATAATTCATAATTATTTAATTAATTCATGTCATTTTATTCTTCATGATTATTAAATAAATAAATTTAATTTATTTATTAAATGCCATTAATTGTCTAAAGTCTTCCCTTAATTAAATAAATGTATTAATTTATTTAATTACCTCTCTGCATTTATTTCTTCCTGATTATTAAATAAATAAATTTTATTTATTTATTTAATATGTTACTAATTGTCAATTAAATTAATCGATTAATTTATTTAGTTAATTAATCTTATCTACTAAATTAAATAATTATCTTGTCAAAATTAATATTCCTCTCATTTTAAATAAATTAAATTATTTAAAATGTCATCACAATCTTAACTGACAGTCCACTTTGGTAAATAATTGGAAAATCAATTATTTATTATCTCAAAAAATCCATAATTTGAATTAATTTAATTCAAAATGGAAACTAATCTTCTTAAAATCAAGTAATTAGGTAGATTATTGATTTTTCAAATCTGATCTTTAGTTCAACTCTTATCTTCTTGATTTTTCGAATATCACAAATCAGTCAGTCTTTATCTTCTTGATTTTTGAAAATATTTACTTACTAATTAATTATATCATTTATTCTCCACTGCCGATTTGATTCTCTCAGATAAAATCTCGACCACTCACTTAAGGATTTTTCCCTAACCCCGATTAGGGATTATCAAATTTAATCTGGGCCTCTGATTTTAGGTCTTTTTCAGAAGTCAATCTCATCCATCCATTCAAAATGACACTTTCTATAAAATGCCATTTTCCTCTCATTTTTGGATTGCACAAAGACATTACAATTAGACTTTATTATTCTAGCATATTTAGGCATAGGCATTTCACTCGTATTCTCATAGGAATTAGGCATTTAGACTTTGTTCAAATCCTTCAAAGCTTGGTGTAGGACTTAGACATCAATTTGCAGATTGTTTGCATGCCAAATCTGAGGGCAACACATCAACCAACAAGTTAGAAGGTGTTACAAAAGTGAAGCATGGAGGTCTCAATGGTTTTCTGGTATAATCATTCTTTTATTTACTTCCCTTTTGTTTTGTAATTGCTTTGGGTTTTTATGATTTACATTGATTTGTTAACCTTATAATATAATCTAAAAATTACCCTTAGTTACAAGGATGACTACTAAGGTTAAGGGTAAACATGGAATCTTTTTGATTTAGTATCACTATTTTTGAGGCAAGCTGTAAAACCTAGAAATGATGCTTGAGGATCGCCACTAATAGTGTTTTACATCCAAAAAGATTAATAGTTTAGATTCAAATATGATTGGCTAAGTTTTCTGATTGCTCGCGCAAAGTTCTCTTCAATCATTAATTCTGACACACTCTGAATTTCCTACTTAATGCAAATTGCTTATTGTTTCATTTCACCATTTGTAGTCTTCATGAATTGAGAAGTGTGAGCCAAAGTGGAAGTGTGCAAGTCTTGGGTTTTTAATTGCAAAAGTATTGAAGTATTGTATCCTAGGTGAGTTGTTCTTTCATATGAGCTATGTTTGATTCACGCATTGGTTTCTTTGGGAGTTTCATATTGTTGGGGTGGTGATATTTTTAATTTACTATAATTTTCACTGGGGCTGGTTGAATTGTTTTAGTTTATGGGTTATCTTTTCTACAAGTTCATTTCAGGAGCCTAAACTAGTGAGCCTTCTTATAATTGAAAATTTTCTAGTCTTTACCCTAACTCTTGTGAAAATGGGCAAGTCAGGTGTGTCTATTTAGCCAACTTGGAGGTCCAAGGGACTCAGTTTGTTTGAATCTCAAGAGGTCCCTAGGACATCCACAACACCAAAGGGAAAGAGAAGTTCCTATGGTAAGAATAAGAAGACTATTGTCAAAATCATGTATAATTTAAGATGTAGGACCATTTCAAAATAACCGGTCAAGTTTGAAGGGAAGGAATCTGTTGAGCTTGTGAAGAAATATAAGAGAAACAATTATCATAAGGCCTACCTAGGGAGACACAATTCTCCCATGTTGGTTTTAGATAGACCTTTAGATGGTAGAGGTGATACTAACCCAGAGTAAAGGCATTATCTTCTTTCCCTGGTTCCATATGATGACTTTGACAAGGAAGGAGTGATGGCCCCTCTAGTTTCATCATGAAAAAGGAGTGGGAAAGTATAATCTAATGATGATGACCAAGAGTAGTGTCCCTTCCCTATTTTTGTTTTTGATGACACCATTTCCACTATACAAAAATTATTCTCCTTAGCATATCTATCATTTTTTTGTTTTTAGTGCTAATGTGGAAGTGTTTGACCTAGTGTTTGGTGGATTTGATGAACCCGTGTCTTCGATGTCAAGTATTCCTCTTCTAGATAGTATATTAGTTTTTCCTTTGGTTGTTAGTGGAGAATCTTATTTTTTCAATAATGACAAGGTGTTTTGGTGCTACTACGACAATGAACTATGCTTTTTGGAGGGATGGTTGGTCTGCTACAACCATATTGCATGCAATTTTGTTTTTGATTTTCCATTTTTTATAAATGATTACACATAACTAACTGGGAAATATCCCAAATTCAAATTAAATGGGTATGAAATGAAATGTAATTTTAATTCAGCTTGTTGCTTGTTGCTCCCTTGTTATGTAAAAGTGTGGATCTCAAGGTTGATTATAGGGGTTGGAGTTTGGAGTCTCAAAAGGGTCTAGGTGAAAAAGCTAAGCTCATATAGGAGCAAATTGTAAATAGATGAACTAATGAATATATTAGGAATAAGTTTAGGGTATGAGTCATAATGTAATGATCTTAAAGTGATTTTACAATAGCAATAGTAATAGAAGTATTAGTTCTAAAATATATGCTCAATTGTGTAAATTTCTCTCAAATTATGAATGAAATAGTTAATGATCTTTTTATTTATCTTCAATTGTTCAAATTGAATCAATGAGTTTATTTCTACTTCAATTCAAAGAATTGATTTAATGCTTAAATAAGGTCTTGGGTTTGTGGGGAAAGGATATAGGATTTGGTAAGTATTTATGTTTTAAACATAGTGAGTGGAGTACTACAAGGTAGTATAACAATAATCCATCAATTACTGTGTTAAATTTCTAAGGTATTACTAAAAATTATAAATATGACTCCATTATCCCAATAGATGAGGCACTAGTCTTTCCATTAGGCTATCTTAGGGCATGTGCAAGATCATGATGAGCCAAAAAGTGATGATATGATGGGTATGTGTAGGGTATGTGGTTGACGACTTTTTTTTATAAAAAATGATGAAATGAAAAGGATTTATAAAGGAGATTATCAACTTTCAACCAATATAAATTATGCTTTACTTTGAATTTAATAAATAATTATTATTCATTTTCTATTTGAATTACAACTAAAGTCTTGATTAATAGGTTGATTGAAAAAAATCTATAGCTTCAAACAGTATCACATTTTTTGAATTTGAAACATGCATCACATTCTATGCTTTACATACTATAAGATTAAAAAAAAATGAATTTCATGATTTTTTGACCAAGTTAAGGTGGTCAGACATACAAGTTTTTATATTTTCAAAAATTTGTAATAAAAAAAATCATAATTAATTATTTTCTTGGAAAAAAATTACAAAAAAATATGCATCACATCGAGATATGATTCCTCTACTTATATCTAAAATCTTATAAAATAATATTATCATTTAAATATGGTTATGGTGGTCAAGCAGACACCTACTTTTTTATTTTTTCCCTAAAATTTAAGTGCTACTACATTGAAATTTCAAATTTTCACCAAATAGATTTTTTTTAAATAAACCTAGTAGTTTAGAAACTACATTAAATTTGCTACAAATTCTATTCTTACATATTTTTTAAATAATATAGATAACTTATTCATTTTTTTTACGTCAAATTGCCTAACTTTTATTTTTCTAAATTTTCATCGCCACTTAAGGGCCTATTTTTCCATGATGATCCTGCACGTACCCCTTAGAAATAAGTGAGTTAGTAATGCACTAGACCAAAGGGATTGAAATTAAAATGAAAATAAATTAATACACCTTCAATCATAATGTCCCAATTTGAAGTACCCTTTTATTCCTTGAAATATATAGTAACTTGTTTAAAGTTCAGCCAAACCTTTGATTAATGATGTCTATTTTGCATTTATATGAATCTCTCTATCTGTAGAAATATTCTTGACCAAATGAATATCACATGAGAATAATTAGGATTACCCTCTTGGGTTTCACAGAGCCCAAAGTGAAGAAGTAAGGACCTTATAATCTTTACTTGTGTGATGGCCAATCCTTACCCTTGTTAATTATTGGATTTTGGAAAATTTGTAGGCAAGTGGTAAGATTAAGTTTGGTTCATAAAAACTAACCAATAATATATAAATTGAAAAATACATTATATGGATTGAAGAAAGCTCTGAGAGCTTGGTATGCAAGATAAAACATATATTTAATATAGTAAGGATTCAATAAACGCACCATAGATAGTAATCTTTACTTCAAAATTGAGGAGCAAAAAATATTGATAGTGGTTGTGTATGTCGATGACATTATCTTTAGAGGCAATGAAGCTATGTGTAAGAATTTTTTTGAATAGATGCAAAAAGAGTTTGAGATGTCAATGTTTGGGGAGATGAATTTCTTCCTTAGGAAACAAATAAATCAAATAGATAAGGGGATTATCATTTCACAGTCAAAGAATGTCAAAAATATGTTGAAGAAGTTTGGAATGGATGACCCCAAAATAGTATGCACTCTTATGGTGACTAGTTGAAAATTAAGCAAAGATGATGATTCAGCTAAGTCTAATCAAAGCAAATATAGATCTATGATTGGTGGACTTCTATATCTAATTTCTACTAGATCAAATATCATGCATGCATTTTGTCTTATGGATAAATTTAAAGAAGATCCTAAAGAGACACATGTTGCAATTGTCAAAAGGATATTCAGATATTTAAGAGGAACTTCAGATTATGGCTTATGGTATCCTAATGATGTTGATTTCACATTAAGTGCTTATACAGATGTAGATTGGGCTATTTTTGTTGATGATAGGAAAAGTATAAGTGTTGGTGCATTCTTTCTTAGATGTAGATTGGTATCATGGTTAAGTAAGAAGCACTATTTAGTTTCTTTATCTACTGTAGAGGCTTAGTATATTATAGCAGCATCTTGTTGCACAAAAGTGTTGTGGATGATACATACATTGAAGGATATCAAATTAATGTATGATGAGCTTATATATATATATATTGTGATAATATAAGTGAAATTAACATTTCAAAGAATCTAGTGATCTATTCAAGGAAAAGCATATATCAATTAGGTATAAATTTCAAAAAAGAGAAGGTTGTGGAGAATGAAGTGAATCTTGAATATTTACCTACAAAGGATCATATTGTTGAAATATTTACTAAGGCTATTCATAAGGATGCTTTTGAGTATATTCAAGAGAAGTTGGGGGTTATTCCCACTCATTCTCTAAAATAGATACATATGGAGATGCATTATTCTAGTGGATCTATAGATTCATCTCTTTTTTGGACAAATTTTGGTGGCTACGTCTTAGGGGGAGTAGGTAGTCTCATGTGTTGTTATTTTGTAGAGTTTTTTATTTAGTTGAATTCAATCCTAAGGTGGAGTATTCAGAGAAATTATCTTGGTTCAGTTTCAAAGGGGGAGAAACAATGAATTTTTTTTTATCCTTTTCAATTGATGTCAAAGGGGGAGAAATAATCATGTTAAAAAAAATTATCTACACAAGAGGAGAGAAAAGGAAATCATAAGAAAGTGTGTTTGGAGTCATTGTGTTGTCTTTGATGGTTTTTTGCATCATGTGTTTCCATCAATGATAGAGGGGTAGATTGCTAAAAGTAGGATGGTGTTGTTATTGATGTCAACTATGTGTTGATGAAGTGTATTGCATTATGAAGATTTTGAGGATATGAAGGTTCTTGTAGGATATGCATGTATAGTGGAGACATTGAGGAAGTGTTGTGAGTACATGGAGTTTTCTTTGTGTTGTATTGTCTGGATATGTGTTATAATGAAGTAATGTGTTGAGGTGATGTCTTTGGTACTTGGTTTCCTTGTGCTTTTGAGAAAATTTGATAAACAGAGAAAATAATGTTGTGCAAGTGTTCAAAACATGCTTTAAGATGTGCTCCAAATTTCTTCTATGTTGATGATATGCCTATGCAAATTTGATATGTTTCTCAAGGTTTTCATTAGTTTATATGTTCATAATTTAGGTTTCTAGATCATTGTGCAAAGTGAGATATATTCACCAGTGTGTGAACTAGTTTTTCAGTGTTATTTTCAATTGACTAGGAGAAATGTATGTGTTCTTGTGTTTCTCCATAGTTTGGATTTAGGTTGTGCAGATTTGGGAAGTTGCTTATATAATATTTGTGTAGTATAGGAAAATGTATCCCTTTTCATTTTCACACTTGTTTGGGCCCTCCCTACTAAAATTGGGCTTCTTTATGCTTTATTTGGTCAAACTTTCCATCCACAAGCCTTAATTTTAATGCATCTTTCCAAGGATAATACTAACACATATGTAATGACCAATCATAATTTAGTGATTTGGATTGTATGTCCCAAATTTATTGATCTAGGACTCATATGCCACCTTGGGCATATGGGTTCCACCTAAGTTTCAGGGCCTGGTCCTAAATTTAACATAAAACTAAACATTTCTTGAAAAATGTGTCCCAAGCATAGCCTACTAGAACTCATATGCCACAACTGGTGTATGAATCCCGCTCAGCTTAGACCTATTTTGAATTTAAATTCTTAGTAGGATTTTATTCTCTTAGATCTGATGTCGACTTGTAGTGTTGTGATTTTTAGAAATTTGGCATAAACAAGTATAAATACAAGCTTATTTGACATAGTTTCTCCTAGAATGTTTTGAGATCAAGCATTGTAGAATTCAAGAGCATTATAAAGAATTCAAGAGAATTCAAGAGTGATTATCAACCATTTTTAAGCATTATTCAAGTTTCAAGTAGCATGTCAAAGTCGTCATGCATCATGTTTTTTTTTAGCTAGCATTTCTGATGTAGGGTTTTATGATTCAAGCAAGAATTCAATTCAAGATCCATAACATTCAAGCAAGAGTCAAGATCCACATTCATGCTAGCCATTACTTACAAAATTTAAGCCTTTTCAAGGATTTGGTGAGTTGCAACATTGCATATTTGTTCATTCATCATTCCTCCATTATATTTGTATTCATTTCAATGTTTGATTAACCAAATGGGGTTTGACCAAGGAAAAACCCTATCCACTAACAGAAAAACATTTTTACCTCTTTTTGATGTGTGATTGCAGATCTAGGTGGTTTAAGTTGAAGAACCATTGAAGAGAAAGTTTGAAGAAAGTTGTCAATTTGTCAAAATTCTCATCTACATTGCAAGATGACAAAAAGACACCTATAGGTTGCAATTCAGTGTTTCCAAATTAGAGATTTGGTAGGAGAGAAGCTACAGGAAATCACTAGAGGATACCAAATTTTTAGATTAACCCTAATATTGGGACTAGATCTCCTCTTGTGGTGTATGAGCCAGTATACCTAATTTTAGACATTTCTAGCAAATCCTGACTTGCCAGTTCTAGATTCCAATTTTTGTCAGAAATCCTAAATTGGAACCAAATCACCCCTACTGGTGTATGAGTCCTAGTGTTGGTGAATTTTCCAATGCACATAAAGGAAATTCTAAGGAATATCCAATTGCTATGTTCAAAAATCCTGAAAAGGATTGGCCAACGAACAAGATCTAGGCAAAGATTGAGATCTTCTGCACTTTAGGCTCTGTGGGGCCAAGAAGGGTGTTCCTATTGGTGTTCATTTGGATTGTACTTCACAAAAAAAATCATTTTCATAGATTAACTTGAATGAAGGATAATTGTGCAATAATTACTATGAAATTGGCTTGACTCTAAGTAACTTGCCACCCATTCATCAAAAGATGTTTCTCCTGATAATGGACACAAAATTTGTACAAAGATTTATGAAATTTGAAGTGCATTTAAATTATGACTTTAGGTTGGTCATCATACAACTATTTAATTAACCATTTAGGTGAATTTTTAAGGAACATACTAGTGCCTTACTAAATTGGGAAATGGAGTCACATATACAAGCATCAGTAATGCAGAAAATGACTTTAAAATTTAATAGGATGAACTACCCTCATAACAAATTTGCATTATGGAGCTCAGTATTTTTGATACAAAATTGATTATCAAATCCTCTACAAATAATTGTAAATCTATTACTCTATTTAAGCATTTAACCGATTACTTGAATCAAAGCATACAATAGAAACATACATTTGAATAGATGTTCAACGAAGAATGAAAATATTATTAATATTTCACTCAAAATTCACTCAAATCCACACAAGGAGAGAATATATATATCAGAATTATACTTTCATTCATGCTTATCAGCCAAATTTGTAAAATAATTTAAGATACCATGCACATGTTTCTTCTAGATAACATTTTTTTATCTATCCTCCTGCAAGTGAGCCCTGAATTCCCTTTTATAAAATAAGAAAGCAACTAGCTTCAGGCTCAAATGTAGTTTCATTACAAATTTCATTTCATCCAAAATTTCATCTACATTTACTTCACATTTCAAACTTCCCCATGTGTTGAATCTGCAAGAGTAGGGTGGAAACGGGGAAAGCCAAAATTGTAACCGCCATCAGAAAAGGGAAATGCAAAGTGCCACCAAAATTCCCTTTGTCGCCATCCACGTTGCAATGAACCAAGCATCTATAATGCCATGAGGGCACACAATCAATGTTCAACACCAAAATGTGCAACACATGAAAAAAAAAGACCACCACCACAACAAACATTATCAACACAAAAATTTCACATCCCACACACAACAAATTTTCATTCACTAGCCACCCTACCTTTACCAATGCCCATACCATGATATACATGCTCACTCCAAGTCATTGCAAGAGGAGGAGAGGAAACCTACACTTCTTCCTCTTTCTTTTCCTTTCCCAACACAGTGCCAGTCTGCCCACTTAGAGTTATAACTACCAATTGCAAGACTGGTATTACCTCTTGACCTAGGGGTAGACCATGACTCAAGAGTGTGAGGTACCAAAAATAGTTTGAATTAGTCTCTGTTTCACTAGCACACAAGTTTCTTGTAAGGTCAATGGGTGATTTTTGGCATCTGAAGGAGCCATGCCCATACCTTATCTTCCTCTCTACTCTAGTAGTAGACCACACTGGCTACTAGCCCTTGTCGTCTTCTTTCTCCACCGTCGTACTTTAGAATTGTAATCTACGAATACACCTTATGGGTGCATGTTTAGACTTGCCAATAGGAATGTTATTCTCCATGGTCAAGAAAAATTGTGATATACTAGAGCTAGGATTTTTAGAGCTCAAGCAAGTAGACCTCCTCACTAGTTCACTCATTTCTTATCTATCAATTGCTCAAACCTACCTTGCCTTAATCAAGAAAAATCAAACTTCTAAGTGTGAATGACACAAATAGAAGATATTCCCTCTATATTTATCGTGTGAATCAATGGAATCCACAATCAATGTTCAACACGCATGCGTTACTCAAGCAACACATTGGAAGATGTACTATCACCATTTAATTCCCCATTTGCATGGAAATCCATAGACCACTCTTCATGATTACCATCATTTGCGTCTCCACATGAATTGAGATCAACTCGATCAATCTATAGAATGTTGGCCATTAATGTGATTACATAGATTAAAACAACCATCACGTGTTGTTTACCAACTTTGAATACTACCCATCAATCCTCTTCATTGGTGATTGATCAAATGGTTGGCCTTCATTTGACTACTTTCTACTTCCAGTAGTGCTTCACTGAAGTGTTCATGGCCAATAGTATCCATCCATGTCAGATGACATCTTCACAGTGTGCAAACTTCATAAATTGAGTAGATAGGGTTATGTGTTGAAATCTTGCTTATCTCGCTAGTTTTAACCATTGTTCATTTTCATCTAGTGAGCTAGCAGGGAATGGTGAATATCGTTCCATAGATTTCATCTTTGTTTTTCATTGAATATTCTCATCCATGGGAGAGGTAGTGGGGAGTGGGTCCTACAATTGTACAAGGACACATTTTCGCTTTTCACCAACCTCGTTGCATTTATCCTGTTGGCACTTAATTCCCGTAAGTTGGCAGGGTATGACTCAAATCTCCTCCCGGATCCTTGAATCTTGAAACTTTCACTTCATGTAATGTTAGAATTTAATGGATAGGACTTGGTCTAGCTGATAGCGATATGACCACTAGGGTTTATGACTTAATCTGAAGTCCTCTAGTTAAAAATTAAAAATTAGACTTAGGAAAAAGGCTTAAGGTGATGGGAAAAATTGGTGACCGATGCTTTGGGCTAACGAGGCTGGTAAAATGGCGTGTAATGTGGCTCAAGGAATAACTTAAGAGATTGGTGACCGATGAGGTAGGTCAACCTACAATTATAACGCTTGCATATTCATGTGAATAAAACCCTAGTCTTCAATAGGGACAAGGGTTTTAAAATGGAGACTAAACCCATGGAGGAAAAGATAAAATTACTCAAAATTTTATAAGCTCCATCAACGGCTCATGCTCATGGATGCCCTTAGTGGGCATGGTGAGAAAAAAATCTTCAGTTGAAGCAAACCAGGGTACAAGGCCAAAAACCAAGGAACTCGCCTAGACTAGGCAAGCAGACTCAACAGGAAGCAAACAAACTAGACCAACATATATACACTACTTATAGAATGTACATTGTGAATTATTTTACAAGAAAGAGGCCCCAGGACCCCAAAATTCAGGGATAATTCTTTCATCTATCAAATATTGTAGCTTGTTTACTCTACAATAAATGCACATGAGTAGTATGTAACTTCAAATCATTAGTACCATTATGATTAACACTACCTATGCTACTCAAATATACATTTCCAAATTTGTTCCTTTCCATTATAGGCTCCTCAAGTTGAATCAAGAAGGTGAATCCTTCATATTCCACATTGTCATGAGGTATATAATCATTTTCAATCTACTCCTCAAACTTGAAAGCCTCATAGACACTCTGGCTCAAATATGGCTAGTCCTTTATGAATTCAGGAAAGAAAGCATGAACAAGTCCATTATCAACATGCTTACCACAAGCGTTAACCCTAGGAGGTGAAAGAAGTTCCATAATCAAATCTTTCAGATAAGGAGTACCTACAAAGAACTCTGTTGTAGCCTCATACTGCCCTGTATCATTCTCATAATCACCTGTGTCTTTGGATTTCCCTTTATCTAGATGAAAAGGTACTAAAATATCTACACACTCTGTAGAATCATCAAATAATTCCTCCTTCTCAACACAGGGTTGTGCTACTGGAATATCCATGCAATCAAGCGGGACATGGATAATTGGCATCTTAGTATTCTTTTCAAGTATACAATTCTCCACCAGGGGAACGATATTGCAATCATGTGCATCCTTATGGATATTCTCACTATATCTATATTTGACACCATGTTTGGGAGCTTCTTTATGGATTTTTTCATCCCCACACATTCCATGTAGTTTGGAACTTAGCAAGTTAGAATTGACATCTTTATTGATAGAACTATTAACAACAACACCATTCTGACCTTTACATGACCCATCCACAACATGCCCACTGATGTTACTTGTTAGATACTCACTTGAGGTATCTTCAAAGAGAGGATTGCTCCTACACCAATAAGAATTTTCATTTGCAACTTCATCATCCAAAACATCTTCAACAAATAAAAAAAAATTCCATGCATTAATTGGATGTATCTCATCATCTTTAAAATCAGGATGCCAAAAATCTAGATTATCAGTGCAATCAAGATTAGTGAAGTCATTTGAAGAACATATAGAAGCAATGTCACTATTCTCCTCATCCTTCATGTCTACAACATTTGATCCATTCTTAGATAATTCTTCACATGAGGAGAATTGTTCAATGCCTAGGAAACACACACCTTCAAGGCTATTAACATACCCCCTACTCGAAGCAAGGGATTCCCTCTCCACTTCATATGAAGAATCATATTCAATGGTAGATGTCTCAACTTCAATATCCTCACTTTGATTCCTGATGTATACCATAGCATTGGGACCAAGTGCATTCCCTTTATTGACAGGTGCATGATGGCTGCTAACTGAACCAACTTGGGAAGCTTCATCTTGCACTTCTTGTGTTTGCTCACAACTTATAACATCCCAAGGAAGATAATTAGGCACCACCTCCTTTTTTTCATATTATTTCTCTTCATCCTCATCATTATTGCATGCATTTGTTTCTAGGTTTCTAGTGAAATGACAACACTCAACAGTCACTTGTTCTAATTCTAATACTTCTCTTTGACTTGGTGATCTTAGCCTTTTATCTTCTTCAACATGGAAACTATTGCTCACTTCATGAGTGAAAGATAAAGGTACATGATTGTGCTCAATATTTTCCACAATACTAATCCAATCTACTACCTGATTAAAGCAACAAGGCTTTAGATCCTCAGACCATTGGCTAGACCCTGACATATATGATTCACAAAAAAAATTGATGCACATTAGATCACTAGGTCTAAAGCTCCTGGGTATCTCCATCAAAGCATCCAAAATTATTGAAAATAAGTCATATGGTGACTCATTTGCACATCTGATTTCATGTAGCTTCTTGATAGAGAGGATTATATCATATTTTCCCCTCCTTGGCTGATGTGAAGTTGATGCTTGCTGACATTTTGCATTTCTTGGAAGCAAAGTGGACACAACATTTAAGAGATCTCCTCCTTGAAAAATCATTTTACCTTATGATCTATTTGGTTCAAAACTTTGGGTAGTGCTAGAACTACTACTAGCAATCACATATCCTCTCATTATTGAGTATCTTAAATTGTTCTCGATGTCAATGGAAATATGATATTCCTGGTACAAAGTTGTGGGTTATTTATCTCTTAATAAGAAGCTCATATTCTTATCAAATGCTCCTAGATACACAACCAAACATTCTACATCACTTTGCCTTATGTCTTATGGAATTCCCCTAATTGCCTTTGTAAATTAGAGGTTGAAAGAAGGAACTAACTCACCCTCACTTATATGAATTTCCACAATTTTTTTTCTCACCACACTTGGATTTATCCTTTCACCAAATTTCTCAACAAATCTTGTCATGAACTGACTCCATGAAGCTATGGAACCTACTAGAAAATATGAGTACCAGTCCCTAGAATCTTCCTTGAAGGTTTGAAAAAAGAGCTTCATGACAACATCTTCTTGGTTCACCTCATAATCTCCCATACCATCCATGAATGTTTGCAAATTTTTAGATATTTATTTAGAACTTTTCCCTGTTAATTTGGGAAAATATTTCCTAACCTTCTGAGGAACTAAATTTGGGAAATGTCTAATACCACTAAAATACAATGACATATACATTTCAATAATAAAATACCTTTGAGGTCATGACATGGCTTCTTCACCCTGCATGCTTGTGCTTGATCCTTTACAAGGTAATTCTCTAAAAGCTAATGCTTAAAAGAATAACATACTTCTTAGATAATTACAAAATTTTCATATAAGAAGTATGAAATGAATTACTACTGTTCCATGTCTTAATGAAAATTCATCTAATAGGGAACCATCTATGATCTCAAGTCTTGAATATTTATCACAATATTATTTCAAATAGAATAATACTTTCTTTATATTTATGAGATTACCTAGACACTTGTAGCAGCTGTTATTATTTCTACCTGACTGCTAATTTGACAGATCAAGAAATCTTCTTCATAATTTGACCGGTTCTTTGGATAGAGTTTCCACCTCTTTTCATAGAGGAATAAAATTCAAAGTCATGAGGTTCCTTTAAGAGTAAATCTCATTTTGGGTCTTCTCCAACATTGGAGTCACACTCAAATCCTTTGATATTTTTTGCATAAAAACCTCTTCTAGCTTCAAGAATTTTTCAATTATCCAAACAAAGGTGATCAAACACAATAAATTTAGAATGGAAAATACTATGACTCCATGTAATGACTCTTAAGGCTTGATTCTTCAAGATTGGAATGAATCTTTGATAAGAAAATTTGCAACTAGACTTCTAATTCCATTCCCTAAAAGAGTCGTCATTCTATTGGTGACTTTTCTAGTGCACCTAAAGGAACTTCTAAGGAATATCCAATTCTTATGTTCAAAAATCCTAAAAATGACTAGCCAACAAACAAGATCTAGTCAAAGACTGAGATCTTCTACACTTTAGGCTTTGTGGGGCCAAGGAGGGTGTTCCTATTGGTCTTCATTTGAATTTTACTTGATAGAACACATCATTTTCACAGATTAGCTTGAATGAAGGATGATTGTGCAATAATTACTATGAAATTGGCTTATTTCTAAGTAACTTGCCACCCATTCATTAAAAGATGTTTCTCATGATAATCGACACAAAATTTGTAGAAATATTTATGAAATTTTAAGTGAATTTAAATTTTGACTTTAGGTAGGTCATCATACAACTATTTAATTAACCATTTAGGTGAATTGTTAAGGAACAAACTAGTTCCTTACTAAATTGGGAAATGGAGTCAAATATACAAGCATCAGTAATGTAGAAAATGACTTTAAAATTTAATAGGATGAACTACCCTCATAATAGCTTTGCATTATGGAGCTCACTATTTTTGATAGACAACTACTTATCAAATCCTCTAAAAATAATTGTAAATCTATGACTCTATTTAAGAATTTAATTGATTACTTAAATCAAAGCATAAAATAGACATACATTTGAATAGATGTTCAATGAAGAATGAAAATATTATTAATATTTCACTCAAAATTCACTTAAATCCACACAAGGAGATAATATATATCATAATTATACTTTCATTCATATTTATCAGCCAAATTTGTATAACAATTTAAGATAACATGCACATGTTTCTTCTAGAAAATCTAAAAACTGACTAGCTATTCTATTCCTATCTTTCTATTCATGTACATGTTGCCTCTATTTCACCTACAGTCAAATCAGGAAAGATAATCAAATGTTAGATCTTTAGAGGCTAGTGGGACATTCACACAAGGGAAAAAACTCTACATCTGTTGCTAGGTCATACGGAACTCAGTGGGAGAAGCTACCCTAAAAAGATTCGGCATGAAAATCATCCAAGGAGAAAGTTGGCAAGACCCTCCTTCTGTCTGGCTGACTTATGGTTTGATTCTTTCTATCTTGAGCAGGTCATTGAGACCTAGTTTTTGTCATGCCGAATGAGCCTATAGATCCTATCGCTATAACAAGGAAGGTTTGGTGTGACCTCTTACTGCATGGATTTCCTTGGCTGATAGGCCATACAATCGTTATTCAATGAGACTCTCGGTAACCATGGGCTTCAAGGAGACCTACAATGCTCGGTGAAAATTCCTAGCGAAGGTTCAATGTCTCGCTGACAACAGTGATCTTCAGTGTAGCTTTCAAATCAGGATGATGTCTAGCCGACATAGTGATGTCTCAGCGAACGAAAAGTCTTGGTAGGGAAATCAATTCGGTGTATGTGTTGCTGAAGGATGAAGGAGCCTCCGAGGATAGAAGAAAGTCCTCGCCCAGACTTGAGGCTTTCGCAGTGATGTCTCGACGACTGAAAGGGGTTATGCTGATGGTATTTCATTAGAGAGTTCGGTGTGGGTCCCACCAACAACGAAGGAGTTTTCAGCATAACATAAGGAGCTTGGGGAAACGTCTTCTCAACTGGTAGGAGTCAGGCTGAAAGAAAAGGAGTCAGTTGAGGGTTCATACTTCGACAAAGGTCTCACCAAGTAGTGAGGCCTCCAGAATGGAAAGGAATTCACCAAGAAGAGAGGGATTTCTACAAAATGTCCTAGTGAACTAGGGGGTCACAACGAAGGATAGCCTTCGGCGTAGATCAACATACTTCACTAGGAAGTCTTTCCGAAGTCACAAGGTCTCCCCGACACAAGATGAAGAGGGCCCTCGACATGACTAAAAGATTCTTACCTAGATGTCTCAGTGATTATAAAAGGTCTCCCCAGAACAGGGAGCTCAGCAAAAGTAGAGGGTTTCAACAAAGGTCTCATCGAAAGCTGAATGACGTGAGTTCAAGAAGATTAGTGTGCTTGGTGAGAGGTCTGGCCGATAGGCCAAAGTTTTGCTGATAGAAGATAAACAAGACTTGGCACCAGATGTTATTTTCGATAAAGGACAGGGAAGTCTAAAAGAGGTCTTGGCGAATGGAAGGCATCTTAGCAACAAAAGTAGATGCTGATATGACAGAAGACGCTCGGTATGAAGTTTGGCTGACAAGCCAAGGCCTCAGTGAAAGAAGAACATCAGAAAAATGACAAGCCTTGCTAAGATGTCTTCTCGACTTGATGGTGCCTTGCCAAAGGAGCTCGAGCTCGGAAGAGAAAAGCAAGCTCTCGGTAAATGAAATAAGCTCGCCATAAGCTATCAGTGATAGTTCACTGTCTCGCCAAGATATGATTCTGATCAAAGGAGTTTTGACTAACCAAAGAGGCTACATGGAATTTGCTTAACCAATCAAAGGGATTTGAAGGTAAACCATGACAGTCTAAAGAATGTCAATAGGACCAACGTGTATCTATTGCAAACTCAGGGCATTCAAGGCATTCATCCAATTGGTTCACGAAGTGGTTCAGCTAGGACACGATGCCAAGATTGAATGAATGTGGTAGTTGAAGAATATCTAAAGAGGGCTTGTCTAGGAGCAGTTCTTCACACCGACACCAACAACAGGGACATGCAGGCTTCTACAATTAATTCACAAAAGACTTGAGATAGATCTTTTCTGAGCTGGGATATTTTTGTAAGCCCTAAGGGGCCAACATACAGTCTATATATAAGGCATTTTTATTCCTTTTTGTAAATGGTTCTGATTGCACACTCTAAAAGAGTTAGTGATTTTCAATCAATCCTTTCTCAGTCAATGTATGTTTTCTGTAGCTCAATTGGAATATTGAATATGACATAGAGTTTACCTTGGAAGTTTTTATTCATGCTTGTACTGATTCTCATTTTTGCATCTTTCTTTACACATGCAAGTCTATAACTGTGTTTTCATATTTCTGCATTTGTATCTTAATGTTGTGAAATTGATCTTCCTTCCTATGGTGTATGTGTAGGTCAAACCTGTTAGGACTAAAGCATTAAATCTGAAAGAGGTTGTTTTGGGTATGCAAATCGATTGAATTAGGCTTTCAAGTGTGTGTTCTTACTGTGTTCATTTCATGATTTCTAATTAATTCAATGTATCACCATAGGTTTAGTTTCATTTTTATGTATCTCTTCCCTCTTTCCTCTCAAAGAAGCAGCAGTCTAGGTGATACCCAAAGGAAGCTGGCCTTCTCCAGAGGTTCATTTCAGCTATAGGTGACCCACAGCCTTGAGATGATCCCATGTTGCTCTAGAATGTTTAGTTTCTTGTAAACTTTGCACAGGGTGCAATTCTAGGTGACAACGGTACACTTGACTTAGAAACCTAACCAAAAAATTTCATCTATCCTCCTACAACTGAGCCTTGAATTCCCTTTTATAAAATAAGGGAGTGATAAGCTTCAAGCTCAAATGCAATTTCATTACAAACTTCACTTCATCCAAAATTTCATCTACATTTACTTCACATTTCAAAATTCCCCATGTGTTGAATATGCAAGAATAGGGTGAAAATGGGGAAAGCCAAAATTGTAACCATCGTAGAAAAAGGGAAATACAAAGTTCTACCAAAATTCCCTTTGTCACCATCCATGCTACAATGAACTAGGCAATTATAATGCCACAAGGGCACACAATCAATGTTCAACAAAAAAATGTGCCACACATGTAGAAACAAAACCACCACCATGGAAAATAGTATCAACACAAAAATTTCACATCCCACACACAACAACTTATCATTTTCTAGCCAACCAACCTTTACTAGTGCCTAGACCATCATATATGTGCCTACTCCAAGTCATTGCAAGAGGAGGATAGGAAACCTCAACTTCTTCCTATTTATTTTCCTTGCCCAACATAGTGCCAATCTACCCACTTGGAATTCTGATTACCAATGGTGAGACTGATATTACCTCTTGAACCGGGGGTAGACAATAGCTCAAGAGTGTGAGGTATTGACAATAGTTAGAATCGGTCTATGTTTCACTAGTGGACGAGCTTCTTGTAAGGTCAATGGGTAATTTTTGGCATCCAAAGGAGCCACAACCATACCTTATCATCCTCTACACTCTGATAGTAGACCGTACCAGTTGCTTTCCCTTGTCGTGTTCTTTCTCCATAGTTGTACTCTGGAATTTTAATCTATGACTGCACCTTGTGGGTGCAAGTTTAGGATTTTCGGTGGGAATTTTGGTCTCCATGGTCAAGATGGCTTATGATATACCAGAACTAGGCTTTTTAGAGCTCAAGCGAGTGGACCTCCTCACTTGTTCACTCATTTCTTATATTTCAATTGCTCAAACATACCTTGCCTTAATCAAGAAAATATCAAACTACTAAGTGTGAATAACATGAATAGAAAATATTATTTCTATATTTATCATGTGAAGTGATGGAATCCATAATAAATGTTCAACACACATGTGGTACCTAGGCAACTTGTTCACATATGTACTATCACCATTTGATTCCCCATTTGCATGGAAATCCATAGACCACTCTTCATGATTACTAGCATTTGCATCTCCACATGAATTGGGATTAACTCAATCACTTTGTAGAAGGTTGATCATTAATGTGAGATGGTTGAACAAAGTAAAATGGCCATCACATGTTGTTTTCCAAATTTGAATATTACCCATCAATCCTTTGCCTTGGTGACTGATCAGATGGTTAGCCTTCATTTGACTACCTTCTACTTCCAACGGTGCTTCACTGAAGTGTTCATGGCCAATAGTATTCATCCATGTCATATGAAATCTTCATAGTGTGCGGCCTCCACAATTTGAGTAGGCAGGGATAGGTGTTGAGATATTTCTTATCTCACTATTTTTAACCATCATTCATTTTCATCTAGCAAGCCAGTGGGGAATGGTGAAGATCATTTCATAGATTGCATCTTAGCCATTCATTGAAGATTCTAGTCCATGGGAGTGGTAGTGGAGATTGTTTCTTGTGGTTGTACAGGGACACACGTCCATGTTTTTCCAACCTCACTGCATTTATCCTGTTGTTACTTAATTCTTGTGGGTTGGTGAGGTACTACTCAGATCTCCTCCTGGATCCTTGAATCTTGAAACCTACACTTCACATGATGTTAGCATTTAATGGACAAGACTTGGTCTAGCTGATGAAAATATGACCACTAGGGTTTATGACTTAAGCTTAAGTCCCCAGGTTAAAATTGAAAATTGGCCTTAGGAAAAAGGCTTAAGGTGATGGGAAAAATTGGTGACTGATGCTTCAAGCTAACAGGGCTAGTAAACTGACATACAATGTGGCTCAAGGGATAACTTAAGAGATTGGTGACCAACAAGGTAGGTGAACCTACAATTATAATGCTTGCATATTCTTGTGAATAAAACCCCACTCATCAATAGGGATGATGGTTTTAAAATGGATACTAAATTGGTGGGGGAAAAGATAAAATTCGTCAAAATTTTATAAGCTCCATCGCCCAGTTTGTATTAAAAAATAGTATTTATAAGTTTTCATACCCTCATTTAAGCCTTTTCATTTTGTAGGCACACCTCTGTACTTTCTCAATTTACTATTTTGATTTGAGTTCATTTCTAGGTCATTTACTTATGTTTTACATATCATTTACATTTCTTATCTTTCAAAGCCCTAGCTTGGTGGTGAACCACCTTTTAGTCTTTAATCATAGCCTAGGATTCCTTATTGTAGACATCTTTCCCTTATTCCATCCTTGGATGGAGATCTCTAAGGTTTCCTTGAGTAAAACTTGTAGGAAATTGGTGGAATGGTCCCAAACCCTAGTTCTATCTTCCAAAAAGATTAGACCCTCCTATATTTTTCTAGGTTTCATTTTGGTGAACCTAACCTTGAGAATACATTCTTTTCTAATTTAGAGTGCATCATAGTCCTAGATCTATCTTGCATTACCTTTGCATTAGGTCTTTCATTAGTTAATTTGCATATCTAAGGTTTCTAAATCTTGCATTAGTGAGAGTGCATATAGGTTGCATTTTTACATCTTTCATCATTAAAAATTATTTTAAAATTGTAATTGCACTTAGTCTAGACATCAAACAAACCAAAAACCCTAAAATTTACTCAGAATTTTTTGAAAATTTGTGCAAAAACCCTAATCTGGGAGTCATACGCCCCTCTACGTGATTTAGTCCTAGTACAAGTGGTTTTTTCTAATTTCTAGGTATTATGTGTTGACTATTTATCAACATTTGAACCCTTGAAAATCCCCAATTGGGACTCATATGCTCCTCTAGGTGATTTTGTCCCATGTGAAACTCAAAACTACATTTTTCAACATGAAAATCCTCTTTTTTGTGCTTCTATTTTTTGTTATATTTTTGTTTCAATTTACTGAGTTTTTCTTCATTCGATTCATTGCATCTAGATTAATTTGGTTGATTTCATGCATTTCTTAATTTCAAAATTAAATTTACACCTTTCATTCTAGGTTATTAAATTGCATTGCACAATGGATATTTGCTTTGGTAAGCTTTAGATGTCCTTGAAATCATTAGTGGATGTGTTAAGCTATGCTTTTGGAAATGACCCTAATGAAATTGAAATTACTCATTCTCACTCAACTCCTAATGCATGTCATCCTCATGATGTTTACATCATTGGAGAATATGATGACAACATGAAAAAATTCATAAATTATTTCCATAACAACCTAAAAACTAATGCATCCTTTTATCCTTCACTAAAACAACCAACACCTACCATCATCCCACCACTTGGCATGTTTGGTCGTTTACATCTTGAAATTAAAACAAAATATGAGCCTAAGTTCCCTACAATAGGTGAACCTAGTTCCTCCAATCAAACAAAAATTCAACCATCTTATGTTAACAAAGTGACCAACACTCCTATCAACTTAGAAGAGACATATGCAAAAGGATTCACAATCTTAAGTAAACAAGGATGTGATACAACAAGTGAGAATGAAATTCATCAACTTTTAGAGAAAATACCAACCAAAGATACCAAAGGGTTAGGATATCAAGATCCTCCTCCTAACATAAGTTCCCCCTTCCTAAAGAAAAACCAATGACTCATGATGATAAGGATTATAGGATCATCTTAGGTCCTCCTCCTCAACATCTAACTCAAGAAATTGGTGAATTTAGCAAGCAACAAAGGCCTTAGAAACTCAAGAAACTATAATTCTCTTGTTCGTTGTCTACAACTAAAAGAAATTTACATATACTTCTAAGCCAAGGACTTATTACATTATTACCCATGTGAGAGAATTGATTTCCAAATCCTAAAAACACAAACACATCACATTGTAAATACCATAGAATATTTGAACATAATACTGATGAGTGTCATGCTTTAAAACAAATATTTAAAAAGTTTGATATCATAGAAATAATCCCTTAAAGCATGTTGTTTTTCTCCTTGCCATGTAATAGTTGTAGGATCAAAATATGCCTACTATTACATGTCTTAAATTCATTCCAAATCATTTCAAAAATTCAAGGATCTCTTTCTCATCACCTACCTTAGCTCATTATTTTCTTGTACGCAGTGGGGGCAAGAATTATATATTATTGTCCTAGTAGAAAATTTGTTGTTGTCCCTTTGGATAGTTTTCCACCTTCTGTATATGATGAACATGATTTGGATGCATACAACCTACTAATAGGTTTACTTGCATTTTCCTTACTAGTCTTTTTCATTATTTTTTTGTTTTCATGTTTTGTGTGTGATTGCATGTACGTAATGTGATCTCCCACATACTATTCTATTTCATGTCTCTCTCTCTTTGTGACATTCCTCTATTTGTACCTACAATCTCTTTTTGTTGTAAAATCTTTATCTTTTTCATTTCTCTTGTGTTTTTCTTTTGGGGATGATGCAAGGCATCGATACATTTAGGTCTCTTCCATGTTGACTAAAAATCTTTTCATTTATCTTTTTTATTAGTCTTGTGTTTTCATTTTGGGGATAACACAAGGCATTGAGACATTTAGGTCTCTTCTATGTTGACCAAAAATAAATTCTTTTTTTTCACTCTCTCCATGTCATTCTTCTTATTCCATGAGTATTTGGGGAATGATGATAGTTTTGAGCTCTCTAAAAATATTGTAGTAAAGACATACTGACCTTGAATCCATGGATCCCTTATGTAATTTTTGGGATTTCATTTTGGGGGCAACCCGTCCCCTTTTCATGACATAGCTTTATTTAGAATCATATTAATTAGCATAAGGCTTTCCAAATAAGCTCTCATGTCCTCTTTATTGTTAGCATCTATCATTTTCTACTTTAAAGTAATTGCTCACAACATGGTGTTAAGCAATTTCTTTAAAGTGGGGGCATACATTGGCATTATTTTGCATTTCAATTCATGTTTCATTGTGTATTATTCTTACTTCACATGATGCATCTTTCTCTTTTTGGTGACATTTGGTGTGATGTCCCTCAAGATAATTATCTCTATTAGCATATTATATTCCTCTTAGTGGCTTGATGCAACACACTGCATCCCTTAAGTTGTGAATCTTCTATTCTTCAATTGGTCCTCTCTTGGAGACATTAGGAACAATGTTCCCTAAGTTAATACCTTACATGAACTAAGAGAAACTCCTTTGAATGTACCTTACACTATTTTTAATTTACAACATCTATTATATGGCTATCTTTCATAACACACCTTTCTTGCCTGTGGAGCCATCTTGTTTTTTCATGAGTTTCAAGCATACAAATCTTTGATTGCATCATGGAGATTGAAGTTCATTGTTGTGTGGTGCATTATCAAAGTTATTACGAGGTATTCTTTGTTCTTGTTTTATGTATGGTATTTTAACTTAGGCATGACTTTCCCATAGCCATTTTCTTGTCAGTGTGAGCGCATATTATCCACATGCATATATGTCTCACTAAGGGGCTCACCTAGTGGATAGCCTAAGTTTCCACTGGCCATTATGAGAATTCATTTCATTTGAAAAGTGGACATTTTTTTCCACTTATAAAATTTCTTTGAAAAATAGCCTAGATCTGATCCACAACATGCAAAAAAAATGGTCAAAGCTTGATCCACTCCCCCTTTTTTTTTTTTTCTTTCTTTATGTCTTTGGAAGTGTATGCTTGTACCTTGTTGTTTCTCCTTATATAATTTCCATGTGTGTTCTCTTGTTCCTATGTTGGTTTTCAATAGGATCTTGATCTTGGGGGCTTGCACAACCCTCTTGATTGTTGTCATCGTGTCTTGCTAGCATTGGTACAGTTGGCCCCCTCTTGATTTAACTTTGTCTACTTTAGTGTGACTTTAAAGCAATTTAATCCTCTCACTAAAATGGGGGCTAAATGTAATGTAGGAAAATGTATCCCTTTACATTTTCACACTTTTTTGGGCAATCCTTGCTAAAATTGGGCTTCTTTGTGCCTTATTTGCTTTTATTTTGCATCCACAAGCCTTAATTAATGCATCTTTTTGAGGGAAATCTAGATACATATGTAATTACCAATCACAATTCAGTGATTTTGGATTGTATGGCCTAGATTTAGTGATCTATGACTCATACACCACCTTGGGCATATGGGTCCCACCTAAGTTTTGCGGCCTGGTCCTGAATTTAACATAAAACTAAACATTTCTTAAAAAAAGTGTCCCAATCTTAGCCTACTCAAACTCATATGCCATAGTACTGCTTATCTTGGACCTATTTTGAATTAAAATTCTTGGAAGGATTTTATTCTCATATATTTGATATTGTCTTGTAGTGTTGAAATTTTGAGAAATTTGTAATAAATAAGTATAAATATAGGGTCATTTCACATATTTTCTCCTAGAACTCTTTGAGATAAATAATTTTAGCATTCAAGAGCATTATAAATAATTCAAGATCATTCAAGAGTGATTATCAAGCATTTTGGAGCATTATTCATGTTTCAAGCATCATGTCAAAGTCATCATGTATCATATTTGTTTTTGAGCTAACATTTGTGATGTAGGGTTTTATGATTCAAGCAAGCATTCAAGTCAAGATCCATAACATTCAAGAAAGATTCAAGATCCACATTCATGCTAGCCATTACCTACAAGATTTCAAAATTTTGTTCAAGGGTTTGGTGAGTTACAACATTGCATATTTGTTTATTCATCATTCCTCCATTCTATTTGTATTTATTTCAAGGTTTCATTACCAAAACAGGGATTGACCAAGGAAAACCCCTATCCACTAACGAAACAACATTTTTCCCTCTCTTTGATGATTGCTTGTAGATTTAGGTGGTTTAGGTTGAATATCTTGATAGAACTTCAATTTTTTTCTCCTTGTGTTCCATTCCTGCCCCGCCTTATGTTGTTGGTGTTTCATGGTGTCATAATTTTCCTTGGGTTGGGGGTTTTAGCTTTATTTTCATGTTAAACCTGTGTGTTTATTTTACACCTTGGTCAGGATCTTTTTCGATGTTACCTTTTGAAGGGTTTTAAAATGACTTATGTCCTATCATTTCATCTAGGTTGGGTCCCTTTGGTGTTAATATTTTAATTCCTCCACGATATTTTATTTTCCTAAGTCTTGGTTGGCCCTATGTTTCATCATTTAAAAATAACTTATGTCGTTGTTTACCATTTTCCTAGTGATGTCCCCTTGTCCTTTTAATAAATGTTCTATTTTGCAGAGGGATAAAATTTTTGTGACTATTGATCAACTGTCGTTTGATCTCAGTCATTCCCCACCATCCCATGATGAACCACCATACTGCTTTTTTTGATCATGATATCATGGGTGGGCGCCACATGTCCCATCTGGTGAGGTTGAAGGGGATAAGTTTGGGTGACCGTCGATCAATTATTGTCATATCTCAATGGTTTCCAACCATCGTGTGATCAGAAATTAGAAGGTTTTTATTGATTGTGATATCATGGGTAGGCGCCACATCTATCATCTGATGAAGCCAAAGGAATAAGGAAAAAACCTTGGTAAATTAATACAACCTTAGTACATTAGACGACAGGTTACTAAAGTGTTCTTAAGATGCACATGTTTTAAATCAATGGATATGTTATAATCTTGGTGGTAAAGTTGCTTGATGGTTAATGATAAGGCTAGCGACTATGTTGAAAGAACAAGATCACCAATGATCAAGATCTATGGTTGCCCGCCATCGCATGATTATAAGTTGCAAGGTCTTTACTGATTGTGATATCGTGGGCAATTGCCACATGGATTTACTTGGTAGCGTATGGTATGGTGGACCCCTTATTTCCATGTTGGTGATTGTGTCAGCTTGTTTTAAAGGCGGTTGTTTGATGATTTGATCAAATTGAAGGATTGATGGCTAGAATTTAAATTTGCATCAAATATAGTTGGAGTCATTTGTGCAGTGCACGAGTGAGCTTTAATGGCAGATGAGACACTTTCTAGAGTGATTTGATCAAAATAAAATCAATGCTCCTGCTTTTATTATATCACAAAGCATTCAAGTATTTTACGAAGCAGTCTTAGAGCCGAAAGCAAAGTTGCAAGTCTTTGCAGCTAGAATTTGGGATTTCTGGAAGCACAAAGCCATGAGTTAATTTATGTGTTTCCTAGTTACTCTGCACTTGAATTTTGGAAAATATTTGTTGTACTTGTCATAGGGCTTGTTGATAAATGTTTTAGGGCTATAGTTTAATTAAATTGTGAGAAGTTGCAGTGTTTTCTTTCTGTAATTTCATATCTCTAGTTAGTCCTAGTTGTTTGAAGTGTGAAGTTGTAAAGAGGCCCTAGTTTGTCCAAGATGGCACCACCAAAGCAACATTCTAGCCAAATTGACTATTTAAGTAGAAACCTATACGATGATTTCCTAGATCAATTTCCCTTGTCAACGAATGATAGAAAGAAGGGATTGGTTCTGATGCAAGGAAAAATCCTAGGGGAAGGGTTAGTATATAATTGCTCCAACATAGCCAATGCTAGGGTTCCTCTCATAGGTTTGGAAATGTCCAGATTGCGGTATGGACAAAGGAATTTTCCTCACCCCTTTTGAAATGGCTGGATGTATGATTTGGGGAAGTTGGTGGTTCCAAACATGTTTCCTGATATAGACTTTCTTAGAGAAGTGGTTGCAAGATATGACCCTCACATGGGTAATCAGGGATAATGATCGAAGGGTTTTGTTAAGCATTAATAGAGATGAAATTCATCAGTTTTTGACTTGAGTGAACCAAGTGAATATTTGGTTCCTATCAATCTTGAGGAAATGAAGAAGCAATATGCAAAGTTGAAGTCTCTTTTGAGAGCTAAGTTGGAGGTTCAAGATTTTATATTAGCCCCAGTGACCAAGAACCTTTCAGATTAAACTATTTTGCAAATCATTTCTTGGCCACTTTTTATTCATTGTGTCATATTTTGGGTTTCAATCCTGGTAGGGTGATGCCCATTGCATACATATTCATGGGGGTGCAAATACAACACCCCAATTTCTCTGACATATGACTTTGCTTCTTTCTTGGTTGAGAAGGTACATGAAGGGCTGTCAAAGTTGCAAAAAAATGATACCGACACTCAATTCTTTTGGTATTCTATGTTGATGCATATGTTCTTGTTCAAGAATGCTGATTTCTTCTCTAAAAAGATGTAATAAAGACAATCGGTTGAAGGAGAAAGATTGTCAGTACAATTATGGACTATAGATTTATCTTTTAATAAGGAAGGCACCAGTTATGTGAAATTTGATAATTGCTTTGCCTCCAGATTGAGGGCTAGATTGATGGTAAATGTATGCAGGATCCCTGAGGAATTGCATGATTTCCTCATACCAAAGGGGAGGAAGCCAAAGCTGAAAGTCTGCCATAACTGGGGTGACATTATCCCATACCCAGTCAGTACTGTTTTGAGGGTATATAGTTTTCAAGGAGCCCACCATATACTACCATACAATGTGCCATCAAGAGTGGGGTTTGCAGAAGTTATGTGGAAAATAGGTTGTATCCATGAGGACAACCTCACTGGGAGGGTTAAGGGAACATTTTTCCTAGATTTACAGTGCTGTCTATTTTTTCCTTTTCAAAAGGGGGCTTGGTGCATTTTGGGAAATTCTTTGATGATTATCATTTGAGGTGTGGTCCAAAATGACAGCATGATCTTGAGGGTTTATTTTCCTTTTTCAGACAAAGAATAAAGGGTGGCAAGTTTGTGCATGAGTTCAACTTTCCTGAGGACTTGATTAGAAACAAATTTGATTTAAATAGGTATGATTTGAACAAGGAGAAATGTATAGCTTATGATAAGCTATTAGATATTGTACACAAAATGGATCCAAAGTATGATCCATTGTTGGAGTGCAGTCCACACCATAAGAAAAATGATTTTCTGATGGAGAACTTAAAAGAGATTATGGGCACCTTGAGAACCAAGAAGATAAAATTAGAATTGAATCTAGGTGTACAAGAAAAAGATGCTAGGCCAATTGAAATAGGGCCAACATACCAGCCTACAAAAAGGTGGTCCATTTAATGGAGGAAAAAGGATGACAACAGTGATGAAGAAGAAGTGGACAGAAAAGGAAAGCAAATAATGAAGTTGCCTTCATAGCTAGGTCAAAAATTCAAAGTGCCTAGGGAAATTAAAATCATTGATTTAGAATCATCACCAGAAGATAGTCCCTCATCACCAACCACAGGAGGATCTGATGGATGAAATTGTTGTTACTAATCATGACATGTAGGTTGGTATGCTTTCCCCTCTTAGGCCAACTGAATTGGTATTATCTGATTTGGATATGAAAGTAAAATGTGTATAAGATGCAAGGATGGAAGTATGTAGTGAGTTTCTAGATGAAAATGCCTTTGTGAAAACTCTTGTATTCTTACAATTGGTATGGAGGATAAAATTTTAAGAATATCAAGATAAATGTAAGAAGAGAAGAGAACTAAGACATGATAGGTCAGAACAAGAGAATGATGAGGAAGTGAAAGCTGAAATGATGGAAGAATTCAAGAACATCACTACTAAGGAAGGAAGAAAAGTGGTGAGTCAGGCTGGTTTATTTATTTTTCCTAAATGGGACATTGGAGATGCAGTAGCCTTTAATGCTATTTTTAAGTCCAAGCATCCCTTGCAAGACTTTGAAGAAGAGGTCAAGGCAGCAATGTAATACTATGCCTTCAGTGAAGAGTATGAAACCTTGGAAATTTGGGCATTGGCCCCACAAGGGAGAAAGCCAGATGTTTCTAATATCAACCCAAATTTAAGAGGAGGGCTAATAATAAAAAGAGATTCAGAGACCTCAACCACCAAGGCCACTAATTTGACTGTGAATGTGGCTAAATTGGCCCAAAAGATTGTTGAAATGGAGGAGGCTCGAAAGAGGAGCCTAATGGAGAAGTATAACCTTTTGATTGACGAATATAGCAAGATGCAGCAGAAGAATGTTGAGTTGCAGACTGAGGTGGAAAGGTTAAGGTATAAACAAGTTGGGGGGACATCAAGTGCTCCAGGAATCAGTTCATTTCCTTCCTCATCAGGGTCGGTGCCTCCTACTTCAATTGTTTCCACACCAAGGTCTCCCAATCAGAATCCTTCCTTTACCCCTTCTTTAGATGAAATTGATGAAGAAATAAAATGCTCTATGGATCCTACAAAGAAGCAGATCATGCACAAAATTGATGAATTATAGGCATCTTTGAAGGTAAGTGAGGAAGGATCTCTATCAAAGAAAAAAGAGATTGTTATTGTTGTCTTGAGACATTTAAATAAGAGGGTTGATAATAAATTTCCATCTATACATTCTTTATATTCTTTATTATTAGATGCAATAAATAATATTGATAGGGATCAGGAGGTAGTGAAACCATTGATTGAAAAATGGATCACTATGGCCAATGATTTAGATGTGATGTATAAGGCCTCAAGGTTTGATACAAATAATAGGCCCCAATCATTAAGGCCTACTAAAATATTAGTTAAATCACTGCAAGGTTCTCAGACCCTACCAAAGGAACTGGTGAAAATTTTTAATGAATGGGGTAACACATTGTTACCTGATATAATTGATGAGTAGGGGAAAATCAGGTCACTCCAATAATGGTAGGATCAAGCAAATGAGGTCATCAGTGATAAAATTAAATTAATTTGTGACAACTTGGATTATGATTTGTTGGTGAGTTGTATGGATAAAATCATTAGCACCAACTCATTTTTTGAATCTTTTAAAAGAGATACAAATTAGGTAGCAATAAAATACACACCTTATAGTACCAAGGTGAATGAGGTGATTAATTTTGACTAATCGACTGATGAAGAATACCAAAAATGGGTAACTAAATATTTAACTGAGGAAGAGTAAAAATAATGAGTTACTAACAGGTAGTAGATCAGATGTTGTAGTTAAAAAGGTTTCTAGTCTTCCTTTGGTGGTAGTTTTGGTGTAGGGTTCTTATGGTTTTTTTGTTGCATCAACTTTTCCCAACAAGCACAATGAACAAGAATATTCTCCAGGGTGATGGTTGTTATAACAATTTTTGGAATATCACCAGGTGTGCCAATTAGCTGGTGACATGTATACTTTCTGGCCCGATGCTTGTTTGCTCCTTCTTTTTCTATAGGAAGGATTTCAAGGCCAAAAGTATGAGTTAGCAAGTTAGATAATTTTGGGTCGATTCTAGGTGAAGTTGTAGAGAAAATTGTAAATTTTGATGGTTTTAGAAAAAAATGCAATTTAGGTTCTGAGTCATTCTGTAATAGGTTTTGAAATTCATGGACATTTCATGTTGTATAACAGTACTAGCATTTGAGTTGAAATGATAAATTCAAGCTAATGTATCTCCATTGTACATGCATATCTAACTTTGAATAAGATAACTAAGGGTTGTGTTGATGTGTTTTTTATGCACTTCTCAACACAAGCAGTGCGTAGGAGCACTACCTCTCTTGAAAGAAAATCTTCCACAATCAGATTGTAGAACACTATCCCAAGGTATCTAATGTCAGGTCTTGACATACTTGGAATATCTCAATTGATTTATGTGATTTGGTAGAATCACAAGGCGGACTTACAAATGAGTTACAGAGCATGAGAAGTTGGGTCTTGAAATGGAGTTCCTAAGATGGGGAAGTTGTTGTGTGTTTTTTGTAGGTTCAAACAACAGTCTTGAACTCCATTTTTATCATTGGATTTAGCTTTACAATGTGTAATGAACCTTAGCATAGGTCACTCATTAAAAAAAAGGAAAAAGGGCAGGGAAGAGAGAAGATTCCTAGACCTGAAACTACAAATGAACAGTGATCATGGAAGCTACTACAGTAGACAAACTCCCTAAACTAGGTTTTTCTTGGCCAAGAGAAACCTACAGTTGCACAAAACCAGTGCAATCTTCTAAGGATTGCATATTTTCATATTACATGCACACATCATGTACATGCAATCAAACTACATTGCAACAATAAAGTAAGGAGGCTTAGACTAGCTTTGCAAAGTGATCCATCATCAATTAACCACAAAAAACATGAGTTGGAAGTTCACCAAATACTAAAACAACAAACACCATCACCACTTCCATTCAAGAAACTAACACCTAAAATAATAGGGAAGTTGAACCATGCATGCAAGATGAGAAAAATAAAAGAGAACATCCATAAAATCATGC
Organism: Sequoia sempervirens; assembly: GCA_007258455.2. Lineage (NCBI taxonomy): Eukaryota > Viridiplantae > Streptophyta > Pinopsida > Cupressales > Cupressaceae > Sequoia > Sequoia sempervirens. Next base: position 123,025,394 of record VDFB02105785.1, read on the forward strand.
AATGTTGTCTTCTATTGCTGCAAATGCTTTTTACAATAGCTCTCCAACCTCTATAAATGAGGGGCAAGCCCCTGTTTATAGTTTCCAAAGCCCAAATGAATGGCTAGGGTTGAATTACATCAAATGCACTAGATTTGATTTACATTAGGGTTTCACCTACCCCCCATTATCCAGCAATTTTAAAATAGATCTTTGTCTTTTCTCTATTTTGTCATCTAGTGCCTAGGTGTTGTAGGTATTTTGTCATTTAGCTGATTGCCCTTTTACTGTAGTTGAAACTGCTTGAAAGTTTCCTTCTTGCTTGATGTGTTTGCAGTGCTCTTCCTTGGATCAAATGAGCCCATCGATGATTGGAATCAGTGGATTGGTTGCCCCTGATTCTACTAGACAACTCTCTTATGCTTTCTTCAAGGCCACCCCCTTGCATTTTTTCCTTGACTTTCTTGGCACAAGCCTTCTTCTAACGCCGACCCTGTTGGTGGGTGTGAGGGGGAGAGGCGAAAATGAAACGAATGGTGATAAGAGCTATATGCATTCCTTTTTCATCTTTCTCAATGGGTCTCCTGATGCACCTGTAGTAGGCTTCTTGAATCCTACATTCATGAAGTGTCATAAGTGCTTTCATACACAAATCAAGGAAAACATTAGTCAAATCTTGCAAAATCCCTGTTAGATCCATCCATGCATCATCGAAAGATCATAATATTCATATTTGAAGCTCATTTGGACCACATTAATCCGGGCTGCTGGGGCTCCACGAATGTTCCAAAACAGCCAAAGGGGGATGAAGCTCCGAAACACCCAAAACTTAACAGAACGGTCATGAAAATTTGGAAGTTCACTTAAGCACCACAAAAACATCCCAGATCCACCAAAAAGTTGGCCCCAAAGTTAAAAATGTGGAAACCAGACCGGCAAGGTTCCACAGATGTTTTTAGAATAGCCAAAGAGGGATGAAGCTCTAGAACTACCAAAACTTAACGAAACGTTGACAAAACCTTGGCAGTTCACTTAGGCACCACAAGCACATCCCAGATTCAAAAAAAAGTTGGCCCCAAATAAAAAAATGTGGAAACTAGACTGGCAGTGCTCCATAGATGTTTCCAAAATAGCCAAAGAGGGATGAGGCTCTAGAACCATTGAAACTTAATAGAACGTTGACGAAACTTTGGCAGTTCACTTAAGCACCACAAACACATCCCAGATCCACCAAAAAGTTGGTCCCAAAGTCAAAAATGTGGAAACTAGACTGGCAAGGGTCCACAGATGTTTCCAAAATAACCAAAGAGGGATGGAGTCACAGAAATAGCCAAGGAGGGGCCGGGCTCCGAAGGCCGGGTTGTCAAGGCTCCATGGATGTTCAAAACGGACAAAGAGGGACAAAGTCCTAGAAATGGCCAAGGAGGGGCTAGGCTCTGGAGGCTGAGTCGCCAAGGCTCCAAGGATGTTCAAAACCATCAAAGAGAGATAGAGTCCTAGAAACGGCCACGGTGGGGCTGGGCTCTGGAGGCCAGGCCACCGGGGCTCCACAAATGTTCAAAACAGCCAAAGAGGGATGAGTCCCAAAAACGGCCACGGAGGGGTCGGGCCACCGGGGCTCCACGGATGTTCAAAACAACCAAAGTGGGATGGAGTCCCCGAAACAGCCACGAAGGGGCCAGGCTCCAGAGGCTGGGCCACCGGGGCTCCACGTATGTTCAAAACAACCAAAGAGGGATGGAGCTCCGAAACCACCAAAACTTAACGAAACATTGATTAAACTTTGGTAGTTCATTTAAGCACCTCAAAAACATCCCAGATCCACCAAAAGGTTTCCCCCAAAGTCAAAAATATGGAAACCAAAGCGATGGGGGTCCACGGATGTTTCCAAATAGCCAAAGAGGAAGGGAATTCCAAAGAGAAAGTTTTGAAACCACTGAAACTTTATGAAACATTGATGAAACTTTGGTAGTTCATTTAAGCAACCCAAACACATCCCAAATCTACCAAAAATTGCCTCCAAAGTAAAAGATGTGGAAACCAGAGTGATAGGGGTCCATAGATGTTTCCAAACAACCAAGAGGAAGGGAATTCCAAAGGGAAAGTTCTGAAACCACCGAAACATAACAGAACATTGACAAGACTCTGTAAATTTATTTAAGCAACCCAGACACATTCCAAATCCACCAAAAAGTTTCCCAAAGTCAAAAATGTAGAAACCGGAGCGACGGGGGATCCACGAATGTTTCCAAATAGTCAAAGAGGAAGAGAATTCTGGAGGGAAAGTTATGAAACCACCAAAACTTAACGAAATGTTGACGAAACTTTGGTAGTTCATTTAGGCACCAGGAACACATCTCAAATCCACCAAAAAATTGACCCCAAAGTGAAAAATGTGGAAAAAGGAGAATCGAGTGATTAGGGACCAAGCCAACAGGAACAAGACAAAAGGCAGAAAAGGGACAGGGGACTTTATTTCTCCATAGATTTGAATACCCTAAGTAGGTGAATTTGGTCAGGGGAATTTGATCGTTTGAATGCACATGACCAATTTGGGCTTGAAAAATGGAGCACGCAAAATAGGACATGAGAAAAGCAACCTGTCGGGAGTGAAAAAAGGGGGGGTCCTTGCCTACGGTGGGGTGTGTGTTCAAAACATGCACAACAAATGGCAACTCACTAGGGAAATGCTACAGAGCATTTTGATGACAAATTGGAATCACAAACCTAGAATCTCTGGTTCTAACCTTCACTCTAGGGAAAACAAACCAGACCCCCAACCAAAGAATCAAAACCACTAGCCAACCCAACCTTTAGTATGCTGAAAATCCAAGTGTGTGCAATTGCATTAATTCCCATCCTTCAGTTGCTACAGGAACCCAAACTCCATCAAGTTAAACTACATAGTTTATTCTAACTCCAAAAGCATCTGGGACATTGCCTCACTTCTAGTCAAGCATTGATAGCCCCTACGAGGTTGTCATTGTGATTCCCCTGAACATTGCTCTACTATCGGCCGGGCATCCATAGGCCCAGTAGAGTTGCTTGGATACCCCTAAAAAGTTGAATTTTCTTTCTTTTAATTTTCAATGTTTTCTTTCTTTCTTTCTTTTCTCTTTTTAGCTATTTTATTTCAACCTGCAAGCATTGAAGCTCACGCTCAGAGCTCGGAATCACAGTGGTGCTGGAGAAGAATTTTAGATTTTTCACTTAACTAGACGTCACAAAAGGCCCTACAGTGACTGTCGGATTCTTAAGATGTGTAAGAGCTATAAGATTTCAGAATATGTTAGAGTCAAACTAAACCAACAACTTATCCTCTTTGAATCAAACACCCAGATCACTTGATACTAATAGAAGACCTTCACTATCCACTTTGAAGACTTGATTAGAGTTTGAAAAAGAAATACATAGAACAACCCTAGGTGATAATTATGGTTGTTGTGCGTACATATGTGTCTAGCTAAAAGCAGAGGGACCCTGAAGAAAGCTGCAACAAAGTGAAAGAAAATAAAAAGCAAACAGCCAACAAAGAAAGTAACCTACACACACCAACTAACCTAAGGAAAGCGAGAAAGTAGAGTATTTACAGGAAACCTATACTACTCAAAATAGGCTATGTAAAAATATATTTACAAAGCACTATGTTCATGAAGGGTGAGCCGATATTAACATTCATTGGATTTCACAGTGCATGCACAAGCAAACGGGCAATTGTTATCATTCTTAACCATGCAAACTTGTCTTTATATTCTGAAAAAATAAATTCAATGTTGTAGAACTCAAGTTCAATCATGTCATCATGAAAAATCAGCAATTGAGGAGGCTCACCGAACCCATGGTTAATCCATAAACATGTTTGTTTTCCATCATTCCCATAATCAAAATAATAAGTGCAATTATGAGAAATAATAGGGGCAAGGAAGGATAGAACCTGGATGTCATCACATGGAGGTGGCAGCGTTGGACAGTTGAGAGCAAGCAATCATCGTTTATCGTTGCATCGGTAGCCTCGAGCGGCCGCGGTGGAGGGTGCAACACTTCAGACATTAGGCTTGCATAAGGCTGGGAGGATGGGGCAGCAAACAACTCTTCCAATCTACCAATGGGATCTACAAACCCGGTCGGTAGTTCCTCAAAAAGAAATACTTCTCCACATTGATCATCTACAAACTTGGGATCCACTTGGTTGATGTCCTTAGACGACAGTATGTTGTCTCATCTCCTTCCCCAAGTATCAACCTCCTTTTCATGATGTTTAGTGTCATGGGACGATGACATATGCAAATCTATCCAATTGCAGCCATCTGAATATGAGGGACGATCAACAGCAATCATGGCAGAAGGGATCCAAGTTGCATCTTGGAGTTGGTCAATTCTATCATACTTGTTAGAATCCATCAAAATACCCCCACCTTTGTCTTCTTCCCTTTGTTGTTCATGCATCTCATTATGACGTTCACTCGTTTCCTCTTGCTCACTACCATTGTAAATGGAGAAAGAGCTCCTCCCCCAATCTGAAAACTCTAGTGCATCACTGTTTGGGGGCTCAAGGAGTATGTATTCATCACTACCATCTTCTGGGATGTGCTTTTCCTTGGCATGAGCATACCTCCATAGTACAGCTCCCAATGGAAAGAATTCATCAATTGATGGCATCTCATCAAGGGGACCAAAGTTTGCTACACAATTTTCCTCCAAAGACTTGCCAAAAATCCCATCTTCCATGGTACACAACTACTCCTCAAGAGGAAGAACTTCTTGGTGACTGGTGGACAACATTCTTGCTTAATCTACTTCATCGCTCGAAAGTCTGAGACTATATTGCTTTCCTTCTTCTATTGTTTCCCCAACATCCTCTTGAGGTCCACCTTTAGTTGAGCCATCACTTGATTCAGGATTTTGGTCTTCTACTTCAATCCGAATAGCAAGTAGAGGAGGCCTGGCGCTTGGTTGTCTTTCTTGTTCTTTGACTTGCTTGATGGCTTCTTGGAACAGTTCACATGTGAACTCCAAGTGTGATGAATCATAAAGTCTGCACCAATTTGGTAGTAGTAGCACCTCCAAATCCACTTGGCATTTTAGCTCTAACCAATCCTTTGCTAATCTAAAGACGAGTTGGTCATATCTTTCTGCTATTGGGTCCTCATCATCAATTGAAGAAGAAGCTTGATGGTAGACAGCCGTGACGAGTGGTTGTTCCTACTCCAAATTTGCATTTTCAGATTCTCGATCGCTATAGTTTATGAAGGAGAGGTCTTATAGTCTGATTTCACTTATACCTTCATCGTCATTTTTTGCTGCTCCAAGGTTGTCAACCTTTTCTTTTTCTTGTTCTTTAGCATCTTTGTTGGCTATCCCAACATGCATTGTTGCAGACTTTTTTGATTCATCAACTTCCAATGACTCCTCTTCTAGATTAGAGGATTTCCTTCAATTGGTGGAGGGAAGGCCTTCTAAATTAGTTTCAATCATATTTTCACCAAGGCACCTTATTGTCCTAGTGAAATCTGCCTCTTCCTTCTATTTTTCAACTTTGATGTCTGCTGCTCCAACATTAACTTGTATCAAATTTCTTGGTTCATCCTTACTTCGCTATCTTCTGGATGTTGGCATCTCTTCTACCTCATTGGATAACTTCTCTTCATTGGGATTTGGTTGCTCCAACTTGTTTGAACAACCCTTGGCTTGAACAATGATGTTTGTGCATGATGAGCAAGTGAATTTAGAGTGGGGTGCATTGTGAAATCTGCACCAACTTTCCATTAGTACTTCCTCCAATCTTGGCCCATCCTTGCTGCTCAAATGTTCCTGGATCAGCTCCTTGAATGCATTGGCTGCCATAGTTGTTAGCTCTTCCTCTGGGTCTACAAGGACTAAAGGCTGATAGATTTCCTAGAAGGGGATTTCTCCTTGCAAGACCCTTTCAATTCTGCTCAAGAAAGTCAAACACCCCAACTTGTTGTTCTTGTGAGTGCAATGGATCTGACATCTATCTGCCAATGCGAATTGCTGCAATGGCTTCTTCAGTATTCTATTTAAATCTGCATGTAGCTGAGTGATGTTCATTTGTGTGTACTGCTCTATTTTGACTCAGCTTCTTTTCCCTTCAGAATTTTCTATTTTTTGGCATTAAAAGAGATCTCCCTATCTCATATTTCTTCTTGAAAGTGCTTTCTTTGATTTCTAACTTTTAGCTTTGTAGCCTCAACATGTCATGCCCTCCTTCTAGTGCCAGTTCTGTTGATGTCGTTAGGAGGAAAGCATAAAATGAATCACTTCCAACCTTTAGCTTTGTATTCCCAACATGTTAGCCCTCCTTCTAGCGCCAGTTCTATTGATGTGTTTTTTATGCACTTTTCAACATAAGCAGTGCGTAGGTGCACTACCTCTCTTGAAAGACAATCTTCCACAATCAGATTGTAGAACACTATCCCAAGGTCTCTAATGTTAGGTCTTGAAAATGCTTCGAATATCTCAGTTGATTTATGTGATTTACTAGAATCACAAGGCAGACTTACAGATGAGTTACAAAGCATGGGAAGTTGGGTCTTGAAATGGATTTCCTAATATGGGGAAGTTGTGCATTTTCTGTAAGTTCAAACAACAGTCTTGAACTCTATTTTTATCATTGGATTTAGCTTTACAATGTGCAATGAACCTTAGCATAGGTCACTCATTAAAAAGAAGGAAAAAGGGAAGGGAAGAGAGAAGATTCCTAGACCTAAAACTACAAATGAATAGTGATCATGGAGGCTGCTACAGTAGACAAACTCCCTAAACTAGGTTTTTCTTGGCCATGAGAAACCTACAGTTGCACAAAACTAGTGCAATCTTCTAAGGACTATAGATTTTCATATTACATGCACACATCATGTACATGCAATCGAACTAAGTTGCAATAATAAAGGAAGGAGGCTTAGACTAGCTTTGCAAAGTGATCCATCATCAATGAACCACAAAAAACATGAGCTATAAATTCATCAAATATTGAAACAACAAACACCATCACCACTTCCATTCAAGAAACTAACACCTAAACTAATAGGGAAGTTTAACCATGCATGGAAGATGAGCAAAATCTAAGAGAACATCCAGAAAATCATCCAATGTTGTCTTCTATTGCTACAAATGCTTTTTACAATAGCTCTCCAACCTCTACAAATGAGGGGCAAGCCCCTATTTATAGTTTTCGAAAGCCCAAATGAATGGCTAGGATTGAATTACATAGAATGGCCCAGATTTGATTTACATTAGGGTTTCACCTACCCACCATTATCCAGCAATTTTAAAATAAATCTTTGTCGTTTCTCTATTTTGTTATCTACTGCCTAGGTGTTGTAGCAATTTTGTCATTTGGTTGATTGCCCTTTTACTGTAGCTGAAACTGCTTGAAAGTTGCCTTCTTACTTGATGTGTTTGTAGTGCTCTTCCTTGGATCAAACGAGCTCATCGATGATTGGCATCAATGGATTGGTTGCCCCTAATTCAGCTGGACAACTCTCATATGCTTTCTTCAAGGCCACCCCCTTGCATTTTTGTACTTGACTTTCTTAGCACAAGCCTTCTTCTAATGCTGACCATATTGGTAGGTGAGAAGGGGAGAGGCAAACAAGTAATGAATGGTGACAGGAGCTATGTAAATTCCTTGTTCAACTTTCTCAATGGGTCTCTTGACAGACCTATAGTAGCCTTCTTGAATCCTGCATACATGAAGTGTTGTAAGTGATTTCATACACAAATCAAGGAAAACGTTAGTCAAATCTTGCAAAATCCTTGTTAGATCCATCCATACATCATCAAAAGATCATAATATTTATATTTGGAGCTCATTTGGACCATAAACATTAATCCAGGCTATTGGGGTTCCATGAATGTTCCAAAACAACCAAAGGGGGACGAAGCTCTAAAACCACTGAAACTTAACGAAACATTGACGAAACTTTGGTAGTTCACTTAAGCACCACAAACACATCCTAGATCCACCAAAAAGTTTGCCCCAAAGTAAAAAATATGGAAACCAGACCAGCAGGGGTCCACGGATGTTTCCAAAACAACCAAAGAGGGACGAAGCTCTGAAACTACCGAAACTTAACGAAACGTTGACAAAACCTTAGCAGTTTACTTAGGCACCACAAACACATCCCGGATCCACCAAAAAGTTAGCCCCAAAGTAAAAAATGTGGAAACCGAACTGGCAAGGGTCCACGGATGTTTCCAAAATAGCCAAAGAGTGATGAAGCTTCAAAACCACTGAAACTTAACGGAACGTTGACAAAACTTTGGCAGTTCACTTAAGCACCACAAACACATTCTAGATCCACCAAAAAGTTGGCCCGAAAGTAAAAAATGTGGAAACCAGACCGACAGGGGTCCACAGATGTTTCCAAAACAGACAAAGAGGGATGAAGTCCTGGAAATGGCCATGGAGCTTCCAGACTTTAGAGGCCGGGTTGCCAAGGCTCCATGGATGTTCAAAATAGCCAAAGAGGGATGTAGTCCCAGAAATGGCCATAGAGGAGCTAGGCTCTGGAGGTCGGACCACCGGGGCTCCACGGATGTTCAAAATGGCCAAAGAGGGATGGAGTTCTGGAAATAGCCATGAGGGGCCAAGCTCCGGAGGCCAGGCTGGCGAGGATGCATAGATGTTCAAAATGGACAAAGAGGGACAAAGTCCCTAAAACAGCTACGGAGGGGTCGGGCTCTGGAGGCCGGGCCACTAGGGCTCCATAGATGTTCAAAATGGCCAAAGAGAGACGAAGTCTAGGAAATGGCCACGGAGGGGCCAGGCTCTGGAGGATAGGCCATCGAGGCTCCACGGAGGTTCAAAATAGCCAAATAGGGACAGAGTCCTAGAAACAGCCACGGAAGGGCTGAGCCGCTAGGGCTCCATGGATGTTCAAAACATCCAAAGAGGGACATATCTCCAAAACTACCGAAACTTAATGGAACGTTGACGAAACTTTGATAGTTCATTTAGGCACCTCAAACACATCCTATATCCACCCAAAAGTTTCCCCCAAAGTCAAAAATGTGGAAAGCGGAGCGATGGGGGTCCATGGATGTTTCCAAATAGCCAAAGAGGAAGGGAATTCTAAAGGGAAAGTTTCAAAACCACTGAAACTTTATGGAGCATTGACGAAACTTTACGGAACATTGATGAAACTTTGGCAGTTCATTTAAGCAACCCAAACACATCCCAAATCCACCAAAAACATTCCCCCAAAGTCAAAATTGTGGAAACCGGAGCAACGAGGGTCCACAAATGTTTCCAAACAACCAAAGAGTAAGGGAATTCCAGAGGGAAAGTTCCAAAACCGCCAAAATTTAATGGAACATTGATGAAACTTTGGCAGTTCATTTAAGCAACCCAAACACATCCCAAATCCACCAAAAAGTTTCCCCCAAATTCAAAAATGTGGAAACCAAAGCGACGAGGGTCCATGGATGTTTCCAAACAGCCAAAGAGGAAGGGAATTCTGGAGGGAAAGTTCTGAAACCACTGAAACTTAACGAAACATTGATGAAACTTTGGAAGTTCATTTAGGAACCAAGAGCACATCCCAAATCCACCAAAAAGTTGGCCCTAAAGTGAAAAATCTGGAAAAAAGAGAATTGAGTGATTAGGGACCAAGCCAACAGGAACAAGACAAAAGGAAGAAAAGGGACGGGGGACTTTATTTCTCTATAGATTTGAATACCCTAAGTAGGTGAATTTGGTCAGGGGAATTTGATCGTTTGAAGGAACATGACCAATTTGGGCTTGGAAAATGGGGCACGTAAAACAAGACAAGAGCAAAGCATCCTACCAGGAGCGAAAAAGGGGGGGTCCCTGCCTATGGCGGGGTGTGTGTGCAAAACATGCACAACATGTTGTTTCATTCATCTCACTGTTGTGGTGTGTATGATTCTATTTTAGCTTTAATTCAAGGAATTAATTAAAATGCTTAAATGGGATTATAGGCGGATATGTTATGTATAAGGATTTGATAAGTAGTATTGGATTATAATACATATTGATGAGATTGCAATGCAATTTTATTAGGTATTTTATATGTTATGTGTTAAATCTATCATAAACCCTTAGATGCTCATGAATGTGACTCCTACAATGGATAAAGGGCACTGATATAAGTTGTACTTATTTGTATGATTCAGTATTTGTTTGTTTTTGCCTAGAGCTTTCTACAGATTGCAAATCAATGACTATCTTATACTATAGATTGTGTTGCAATTATATCATGCTCCAAAGAGTTGATATTATCAATGAACAACCAATTCTATTCGATATTATCCTATTGTGTTGAGCTATTAAGTGAGATTATTTGTTATTGTTAATGTTGTTTATAATAATGATGTAGAGGTTGTAAACACATTACAGGATCACCCTCCCAGGTCTTGCAGTGCCTGAAGTATAGGAGGCTTTTAAAGTCCTTGTTAGTTGGTCTAGGTCCTTTGAGTTGCCCTTGATTAGAATTGGCAATTCCATAGGTAGGTTAGAAGACCAACCTAGTTAGTGAAAAATAAAACCAACAAATCCATTGAAGAGAAAGTTTGGAGAAATTTTTCAAGTTTCCAAAGTTGTCATCTACATTGCAAGATCATAGAAAGACACCTATAGGTTGCAATTTAGTGTTCCATACTTAGATATTTGGTAAGAGAGAAGCTACAGAAAATTACTAAAGGACACAAAAGTCTTAGATAAATCTTAATACTAGGGCTAAATCGCCACTTGTGGTGTATGAGTTCCAATATACCTAATTTTAGTCATTTCCAATAGATCCTAAGTTGCTAGTTCTAGATTCTAGTCTCTATTAGAAACCCTAAACTGGAACTAAATCACCCCTACTGGCGTATGATTCCTAGTGTACATTAAAAATCAATATTTTTTGGATTCTATACTCTCATTCAAGCCTCTTTAGTTTCTAGTCACACCTCTATAATTTCTCATTTTATCATTCTAATTTGAGTTCATTTCTAGGTCATTTATTTAAGTTTGCATATCATTTACATTTCTTATCTTTCCAAGCCCTAGCTTGGTGGTGAACCCCCTTTTAGTCATTAATCATACCTTAGGACACCTTATTACAAATATCTTTCCCTTATTCCATCCTTGGATTGAGATCTCTAAGGTTTCCTTGAGTGTAACTTGAAGGAAATAGGTGGAAAGTTCCTAAACCCTAGTTCTATCTTCAAAAAAGATTAGACCCTTTAGAATTGAAAGTTTCACTTGATTTGGTATAGTACAATTTGTATTTCATGCCTAAGTGTGAAAATAAGGTTAATCGGATGTTATGGGTTGAAATATTTCTATGATGTGAGTTTGGATGAAGTATTTGTTGGATCTTAGGTGGTTCGTGGATTATTTAAGATCATGTCCAAGTGAATTTTGTTGTCCAAAAGTTTTTGATTGATTTAAGGAAGTGTGTACTTAATGCTTTATGGTTTTTAGCATGGGTATTGACCAACCTTGTGTTGACACTACATGTGAAGTTTATGAAAGAATGTTTAGGTGTGTTAGGATTAATTTGGGTCCTAATTAAGGATTTATATGAGTCACTTTCATTCCTATCCACTGAGGGAATGTTTGGGTGGGCTGACCTAATTTGAAATTTTAAATCTAATGATAGTAGTTTACCTTGGAGATGGTTTTCAAGGATGAGATTGATATAAATAAGAGTGGTGATTTTGTAAAATCTGCAAGAGACAAGCAAGATATATGTGAGTGATCAATGTGACACAAATGTGAGTAGAGAAGTGTGAATTTCAAAGTGTTGGATTCCTAAATGCAGCGAGTTGAAGGTGTTCGTAATCATTCATGCAAGGAAATGAAAGTATGAGATAAAATTTTGTGGACTTCTTGTTTCATTGAGAATTTATTCTCTTATTAACATTTCTCTTCTATCTTCTTTGTTTATTTCTATGGTAGTGAGCCTCGACTATGAGCCTTTTTGGAAAATGTTTCCTATTCTAGCAGTGATCCCTTGTACTAGTTTTGAAATTACTTATATTGTCAGAAAATCCTCAACATGGCTTTTCCCTCATTAGGTTTTCCATGTAAATCTAGTGTTCTCTTATGTACGGTGTTGTTATTTCAGTTTGAATCACTATAATATATTAAGGGCTTAATGAATGTTTTTGGATCTATTTACTGTTGAGGGTTTTCATGTTTTAATTTGATACAACTGATTCACCCCCCCTCTCAATTTTCTTGTTCATTCAATAGTTACTACTACATCATACTTTGGTTCTTTTAATTCTCAAAAGGTGTCAGAGGGTAGAAAAGCCACTAGAAGCACCCTTCATATTGCTTATACAAAACTCTACCATTGTCCATATTCTTTTAACAATATTTAAAAAATTTCTCGTTGCTTTTTTGTTTCTTAGATAAGGAGAACATCCACTTTCAGATCCATAATAGAAAATTTAAAGATATGTTCTTTTAGTGGGCTATTGAACCCCTTGCATAGTCCATGACATAATATTCATTAAGAAATAGACAAGGAATTTAGTACTTTCCCAATACTAATCGAGAGAGGACTTACCTCCCAAAAACTAGGTTTTCTTTTTATTTTGGCTTGAGAGACCCTCTAGGGTCCTCTATTTTCCTAAAGCCACCTCTCAAGCAACCTATCTAGATTTAGTATCCCTCTGGGAAGTTATCCCTTGCTTTTGTTCACTTCACACATGCACTTTCTTTTTCTTTCTTTACTTTCCATTTACTTGAGTCTAGTCTTCTTCTATATTACCCTTCAAAGAGCATTGTAAGGAAAGAGTAGATGCCATATCCCTTAACCCAAGAAATTCAAGAGAATAATGCATACTCTTGTTTTGATTCTCCTAATATAAAAAATTTTCCTCACCCAAATAAACACATATACTCTTACCAAAATTCATCTCTTAGGCCTTTGTGAGGGAGGGATGCAGGTCCAAAACATAGTTAACAGTTTCTTCAAAATTCACTGGATTATGCTAGGCCAAAGGTAGGAACTCCTTAGAGGGATAAAGTAACAAGTTCCTTTCCTATGTTATCTTCTCCACTTAAGGCATCATTTTATATCTCTAATTCCAACACAATCAAGAGGAAATACTTTGTGATGAATAGAAAAAATGGATACCCTTTTTAGAGATATCACACTTTTTCCACTCAATCATTGACTAATATCCTAGGGGTCCTAATTGGATTGACTAACAACCTCACAAGGTGACCCAATTCTCCATTAGGAAGGACCTAGGAAGGGTTTATTTAAGTTCTAAGGGGTTCACCACCAAGAAAATTCTTGGAAAATAAAATGTTCCAAAACATGTTGTGACATGCAAAATGACATATAACTAAAAATGTAGGCTAAATGAAAGATGCAAATGATGAAATTATGCAATAGGAAGATAGTATATGTGCACCTAGGAAATATGGAGATGTTGTGAGGAGTATAGAAATGTGAAGAACTTGTCAAAATATTTTGTGGAGGAATAAGATGCCCAAAATGGCATATTAGTCCCGTTGCTATTTTTTGGGGTGAATACGAAGTCTTCGGATCTTGGAACCAGATCTCAAAAAATATATGAAAAATAGGTCTGGGAGGTCTAAGATTCCTAAGATGGAATATTAGTCCATTTCTAAATTTCTACAAACTTTAAATAGGATCTTGAGCTCTGAGGTCTGCACTAGCTTCCCTTTCGATCTCAGGTTTTTAAACTTTTGAATATGGCCTATAGGTGATTTTTCATGAAGATGATAACTTTGTAATGCAACTTTTGCAAATTTTCACTCCAAGTGATCTTCAAGTGTAGAAACTAGATCTGCAATCACAAATATGCAAGATGGGAAAACTTGTTTTTTAGTGAATGAGGGTTTTCCTTGGTCAAACCCCTTGTTGGTAATTAAACCTTGAAATGAAATAGAAATAATGAAGGAAATAGTGAATGAACAACATGCAATGCTATAACTCACCAAACCCTTGTAAAGTCTACAAAATTGTGTGTAATGGTTGCAATGGATATGGATCTTGAATACTTGAAAGATAGAACTTGAATTGATTTGCTTGAATCAAAACCCTACATCATAAATTTTAGCACAACAACACACATGATGCAAGAAAACTCTTTGATATGATGTTTGAATATGAAAATGGCTCCAAATGCTTGATGAATCTTCTCTTGAATGCTCTTGTAAACTCAATTATACTATTATAAAAGCTCTCACAAAAGACTTGGATTGAAATGAGTGAATGCACCTTGTATTTATACTTATATATGCTTAATATCCAAAAATTATATCACACCAAGCCGACATATGAATTCATTAAGTAAAAAAGGATAAATCCTGCCATAATTTGAAATTAAATATCAAAAAAGACTCAAGTAGGACTAAGACGCCCTAGTCCCAAGTCCTAAAAACTTGGGGCACAAACACCAAAAAGGGACCCAGTCCATAGATGCCAAAATGAGGGTCCTGAGAGCCTTGGGGGACAAAGATGCACTAGGTAGCATTTTATTCCTGACCTAAAAATTAGGGACACACTGATGGAGTCATTAAATTATCATTTATGCATTGGAGAATGTTAGGATTAACCAAAAACATATGTCATTCATAGGTTTTATGGACACAAAATAGGACCAATTAAGCCATATAGAAGCATCAATAAGGTAAGTCAGGCCTAAACAAGTGTGAAAATGCATGTGTATTCATTTTAATACACTACATTTAACCCCCACTTTAGTGAGAGGATGAACTTTCTTGAAAATCACACTAAAGTAGCCAACCAAAAAATGAAGAGGGGCTCAAATGTACCAATGTTAGTAAGATAGGATGACAATAATCAAGAGGGTGGCCAATCCCCCAGGATCGAGATCTTATGGAAAAACCAACATAAGCACAAAGGAACACACTTGTGGATGATATATGAAGCCATAACTAGATCACAAACATACAACATCAGAGACAAGAAAAAGGAAAATAAAAAAAGGGAAAAAATGCAATGGATCAAGCTTCAACTAGCCATGTAATGAGATCGATCGAGTCTAGGTTATTTGTCCAAAAAATTTACAAGTGGAATATTCTATCCACTATGCAAACAAAACACACACTCACAAGGGATAGAAAAGCTTGGTGTCCACTTGGTGATCCCCAAGGGACCATATTAAAGCCACACCTCCATGAATTCTAATAAGGCACACAAATGTATGCTCACATGCACTAGTGAAGCTAGGTGTAAAACTCACTAGGTGAGCCCTAGGGGACCATATTAAAGCCATACCTCCATGAATTTAACAAGGTACAAAAATGCAACAAGAAAGAGGGATTATCAAAGGGATTTTTCTTAGTTCATGGGAGGTCTTACTCTTATGGGACATCGCTCCTAATGTCTCCAAGAGAGGACCAATCAAAGAATAAAAGATTCACCACTTAATGGAAGGGGAATATAATATGCTAAGATAGATCACACTCTTGAGGGACATTATCCCCAATGTCACCACAAAGAGGAAAAACACATCGAGTGAAATAAGAAAATTGCATCAAAGAACATGAAAAGGAAAAATATGCAAATAAAATCATGCTAAAATAATTGTAATGTATGCCCCCACATTCAAGAAATTGCTAACACCATTCTATGAGCAACTAATTTAAAGTAGCAAATGAAAATGAAAACAAGAATGAATACATGAGAGCCAACATAGAAAGCCCTATGCCAAGTCACGTGTTTCCAAGTAAAGCTATGTCATTGGAGAGAAAAGGAAAAGAAAGGGGTTGCTCCCAAAATGAAAAAACTAAACACAAGGTATCTATGGATTTTTGGTCAATATGTTATTTGATAGAATGATATTAGAGAGCTTGGAAATAGCATCATTCCCCAAATACACATAGAATTGGAAGAATGACACAAAGAGAGGGAAAACAAATGAAAAATAAAGAGCATTTTGGTTCAACATGGAAGAGACATAGGGTGTCTTGATGCCTTGCGTCATCCTCAAAAGGAAAACACAAGAAAAATGAAAAGGAAAATGAAAGGAAAAGAAAAGATAATGAAAAGGATTTTGGGTCAACATGAAGGAGACGTAAATTTCTTGATGCATTGCATCATCCCTAAAAGGAAAACACAAGAAATTAAAATGAAAGAAAAAGATAAAATAACAACCAAAAGGAAAAAGTATACAACATATAGAAGAATGAAGGTATAAATAGAGGAATGCACATTGAGAGAGAAACATCAGACAAAACATCATGGGGGATCACGTTATGCACATGTAAGCAAAGAAAAATGAAAATAAAAAATACTAGTAAGGACAAGGCGAGTCAACCTAAAGCAAGTCATCTACTTCCCCAATATCAGTCTGTATAAGTGGAAGGTAGATAGTGAACCAAATGGACAACAACAAATGAATTACTAGGACAAGGCCAACAAACTCTTCTCCCCATTGGGTGCAAGACAAGAATGGGATGAGCTAGGTGATAGGAAAGGTCATGTAAAATTGAGAATAGAGTATTCTACAACTATTACATGGAAAGAAGGGTGGAGAAAGATAAATTATGTAATCACTTGATGGAAATTATTGCCATTCAAGTGAAAGTTTTGTAATATTAAGTTGAATGCATGACATTCATCATTACTATGTCTCAAAATTTGATGATATGCACAATGTGGGACTTTTGCATCTTTAGGATAAAGAACTAATTTATTCATAGGTGGTAATGTTATAAATCCTTAGTTAAGAAGAAATTGTAGTTTTCTTTCACTTTTAGGTGGTGGATGGAGAGGTTGTAGCTTTTGTAATTTATATGATCTTTTAAATTTTCTATATTTAGAAACTTATGTAGTTGAATAAGGAGGAGGAGGACCTAAGGCTATTGTATCTTTATCCTTGTTATTTTTATGATCTATTGGTTATTCTTTATGAAGAAGGATATTCAAGTCAATGGAAGAATCCAAGATCACTATACCATCGCTTTAGAGCCTTAGATATTCTCTTGGAGGCTTTTCATTATGAGATGGATCTTGGTATCCTAATCCCTTTGTGTTTTCATCTGTTGGTTTTTTCTCTAAGAGTTGATGAATTTCATGTTCACTTCTTGTGTCACATCCTTGTTTGCTCAATATGGTGAAGCCTTTGCCATATGTTTCTTCCAAGTTTATTAGAGTGTTTGTTACTTTGTTATCATAAAATAGTTGAGTGTTTTCTTGTTTAGAGGAACTAGGTTCACCTATTGTAGGGAACTTAGGTTCAATTTTTCTTTGGTTTCAAGATGTAAGTAACAAGACATCTCAAGAGATGGAATTGTGGGAGGATCTAGTTGTTTCATGGAGAGATAGAAGGATGCATTAGCTTCAAGGTTATCAAGAAAATCATTTAGGAACTTATTCATGTTTTCATCATCTTCTCCAATGATGTCAACATCATGACGAGGACATGCATTAGGAGTTGAGTGAGCATAAGTGAGTTCAATTTCATTAGGTTCATTACCAAAGGCACAATTTGACACATCTACCAAATATTTCAAGGAAATTCACAAATTTCCATAGCACATATGCATGATGCAAGATTGAACAAATGCACTTGAAATGAAAGAAAATGGGATAACAACAAAGCTAGAAACTGAAACTAAAAATAGAAGGCACCCAATAGAAACATAGAAAATAAATTTCAAATCCTAACAATAGGATAATCAAAGTCAATAGGGACTAAGATGCCAAGAAGGGCATCTTGGACCTCCTAGAGTGAGATTTTGAAGTTCCAGAGGCTAAAACAGATAGAAAATAGTAGAAAGAGATTTCTGATGTAAAAATATTGAGAGGGACTAAGATGCTAGGAAGGGAATTTTTGTCCTAGCTGAGGTTTTTTATAGAAAAATAGTGATTTTTGGAATTTCAACAATTTTTACAAATTTCCTATGCAAGATATTGATGCTCAGAAACATAAAAATGTGTAAATAAGTTCAAGAAAAAGTAACTAGGAGCAAGAAATTGAATGTAATATGGAATGAATTTTTTTTTAATTTTGAATGAAATAAGAATGAACAATGCAATTTTTAGTTTTTTAATGAGATGAAGCAAGAATACAACCTATATGCACTTTCAGTAATGCAAACATAGGAAACCATAAATGCAATTTCACTAATGCAAGATGCAAGAAACCCTACATGCACTTTCACTAGTGTAAGATACAATGCAAGAATGGATACAATGAACTCCAAATAAAAAATGAATGCTTAAAATAGTTAGGTTCAAAATAATGATGAATGGAAAAAATGGATGCCCTTTTTAGAGATATCACACTTTTTCCACTCAATCATTCACTAATTTCTTAGGGGTCCTAATTGGATTGACTAACAACCTCACATGGTGAGATAATTCTCAATTAGGAAGGACCAAGGAAGGGGTTCTTTAAGTTCTAAGGGATTCACCACCAAGATAATGCTTGGAAAATAAAATGTTTGAGAACATATTGTGATATGGAGATAGTATGTGTGCACTTGGGAAATATGGAGATGTTGTGAGGATTATAGAAATGTGAAGAAGCTATCAAAATATTTTGTGGAGGACTAAGACACCCAGAATGACGTATTAGTCTCACTGCTATTTTTTGAGGAAAATAGAGATTCTTCGAATCTCTAAACCAGATCTTGGAAAATCTCTAAAAAATAGGCTTGGGAGGAATAAGATTCCCAAGATGGTTTATTAGTCCCATTCTAAAATTTTTGTGAACTCTAAATGGGATCCTAAGCTCTGAGGTCTGCACTAGCTTCCCCTCTGATCTTAGATTCTAAAACTTTTGAATATGGCCTATAGGTGAGTTTCCATGAAGATGACAACTTTGTAATGCAAGTTTTCAACTTTTGAAACTTTTCACTCCAATTTATCTTCAAGTCTACAACCTAGATCTACAATCACAAATATGGAAGATGGAAAAACTTGTTGTTTGTTATTGAATGGGGGTTTTCCTTGGTAAAACCCTTTATTGGTAATTAAACCTTGAAATGAAATAGAAATAATGAAGGAAATGGTTAATGAACAACATTCAATGCTACAACTCACCAAGCCCTTGTAAAGCCTCCAAACTTGTGTGTAATGGCTGCAATGGATATGGACCTTGAATACTTGAAAGATAGCATAACAACATACATGATGCAAGAAAACTCTTAGATATGATGCTTGAATTTGAAAATGGATCCAAATGCTTAATGAATCTACTCTTGAATGCTCTTGTGAACTAAATTATTATATGACAAAATCTCTCACAAAATACTTGGATTGAAATTAATGAATGAACCTTGTATTTATACTTATATATGCTTAATATCTTGAAATTATATCACACCAAGCTGACATATGAATTCATTAAATAAAGGAATTCATTAAATAAAGGAGGATAAATCTTGCCAAATTTTGAAATTAAATATCAAAAATGACTCAAGGAGGACTAAGACACCCTAGGTGGTGACTTAGTCCCAACTCCTAAAAACTTGGGGCACATACACCAAAAGGGGCCTAATCTAGAGATGCCAAAATCAGGGTCCCAAGAGCCTTGGGGGACAAAGATGCCCTTGGTGAAATTTGAGTCCCAACCTAAAAATTAGGGACACACTAATGGATTCATTAAATTATCATTTATTCATTGGAGAATTTCAAGAATAACCAAAAAAATATGTCATTCATAGGGCTTGTGGATACAAAATAGGACCAATTAAGCCATAAATAAGCATAAATAAGGCAAGGCAAGACAAAAAATGTGTGAAAATGTAATGGTATGAATTTTACTACACTACACATGGGAAACTTGAACTCCACATTCCCATTTACACAAGGTTCCATCACCATAAGAGGAGGGAGGATAGTCTCTAAAATAGCTTTATTTTTCTGGGTCATCTTTTTTTCACAGGAGTTCCTAAGATGACCAAGCTTCCTATAGAGCTGATAGAAAATACTAGCATTTTAATACTCTATAGCTTGATTCAATATTCCAAACCTTGAATTCAAGGTTATCAAAGAGTTTAATACTTTTTTAACTGCAACATTACACATATTCTAGCAAAAAGTAGATTTGATTTTTGAATAGTGACTTTATCCATAGCTAGAATTCTCTTGAAAGAGTTAGCAATTCCTTGGTAAATTTTTTGGTTCTAAAAATATAGAGGGATCCCTAGAAGCTAGATATAGGTAGGGTCAATCAAGCCTAGATCCATAGAGGAGTCAAATCCAAGCTTCTATTTGCAATGGGAGAGACTATTCTTGATGGTTTTATCCAAAACCTGCAGACCTCTAGTGAGATTCATTGTGACATCTTCATGAATAACAAGACTAAAGAGAAACAAACCATTGGATATAACAAGATGAAAGAGAAACAAACCATCACCTTTAAGTTTCCAAATTTAATCAATCCATTTTTCCACTTGATTAAAATTTGTTCTAAAAGACAAAAACTTACCTACAAGCGATAACTGAAGCCTCACAATTTAATCTCATCAATGATATTTTTTGGAACTTCAACCTCAAGGTTTTCCATTGCACAACACGTGTTAGAGGCTCCAAAATCCTTGGAGTGATTTTTTGATAAAGGAACATCACTGACTATCTTATCCAAAAAGGAGAATGGATGTTCCTCCACCAAAAAATAATCAAGACCCAAGCAATGGGTAGCAAAGCTTTTCTAACATCTTGAGAAGAGGCACCATAAGATGATGGGGAAGTTTTGTCTTTCAACCCTAAGAGACATGCTATAGGGCTAGGATTTCCACCATCAACCATTGACACAAAAAAATTAATTTTGGAAGGGAACACCAACTAGGGGCTCCGCCAAGCAATGCCATGATGGACCAAGTGGGAATAGGGGAAATTTGAAATTATAGAGGATGTGTAGAGGAAGAGTGGGGAATAGGATTGATACATTAGGTGAATTTTCAAGGTTAATATTAGTTTTAAATATGTTTTTAATAAATATCACACCTATGATTCATCTTCTTTGTCTCATTTTTTTTATTTTATTAAATCTTGTTATACTCAATTCCTAGTGTGGGCTTTCTTGTTTGGATGTTAAATTCCTCCCACTATTGGTGTGGGTTCATAGTTGTGTTTATACACTTATAAATAATGTAAAAATGTTATTAATCCTATGATTTCATTATTTTGGCCCCTTATGAACCTATAAAATTTTAATATTAAAGGGTTTATCTCACCATTACTAACTAGAGTACCTTTGAGTGAGGCTTCACATTTGAGAACTAGATCTAGAGAGGAAGTGATGGATAATTTTATAGGTCCTTCTAAAGAATGTATTTAATAAGGGAAAGCACATAGTCATTATTTTTTTCTTAGGAAATAGTCTAGTCCAAATATTATATAACAATCCCAATCTATTTCTTCATGTAGACTCTCTTAATCAATTTCACATGTAGAAAGTTGTATAGATAATTAATATGCAAAATTTTAGGAAAATATATCTATTCAATGAAATTTGTAGTTGATAAAATTTATTTAAATTAAGTTTGAAGGTCCTTATTTTATTTTTATTTCCAATATTTTTTCTTGTTGTAGTTTTGTTCAAAAGAAGATTATAACTTTGTGTGGTTTATAGTTAATGTTTGTTTTGAAATATTGGAGTGTATATATTACCCACAAAAAAAATTCTTCAACTTGATTTATCTTATTTATCACTAAAAGTAGGTCATAAGCACAAAAATATAAGGTGGATTTCCTTTCATAAAAGAATATTGAAGTTTATTAAAAATATATATAGAATATTAAAGTTTATTAAAAACAATTAAAAACAACAAATTCAAAAAGACAAAATAATTTTTGTTGCCATCTCCCCCCTCAATGGTGGTGGACCCTAGTGAAACTAGAAATGAGGTGGCCATACAAATATTTCATTTGTGTTTGAACCAAATATACAAATTGAGGTAAATAGTGGAGAAAATATTAAATAATAGGAACCACCAATATCCACTAAGGATTTGTCTCCCTAGACCCAACATAATGAAGTGAATTCAGAGGGAACCAATAACTATGTTTTAGACTCCAACAACCCTCCTCCCCCCCCCGCCCCCCCGCCTTAATTTCCCTATGACCTTTAAGATGGACATAGGGAAGGGTCTATGTGTTTCTTTGGGAAAGGAAGAAGCTTTTCATTAGGAGAATCTCAACCAGAGTGTGCATGATTCCCTTTCCTTATTGGTTTTTGAGGATATGGAGTTTCCTTTATCCTTAAAATTATCTACGAAGGATTATCTAGATTAAGTGTTGAATCAGGTAAATGGAAAATAAAAAAATAAAAAGAAAGTGGATGTGGGGAGTGAGTAGAAGCAAGGAAGACCTTCTCTGAGGGATAACAGATCTAGGGAAGCTTCTTGAGAGGTGGCTTCAGGAAAATAGAGGACCCTAAAGGGCATCTCAAAACAAAAGAAAACTAAAATTTAGCTTTGGGGAGGCCATTCCTCCCCTGTTTAATATCATGAGGATACTGACTCTCTTTTCTTTTTCCTTGTGAAGATAATGACTTGGATCATTCATGAGATTAATAGCCCATTGAAACAATACATTGTTGAATATACTATTATCGATTTGAAAGTGGATTTCTTCCTTATACAAGAAACAAAAATTCACTAGGGAACTTTCAAAAAAATTGTGAAAATCATATGGCCAATGGTGGGTTATTGTATATGCAATGTGGAAGATTCCTCTAGTGGCCTTGATACTCTTTGGAACCTTGCAAGAATTAAAGGTATCAAAGGCTACTATAGCAGAAATTTATTAGAAACTATCATGGAAGATGATAACAATTCTTCTAAGTGGAATCTTCTAAATATTTATGCCCCTAACTCAAAGAATACTAGGATTCAATTTTGTAATTGCTTATAAGGGTTCATGTAAAATAACCAAAAGTTGCATTGGATGTTGGTTGGGTACTTTAACACCCCTTCTTATCCTTTGGACAAATTGGGGGTTTAGAGAATTTCTTGGATAGTCTATTATATTTTTCTCATTTTTTTTCTACTCATGGAATTTTGGACGTTGATCTAAAGAGATCTAGGTTTACCTAGTCTAACAAACACCATGGGTAAAACCATTTTTAAGTTAAATTGAACAAGGTGTTGATATTGAGTGATTGGGATATTCTCTCAAAGTTTCATCTCTCAAACCTTCCTAGATCCACTTTAGACCACAGTGATCTTATTCTACATTGGGAGGATTTGAGGCCCAAAGGCCCCTTTCCCTTCAAGTACGAGATAATGTGGAACCTACATCCTAATTTTAAGGATTTGATTTAACATTGGTGGAATCTCCCTTGTTAGGGTATGCATATGTTTCAACCGGCTCAAAAATTTAAAAGGGTCAAATATCATGTGCATGGATGGAGACTAGAGTTGTTGATGATGACACTTCAAGGATAGAAAGGGATCTTAGAGAGGAATGGTTTCAAGTCACGAAGAAGGAGGTAATTTTCTTGAAATATAAATCACAAATACAATGGATGCAAGAAGGGGATGAGAACACTAATTTCTTTCACCAATCGACTCTTAAGCATAGGAAAAGAAATAACATCTACTATTTAGTTAATGCTAATGTTGATACTCTAGCAGATAATGATGATCTAGCTGATAAGGTTGTTTCCTTTCTCAAAGAAAATGGTGGCTTCTAGTGTCAAATTCATATAGAGATTGAACAGAGCTTCTTGATTTCATCCCTAAGATGGTTTTCGATATAGAGATAAAGGATAATGGGAAACTTGTTATGTTGCAAGAAGTCAAGTCTTTATTCTTTTCCAATGGATTATCACTAGCATTTTTTCAAGATTTTTGGGAGGTATTCTCTCCTAATATGTTAAATGTTTCCATAGATTTCTTTAGACTAGGAATAATACTAATTCAACTTAATTCAACCTTTATTTTATTAATTCCTAAGAAAGAGGATGCAATCTCCCTACAATATTATAGACCCATAAGCCTATGTAACACAATGTACAAAATATTCTCTAAAATTATTGTTAATAGGCTAAAAGGGGTACTTGATAAGCTAATCTATGTGAACCAAAATGGTTTCGTTAAGGGTATTAAATCCTTAATGTTGCAATTGTCTCTCATGAGTATATTCACTCTATGGATCTTTGTAAGAAACCAAGAATGGATTTAAAATTAGACATTTCAAAGGTCTATGATAGGGTTTCTTGGAGGTTCTTCATTGTTGTTTTGGAGAAGTTTAGTTTTTGTGGAAGGATTTTAAAACTAATCAAATCTTATGTCACTACTCCAAGATTCTCTATTTTATTAAATGGATTCCCCGAATGGTTTTTCTCTTGTGGTAAGGATTTAAGAAAAGGTGACCCTCTTTCCCTCTACTTGTTCATAATAGATGTTGAAGTCCTTGGAAAAAAGCTTCAGAGAAGCCTCGATCAAGTTGTCCTCAAAGGGATTAGAGCATCCTCGTCTCTTCCACCTACTTCCTATTAGCAATTTTTTGATGATACAATTCTTCTTACTATTACTTTAGTTGTTGAAGCTTCTAATCAGAAGATACATTAAATATTATAAAAGAAAGTTGTACTTCTTTAATACTAATCAACAACTAAAGGACAAGGTGTTGAGAATTCTCACTTGCTAGGAAGCTATTCTTCTGGATGCTTATCTTGGCCTCTCCCTAAGCACTAAAATACTTCCTATTACCTACTAGAATTGTATTATTGAAAGGATCCAAAAAAAGCTAGCATATTGGAAAGGAAAGCTTCTAAACCAAGCAGGTAAGATCTAGCTTCTCAAATTCTCTCTATAAAATATCTAATTCTACTTCCTTTCTCTCTTCAAAATTCCAACATATATAATCAAGAAAATTGAGAAAATACAAAGGAACTTTTGTTGGATAGGAACAAAAGAAAAAGCTAGGATAGACTTGGTAAGCTGGTGCAAGGTTTTCTCTCTAAAGAAAGTTGGGGGTCTAGGGATAAGAAGGTTAAATTTGATCAATAAAGCTCTCATCTCAAAAAATGACTAGCACTTTATTGAAGGTACTAAGGATTGGGTTAACATCCTAAAAGTTAAATACCTAGAAAATGCTAATCCAATTTGTATTCTCTTTTCTCAAGGCTGGCCTAAGGGGTCAATAATCTGGAACAATATAATGAAAACAATAAATACTCTTAAACAAAGTTTCAAAAGGAGGGTGGGTAATGGAAGAAAGGTTAGATTCTAGGATGATACTTGGGGAAAGGGACCTATATTTTCCTCAATCATTCATCTGAACTAAATCAAACATTATCTCATCAGACTTAATGGGATTTCCTTCTATGATTATGTGGATTGGGGAGGTGATTCCCCAAAGCGAAACTATTTTAGTGATCGATTTTTTTGATTAAGGGCCTTGAGAGGGGACAACCATTGATCAATTAGTCCCCTCCCCTCTCTTGGGATCTTTAATTGGTGATAGTCTTCTCGTCTATCAAAATGGTGAATATTATTGGATTTGGAGTGACAACACTTGATTCAGGAGTATCCAGTGGTGTAAGGGCAAGCTTGCATCACCCAAAAATAGTTAAATTTCAATTTTCTCAGTTTTTAGATGTTTTTTCATTTTTGGATACCCTTTTCATCATAATGAAATTCCCAGTCTATAGTTTTTATTTTCTATTCTTGGGTTGAAAGATATTGCAGTTTTAGTCTCCCAGATTTGCACCTGAAAATCTTTCTAGTTAGATTTGAGGCACTTAGAGTTCCTAGATAGGCCCTGAAACTTTCCAAAATTGGCATAGAAAATTTTAAGCGTGTTATTGACTTTGAGACCTTTCCAACGGTTCAAACGGTTCATGAATTGGAGTACCAGATCAAAAGTTATGGCCTCGGGAAGTTGGCACACTTTCTAGAAGATACAATTGCAAATATTCTTTTGAAATTTAAACTTGAAGTTGTAATTTTTTGGCGCCAAACCACCTAAACTCAAATTTGAATGTTGTTTTGGATCCAAACTAAAGAGGAGCTCTATTTATGGGTGGGTTTGTAATTTTTGGGTAACTTTTTGGGGACAAGCTCGCATATTGCGAAAGGGTGATTCTGTAGCTTTCTGTAACTTGCATGTGTTGTAGAACTTGGGGATTTGAGATCCTCTGCATGTAAGAAGCTCCATTTTCTGAATAATAAAATTATTCTCTTGTTTGTGGGTTATTTTCTAAGTCTCGAGTTGCGCCCTCATAGTGGTATCGAGCGGGTTTTCTTGAGTGTGTGGGGCCGATCAGATGCGAGGCGGTTCGCACGCAGGGAGTGGTTGTTGGTCAAGGTCAATAAAATGCCTCCAAGAGTGATGCTTGGTAGGCATGGTGGTGCTAGAGGTGGTCAAGGCAGAAATGCTGGTGGAAGAGATGCACTTGCAGCCCTCTAGAGATAGATTGGATTACAAGCGGTTGAGAAGAGGGTTAAACCGAGGGAGGAAAGTGAGGATGAAGGAGAGGAAGAAGGTTCAAATGTAGAAGAGGAAGAAGAAGCAATTGATCAAGATGAAATAAGGCTAATAAGGGTTGTATACGATAAAATGGTCATGTCTATAATCCCGACAATTAATTAAATATTTATTATTTAATTAATTTTTCTAAAATCCTCTACATATGATTAAATTTAATTAATTTAATTATATTGTTCATTCATCTTATTCTTCCTTCATAATTAAATAAACTTATTTTATTTAATTATTTTCATATGTCCACTTAATTAATTAAATAAATACATTTTATTTATTTAAATTAATTATCATTGTTTAAATTTAAATTAAATCTTTTGATTTAATTAAGTTTAAATATTGCCTTTTCTTCTATTTTAAAATTCTTCTTCTAATTAATTAAATGTTTCATTTAATTAATTTCATAAAAGTGATTTAATTAAATAAACTTTATTTAATTAAAGGATCTTGTGCTTTCTTTCTAAATCACAACTAGATATTTTATTATCTTATGTTTTCTTCTCATATCATAATTAAATATTTTATTTAAATATGAGATCTTTTTCTTTTTTCAAAAATCCTGATTAAAGCTTTCTTCTTATCACAAAATTTCTTCTGCTTTTAAAAGCTTAATTAAATATTTCATTTAATTAAGAAAAAGCTAAATTTCATCCACAAATAAATAATTGAATTTTTAATTCATTATTTATCAGCTTTTAAATCTTTCTTTTATTCTTTTAAAGAAAGATGATTTCTTATCTTCTTATCTTCTTCTCTTTCGTAAAAATAGAAAAATCTTGTTTTCAGGTTTTCTTCTATTTTCTCTTCAGTTTCATCCTTCTTCAGCCATTTGATCTGTCAAGAATTATCATAGCCATTGATCATATCAGCCAATCAGAAGCTTTTGGAAACTCTATAAATACAACCTCTCACAATTCATTTAGGGGGTTGATTCTTAAGTGTCCTCACTCTGTCAAAATTATTCTTCAAATATTCTATCTTTCATCCATCATTCTCCTTCAAACCTTTACCATATCGTTATGTTGCTGAAGTGAAC
Organism: Sequoia sempervirens; assembly: GCA_007258455.2. Lineage (NCBI taxonomy): Eukaryota > Viridiplantae > Streptophyta > Pinopsida > Cupressales > Cupressaceae > Sequoia > Sequoia sempervirens. Next base: position 123,052,838 of record VDFB02105785.1, read on the forward strand.
AACCAACATTGCTCCATTATCAACCTTCAAAATCTTGCATTCTTAGTATAGTATGCATTTATTTTTAAATCTCGTTCTTTAGTAATCATTTTGTGGAGCTTAGCATACAAATCGGAGAGCTTTAGGAAAAATACTGGAGATAGAGGACAATGGGACGTCTTCAAAGGAGCTGCTGCATTGAGAGTTTGTTTTACTTTGTTTTATCAATTTTCCTTTGATTTAAAGTTTCATTGGTGTGCTTAAATAGTATTTTATTTCAATTCATTTACGCATATTATTTTTTATCACACATTTTTGGCACCCACCGTGGGGCCTTGCCCCATTTTTAACATTTATTTGCAGGTTTTATGATAGTATTTTGCATTCTGGAATTCATATTTTTGGCAAAATTTTCCATTTTAGTGCATCTAAGGGTTTTTGTAGCCCATCCAGGGTTTAACAGTGCTTTTGCAGGTCTTTCAGCGCATTTAAGAGTTGTTTTGGTGCATCTAGGGACTATTTTAGTGCATCTGGGAGTTTCTATAGAGCATTTAGTCTCTATTTTAGAGCATCTGGGAGTTTCTATAGAGAATTTAGTCTCTATTTTAGAGCATCTGGGAGTTTCTATAGAGCATTTAGTCTCTGTTTTAGCGCATCTAGGAGTTTCTATAGAGCATTTGGTCTCTGTTTTAGCGCATCTGGGAGTTTCTATAGAGCATTTGGTCTCTGTTTTAGTGCATCTGGGAGTTTCTATAGAGCATTTGGTCTCTATTTTAGCGCATCTAGGAGTTTCTATAGAGCATTTGGTCTCTATTTTAGCGCATCTGGGAGTTTCTATAGAGCATTTAGTCTCTGTTTTAGAGCATCTGGGAGTTTCTATAGAGCATTTGGTCTCTGTTTTAGTGCATCTGGGAGTTTCTATAGAGTATTTATTCTTTGTTTTAGCACATCTGAGGGTTTCTATCACGCATCTAGGAGTTTCTGTAGCACATATGTGGTTTGTTTTAGCGCATCTGGCTCTTTTTAACATTTGACAGTTTTTACAGTTTTCTGTAGCGCATCTGAGGGTTTATGTTGTGCATTTGGGAGTTTCTGCAGTGCATCTGAGGGTTTTTGTTGTGCATCTGGGAGTTTCTGTAGCCAATACAGGGTCTGTTTTAGCGCATACAGGGAATTTTTTAGCATTTTCATAGGGAATCTTAAAATGGCCATATCTTGCTCATTTTTTCATCTTTTTCAGAGATTTTTTTTTGAAATGGGGTAGAATTTCATAAGCTATCTAATGGTGTAAGTTTTTATCAGATTTTACAAATTTATAGCTTTCAAATTCTCACATATTTGAAAAAAAATTCATGTTTTGAGATTTAATCACACTTTTGCTTGCACGCATGTGTTTCTTCTTGTCTTGGTGACTTTTTGGTGAATCATACGGAGCTGGAAAAGCGTTGGAATCAGCCACAACAACAATTTGGAAAGCGAAAATAACTAGGTGAACTCGTTTCATCCTTCATCTCTTAATCTTGTTTGTCACATCTTTCAATTTGGGACATAGAATCAAATCTTGTTTGATCACATCATTGCAATTGGTTTAAAAAAAATCTTGTCTTGAATCACATTTCAAAAATTGGGTCTAAAATTAATCATTGTCTTCCATCACATCTTGATTTGGGATCTAAAAAGAACGAGTGATTCATTTTTTTCTTCTAAACATTTCAATTTTCTAAAGGGAAATTAATCACTGTGAGCGTGAATCAAGTGTGTGTGTCTTCCAAAACACCTCACTTGGTTTGATTTTGTCATACCCTTTTTAGGAGGCCTGCTTGGAGCACACACCCCTCCAAGGGATGACCTCAATCAAAGTGTGAATTGAAAGACACGATTGTTTGGAAGTTGGAATCTTGTCACTCTGAGCTAAGCCCCAAAGAACTTTATACCTTTGGGAAGTGAAGGTGAAGGGTGGGTTACCCCCTTCTCCCGACTTATTGGAAATTTTTTTTCTTTCAAATCATTCCTTAGTCAACCTTGTGCAAACTAGCTTGAGACCTAATTGGCCATACCCCACTTGACTAGTCATAGGGCTTGTTGTTGTGTATTCAAGTGTTTGCTTAATCATAACATTTAATCTTCAAAGACAAATTTATTATTGTGTTTGGTGTGTGTGTTCATGCATTTACATGTGAAATATTGTGTTTGATAGTGCCCAAGTCAAACTTCCAATAAACTCTTGCCACATCATCCAAATCATACAATCTTGTCATTCCATATCATATCCTAATCATCATCATCTTTTTAAACCAATCAACATCATTTTACACCATGAAAACATTGGAAGATCTAGCACAAGATGTTGTTAACATGCTTGACACAGCTAAAACAATTCAAACACCTTTGCCCCAACAAATCATTCATGAAGTCCATGACGTAATACAAAAACTTCAAGCACACAAGTCACCTCAAATCCAACACCTCCTAGATCACACCCAATACCTCATAGCCACATGTCAAATCCAACAACCACCACATCATCCCCTATCCATTTATTATCACCCTTCCACCTCATACCAATCTAATCCATCCACTTCTTTGTGTGCCAGTACCACAACCTATCAATCCACATCACGACAAACACATGTGAATTTAAGTCCACCTAGGCAACAAAATCAAGAGCCTTTAAGTTCTAATGCAACCATTCACAAGGGGAACACTGATCTAGGTTATGTACTCTCAAAGTATATCATACCACTATATAGTAAAAATAAAAATCCTAAGCCAATGCCTTCCACCCCTACACCTCCAAAGGATGTGACCCAAGGGCTACAAGCAAGGAATCAATTGTCGCCATGTCATTCAACACATATACTTGAACATACAAAAGAGTCCTCAAACGCCATGCCAAGTCCTTCAAGTCAACCATGTCATCCACAACCCCTTGATCCAATTCAAGAGTCTCCCTTCATAAGTCCAAGTCACCCTCTATCATGCTCCTATGTTGTTGACCATCAAGAATATGACAAGTCTCTCCATGAGTCATCCCCTTCCACCTCCATTCAAATAAGTCATGAGGTATATCAAGAGCACAATCCTAAACATGCAGAAACATTACCCCCTCATCCACATAAAGATCAACACCAACCCAATGATTCCATTCATAACATACCTAATATTGTTCATGATCAACCTTCCATCTTTGATCAAGACCCTTTTTATGATCAAGAAGACCATGATGATCCTCTTAGCCAACTTTATGCGTTCCATGGTCAAGAGCTTTCCACCTCACCCATCCATGATTCACAAACATCCACTTCACTTGATGAGACATATGCCTCCCAAGAACACATACAAGATCAAACAAATACATTGGATCTAAGTGAACACAATGCTAATCAAGATCCTAATGATCCTCCATCACCCACTATCGACCCCATTGCAAGTCCTCCATCATATCCTGATGGTCTTTCCACCCTCATTCATGAATGTTCCTCCTTAGAACAACAAAAACCATTATCTTCCCTTGCTTCATCTTCTCCATCCACTAAGGAACTCATGTCTAGTGTTCCACCTACACCTAGTCTCATTGTCCATTGCACACTCCAAAACATGAACCACCAAGATAAAGGTCTAGACCTTCATGAACAAGATATTTTGGAGCCCGTCCATGTCAAAGTCCCTCCACGCTCTTATGGCCTTGGACCTACACCCCAAGGACAACAACCTAAAGATGTTGGTATTTCCTCCACGCCTCCTAAGTCCACTTTCCATCATAAAGCCTATCATATGCCTAAAACATATGTTTTCATTCCACCACCATCATCCTATAAATGTCAAAAGCATGTGACCATACACCTTCCACCATCCATTTTACCACCATTACTTCCAACTCCTAATATCCCTTGATCCACTCTACCACCATTGCTTCCAACTCCTAATATCCCTCCATCTAATATACCTCCACTTCTCCCAACACCTAATATCCCCATTATCCAATCCCCTTATCCCTCCATCCATAAATACCCTAACATTCCTAATCATGACCAACAAATGCACACAGTGTATAAACATGAAGCTTCCACTCATTCCACCAAACCTAAGGGATTCAAAAGCAATAATTCCAATGCCTCTACCTATAAAGTCAAAAATCCTAAGGGTTCTTGTGCCTTAGGACATCAATACAAAAAGTCAAAGAAAAATCCATCTAAAAAGTTATATAAGCCCATACCTCCAAAAGTAAAGGCCAAAACTAAAATGGTTTAGGTACCTAAGAAAAAAGAAATCAAGTCAAATGAGGAATTTATATCACAAAAATCCCAACTATCCACTTCCGTCCCACATTCTCATTCCATTCAAAAGTCTCAAATTCCTAAAACCCACAAGCAAAATAAAAATCATAAAAATACTAAGTCTATGTGGGTACCTAAATCACTTCATCCACCACCTCCTAAGCAAACATCTCCATTGCTTCCTACACCCCATCCACATCAAAAGCTTCAATGTTTATCACAGTGTGTGCAACCATTGGTCATGGTTCCCTTCCACTTCACTACTATCCTACATATCTTCCCAATCACCTCCCTATAGTCCATGCTTTTGCATAAACCTTGCATCCATCCTTTTGCACAAGTCCTCATCAATCCACATCATCATCCACTATTCCCCATCCATTCTTACATAAGACTTTCATAATCCGCCATCTACCTAATCCATCCCTTTCATGTCATCCCTTACCAACATCTATGAGCATAATGACATTTGACATGGTCCATGCAATGACATCCATCTAGTGGGACTATCGCCTTTCACAAAACTAGAAACTTGATTCCCTCCTATCCATATTCGCCTTCTCCTATCCAAAAATTCAAAATAGACAAAATCAAAACAAAAAAAATTAAAAAAAAGTAAAGAGAAATCGCTTCATCCAACGGTGAAAACTTGGTAAATAGGCGCCCTGGATAAGTACCATGATGAAAACCTAGCAAATAGGCATCATGTGTAGGTTTATCTTCTGCCACTTATACTTGGGGGCACAATGTCTTATCTATCCAACCTATCATTTTCATGTCATATCATTTCCATCCTACCTACCATCTTTAGCCATCATACATACCTATTATATTGAGTCCATTCATCCACCCTTCTTATTTTGATCTTGATTAAGATATAGGGGAAAAATGTTGAAACATGCTTTGGATATCTTTTGATATACCTCATCCTTCCAAACAAGCCTATCATTATCCTATTGCCATAAGCGTTGTCATGAAAAATCCTAAGTCTTGTACCTAGAATGGGGCATGTTATTCTTATGCAACATAGTCTTTGGAAATCACATCCTTGCTGTCTTATGATGCATACATCAATTTCATTCACTATGACTTATCCTTTCCATCCATCCATATATCATGAGCCTTTTATCCCTTATCCCATCACCCACCCTTTCATCCATCAATCCCCTTTAGCTCCTTGCACCTAGTCTTGGTTTTCCCATTGTCATTGGTATCTAGCACAAAGGCTACTCAAATTTTCATCCTTTGACACCTCCAAATATTCTCAAAAATCTAAAAAATCAAAACATCTCAAAACTCCAAAAAATTCAAAACATTTCAAAAATACAAAAAAATTAGAAAAAGTCCTGAAGAAATACAAAAAACAACAGAAAATATCCCCAAAAATACAAAAAAAAAAATATCCAACACAAATCCAAGCAATAACATCATTTCAATCACATCAATTCTTCTATCCAATCATTCAACCATTCCACCAAATCAATCATCTTCGTCAAAACCATTGCAACCAATCCACTCAATCACAATCATTCTAATCAAATCAATTCTTCAATTCAATCAGTCGATTATCTAATCAAATCACTTCAACCTAAATCATTCCAAACACATCAATTCTTCTATTCAATTCATCACATCCTATCATCCAATCAATCATCATATCATTACAAATAGTTTCTTCAAATCAATCAAATCATCTTCAATCATTCCGAGCAATAATCCAAATGCAAGTCAATCCTTAATCCATACCAATCAAGTTAATCAATTTTGTCAAATTATCCAATCACATCCTTTGGTCTTGATCCTAATCTTGTCTTAAACCAAATCAACCAACCAATCAATCAATTATCACCATCCTTGTGTTGCTCTAGGGACATGCTGCTCCCCACAATGACAACACTATCATCATCATCAATCAATCAATCAATCAACGGTTTACAGCTTGACAGGGTCAATGTCTTGTTTGTTTTTGTATCATTTGTGCATGCTTGCTTGCTCGCTTGTGTGTGTTATCATTTTATCTTGCATTTGTATCAAATCCATATCATTCCAGTTAATATTCATATCTTGTGTGTGTTGGAATATCTTTTTGCATTATCCTTTGCATCTAAGGTCACATCATACCTTTTGTGCATTGGGACTTTAATGCTCTAAGTCTACTTCCTCATACATTTAGACAAGGTTGTATTGCACTGGGGCACGAGACACATCATCACCTTGGTCCTTATACCTTGGTGCATAACATCTATTGCTATATCAAACATCATGGTTGCTCACTTTCATTGCAGCATAATGCATCCTTTCATCTCCTTCATCCATATTCTCTCTTACATCATTCAACTTATCCCTCCTTTATCATTTCATTTCATTTCGAGAGAATACCTGTGTTTGAACAACCCACTTATCCTCTCGAGGGGGCATCATCGACATCAAAAATCAGAAACATATCAGGGGCAAAAAAAATTATTTTTCTTTGAAGCAATGCATTTCACACATCACTTCAAAGAGGGGAAAAATGTATACGCATAAAAATGGTCATGTCTATAATCCTGGCAATTAATTAAATATTTATTATTTCATTAATTTTTCTAAAAATCCTCTACATATGATTAAATTTAATTACTTTAATTATATTATTCATTCATCTTATTCTTCCTTCATAATTAAATAAATTTATTTTATTTAATTATTTTCATATGTCCACTTAATTAATTAAATAAATACATTTTATTTATTTAAATTAATTATCATTGTTTAAATTTAAATTAAATCTTTTGATTTAATTAAGTTTAAATATTTTCTTTTCTTCTATTTTAAAATTCTTCTTCTAATTAATTAAATGTTTCATTTAATTAATTTCATAAAAGTGATTTAATTAAATAAACTTTATTTAATTAAAGGATCTTGTGCTTTCTTTCTAAATCACAACTAGATATTTTATTATCTTATGTTTTCTTCTCATATCATAATTAAATATTTTATTTAAATATGAGATCTTTTGCTTTTTTCAAAAATCTTGATTAAATCTTTCTTCTTATCACAAACTTTCTTCTGCTTTTAAAAGCTTAATTAAATATTTCATTTAATTAAGAAAAAGCCGAATTTCATCCACAAATAAATAATTGAATTTTTAATTCATTATTTATCAGCTTTTAAATCTTTCTTTTATTCTTTTAAAGAAAGATGGTTTCTTATCTTCTTATCTTCTTCTCTTTCTTAAAAATAGAAAAATCTTGTTTTCAGGTTTTCTTCTATTTTCTATTCAGTTTCATCCTTCTTCAGCCATTTGATCTGTCAAGAATTATCATAGCCATTGATCATATCAGCCAATTAGAAGCTTTTGAAAACTCTATAAATACAACCTCTCACAATTCATTTAGGGGGTTGATTCTTAAGTGTTCTCACTCTGTCAAAATTATTCTTCAAATATTCAATCTTTCATCCATCATTCTCCTTCAAACCTTTACCATATCGTTATGTTGCTAAAGTGAACAACCAACATTCCTCCATTATCAACCTTCAAAATCTTGCATTCTTAGTATAGTATGCATTTATTTTTAAATCTTGTTCTTTAGTAGTCATTTTGTGGAGCTTAGCATACAAATCAGAGAGCTTTAGCAAAAATACTGGAGATATAGGACAATGGGACATCTTCAAAGGAGCTGCTGCATTGAGAGTTTGTTTTACTTTGTTTTATCAATTTTCCTTTGATTTAAAGTTTCATTGGTGTGCTTAAATATTATTTTATTTCAATTCATTTACGCATATTATTTTTGATCACACAAGGGCCATTTTGAAGATCCGAAAAAGACCTAGAGCAGAAGTCCCTAGTTATTCCGGAAGTCTAAACCTGGAAGAGTTGAACGAATGGATCAACGAGCTAGAAGAATATTTTGAGTATGAGGAAATAGAGGACCCAGATCAGTTTAAGTTTGTGAAAATGAAGCTGAAGGGCCATACCAGTATTTGGTGGAAAGAGGTCTAGTTGGAAAGAAATCAAAGAGGAAAAGGAAAGATCACCAAATGGGATCGCATGGTAGAGAAACTGAAGAAGCAGTTCATACCAGTGGACTACGAATTTGATCTATTGAAGAAATTGCAAGGGTTGAAGCAAGGAAGTAGATCTATGAAAGAATATACTAAATATTTTCACAAGATAATCATTAGAACGGGTCACACAGAGGCTAATAAGGAGAAGGTAGCATGATATCTTAATAGGTTACGACCGAGCATTCAAGAGGAGTTAAGCCTAGTCTAAATGACCACCATTGAGGATGTGTATCAGTTTTCTCTGAAGGTGGAAGAGAAGTTGAACAAAAGATTTGATGGCAAGCAAAAGGGATGAGGAGGTCAAAGTGGAAGGGGTAGTGGAAGATCTTCAAGAAGCTGAAATGATGATGAAAATAAAAGTGAAGATGTGGGTACCAACCGAAACCAAAGGTATGACAACTTCTACTGCCCTCGTGATCAAAATAGTGGTGATCAAAGAGGTAGAGGATGAGGGAGATATGGACAAGGATCTGGAAGAGGTGGTTTCAAAGGAACGTGTTTCTAGTGTGGTGAAGAAGGGCATCGAGCCTATGAATGTCCACAACAAGGAAGAGACAAAGGCCGAGGAAGGTCATGGAAGGGTTGCACATGGATGAGGAGGCCCAATTTGAACATTCAAGCGATCTGAAAGGGGAGAAGCCCTAGTGATTATGAGAGCCACGGTGATTGAGGAAAAGGAACCGAGCAGAGGAAGAATCTATTTCACACAAGGTGCAAGTGTGAAGGAAAATGTTGTGATGTCATTATTGATGGTGGGAGCAGCGATAATCTGGTGTCGAAGAGATGGTCACAAAGTTGAAGCTGAAGAGGGAAAGGCACCCACATCCGTATCGGATTTCTTGGTTGAGAAAGACCACAAAGTTTGGTCAATGAGTAGTCCTAGTAAAGTTCAAGATGGGAGCTACCATGATGAGGTACTCTGTGATATCATCCCCATGGATGCATGTCACATGTTGTTGGGGAGGTTGTGGCAATTTGATAGGCGAGCTATACATGATGGCCATGCAAACACTTATTCCTTGACAAAGGATGGGGTTCGTCACAAGTTGAAACCCCTGAAGGAGACCAAAGAAAAGGTATGCAGTAGTGCTAGAATTTGTTATGTAGATGGAAGAAATTTTTTAGAAGGTATGAAGCATGAGCGTGTGTGTTATTCATTGATTCCTAGAGTGAGTAAGGAGGATAGTGAGAAGGTTCCAGAAGAAGTTTTTGGGATGTTGGATGAGTTTCAGGATATTGTTTCTGATAATGTACCTGAGGGTTTACCATCACTAAGGAAGATCAGTCATCAGATTGACTTGATTACTGGAGCCAGTTTGCCAAATAAGATAGCTCATAGAATGATCCCAGCAGAAAATAAGGAGTTGAACAGACAAGTTTAAGAGTTGTTGAGAAAGGGTTTGATACGGGAGAGTTTGAGTCCATGTGTAGAACCTATAGTACTAGCACCAAAGAAGGATGGGGAGTGGAGGATGTGTACAGATTCCTGAGCCATAAACAAGATAACAATCAAGTACAGATTTCCCCTACCAAGGATGGATGACTTGAAGGATTGTTTGAGTGGAGCTCAGTACTTCACAAAGATTGATCTGAAGAGTGGATATCACCAGATTCATATTTGAGAGGGAGATGAATGGAAGACTACCTTCAAGACCAAAGAGGGCCTGTATGAGTGGTTAGTCATGCCTTTTGGGCTAACCAATGCACCGAGCACATTCATGCAGCTCATGAACGAGGTACTAAAATAATTTATGGGAAGTTTTGTTATTGTGTATTTAGATGATATTTTGATTTTCAGTAAGACGTTGGATGAGCATTTGATGCATATTTGGAGAGCCTTTGAGAAGTTAAGAGAAGAGAAACTATTGATTAATCTAAAGAAGTGTAGTTTTATGAAAAGGGAGTTAGTATACTTGGGGTTTATTGTCTCAGAAGGTCTCAAGATGGACACAAAGAAGGTGAAGGCTATTATGGAATGGCCTACCCAAGAACTGCTACCAAGGTGAGATCTTTCGATGGTTTGGCTAGTTTTTATAGAAATTTCATTAGAAACTTTAGTAGTATTTGTGGACCCACTGAAACAATGAGAGGGATAGAAAATAATTCAAGTGGAGCAATGGAGTGGAAAAAAATTGAAATTGAGCAGAAGGTGTGAGCAACTGTTCTAGCCCTCCCAAATTTCAACAAGGTGTTTCAGGTGGATTGTGATGCTAGTGGTTGTGCCATTGGAGCAGTGTTGAGCCAAGAAGGTAAGTCCATTGCCTATTTGAGTGAAAAGTTAAATGATGCCAAGAGAAAGTATTCTGTATATGATCAAGAATTTTATGCAATAGTTCAAGCATTAAAGAAATGGAGACATTATTTGTTCCGAAGGAATTTTTCTAGATACCGATCATCGGGCCTTGTAGTACCTAAATAGTCAGGGAAAATTAAATCAGAGGCATATGAAATGGGTAGAGTTTTTGTAGAGTTATACCTTTGTTTTGAAACATAGGAGTGGGAAGTCAAATAGGGTTGCAGATGCCTTAAGTAGGAGGCATACATTGATGACAAAGATGCAGATTGAAGTGGTTGGGTTCAATGAACTTAAGACACTGTATGCAGAAGATCCTAATTTTGTAGAAGCTTGAAAAGCTTGCAAGGAACTTGTTATAGTGGACATGACAAGGTGGCTATATTTCCTAATCTAGGATGGCATGTTATTTAAGGGAAGTCAATTGTGTATCCTGAGGAGTTCCATGAGAGAGAACTTGATAAAGGAGAAGCATAGTGGAGGAATGGCAGGATATTTTGGTTGGGATAAGACAATTGCCATTATCAGTGAGCATTATTATTGGCCTCATTTGTCACAAGATGTGAAGAAGTTTGTACAAAGCTGCAGGGTGTGTCAGATGACTAAAGGAGTGAGCCAGAATATAGGCTTATATCAGCCCTTACCTGTACCAGAGAGGCCATGGGAGGATATAAGTATGGACTTTGTTTTTGGTTTGCCAAGGACACAACAAGGGAATGATTTAGTCTTTGTAATGGTTGATAGGTTTTCAAAGATGGCACATTTCATTCCATGTCAGAAGACCCATGATGCAGTCCACATTGCTGAATTGTTCTTCAAAGAGGTGGTGAGGCTACATGGTCTGCCAAAGAGTATTGTTTCAGATCGTGACACCAAATTTGTGAGGTACTTTTGGAGGACCTTGTGGAAGAAGCTAAAGACATAGTTGAAGTTTAGTTCTGCACACCATCCACAAATAGATGGGTAGACATAGGTTGTTAACAGGAGTCTGGGTAACCTATTGAGATGTTTGGTAGGATATAAACCCAAGGGATGGGACTTGATCTTACCCCAGGGAGAATTTTTTTACAACAATTCTGTCAACAGAAGCACTGGTAGATCACCATTCTAGATTGTATATGGAGGTAGCCCCAGAACAGCTCCATAATTGAGGAAGATGGACCAAAAGAAGAAAATAAGTGTTGAATCCGAAGATTTTGCAGAACACATCAAGGATATACATGAGAAGGTAAGAGAACATATTAACAAGATGAATATGCAATATAAGGCTAAGGTAGATCAAAAGAGGAGGTATATGGAGTTTCAGATTGGTGATGAAGTGATGGTCCACTTGAGGAAAGAAAGATTTCCAGTGGGAATATATAACAAATTGAAGATGAAGAAGTTCGGTCCCTATAAAATTTTGAAGAGGCATGATTCAGGGAATGCATATGAGGTAGAGTTGCCAGATGGATTCAACATTTCCCTTGTGTTCAACATTTCAGATTTGACAGAGTATCATGAAGGTGGTGCAGAGGAAGTATCAATGATGAAACAGTGTGGGATTCCAACACCTACTTCAGAAAAGGAGGAGATTGAAGAAATCTTGGATAGTCATGTGGGAAGGAGTACCAGGAACAGACAGTATGAAGAATATCTGGTGAAATGGAAAGGAAGGACTATTGAAGATTCATCCTGGTTGCCTAAGGCAGAGGTTGACCGTTTGGGTTTTCCTCTACCATCTGAGACGTGACGGGGTCACTTCTCAAATTACCCTGGGTGTCTAATGCAGGAGCATCCAGTGGTGTAAGGGCAATCTTGCATCACCCAAAAATAGTTAAATTTCAAGTTTCTCAATTTTTAGATGTTTTTACATTTTTGGATACCCTTTTTGTCATAATGAAATTCCTAGTTTACGGTTTTTATTTTCTATTCTTGGGTTGAAAGATATTGCAGTTTTAGTTTCCCAGATTTGCACTTGAAAATCTTCTAAGTTAGATTTGAGGCACTTAGAGTTCCCAAAACGGCCCCAAAACTTATCAAAATCGGCCTAGCAAATTTTAAACGTGTTATTGACTTTAAGACCTTTCCAACGGTTCAAACGGTTCACGAATCGGAGTCCTGGATCAAAAGTTATGGCCCCGGGAAGTTGGCGCACTTTCTAGAAGATACAATTGCAAATATTCTTTTGAAATTTGAACTTCAAGTTGTAATTTTTCAGCACCAAACCGCCTAAACTCAAATTTGAATGTTGTTTTGGCTCCAAAATAAAGAGGAGCTCTATTTATGGGCAGGTTTCTAATTTTTGGGTAACTTTGTGGGGACAAGCTCGCATATTGCGAAAGGGTGATTCTGTAGCTTTCTGTAACTTGCATGTGTTGTAGAACTTGGGGATTTGAGATCCTCTGCATGTAAGAAGCTCTATTTTCTAAATAATAAAATTATTCTCTTGTTTGTGGGTTATTTTCTAAGTCTCGGGCTGCGCCTTCATCAACACTTTAGGTGTCTTCTCGGTCAAATCTGCCTATTTCAAATTATCCAAGCAACATTCTCTCCCTCTAACCTTTTATTGGTACAAATTATGGAATGGTAAACTTATCTCAATGACCAGCTATTTCTGGTGGGCTATGGTACATGGAAGTATACTCAGAATTGATGTTCTTAATAGAAGAGGATTTTAGTTTGTTAATAGGTTCTCTCTATTTTGAAGATTTAGAAAGCATTATTCACTATTTGTTTCATTTCCCTTTTTCTAGAGAGGTTTGGACTGATGTATTTTGTATTTTTTTGTTTGATTAGGTGTTTCCCTACATCCTTAAGGACCTTATTGATCAATGGAATAAATTCCTTTTTAAACATCCAATTATTACGGAACTATGAAATCAAATTCCCTTATTTGTTACATGGAACCTATGGAACAAAAGAAATAATATGATTTTTAGAGATCAATGTAGAAGCATCATGGATGTTTTCTTTAGAATAAAACAAAAAATTCAAGATAATATAAACTCAAAAAGTGTGTCGTCAAAAAATGTATAGTTGACATTTTTATGCTCACTTGAGTCTTACTTATGGACTGGCTTGATTTTGCCTAGATTTACTATTGTAATGTGGCCAACACATTCACATTAGGTCTTGGACCCTTGAGAATCATTAAGACTTCTAAGATGTCTTGTAAAAGTGTTGTGAAGTGTTGTAACTCACTTTGACACTTTTCTAAGACCCTTTCATTATTATTCATTTAAATATCTCTTTTTTTTGTCACTTACCAACTCTTATTTCAAAGAGTTCTAAATATTTTTAACAAACTCTCACACTTTTCTAGACTTTTCATCATTAATTCAACCCTTTCTTATGTTTAAATGACCTCTTAATGCACTTTTCAGCCCTACTTAAGTGCATTTTTTAGGATATTCTTGTTAGACCTTATTTAATGCACTTTAATTTTTGAAACCCAGTGAAATTTCCTTGGTGGGACCAAGTCACCACCTGGGGTGATTTAGTCCCACTGGGCACAAGAATAAAAATAATTTTAATTCCTTGGTGGGATTTTATTCTTTTACCCTTGAGTTCAGTCTGTGATGTGTTATTTTCAGGAAATAATGGAAAATCAAGTATAAATAAGGGTTTTTGCTCTCATTTTAACCCCCATTCATTCAAGCATTCATTCACCTAATCATTCAAGCAATTATCAAGAATTCAAGCACTCTATACATAATCAATTCATCCATTGGAGCACTTCATTGCATATTTTTAGGTTCACATCAAGGGTTTGGTAGGTTTATGACATTGCATGTTATTTATTTATCATTCCCTTCCTATTTTATTTTCTAGGATTTGATTACCAAGGTGGGGTTTGACTAAGGAAAACCCCTATACTCCAACCCTTAACCCTTTTCCCCCTCTTTACATGTGTGTTTGTAAACCTTGTATGCAAATTTTTCAAGGATTTTGGTGTCAAATTTTTTTCAATAATTCATCAAAGTCAACAAAGCCCTAATTGAAGCTTGGAGACCAATTTCAACACGTTTTCTATAGATTCAGATTTGGGCACCTAACAGAAAGGAAGAGTAAACCGAAAGCTATAGAATCTTGTTCTAAAATTCCAAAAATTCCCAAGTGGATTAAGTCACCATGTATGGGGAATTAGTCCCACTATGAGGCTTTAAAATTTATTTTCACATTTTTGAGTACCCATTTGGTAGATTTTCCCAAAAACTTGACTAAGTTTCCCAACTTGGCATAAGTGTCCTAGTCAACTCTATAGGATTCTAGAGCCCATATACATTAGACTTCATATTCCAGGTGCACCTCTCCTGTTTTGTTTAATTCTTTCATCATTTACTTGCATTCTTAGTTTTTTCTGCATACAACACTATGTTTTCTAGCACTTTGCATTTCTTAGGTTTAACATCAATAATAATCTTTATTTTTAATTTTATTAATTGAACATCATAATTAGGCATATTTCATCCCTCATTACATTAATGTTGAGTGTAGACATCAACATTTTGGGTCTATTTGTTGGATATTGTTGATATGTGATTGTCTTTGATTTCAACACTATTGGCATTAATGTCTTTAAGGTTGTATATGTCGAGGATATTGAGAAAATTGTAGTAAAATAAGTTGTAGGTTGTTGGTGATGCAATGAAGTTTAGTATAGCCACCATATTGATGGATATCTCAATATATTGATGAAAAGAGGTTGTGGATTAAAGGGTTTATTGGCAAGTATATTTAGTTTATCCTTGTGAAGTTTCAGAGGTTCACATGATTTGATTGAGTTATGAGTATCTATGTTCTGACAGTTGTTTTGTTTCTTTAGTTGGTGTTCCTAAAAGAAGATAATGTGATTCTAGTAATTTTAGTTATTGTGGATGCTTCTATAGTGATTCAAGATGCTTATGGATGTTTCTAGATCATGCTCTATCTATGTTGTTGTTCTGCATTGATCGGTGTGCTCACAATTGGTGATTTTCTTTTGTGAGTTCATGTTTTTATGATCATGGCCGATAGGGTAATTATAGCATGTTTTGGATCTTCAAGGCATAATTGTTTAAATTGTTTCATGTTTGAGGATGTTATTTTGGGTCCTTACTATGTTTTGGCTGAGATTTTTTGGTGCACATTGATAAATTTTTATTGATTTGGGCAACTACTTGTACACATTTTATATTTTTTTGGGTCGACATGTAGTTGATGTTATCCTTAGCTGTAGATATATATAATCAATTGTTTATACCATTTGAAGGCATGGTGTGTGAGTTCTATGTGCGAATAATGTTCTAATATTTCAAAGGAGAAAGTAAATTTTGAAGAAGAGAGAAGAAGAAAGGATTTATGTGCTTAACTGGAACTATAATCAGGCATTAGAAGATGTTATTTTCTCAGTTCAATATATTCTAGATGTAATCCAAATGTGACTATAAGACAGTGAGTCTTCCTTTGGGCAGTAATCCTTTTTATATTTTTGCAGTGAGCTCTAGGTAGTGTGCTTGAATGCATGTGCATTCCCATTTACAATTATTTTATACTTTTAACAAAGTATAATCTTGTGGATTAAACTCCACCATTGTTTTTCCCCTAGTAGGGTCTCCATGTAAAAAATATTAGTGTTATGTGTGTTTTTGATGTGGTGATGGTTTAGTATTTCATGTTTATTCATCAAATCTGAGAATAAGTTTAATTTGTATAATTTTTGTAACAACTAATTCACCCCCCCTCTTAGTTGTCTACCCTTGTGTTACCAAGAATTGGTAATAGATTAGGTTCCTCAGAAGAAGTTTAATAGCTTGAGGTGATCTGGGATGGTGACACATAAGAAGGATAATCTTAGATTTGATGGAACCAATTATTCTTTGTGGAAGACTTGAATGGAGTATCATTTGAGATGCATTGGTGAACCTTATTGGGAAATTACAAAGAATAGGTATATCATCCCACACAATGGTCCCTCTACTGTAGGTGAGATTAAAGAAGTTGAGTACAATATTAGGTCTAAGGAAGAATTGTTGAGTGCTCTGACTAATTATGAGATGAAAATTGTAATGGATTTGAAGATTACATATGAGATCTAGGAAAAGTTGGAAACTTTATATGGAGCAAATTACCATGTGAAGATTGCTAAGTTGCAAAGCCTAATAGGGAAATATGAAATGTTGAGAATGGGTGAAGATGAAAACACCACTTCTTTTATGTAGAGAGTGAATGAACTTGTGTGTAGTATTAGATGTGCTAGTGGAACATTGGAAGAATTAGAGATTGTTGCGAAAGTTCTCAAATCCTTGCCTATTGCATACAAACACAAAGCTACTACTATTGAGGAGATTCAGACTATGAAAAATGTAACCAAAGACATGTTGATTGGTAAGCTTACTAATTTTGAGTTTAGTGAGTTTGGTGGTTCTCTTCCTAAGAAAAAATCTGCATTCAAAGCTACTATCTTTGAAAAAGATAAGTAGAGATATGATCCAGGAGAAATTTCTTCTAGAAAAATGTCCAAGTATGAGCAAGAAATGAGAGAGATTGAAGAAGAGAGAAAACTAGATGAGATTGAAGCACTTATTGTCAAGAGGGAAGCCAAAGGAGAAGGTAAGTATAAAGGGAAATCTTTTATTAAATGTTTTTATTGCAATAAGATAGGTCATTTTTGGGTATGTGCAGGATCATCATGGAAAAAATAGGTCCTTAAGTGGTGAAAAATTTAGAAAAATCAAAGATAGGCAACTTGATGTAAAATTTTGAATAAGTCAACTATATTATTTCAAAAATATGTAAGAATAGAATCTATAGAAAATTTAATATACTTTATAAACTACTAGGTTTATTTTAAAAAATATATATATATGGTGAAAATTTGAAATTTCAATGCAGTAGTACTTAAATTTCAAGGAAAAAATAAGTAGGTGTATGTCTGACCACCCTAACCACAATAAAATGATAATATTTTTTATACAATTTTAGATATAAGTAGAGGACTCATGTCCCAATGTGATGCATTTTTTTTGTAATTTTCTTCCAAGTAAAAAATTAATTATGATTTTTTTATTATAAATTTTTAAAAATATAAAAAACTCATATGTTTGACAACCTTAACTTGGTCAAAAATTCATGATTTTGTTTTTATTCCTATAGTATATGAAGCATAGAATGTGATGCATGTTTCAGATTCAAAAAATGTGATACCGTTTGAAATCTATAGATGTTTTTCAATTCGCCTATCAAATAGGACTTTAGTCATAATTCAAATACAAAATGAATAATAATTATTTATTAAATTCAAAGTAAAGAATAATTTATTTTGGTGGAAAGCTAAGAATCTCCTTTAAAAACCCTTTTTGTTTCATCAATTTTTGGGTAAAAAAATGTTGTCAGCCACATACCCTACATGTACCCATCATATCGCCAGTTTTTGGCCCATCATGATCCTACACATACCCTTTTCCTCAAGGTGTCTAGAAAGAGTTTCTAAGATAAGACCTAACAAGCCTAGATTCCAAAGAAAGTGTTATTATGCTGCTGATGAAGGTGTGACAGATGATGAATCTGATAAATGGAATTTGAGTGAGGATGAATAAGTATTTGTTGAGCTATCAAGGAAAATGATCCAGTACCTAATGAATCTGCTAGTTGCACAAATGTGGAGAAAAATCTAGCTTCAAGAGTTGAAGAAAAAGATGAATGGGTGATTGATAGTGGATGCTCTCATCACATGATAGGTGATAAAACTAAATTTGTGAGCTTGGAAAATTATGATGGTGGTGTTGTAAGAGTTGGTGATGACAAATTTGGTGTAATCCATAGCAAAGGGTGCATTTCTCTTGATTGTAAGCATAATACTAATGATGTTCTATGTGTAGAAGGTTTTAAGAATAATCTCTTAAGTGTTGGACATATGGTTGACAAGGGTTACAATATTGAATTCAAGAATGAAAAATTTATAATATTGGGGAGTTACAAAAATGTGATTGCATTTGGTACAAAAAAAGGGTAATATCTTTCACCTAAATGTTGCTAGTAAAATTTGTTTGATTGCTCAAGTTGATGAAAGTTGGTTTTGGCGTAGGAGAATGTGTCATGTAAACTTTGACAATATTATCAAGATAAGTTCTCATCAAGTAGTGAGATATCTTCCTAAGTTGATAAAACCTTCTAATACTATATGCAAGAAATGTCAGTTATGGAAGAAAACTAGAGTTTCATTTAGGAGAAAAAACATTGGTCAAATGAAGTGTTGGAGCTTGTGCATACTGACTTGTGTGGTCCTTCTAGAATCGAAATTTTACAAGGATACAAATATTTCATGTTACTTATTAATGATTATTATAGAATGATGTGGGTTACTTTCTTGAGTGAAAAATCTGAAGCTCTAGAGAAATTCAAGACTTTTATGGCTATGGTTGAGACAGAGATGGGTCTAAAGATTAAATGTCAAAGATCAGATAAAGGTGGTGATTTCACTTCTGGTGATTTTTATTCTTTTTGTGAAGAGCATGGGATAAAGAGACAATTATATACCCCACAAACCCCTTAGCAAAATGGAATTGTGGAAAGAAGGAATAGGAAAATTCAAGAAGTTGTTAGGACTATGATGCTGGAAGGAAATGTTCTGCATATCTATAGGAGAGAAGCTCTGAGTACTTTTGTTTACACTCTCAACTAGGTACATGTCAAAGGTGATATAGGTAAGACTCCTTATGAGCTATGGTTTGGTAATAAGCCTACTATTAGATACATCAAAATATTTGAGAGAAAATGTTATATCAAAAGAGATGAATATATAGGAAATTTTGATACTAGAAGTGATGAAATCTTTCTTGGTTATTCTACTAAAAGTAAAGCCTATCGGTGCTACAATAAGAGATTGAGGAAAGTAATTGAAAGTGATAGTGTCAAGGTTGATGAAGACATAGTTAGATCCTCCAGAACTTATGTATATGATTTAGATGATGAGAATGATAGTTCAAATAAAGGAAAGAAAGTTCAGATCATTCTGGTGAATCAGGAAAATCAAAAGGAACTAGTGAAAGTGCAAAAGTGAGATCACAAGAGCCTGAAGTTCAAGAACAACCTAAAACTCCAAGGTACGTAAGACTAAATCATTCAGAAGATCAGATTATAGGTGATAATAACAAAGGCATTCAAAATAGGAGAAGAATTGTAGAAGAATACTATTTGATCTCAAAAACTAAGTATAATAGTGTCAATGAAGCATGCAAAGATGAACATTGGGTGGAAACAATGAAATAAGAACTATTGCAAATTGAGAAGAATGATACATGGATTATTGTTCCTAGACCTAAGGAAAAAAATGTAATTGGAACTAAATGGGTCTTTTGGAACAAATAGAAAGAGCAAGGTGAAGTTGTTAGAAGCAAAGAAAGACTTGTGTGCAAAGGATATTCTCAGATGGAAGGAATTGACTTTGAAGAAACTTTTGCTCCTATTGCTAGGATTGAAGTTGTGAGACTTTCTTTCTTATGTTGGTTACAAAAACTTCAAGATTTATTAGATGGATTTCTTGAAAGTCAACATTTCTAAATGGTGAATTGGAAGAAGTGTATATTGAGCAACCTGATGGATTTCAATTAACTGATCATGGAGATATGGTTTTCCTATTGAAGAAAGCATTGTATGGACTTAAGCAAGCCCCAAGAGTATGGTATGCTATATTGGACAAGTATTTGTTGAAGCTTGGATTTGATAAAGGTATTGTTGATAGTAATTTGTATTTCAAGATTGATCATGATAAAAATTTGATTGTTGAAGTCTTTGTTGATGATATCATGTTTGGAGGAGATGATATTTTTTGCATGTAGTTTGTTGATGAGATGAAGAATGAGTTTGAGATGTCTATGATTGGAGAAATGAAATTATTTTTGGGATTGCAAATTACTCATCTAGATAAAGGGATCTTTATATCTCAGTCCAAGTATGTGGAAGAATTTATAAACAAGTTTTGTATGGAAGATTCAAAGCTAGTTGGTACACCTATGGTGATTGGATGTAAGTTAACACAAGTTGACGATTCTCCTAAAAAAAAACATACTAGATACAAATCCATGATTGGTGGATTGCTCTATTTAACTCAAACTAGACCTAATGTCATGAATTTTGTATGCATTGTTGCAAGATTTCAAGTTGATCCTAAGGAATCTCATATGACAGTTGTGAAGAGGATTTTTAGGTACTTGAAGGGGACAATTGATTTTGGCCTATCATATCCTAGATAAAATGACCTTACTTTGAGTTCTTTTATTGATGCTGATTGGGAAAGAGATGTGAATGACAAAAAGAGTACTAGTGGTGGTGCATTTTTTGTGGGAAAGAAGTTGATTTCATGGTTAAGTAAGAAGAAAAAATCCATTTCTTTATCTACTGGAGAGGCATAATACATTGTCGCTACTAACAATTGTACTCAAGTATTGTGGATGAAGGAAATGTTGAGAGATATCAAAGCTGTGTATGATGAACCTATTGCTATATTATATGATAATTCAAGTGTAATTAAAATTTATAAGAATTTGGTGTTTCATTAAAAAACCAAGCATATATCTATCAAGTTTCAGTTTTTGAGAGAGAAGGTGAGTGAAAAAGAAGTAAGATTGGAGTTTGTGCCCACTAAGGAATAGATTGTAGATATCTTTACCAAGCCCTTGCCTAAGGATACTTTTGAGTATTTCAGAAGGAAGCTAGGGGTGATTACCCCTCCTAATTAGAATTAAGATGCATTGAATTGCATCAATCCATGCATTTCATAATCATATCTTGTAATCCAGATTGATGTTGTGGTGGCTGCTACACAGGGGGAGTAGTTAGATGTTCAGAAATGTGGTTCAAAAATTGTGTAGAGAAATATAATGTGTATCTTTGTCATTGATGTCAAAGAGGGAGAAGAGTCATGTGAAAATACGTGAAAGAGTTAAGGAGAAAAGAGTCAAAATATAAGGGCAAGAAAGTGCTAAGAGAAAGTTGTGTTGATGGTGTTTTTCACATCATGTGTTGCCATCAATGCCAAAGGGGGAGATTGTTGGATATTTCTGATATGTGGTTTCATTGATGTCAAGACTATTGGTAGTAATGTCTTTAAGGGTGTATATGTCAAGGATATTGAACAAATTGTAAAAAAAGAAGTTGCAGGTTGTCAGTGATGCAGTGAAGTTCAATATAGCCACCATATTGATGGATAGCTCAGTATATTGATGATAAGAGGTTGTGGATTAAAGAGTTTTTTGAAAATTCTATTTATTTTATCCGTTTGAAGTTTTAGAGGTTCATATGAAGATTTGGTTGAGTTATGAGTATTTTTGTTTTGATAGTTGTTTTGTTGATTTAGTTGGTGTTCCTAAAAGAAGATAATGTGATTGTTGTAATTTGAGTTGTTGTAGATTCTTATTTGGTGATTCAAGATACTTTTAGATGTTTCTAGATCATGCTCTATCTATGTTGTTGGTTTGCATTCATCATTGTGCTCGCGATTGGTGATTTTTTTTGTGAGTTCATATTTTTTATGATCATGGCCGACAGGGTGATTGTAGCATGTTGTAGATCTTTGGGGCATAATTGTTTAAAGTGTTTCATTTTTGAATATGTTATTTTGGGTCCTTACTATGGGTATGTGCAAGATCATCATGGAAAAAATAGGCCCTTCAGTGGCAAAAAAATTAGAAAAATGAGAGTTAGGCAACTTGGCATAAAAATTTGAATAAGTTATCTATATTATTTGAAAAATATGTAAGAATAGAATTTGTAGCAAAATTTAATGTAGTTTTTAAAATACTAGGTTTTTTTAAAAAAAAAAAACTATTTGGTGAAAATTTGAAATTTCAATGCAGTAGTACTTAAATTTCAGGGAAAAAATTAGTAGGTGTTTGTCTGACCACCCTAACCACAATAAAATGATAATATTTTTTTTATAATATTTTAGATATAAGTAGAGGACTCATGTCCTAATGTGATGCATATTTTTTTGTAATTTTGAAAAAGTAAATAATTAATTATGAGTTTTTTATTACAACTTTTAAAAAATATAAAAAAATCGTATGTCTGACCACCTTAACTTGGTCAAAACTTCATGAAATTCAATTTTTTTCTTTTTTAATCCTATAGTATGCAAAGCGTAGAATGCGATGAATGTTTTGGATTCAAAAATTGTGATACCATTTGAAAGCTATAAAAAAAATTCAATCAGCCCATCAATCAGGACTTATTAAATTCAAAGTAAAGAATAATTTGTGTTGGTGGAAAGCTGAGAATCTCCTTTAAAAACCCTTTTCATTTCATCAATTTTGGGTGCATTGATCATGATCTTGCACATACCCCTATGTTTTTTTCCAACATTGTTTTGTGTGCATTGATAGTTTTTTATTGATTTGGGCTAACTGCTTGTACACATTTTATATTTTGTTGGGTCGGCATGTAATTGATGTTATCCTTAGTTGCGAATATATATGATGGATTTTTTATACCATTTAAAGGCATGGTGTGTGAGTGTTGTGTGTGAATAATGTTCTAATATTTCAAAGGAAAAAGTAAAATGTGAAGAAGAGTGAGAAGAAGAAAGTATTTATGTGCTTAACCGAAACTATAATCAGGCATTAGAAGATGTTATTTTCTTAGCTCAATATCTTTTGGATGTAATCTAAATGTGACTGTAAGATAGTGAGTCTTCCTTTGGAAAGTATGCATTTTTGTACTTTTGCAATGAGCTCTAGGTAGTGTGCCTGAATGCATGTGCATTCCCATTTATAATTATTTTATACTTTTAACAGAGTATAATCTTGTGGATTAACTTGCACCATGGTTTTTCCCCTAATAGGGTTTCCATGTAAAAAATCTTGGTTTTATGTGTGTTTTTGATGTGGTGATGGTTTATGCTTTCATGTTTATTCATCAGATCTAAGAATAAGTTTAATTTGTATAATTTTTGTGACAACTGATTCACCCCCCTGTCAGTTGTCTTCCCTTTTTTTTTCAACACCATTTCTCTCCTTTTAGGTGAAAAACCTAGAAGACCAAGAGCACCTTCGACACCCAAAATCAGTGTCCACCTTTTGGTGAACTTGAATTTTGAACATTTTTTCTTCTAATTTCAAGTACATCCTAGGTTTAACTCGAATCAACTTTACATTAGGAGTTGTATTGTTTAAATCACATCCTAGGGTTTTATAAATTGCATAAGTGAAAAGCTCATATAGCTTTCACTTTTACATCATATTTCATTGAATATAACAAAAATTTTGCATTTACATATTGTAGCTGCATCTGTGCATTTGATAGACATCAACTTGCATTCAACATTTCTGAAAGATATCAAAGAATCATCACTCAGAATAATTTTCCACACTAGGTAACTTAGTCCTTCTACACATTTTGTACTGTAATTTCTAGCATTTTCTACATAGTTTTTGCATTTTTGTTTTTTGTTACTGCACCTCTATTACAATTTCTAAAATTTATGTTATTAGCATTTTATTCCTCCTAGTAGCCCTTGTATGAGTGTTTGGTGACCTATTGATAATACTTTAGTGAGAAGAAGTTCACGACTCATGGCATCCCGCGATAACACACTCATTGTGGACCTTGGGTTATCGCGAGCTACTATGCTTGGTATTGACAATAGTGCATTAGGCATGGATCTTACCTTTAGAAATATTGTGCCTTCCAATAATATGCAAGTTGACACACAAAATGATCACATTCTGCAAGACAAATTCATTAACATTCACGATGATTTAGCACATTTTTAACAAAAATTGTGTCTTGAAAACATTTCAACCACTGTGATTCCAGCTATAGAAAACATCCATTGACTGATTGAAAGTGACAAAGGCTTAAAAATTATGAAGCAAATTGTTGAAATATACAACAAACATGCTCCTTCCACCTCTAGCACGTCCCAACCAGCAAACACTGTGGTTAGTCAAGAAAGACTTAACACTCCTCCTTCCATAGTGGCATCCATACCTACCTACACCACTCTACAAGTTACAACCACAATGCAATAGGTTAGCAATGTGATTCCTTCCTCAGTTATTCCTACTAGCATTCCTACTTCTTTGGTGGTATCGAATGTTTTCTACTCTTCCACCATACCATCTATTAGCATTCCATTCACTTTCCCTACCACTACATACACTCCATCTCCACTTTCCCTTCCACCTCATACCACTTACACTAACCTTCTCATCACACAACATTTCCAAACTGTCTCCTCCATGCAAAAAAAAATATCCACCATCAACCAAACTAGAATAGACCTCCCACCTATTATGTTTGAAGCATCCCACTATCTTTCAAAATCATAAGAACATTGATTCCACAAGGAATAAAAATGCCTAGATTTGAGAAGTATGGTGGGAAGGGCAATCCTACTAATCATATTAATGCTTAAATAGCCTTATGTAGTGACCTTGTCCTTAACAATAAATTATTGGCCAAATAGTTTCCTAGGACTTTAAAATACATTTCTTTAGAGTTGTTTTCATCCTTACCAAATAATTCAATTCGTTTGAACATTCAATGAACTAGTTGATGCATTCATAAGTCATTTTCAAGTGCATATGACTCCAAAGTAGACACTATCTGATTTAATGAGATGCAAACAAAATGTGGATGAAAAAGTAATCGATTTCATCTCGCGCTATTAGTCACTTTATGCCCAACTTGATGTTAAGATTCCTAATCCCTGTCTCCAAAAGATGTTCATTGAAAATTTGCAAAGAAAAATCTAAGATAGATTGACTATAATGAAATTTCCCTCTTTCATGCACTTGTGCACAAATATTTATGACTATCACAATTCAGTTAGTAGGCATGATGCAAATTCCACTTCAAGCTGCCCTAAAAAATCTGAACCTAGCACTTCAAACAATTCAAAACCATTTCAGAAACCAAAAAAAAGGTTCTTACAGTTCAATCTTCCTCAAAAACAAACTCAACCTATCAACAACCAAGTAGCAGTTGTTAAAGCCACGATACCTTATAGTTAAATAGAGACCCAAAATGGTAGTTGACACCTTTACCATAAATTATTCATAACACCATGTCCTAGCTTATACAACAAGAAATGATTTATTTACCTACTATTAAACCATTTGATCCTACTAAGCATTTTTCTCCAACCTTTCAACCCAATGCTTATTGTCATTATCATAGACAAAATGGACATGACACAAAACAGTGTAAGCATCTTAGACACATAATGTAAGACCTCATTTATTCTAGCCATCTATCCATTTCCAAAGTTAATTTTAAAGGAAATACATCTATTTCCCCACCAAATAAAAATTTACAATTTTTTACCAATTTGATGCCTAAACATAATGTGCCATTTTTCAAAGCTAGTGAAATTCAACACAATGATGTCATGAATTTTCAAACAGATGTACATTCTAATCCTATTCTAGATAACACTACTATTGATCCTATAAAGGAAATGGTAAGTGCAATAGACGTTATCCCTCATAGGGGCCAACCTAATAAAAATATTGATATTAATTTTTCTTCTAAGGATATTCTTCCTAATCTTCCTAATGGTTCTCTTTACATAGCCGGTCATATTTATGATAAGCCCACTAATGGGATACTCATAGATCCCACATATGGTGAGAATGTGATCAGTGAGGAATTCTTGGTATTACATGATCTTTATCAAGATGATTATGACAAACCGAGAGCATGGATCAAAACACACAATGGTTTTACTTGCCCTATGATAGGATTGACCATCCTTCCATTACAGATAGGACCGAAGACAATGAATGTTACATTCTCTATCATTCCACAATTGGATTAGTTTCATCTATGGTTAGGCCATCTATGACTTCACTCAATGAAATTTGTCCCTTTAGTCATACATAATTGTTTAAGGCTTTTGCTTGATAATGAAATATTCACTATTCATCATAGTGGCTTTAATCCTTTTTCTTCTAAAGAATTTTTTTTCTTATAAGGCTTTTGGCCTGATCCCATGGAACCTATCACACCTCACAAATATTTATTTTTCATTGCTCACCAAAAGTTTAAAGCAAAGAAAATTTCTAAATTGTTCCTTTGCAACATGTCCCCATCCACTTTTGACACTCCTATCCTAGATTAAACAATGTTGCAACCTAACCAAGAACCAGCTCATCAAACTCCACCAACACTTGAAAATTCCCTCACATCATCCAAATGACCACATGATAATGATAACAACCCTATCTTTCCTTCTCGTATAAAGCAAGTTTATAAAGAAAAAGAGAAAGTGATTGACCCACCTCCTATGGTTCCTTTTTTTCCTCCCCTTATGGAATAAAAGGAGTATATGGTGGATCTACCCACTCTTACACCCACACAACTTCAAAATAGAATCAAACGAAAATGAAATACTAGGGAGCATAGGCATCAACGTCGTCTCCTTGCTCACATATTACAAAATGAAGAAAACAAAGAAAATAAAAATCCACATGTGACAAAAGAAATGCATGATGATCCACTCCCCAATAACAAAAAAATGATCCAATAAAACAACCACCACTCATAATATACCCATCATTAGACATTTTCATTCATCCTCTAGTTGCCATTAATCTGGATGATGATGATGAGATCACTAAAATAGATTAAGAGGTGCATAATAATTTGAACACATTATTTTCCTCTTCCATGAGCATAAATGACAAATCTCCTACAACAAGTGTAGAACCTAGCACTTCACCTAGTTTGGCCCTTGCTATTTTCCCTCTAGCCAGTTGTCCACCTTCCAACAATGATTGGGAGGTGGATCACTCGTCAGATGGTTGACTTGCATTCTACTTACTAGCCTTTTGCATTTTTCTTTTATTTTCTTTTTCTTTTTAGTTTGTATGTGTGTATCGTGTTCCCCCGTAATATGTTGTTTGATGTTCTCCTCTCTTTGTGACATTCCTTTATTTATACCCTCATACTTCTATATTTCATACATTGCTTTTGTGTTTTCCTTTTGGGGATGATGCAAAGCATTGAGACACCCTATTTATCTTCTATGTTGACCCACTAGGTCCTTTTATCTTCTTTTTCACTTTTGTGTTTTCGTTTTAGGGATGACACAAAGTAGTGAGATGGCCTATGTCTCTTCCATCCTAACCCAAAAGACCTCTTTTTCTTTTTGCCTTGTGTTTTCCATTTGGGGATGATGCAAGGTACTAAGACCAAAATGTCTATCTCATGTTGACCCAAAATATTTTTCATTTTCTTTCACCCTTTTATTTTTATTTTGTTTGTGTTTTCCTTTTGGGGATGATGCAAAGTGTCGAGACATCCTATGTCTCTTTCATTTTGATCCAAATGGATCTTCCTTTTTCTATTTTTTTCACTCTGTTTGTGTCATTCTTCTCGTTCTATGTGTATTTGGGGAATGATGACAATTTCTAGCTGTTTAATCAAAACATTGTAGTAACAAACATACTAACCCAAAATCCATATACCCCTTAAATGTTTGGTTTGTTCCTTTTTGTGGGCAACCCCTCTTTCTTTTATTCCTTTTTCCTTCACATGATGCAACCTTACTTGGAAACATATGGCTTGGAATAGGGGCTTTCCAAGTTGGCTCTCATGTCTTGTTTCATTTTGCATTTTTCATTTCCTACTTTAAAGTACTTGCTTAGAGAACAGTGTGTAGCAATTCCTTTAAAGTGTGGGAATACATTAGCATTATTCATTATTCATTTTTCCTTTTCCTGGTTCTTAGTGAAGCCTTATTACTTCATATGATGCATTTTTTTCTTTGTGGAAGACATTAGGTGTGATTTCTTTCATGAGCCTAATCTATCTTAGCATATTAAATTCCTCTTGGTGGCCTAATGCGATGCACTACATCCCCTAAGTTACAAATATTCTATTCTTTGATTGGTCCTCTCTTGGAGAAATTAGACAAAATGTTCCCTAAGTTATAGACCTCACATAAACTGAACAAGACTCATTTGAACATTCTTTTCATGTTGTATTTTTCATTTATATGGACACCTTGCATAATATATCTTGCATTCTTATGGTGCCATTGCATTTGTTCATGAGTTCTAAGTAAATGAAGCTTTGCTTGTATCATGAAGCACGAAACAATATTGTCCTTTGTGGCACCTTATTAAAGTTATCAGGAGGTATAACTTTGATATGGTTGAGCGGGAAGCCCATTCTGAGGCATGAATTTTCCCCATAGCCACCTACTTATGTGTGAGTGCATACCAACCATGAATGTATGTTTCTCACCTATTTGATATTTCTCACCCCGTGGAAAACTAGAAGTTTTGTGGCCCCACAGTGATTATACTTGGGCCTTCTCACTCGGTGAATATCCATGCGTTCTATTTCCCCATAGTGAGTACACATTTATTTTTCCAAAAAAATAGCCTAGATCTGATCCACAATAGGCTGCAAAAATGATCAAATCTTTCTTTCATTCCCTTTTCAACATTTTATTGTGTTCTCCTTTGTATTTATGTTTGGTTTTCCATAGGATCATGATCCTGGGGGCTTGATCATCCCTCTTGATTATTGTTATCTAATCTTATCGACATGAGTGCATTTGGATCCCTCTGAATTTTCATGTTAGGCTACTTTAGTGTGCATTTGAAGCAATCTCATCCTCTCACTAAAGTGGGGGCTTAATGTGTCACCAAAAAATGTATAGTTGACATTTTTATTCTCACTTGAGTATTTCTTATGGACTTTGGCTTGATTTTTCCTACATTTAATGTTGTAATGTGGCCAACACATTCACATTAGGTCTTGGACCCTTGAGAATCATTAAGACTTCTAGGATGTCTTGTAAAAGTGTTGTGAAGTGTTGCAACCCACTTTCACACTTTTCTATGACCCTTTCATTATAATTCATTTAAATATATCCTTTCTTATCACTTACCAAGTCTTATTTCAGATTAATGTAAAGAGTTGTAATAAAATATCATGCTTTTCTAGACTTGTCATCACTAATTCAACCCTTTCTTATGTTTAAATGACCCCTTAATGTAGTTTTCAACCCTACTTAAGTGTATTTTTAAGGATATTCCTGTTAGACCTTATTTAATGCACATTAATTTCTAAAACCCAGTGAAATTTTCCTGGTGGGACCAAGTCACCTCCTGGGAAACTTAGTCCCACTGAGCACAAAAATCAATATAATTTTAATTTCTTGGTGAGATTTTATTCTTACCCTTGAGTTTGGCCAGTGATGCATTATTTTCAGGAAATAATGGAAATAAAGTATAAATAAGGGTTTTTCCCTCTCATTTTAACCTTGATTCCTTCAAGCATTCATTCATCCAATCATTCAAGCAATTATCAAACATTCAAGTAGTCTAAGCATAATCAAGTCATCCATGGGAACAATTCATTGCATATCTTTAGATTCACACATCAAGGGTTTGGTAAGTTTATCCCATTGCATGTTGTTTATTTATCATTCTCTTCCTATTTCATTTTCTAGGGTTTGATTACCAAAGTGGGGTTTGACCAAGGCAAACCCCTATACTCTAACCCTTAACCCTCTTTCCCCTTTTTGCATGTGGTTTTAAAAACCTTGTATGTATATTTTTCAAAGAATTTGGTGTTAAAAAGGTGTTAATAATCCATCAAAGTCAACAAAGCCACAATTGAAGTTTGGAGACCAATTTTAGCCCACTTTCTACATATTCAAATTCAAACACCTATCAAAAAAGGAAGAGAAAACCGAGAGCTATATAATCCTTTTCCAAAATTCTAAAAATTCGTAGGTGGACTAATTCACCATCTGTGGAAAATTAGTCCCACAGCTACACCTGAAAATTGATTTTCACATTTTTGAGTACCCATTTGGCAGATTCCTATTTTGACAGATTTTCGTTGAAGCTGGACTAAGTCACCCATCTTGGTGTAAGTGTCCTAGTCAACATTTCCAATCAACTCTATAGGATTCCAGAGCACATATGCATTATACATGAGATTACAGGTGCACCTCTCCTATTCTGTTTAATTCTTTCATCATTTACTTGCATTCTTAGGTGTTTTTGCATACATCACTTTGTTTTCTATAACTTTGCATTTCTTAGCTTTAGCATCAATAACCATCTTTCTTTTTCAGTTTATTGCATTGAACATAATAATTAGGCATATTACATCCATCATTACATTAATCTTGAGTGTAGAATTCAGCATTTTGGGTCCATTTATCTCCTTTTAGGTGAAAAATCTAGAAGAGAAAGACAACCTTGGACACCCAAAATTAGTGTCCAGAATTTTTTTTAGTTTTTTTATAAAAAATAGTCCAACTATAAGGAACTTAGAATCAAATAGAATTGGGGAGTTAAAAAATGTCTAACAAGAATTGATTGGGCCAAGATTCTGAGTAGAAGAATGACTATCCAGACCCCTCCTACTAATGGATGGATCAAGATTAATTTTGATGGTTGTTGAAAGGGTAATTTGGGTGCTACTTTTGTAGGTGGTCTAATAAGAGACCATAGGGGAAATTTCATTGAATGATATTCCAAATTCTTGGAAACTAGTACTAGTAACAAGGAAGAAGAAACTACTATCTTGTGGGATTAAAATAAGGTTAAGGAAAGAGGATTTAACAAAGAATCTATAAAAGGTGACTCTAAAGTGATTATCAATATTCTTAAGGGTGCTATTGAAGCCTTGTGGAGGATTTTTTTTTTTTGGATGACTCAAAAAGGATGATTTAAAGCCTTAATTAATATAAACTATTGCACATATACATGGAAGGGAAAAAATCAACAAATGTTACAAGTCCAATGTGGGGATTTCTTGTTTATATTGGTAGAGTTGGAACTATGAGGATGCCCCTCAAAGAATTAAAGAAATTGTCTCTGAACAATGACCCAGAATAGATAAATCAAAGATTAATGAGAATAATACTCAATTAGATCAGAATAGTTATGGTTATTAATGTTGATAGTTGGGCTTTAGCTCTTGTTATTGGCACTCTATCAATAAATTTGAATTTAAATGCTAAGGAAATTATGCAAAGGAAAGGGACAACATATGATGCCCAAATGGTTGAATTTTCCCTGACTAATCATGGAGAAAGTTTA
The DNA here is from genome assembly GCA_007258455.2 of Sequoia sempervirens. Classification (NCBI taxonomy): domain Eukaryota; kingdom Viridiplantae; phylum Streptophyta; class Pinopsida; order Cupressales; family Cupressaceae; genus Sequoia; species Sequoia sempervirens. The sequence continues at coordinate 123,084,466 of VDFB02105785.1, forward strand.
TATCTTATGTTTTATATTATTTTAAGTTGTTTCTTACAAAACCACTCTAGATTTGGAGGGGGTTGTTTCAGTGTGATGAAGGATAAAAGGCATGTCACTAATTTAAATGATGAGCACATTAAATCTTATGCCTTAAGAGCTTTATGGTATAATAAATGGGAGCCCCATCTAATGATTAATATAATTTTTTTAGGTTGTTTCCTTATCACTCCTTTCTCTAACTATATTTTTAATAAAAATATTTTACGATTTTGCATGGTGGGCTTAAGTCTCACAAAAGCTTCGAGTATAATCCATGGATTATATTGATCTTGCATAAGATTCAACTCATTTGGAGTATTGAAATATTTATCATTAAATACAAGTGGAGAGACTTTTATAATGCTTGTTTAAATGTGTTACTCATTCCTCGACAGACATTTTATCTCACCATTTTTATAAAAATTATAAATTAAGATCTAGTTGTATTCCTTTTCTGTCAAATATTTGTTGTTGTTATGTGGTTTTCATGTCTCAAAAATCCCTTTGAAGGATGTGGAAGGGTTGTGTATGTAATATGGGTGGACCAAGGAAGTTATTTGAGGAAGCTAGAATAATGCACTTCTTTCAAGCCATGAAGGTCTTCAATGATGAACTTACATCAATTTTTTTTTGTCATGGAGGGAGGGTAAGGTGTCAATTGGAAATGTTAGTTTCAAGGTAACCCAAAAATTTATTGCTGAGGTGATGGGTCTAGAATGCAAGGGAATAAAATTTACGAAGGTGAGGAACAATAACTACCATTGTTTCATTGATAGTTTCCTCAGAGAGGACAAGAAGCTGAAGTGATTCCAAAATGGTCATGACAGAGAGAAATTGTTGACTCCCTATGGTTTGGTGAATGTTAATATCATGAAATACTTTGCTCTTGAAGGTATATATACTATTTTTCGTGACTATAACTTTCATTTGCTTAATCATATTAGGTGGAATGAAAAAATCAATATCCCAGGTTCTTTTTGGTTTCCTCTCTACATCAATGTAGGGCCACAGGGGCCTCCACTTTATTGCATCAGGGCCTAAGTCAAAGACTCTATAATTTTGTTTTTTCCCTAACCCCTCTACTATTTTTGATGAACAATGCTAACCCTCTGCAAATTAACCCCTTGAAGGAAAACCTCCATTTTATTTAATTTAACTGTAACCCCCACAAGAAGCCAAAATATGTTCCCTAACATAGTGTTGTTTCTCAAAACCCTATCATAGAGGAAAAAGAACCTACCCCTCCCTCTCAAAACATAAATTCCTAGAGAAAACCACTTGCTCAAAATAAAAAAATTTGGACCCTGATGAAAATATGACAACTAAGAAGGTCATGACTAAAATACCTGATGAGAGTGAGGAGGGCCAATTGGATGATTCAAGAAGTGGTTAAGGTGAGAGAAGGTCAACCAAATTGGCCATTGTGGTGAAGCAAAAAAATCAAAAAACATTAAGGGGAAGAAGTTGGATTTCAAAGAGGAGGATGGGTCTTCGAATGAAGAGTATTTCCCTATACCTAAGGAGGATAACCTTGACACTAGCCAAAAAAAACTAAAAGTGGTTATTGGAAATAAATCTAATGATGGAAATACAAGTGTGGAAGAGGAGGTAGAGGAGGAAAAAATTGAGAAAGAATAGGAAAAGTGTAATGACATGAATTAAATGAATATTTTCATGGAGGAAGAGGAGGAAGCTAAGGAATTAGAATAGGAAGAAGATAATGTTAAGGTTGTTGTGAGCTCGAAGAAGGAGGAGGATCTAGGAAGTAGTACTCTCCATTATTATAAGAATCAGATTGACAACCTACAAGGGAGGGTTTGTCGACCCGAGAATGCATTAAGATACATGATATCTATCACTTATGGGATCATGAATAGGGCCATTTGGAATGGTTACCAAGCAATCTAAAGTCAAAAAAATGAAATGTAGGAAAGAGGATAAACAATATGTTGAAACCTAAAGGAGGATACTATAGGTGAAGCTAAAGATACCTAGAAGAATGACATGGAGCTATTCAAGAAAGAATTGAACCTAATTAATAGTCATAAGTAGTAGTTTCATGTTAGTAGGTTTCTTTTGTTTTTTTGGGTTCTTTGGGGCCTATGTGCCTATCTTTTTGAGGCTTGCGTACCATTTTGATTTTATGTCTCACTAATTGTTTATCTTTTGCTTTGTGTTGTTTACTGGTAGGCATGTTGGCCTTTGTCTTTGTTTGAATTGGTGGGCCTAGTGGCCTTTTTTTTTTTTTTTCTAGGATCAAGGCCCTTACCCTATTTTTTAATTTAAAAAATATGATATATATAATATATATTTTTTACTTTAGATAAATATTTAATAAAAATATTTATGTCCCATCATAGAAATTTTGTTTTCATCTATGTCCCATCATAAAAATTGTGTTTTCATCCTTCTCCTTATGCTCAAAAGAGAGTTACTTCTATTGATAATGTTTCCCCTCACGTGCTTCCTACTACTCATATTTTGGACAAAACTATTCTTGCTACTATGTGTGTTGTCTTTCCTTTGGCCCCCACTACTCCCATTTTAGACAAGGATGTCTTTACTATGATTTTGACTACTCTAATCTTGGATATGGAAGTTCCACATGAAGTTCTTGTTGCTCCACTTGACAGCTTTTCTAAAGGGGCTTCTCCCCCTTCTTATCTAAAAGATTCTAACCTGGTCTCTATTTCTTCTTGGACTATTGTGGAATGCAGGAAGAAATATACTTCTAAGGACTTTGTTTCAATTTATAAGCCATTAGGGGGAAATGGTTGGGTGAAGCTATGGTGCTTGAGTTGTTTCTATCTAGTTTTTTGTTTTAGTGCTTTTTTTTCTATAAATAGGATCAGGGCCTTTCCCTACTAATTAATAAAAAAAAAATCAAAACATAAATTTAAAGATAATTTTATTAAAAAGATATTGAAATGGAAGAAAAAATAATCCATGCACTATAGTTTCAAGTTACAACTTACAAATAGTTGAAGGAAAAGAATAAATTTATTATAGAAAGATCCACAACTCACTTAAACTTATTTTTTAACATTTTTATCAACAACTATATTATAAAGTCAATTTTATTAAAAAAAATAGATTTAAATAATTTATGTTTTCAAAATAAATATAAACATAGAATATTCTAGAAATTATACATTTATTAGCTTTTATCTATAAAAATTTAAAATATATATGTATATAACTTTCTAGTGATTTAAGTAAAATGGTTGGATCAATGTTAGTCATTTCCCTTATAAAGTGTGATACAACTTTAAAATTTTGCATTAACCCATAATCCACATAATTCATGTGTTATCTATGCAAGGATTTTAGTTTTCGTGTGTGAATTATGAAATAAGTTTATGGCTTAGCCATTTAAAATATATTGGCTTGTATAAGCCTTTAGTTTTTCTTTAGCATTGAATCAAGAAGGTATACACTTGATCTATTTTCTTATGGAGGAATCATGATTGTTTTATTAGAGAATGGGAGAAAAAATCCAGCATGGGGAAATAGATTAATATTATATATTCTAAAGGTTAATTAGGTTGTCGATTTGGTGTTTCTTGGTAAAGGTGTTTACAATATTAGTGATGACAAAGGGATGAAGTTTCAATGTTATAAGGAGAGTTAGGAAGAAAATTTCTTATCTAGAGAAACTCTTACCACATCTCACAAAAACTCAAAAAATAAATGAAATTTGTAGTCCAAAAGGGAAGCGTGAGCATAAGTATATAAAGGAAAAATTCCAATAAGAAATCTCTAATAATAGCCTATTTTCTATTGGTAATATTTTTCCTATTAACAGTTTTTTTTTTTTTTTTGCTAGGGTCAAAAATTTGAAAGTATATGTGGAGTCAAGTGAGAAAAATATGAATTGTGACAAAGATAACCTTAAGCATCAATCTCTCTCCTTAACTTAGGAGTTTGGTATTTAATTAAGATTTCGTTCTTTATTATTCACAAGACTATATCAACCCCATCTCCAAGTAATATGCATAAAGGAAGGTTATTTAAAACTAAAAGATTGTGGTTGGAATCAATTGATATATAATTGATGAAATTTTGATGGTTCTTATTGGAGTATGGAGGCCCTTATATCCTATAGAGGTGGGGGATTTTATTTGGATATTCCTTTTCTTTTTTCTGCCCTCTCCTTTGAAGGATTTTAGAGGTATCTAGTAAAATTCTCTTATATTATATCATTGTTAGTATTACAGTAAATATTTGTAGGGAACTTGTAGGTCATTAATTACTTAGAGAATCTTAATTGCTTCTAATATTTTTTTTTAATTTGATGCTATACATCTTAGTTTTTAGTTTTTCCAAAAAATAATTTTAAATCTACAAGATGACCACTATAAATTTCATTGTATATCTATAAAAAAACATAATAATAAATAAAAAAATAACTAACATTAATTTAATAATTATAATAAAAGATTGAAAAATTCTAATCTTATAAAACCATAAATAATATTATAAAATATAATATTTACCAAATAATATTAATTAAAATCTTTAAAAAATCATTAAAAGAACACCATTAAAAAATCACATAGTACATTTTTTAATACAAATTGAAAGGGGGAAAAAATTCAAATAAAGGAATATATGAAAGCGAAAAACTTAGAATAATAATTATAAAGCTTTTAATAATTCTTACATGAGAAAATTGACCAATAATAAATATACTAGTACTTAATTATATGTGTCAAATGTTATAATCATTCATCATCTCCTTCCTCAGCCATTGCCATAGAACCCAAAAACTAGTGCAATTATCATGGAAGCATAGATGAGTGATAGAGCAGATGTGAATGTTAAAGAAGTGTTATTGCCATCTGGGTATGTGCAGGATCATCATGGAAAAAACATGCCCTTAAGTGGCAGAAAATTCAAAAAAATTAGAGTTAGACAACTTGACATAAACATTTGAATAAGTTATCTATATTATTTCAAAAATATGTAAGAATAGAATCTGTAGCAAATTGAATGTAGTTTCTAAACTACTAGGTTTAAAAAAAAAAAAAACTATTTGGTGAAAATTTGAAATTTTAATGTAGTAGTACTTAAATTTCAAGGAAAAATTAAGAAGTAGGTGTCTATCTAACCACCCTAACTTCAATAAAATGATAATATTTTTTTGTAAGATTTTAGATATAAGTAGAGGGGCTCATTTTTCGATGTGATGCATTTTTTTTTGTATTTTTTTCTAAGTAAATAATTAATTATGAATTTTTTATTACAAATTTTAAAAAACATAAAAAAAATTTATGTCTGACCACCTTAACTTTTTCAAAACTTCATGAAATTCAATTCTTTTTTTAATCCTATAGTATGTGAAGCATAGAATGTGAAACATATTTTGGATTCAAAAAATGTGATACTGTCTGAAAGTTATAGATGTTTTTTAATCAACCTATCAATTAGGACTTTAGTCATAATTTAAATAGAAAATGAATAATAATAATTTATTAAATTCAAAGTAAAACATAATTTATATTGGTGGAAATTTGAGAATATTCTGTAAAGACCCTTTTCATTTCATCAATTTTGGGTAAAAAAAAAGTCGTTAGCCACATACCCCTACACATACCCATCATATCGCCACTTTTTGTCCCATCTAGATCTATGCCATGGAGGATGGACCTTCTTCATTACATGTAACACTTACAAATGTTGGCTTTGTGGGATTTGGTAAGCTGGTGTTAAAAATTTTTGAAATCATTGAGTAGATAGGAAACATTGGCAGACGAAGCGATGGCTCTTCTTGCATATAGAGCAAGCCCACATGAATGCATCTGAAATAGTCCTCTACAAGGAAACTATCAACTATATCTTTATCGATTACATCCACACTATTTCCTTCATTGTAACATTCCCATGCCTGTGTAAGTGCCCCTATATAGTTAGAAGCTTTACATAAATTATTTTGGTTTATCTTGCATAAAAATAATTTGGCATAAAGAATAAAACCAATTCTGTAGGATATAATCTCTTACCAATTCTATAAGGCCTTGGAATCCATCTGAATATTGAGAATTGGTGTTCCTTCTTCCACTCACAATTTCTAGAAGTACAACACCATAGCTATACACATCAAATTTGTTTGACAATTGGGCGTGCATGGCATACTCTGGTGCCAAATAACCACTGCATTTTTTTATAAAAAAAATATCATAACATCTTTAAAAAATAATTTGTGTATACAAGTTATTATGGTGAAAATCAATTTAGAAAGTAACTCATTGAAAAAAAGAGGAAAGACCAAACAAAGTAATTCAACTAAGATATTACATGCACGTCATGACCTAACACCCGAGAGGCCTTGGGGTAGTGATTTGTAACTTTCTTGTGAATTTCTACCTTTCAAGAGAGTTAGTGCACCTACACATTACCTATGTTGAGAAAGTGCATAAAAACTCATCAACATGACTGGTGCTAGAAGGAGGGACTGACTGAGTTTAGTTGGATCAAGGTGATTCACTCTCCCTTGAGAGGTCCCAAAGAATTTTAAGGCCAACTCCAAAAAAAGGGGAGTTTCAAGAATTGCAACCTCCCATGAGGGCTAGATGAACTAAAAGAGAGGACACAACCTCTTCTTCCTCCCTTGTTCCACCCACTTCACCTTAATCTTGGCCTCCTTTCTCCTTCCATTCTCCCCAAACTCAGTAGACTTGCTTCACCTTTATCCACTCCACTTAGCCATATCACACTACTTTTCCACCTCTTGTTTCCCACAGCCAGGGTGATGCCCCTCTCCCCGCCCTCCAAGTCCAAGGCATAGTCCCAATTTCCACTACCCCTGTGTAGCCCCAAATCACTGTTTAATAGTAAATATGAAATTTTATTCCCCCCATGGATTGGTTAGGGAACAATCCCTCTCCATTCTACCTCAATACCTACCATGACATGCCCAAAAATCTGGAGAGCTTTTGTTCGAAGTTCAATCCTTGGGATCCACAGAGGACAATTGAGGAGCATATCAAGATATTTCAAATAACACTTAAAGACATGTATATTGATCAAGAATATGTGGCATGTAGGTTCTTCCCTTACTCATTGGGGGAAGAATCCTTCTACTGGTATATTAACTTGCTAGTCGGTTCCATCACAACTTGGGATTTGCTAATGAATGCCTTTTTGTAGAAATACAAGATCCCATTCAACCCTTCAGAGCTATATCAGTAGTTCACATTAGTTTGTAGGGAAATCAATGATCCAATCAACTCTTTTAATGATCAATTCCATCAGGCTTACAAGAGGTTACAAGCCCCATATGTTCTCAATGATGTTGTTGCCTTGCCATTCTATTATACAACATTGGACAACCTCATAGATGCATTTGTAAAGAGGATACAACCAACTCTTAGAAGACTAGTTGATGCTTATGCTGAGGTAGTTGTTTCCAAAAAATACTTAGGGACTCACTCAAGCATTGCAACAACATATTCCCTTGATGAATCAAGTGTCATAGCTGCCTATAGTGCCTCACCTAGGGCAACCCATGAATCAAGCACCTCCAGTGCCTCACTACTTGTAGCCCCAACAACCACAAGCATATCCACAATAGCCTAAAGCACCTTTATACCTACAAGGGCCTGAATTTCCACCTCAAAAAATTCAGCTGGCAGTGTATCCTGTCATTATTTAGAACCAAGCACCATAGCCAAAAAACATAGAGAAGGACCAATTGGATGAGCTAACAGAAATGATCTAGAAGATGTCCAAAAAGATGAACCACTTGAGAAATCATAATATACAATTGCACTCTTCTCAATGTAACATTTAGGCTAATCTCAACTGAGATAACATGTACAACCGTGAGTCAGGCACCTCATCCAGACAAAATTATGAAAGAGGATAGAATTCAAGCCAGAATTTCAAAAGGAGACCCTCTCAAAGAAAAAACTGAACATGGAATATGAGGCCAAAAAATGGAGGTGTTCCCACTCCCCTTGATTAGCCTAGACCAATACAAAAAAGACAACCAGTGGAGTGTACTTCACCAAGGCTGCTTTATCTAGATGGTGTTGAATTCATAAAACAAGCAGACATTCTGAGTTGGACTACCCCAAGTTCCAACTAAAATGAATTCCATTCTCAATAAAACCAAATATAAAAGATAAAACATTAAATTAAAAAAATCCATTATTTGTTGTGATTTGAACTCCTAATACCAATAAATTACTAAATAATTTAAAATGCTTATCCAGAAACCAAAGCATGGTACCTAGAGGACTTAGATTTAGAAAACAAAGCATGCATGGCCCCCACTATAGATCTGAAACCAATGCAAATTACTATAGATCTGAAATCAATGCAAATTACTATAGATCTGAGGGTTTAGTAGGTGATTGACATCCAAGTTGTGGATATTTTTGACACATATGGAATTATTCTAGGATGAGACTTCACTCATACACTAAATGGGTATGCGACAACAAACATTTCTCATATGTGGCTACCATGGAAAGGGCTTCCAAATCAGATTTGAATAGATCAAGAGCCACACATGAAGTTTATGATTACATAATACAACAACACTAATGAGGTGTTGTTTCCTAAAACTGAATTGGGAAATTATTGTCCCTTTGCCTATCAAGAAGAATTGAAGCCTCAAGAAGAAGAACTGCCTACAAAGGTCTTCCAAATGCAATGTAGTCCTCCAACCAACTTGACCCACAGACATCAAAGTACAAAAATATTAGTGGAATCAAATGATGGGGAGCCTTATGAAGATGGAAACCTAGGATTGTTGGATGGATTCCAGGAATTCATGGAAAAGTGCATACAAGATCAACTCAATTTGGGAGCTAGAATGAACTTCTAGGACCTTTTTCTACCAAGTTGGTGTAGAGTTCACAACTATACCCACTCTGATTTTGAGTGTTGCTTGTACCAAATGGCCATGGAACATATCAAAGGATTAGTCACTCCTCGGAAGGAGATTCCAACCAGACAACCCATATCTAATCATAATAAAATGATGCTTACGCTGGAAATTATGGATACAAGCATGTAGTCAAAAGGGAGTGAACATATGATTGGTCCTGAAGTTAAGGATCCCTCTAAGTTTTGGATGCTATGATTCGATGGGTCCATGTCAAATCAAGGAGAAGGAATTATATTTGAACTCATCAGCCCCATGGGTAAGACCTATCTTGTTGCCTATAGACTAGAGTTTTATTGTACTAATAATGGAGCGAAATACGAAGCTTTGGTACATGGTCTCCTAATGGCACTGAGAAAGAATGTAAAAATGTTACAATTCTTCGGTGATTCCAAGTTGGTAGTGAAACATGTTAGGAAATTATACTCATGCTATGACATAAGACTAGCCAACTATAGAAATAGAGTCTGGGATCTTCTAAAGAGTTTAAATGCCTTTAATATACAGCTAATCCCATGTTCCCAAAATCATACCATTAATGCCTTGGATCAAGCAACCAACACACTACAACCCTTTGTATTTTTCTTGACTCAAGAGATTCATAGTTAAATTGAAATCCACTCCATCTATCCTAGACAACGCCACTCATTTCCAAGTTTTCAATGACGATAAACACATCCTGGATTTCATCACGAGTTCTAACATTTTTTCCACACAAATCATTGATGAAGCTGACCCAGAGGAAGCTGAATTAGACATAGAATGGATCATCAACCTCAAAACCAACATGATCCCTAGAGGTATGGTACAAATGAAGTGCATATTCGACTTAGATCATATTAGATATTAGGATCAATAGGACAAGAAGGAATCCATAAGCAATCAATGTGATATCCACAACCTCAGAACAACTAAGGTAATCAAGAACGTATTCATTAGAAAATTATGCATAACAGAAGAAAAGAAAGGAATCATTGATGATTTGAAATTTTTTCATGATGTGGTAGCATGGAGTTATGAAGATTTCAATACCTATGACACTTCCATTATCACACATACTATCCCTCTCAATCTTGATGTCTGGCCATTCCGATAGAGGTAAGGCCCAATCAATTCCTTGTTGGAGCCTATCATCTACAAGGAAATGCAAAAACTACTTTTAGTAAGGATTATCTTTCTAGTCAAGCACTCCACATGGGTGGCCAACTTGATCCCCATCAAGAAAAATAATGGAGAAATCAGATTGTGTGTGGACTTCTGTAATCTGAATAGAGCTTCAAAGAAAGAAAACTATTCAGTGCCTTCATTGGATGAGGTATTGTAGGTCGTTAATGGTTCACATATGATGTCCTTTCTCGATGGATATTTTGGGTACAACCAAATCTTTGTGTAGTATTAAGAACAAAATAAGACAACATTCACCACCAAGTGGGGAACCTTTGCTTATAGAAGAATTCCATTTGGGCTCATCAACACTGATTCCACCTTTCAATGTGCCATGGAAATTGCATTTAAGGATCTGATTGGAAAGTGCATAATCATCTACATGGATGATTTCATAGTGTTCTCCAAGAAGCAAAGTGACCATGTCTTTGACCTATGCAAAGTCTTCCAAAGGTGTCGAGAGTTTGGAGTTTCCCTTAACCTAAAGAGCTACATCTTTGGAGTCACTAAAGGTAAATTGCTTTGGCATGTCATTTTTGAGCGGGGAATTTCTATAGACCCTGAGCACATCCAATCCCTACTAAAAATTCGACTATTAGGAAGCAATAAAAAACAAAAATCTTTCTTTAGGAAGATCAATTTCATTAGGAAGTTCATCACATGCTTTGTTGAAATTGTTAAGCCACTCAACACCATGTTGAAGTAAGATTGTAAGATCGAGTGGACCCTATAAGCAAAGCAAGCCTTTGAAGAGATCAAGAAGGCTATTGTTGGAGCACCAATATTAGTTAACCCTGATTATCTAAAGCCCTTCTACATTTATTCATTTGCTTTGGATCACTCGTGTGCTAACATTTTGACACAAAAGGACAATGATGGAAATGAGAACCCTATTACTTTCATGAGTGCTCCCAAAAAAGATGTTGAACTGTGGTATCACAACATGGAAAAACAAGTGTATTCTCTAGTCCATGGAGTTAAGAAGTTTAGGCACTATATCTTGTAGAATAAAGTATTTTCCATTGTTCTTGACCCAACAATGAAGACATTGCTCATGCAAAATGAGGTGGGAGAATGAAGATCCGAATGGGTTACACTACTACAAGATTACGATATGGAAATCTAGCCAATGAAGTTGGTTAGGGGACATGCACTCACCAAAACAATAGCTGAGACAACAACTGAAGTGGGACCTAAACTTATAGTGCAACAATATCAACTTGAAGACATTTCCCTAGGGGAATGGTATGATGACATCGTCTAATATTTGATGAACCACAAGTGCCCACCCTACCTATAGGGAGTTAAAAAGTGTCCTCTTCACCTGAAAAGTAGTAGTTACATGATGCAAGGATCAATAATTTACAAGAGGAATCACAAAGGTGTCTATCTGAGATGCCTTGGAAAAGAAGAAGCAAATTGGGTCTTTAAAGAGTTTCATGCAAAATTTGGCACTAGTCATGGATCTAATCCTTCTATCACACATCAAATCTTACCAACAGGCTACTATTGGCTGATAGTCTTCAAGGATTCTCATAACCATGTATGCATGTGCCATATCTACTAGATTTCCGCAACCAGAGAAAAGAATTTTATTGTCCCGTTGCAACCAATTTTGGAGGTGATACCATCCACACAATGGGGTCTTGACTTGATTTGTCCAAAAAACCCACTATCATTTGTAGGACACAGGTACATTCTAACTGCTTGTAATTACTGTAATAGATGGATGAAAGCCATTGCATGTAGGCAATGCACAAGAGAGGTAGTTACAAATTTTCTTGAAAGTTTTATTTTGAATCATTTTGGTTGCCCATATGCATTAGTGTGTGATAATGGAATAGCCCTCAAATTATCGTCCAACTACTACCCACAAGGAAATGGCCTAGCAGAATCCAAGAACTTGATCACCATGATTAAAATACTATTTGATAGGAAACCCAAGGACTGGAATACCCAGATCTATTTCACCCATTGGAAAAATTACACACACCATAAGGCTACCCTTAGTGATTCCCCATTCCATCTCGTTTATGGCCTAGAGCCTATATTCCTGATTCACTTAAAAATCCGCACCCTTCAATTCATCAATGACTTTTATGAAGAGGGGGATTGTAGAGAATCCCACTTGGCTGAGTTGTTACATATAGAAGAAGTCTATGATCGTGCAATAGAAATTTTTTCCAAACATTAGGGTGTAGTAAAAATATGTTTCAATCACCAAGACAAAATCAAGGCCTTTAGAATTGTTGATTTAGTCCTATGTTGTAACAAGGCCCATGAGAAGAAAGGGGGACATAAAAAATTCAACAAGCTTTGGCTTGGCCCCTTTCAAATAGTTGAAATCCTTGGAGAAAATGCTTTCCGCCTAAAGACTTTAACTGGTGAACATATCTCATTGCCTCTCAATAGGCTGCACTTAAAGCATTATTTTCAAGCTTGAGCTCTTTTGGAGCTATTTTTTTAAATACTTGTACATAGGTTAGTTTATATTTCTTTTGGTTTGCTTTCATCTCACTACTTTGCATCGCTTTCATTTTTCCCTTCTCCTAGCTATTTTGATTTGATGAGTGTCTCTTCATTTTTGCTATGGTGGCCATGCTCGCTCAATGAATGGTTAACTTTGCTACCCACTACTAGTGTGTAGCTTTAGCTAAATATTCACTCTCAACCATTAGTCTTTGATAGCTACCATGGAGTAGCTACCTTATTTGAACTTTGATTTAGAACCCAACCTTTGGTTGAATCCTCCTTTCACGTTCATCTCAGATCTTGCAGAAAACACATGCTAATTATTTCCAAAGAGTTGTACAACACCTATTTAAGATGACTTAGTAAGCAAAAAATCTTAAGCCCACTGTAGTGGCCACCTTGGTTCCCAAACCCATAGTAGGTTTCAATGCCTACATGGTTGAGAAAAATAGAAAAGGTGTTAAAAGAAGAATTACAAGAAAGAAAAGAAAAAGAAAATGATAAAATCAAGCAACCATATGGGTGTGCAGATAACTCTAATGGGGCTATGGAAACCTAACTGGCAGTAGAGAAATATTCATGGGGTCACAATGTCAACTCATCTGAAGCTATGGATGCCCGACTGGAAACAAGGAAATGTCCAAGTTACTTTTGGGGTTGGACAATTCATCTAGCTTGCTCAGTTCGATTAGATGTTGCTTGTCACATTTTCTAAGGGAAGGGAATGAATTCAATGAACACACAATTTAGAGATGTTTCATAGGTTGATTTAGCTAAGAATCCCATTCTCTTAGTTAACTTTTGGATGTTGAGCCTTGGTCTATGAAACTAGAGATTATGGGTTCTGAATGAGCATTTACCCTTAGAACTCTTAGGAGCATTCTCTAGCAAAGTCGCCATTTGTTGTGCCTTCAACACACATGCCTCATTTGAAATGGGAACCCTCTCTTTCCTTTTCCTTGTTGATTTTATTTTTGTTGCTATCTCATTTTGAGTGCCCCTTGTTTGGTGTTCAAAATGGTTAGCAAGCTTTAGGGATGTCATCTTGAGTTTTCTATGTTTTCGCCCCCTCAAAATTTCAAGGTTCTTGGTCTCGGTGAGTTCCCATCAGCTATTTCCCTTACTATTTTAAAACTAGCATCCCTGGAACCCATCAAGTCCTCCCTGTTGGGCCACCCCTTTTAGGTTTCCATTTCCTTGTTGCTATTTCAAAAGGCTTTCCTTAGATATTTCTTTGCCTATCAAGACTTGAAAGATCGTTCGTCATTTCCCTAATTGCTATCTTTTGAATGGCTTTTCTCTGGTGGCCTTTTTCCCACCAGAACCTGGAGCTCCTGTCACCATCTTTTCACCACCAAACTATCCAAACAGTTATCATTTGACTGCCACCTGATCATTAGATCATGATGATCTTGTCACTATTTTCAAATGATGACTTACCAAACCCAACATCTATCATATGAGCATTTATTGCTAGTATTGCATGCACTAATTTATATAAATAGCCAAGTCTGAGATGTTATTTTCAACTATCATTCACTCAGAGAGGAGTCAAAGAACCAGCTTTTGATGCTACCATCACTTCTGCATCACTCAATTGACATTTTTAGATCATTGCTACTCACTTGGTCATTCACCTTCATCAAATTTGTGAGGTAGGTTTTTTCGCACATGCCTCACTTTAAGTTTTCTCCAGTTTATGTACAAAATTGATAAGTTTAAAGGAAGAAAACTTGATAATTTACTAGAATCAATAGTGGCACACAAAAACCATATGCTTGTATCTTCATGAAACCTCAAAATAAACCCATATAACATCTGCGGAACTCGAGCTTTCTGTAGTTGTTCATAAGCCAGATCATTCACTCTCTGTGGGCCCGTGAGCTCCTATTTCCCTTGAAAAATTTAAAACAAAGTTAAACTTTGCATAGCTAACACCTCTGGTGGGTCCGCCCTCGCCCTCGTGGGCAGACCCCATCCCTTCACCATCCAAAACTTGGTCAAAAACCTCACAAACTAAAATGAAGTCATCAAAGCCACTCAGGTTTGCCCCCACAGGATTCTGTCCTTGGGACACCACTCACGGTCTGTCATTCTAAATGGATTTTTGACCCCAACTTTCTAGACCTTTGGACCCTGACCTCCCATTTTCCCTATGGTTAAACTCATGAAAAGGTTTAAGTCACTGTTTGTCTTAGGCTCTACCTTGTGTATTTTTGCTAGCAGAATTATGTTAGCATTTTGCCACCCTAAATGACTTTCACCGCTCATCCATTCGACTATCAAGTCCCTAATCCATTCTCATTGGCTACATTCATTTTGAACCCTAAATGACCATATGCCAAACTTCTTGTTGGGTCCCGCCTAGCAGACTTTCTTTTGCAGGCTGCTATAGTGAGAATGCCATCTCTTATGGATTTTGAGTGACTTATTTTTTCCCTTTGGGTCTTGGTCTTATCATGACTATTTCAATGAAAAATGAGAAAATCACTAAGTGATCAATATTTCATAGGTTTCCTCTACCAAGTCACTGTCACTAGGGCCTCATTTGTGCTCTGCCATGCTCACACAGAAAACTACCCCATCCTTCCACTACTCGAAACCCAATGTCACCTTGGTCATTAGTTTCTCCAATATTTAAAAAAAGTGAACATGATGGCCTCAGCTCCTTTTGGACCCAATGTGGTGGATTCCTCCTAGTGGACCACCATATAACATCCACTATTTTAAACGAAAATGACCCAACAACCTTCCACCCCTTCCAACTCAAAGTGCCTAAATGATAAATGAATGATGTCGCTGCCCTCTAGAGTCACAGGTCCCACTAGATGGAACTCCTCCATCAGGATGTCTTGCCAAAGTTGTTTTCAATGGCAGACTCCTAACAACCAAGCTTCCTCGAGATTCCAATTTCCCAAATGACGATCCTAATTCTCTTGAATCCTCAAACTGACTTCAACCCACATGCCCAAATGGGGCAACCACATTGGTGGACCCCACAAATAGACCAAATTTTGAGGTGGGTTAGGATAGGCGGGCCACTAAGTCTTGATTGATGTCCCTCCTATAATTACTCAAAACGACCATCAACTTAGGGAAGTCTGACGCCCTATGCTCGAACTACTAAACCTCCTTCCTATGAAATGTTAATGATAATTTGAAAGATTTTTTAGGACTCTTAAATGATGATTCATCCAATCTAACATCGTTTGTAGGACTTTGGGCTAACTTTCCCATATTTGGTATGCTTGAATGCGCTCACCTCTCTTTCACCTGTAGGATATATGGAATCAGGTGCAAGACCCTCAGAGGCAGCCGTAGAGAAGTTAAAGGGAAAAAGAACAACCAAGGCACCCTGCAAGAAAGACAACAAGGACTAGATGAAATATAAGTTCCAAGGGGAGCCTCTGAACTCCAAGGTCATCATAGCCTAGAGGTAGATTTCAAATACAAATATCAGAAAAATTGACATCAATAAATTCAAGCAAAGAGTCCAAGTCATCCCTATCACATAAATTCTTGAAAGATCAGAAGTAGTGGATTGGAAAAGGATGTAGGCTTCCCTCCCACTCTTGTTTCCCTTGAACTAGTGATGGCCTACAAAGAGGCCTATTAAGAGAAAACCAGAACCATAGTACACCGAGATGGAAACATACTAGCTGACTTATCATCCAAGTCAATAGGGAGAACTTTTCACATCCCTACCTTCGAAGAAATGGAAGAAGTCACCATGAAAGATACTAAGGATACATGGGATTATGATCCCCTTGAGTGAAAAAGGATTATAAATCAATATTAGATGAAGGGGAAGAGGGGTAGTGCTACCAAAGTGCCCTAGGAACTCTACTGCAACAATTTATATGAGGATTACCATGATTTGATAACCTTATTGAGCTAGGTCTTGGGCCTCCCCACTCCATTCTATTTCTAAGAGTGGATGTTCTACTTTGTGGAGGAGATCCTTAGACAAAAGACAAAATTCTATTGGTCAAAAATCATAAGAAATTGCTTGCATCAAAAATTTGAAGCTGTAAAGAAGACCTCAAGATTTTATATGGCCTCATACCTTGTTTATCTATTGGCTAATGAGAAACACCACTAAGGCTTATTCTGAGCTCTAGATGAGGTTCCTAGTGGAGAATTGAAATTTTATGATAGATACCCCCAACTTCAGTATTGAAACTTTAAAAGAGACTACTGCAAAGTCAATAATACCTTCACACTCCAAATAATTAGACTACTTGGGGTGACTTTGAGCCAAGGATCTCACCCAGTGCAAATTATTTCCTCTCAAAGTTTTCCTTTCTATTTATACATTATCTATAGTTTAATTACATCTGATAAGAAGGCTTCATGAAGAAACCATACAAGCTTCCCTGGTATCCCAATGACTGGATAATATTTCTAGAGCTCTCTTGGTAGCTAAAAAATGCACAAAATATTTTGAGTGGCAAGCATAAGGTGGGAATTCCTTATCCCCTCTCTTTTGGGCAAGGGATGTATGAGCTCCAAACATCCCAATGTGTAGACCTTTCTAAAAAAGGAACTGGTGGAGTACCGTTTACAACTCCACACTGCCCAGAAATGGATGGAACCCTATGGAAAATTGGAGAAAGTGGTTGGGTTGGGCTTGTACATGCCCATGTGCATCATGTAGAAGAATTTTGGGAAAATTGCATGGGTGAAAAAGAGGTGTGTATGAGGCACTATATTCAAATGACTGCATACATTGTGAAGAGGGTTAAGTTGTTCCTAGTGCTAGACCAGGTAGAGAAGGAAGAAGATACCATGGTCAATCCCTGATACAATTCAATTTCTGATTTACCATTGCCTCTAATTGACTGGGATGAGCAAGAGGTCAATGACCTTGAAATTCTAATAAATCTTGTGGAGGCTAGGATGAATGAGTGGATTGATAGGAAAGTTTCCTAATTGAAACAAGGAGTAGCTCTAACCTATGGAGAGCTTGAGGAAGAACATAAAAGTGAAACTGATAGTGGGACAAAAATTGCCCCAATAGAAGAAGCTTCCCAATCTCCTCTAGTTACTAGATCAAGGAAGAGAAAAGAGATAGCAGAGAAGTATTCCAAGCCCCAAGTGTACTCAAGAAAAAATTTGGAGGTTGAATCCTCCAATAGACCAAAAAAATTGGGAAGACTTGATACCATTTAGGAAGACCCACTCCACAAGGGACAAGAAATGTAGGTTGAGCAACCAAAATCTCCACCTGCTACCTCCACTATGGCCACTACCACTGCCTTTCTACCTACCTCTTAGGAAATGGTTGCCACTTCCCCGCTTGTGGTGGATATCTCTTCCACCTTGCTTCTACTCCACCTACAACAAAAATAATGATAATTGGCTCTTCTTCCACTACCACCTCTCTAATCTCTTCTGCCTCCATGTCCCTAATAGCATCACTTCCACTAACAATGACAATAATGCCAATATCTACTCCCTCATTCACAAAGGCCTTCACCTGCCACATGCAAAACACTTCTACTGAGCTATTTGGGGTACTGACTAACCCAACTATACAAGTTTCCTTAGCATAGATTCTTTCCAATATTCCTGCCTCCACTCCTCCAACTGAACCACTAGAGATAAAAGCCACAATGTAAATATTGGAGGAGTTGGAGAGATAAGAAAGGGAAGCTGCAAAAGGCATAGAAGAGGAGATAGATTATTACCATGAACATCCTGAGTTCCAACACTTTCCAATTGATGAGTTGGTGTGAAAAGGTGAGGAAACAAAATCTTCTTAAAGTGATGAAGAGGAAGATGGTACTAAATATATCGTGGGGACCTTAGATGCGGAGTGCAAAGAAGAGATGTCCTAACAATTGAAGGATGTTGGAGAGGAAGTAGAAAGGCCACCTTCTGAGGAAGAAAATGAATCAAGTGACAAGATGGAGGAAGATATTGGACCCCCAACTAGGGAGCATGATGAAATCCCCAAACACAATGAATAAATGCATATCTTAGGAGAGAAAGAAGAGCAAGAAGAGAAAGAAAAGAGAGAACAAGAAGAAGTATCACCTTAGCATGAGGAAGAGGAAAAGAAAGAAGAAGATAAGATTAAAGAAGAGGCTGAAACACACAAGAGATCAGAAATGGAGCAACCCGAAGAATATGGGAATGAAGATGAAGAAGAGGAAAAGAAAATTGGTGAAGGGGAAGATAGCCCCAAGGAGCATGCAACTACCCCATCCTTGCAAAGGGAAACTATAATCATCCATGATTCAAACAAAGAAGAAGGAAAGGCTGAGCAAGAGATGCCTAGGGGAAAGGTGATGGAGATTGAACACTCCTATGAAGAGGACCATAATCATGAATTTCCAAAGGGGGAATCTTAGATACCTGAGTGGCTTGAGAAAAAATTGGAAAAGAAGACTCCAGCCCCAAGAGACCTAGAGGCAAGGCTAGAGGCCATCTTGGCCTGAGCCTAGGTTAGCACAAAGAAAGAAAAGAAGCCTAAGATTAGATCTCATCTGACGATGGATGCCTCTGAGTCGAGGACCATGCAGATAGCCACTCCAGTGGTAGGAAAAGAAGGGTTTAGCTATAATATTTCCTCTTTAGATCTTGGAATAGCCACACAAGAACAAAAATTCAACCATCTTCAAGGGTTTGTTGCCACCATTATGCACCACATGAATAAAGATAAGACCTCTAAGGAGGAATTGAAAGAACAAGTGGCTGATCTAACAACCTATATCCAACAATGGTCATCAATGGAAGAGCTTCCAACCACATCCTCATCACCACCACAACTGTTGTCCAAGGAAAAAATTGATAAGCTTGAAAAGAGGAAGAAGTGGACAAAGGCCATAGATCATTGGTTCAAGTAGGTCCTTTATAATGGTGGTATGGGCCTAAGGAGGGTAGTTAGGATAGCTAATAAATTCATGGAATAAGGAAGTTTTGTACTAACTTCCCCAACTTATACAGAATCACATATCCCAAACTTGAGGCCATCCTTAAGAAATCGGATAGATTCTAGGAGGAGCTTAACTTAGTAGAGGGTGACCACTGGCTCATGAAAACATTGAGGTTGGACCTAGATCAATGGAAGGAAGTACTAGAACAAGTATTCAATGAGGTAAAAATGGATATTGATTAGGCTAAGGAAGTCTGGGTGAATTGCACAAAATATCTAAAGTTGTTGATAGGTCTTGATGTGCCCACAAGTGAGTTGGATGTAGATAATCCAAAGCCATATTTCTAAAAGAAACTAGAAAGTGGAATCGTAGTTGAATTGATGGTGAATTTCATGGGCTTTGTTGCATGATTCTTCTCTTTGTCTGAGCAATTAGTGAAGAACACATGCAAATATGAAAAGGACTATGACACTCTCACGAAAAAAATGAGAAAGCTGAATTTCCAAGTACTCCAATCAGATATATAGGAATGGAACAAGCTCCAAGAACTGATCTTGAAATTCATTGAATATACCACTATCAAGAAAAGTGAAGGAAATCCAGATATTTATGATGAGTTCCTCACTGTGTAGCTACAGCAAAAGGGAAATCAGCAAAACACAAATTTGCTACAGTGCTGCTACAAGAGGACAAAATAGGGAAAAGACAAAGAATGTATTTTAAATTGTAATATATTTGGGGGTAGGTGAAACCCTAGTTTGTAGTGAATCTTAGCCATTCATTTTTCTTTTGGAACACTATAAATAGGGGGTCTCCTCTCATTTTCAAGAGAGATTTGAGTTGTTGTAAATGCTTACTATAGAAATTTTAATATAAGTTCATTAGCTTTTGGTGGACTCTTGAGTTTCTATTGCATGTTACATGGTTCTTCTCTCATATTTAGTTGTTTTGAGTTGATTTACTTTACTGTTCTTCATGTTTTATCTTGCTTCAGTAGATTAATTGATGTTGTTTTTTGATTTTAAAGTATTTTGTTGTGTTGATGCATTCTTGGTCCATACTTTTGGTTGTTTTTTGATGACATACAACTATGTAAAGTTAGTCTGGAGTTAGATTAAAAGTTGCTCCAAATTTCTATTTTTTATTCATGCTTATGGTGAATGAATGGTTGAACATTTGCAGTCCTTTGAAGCTTAAACAAATTTCATGATACTATGATAAAATCTGGTTAAGTGAAGTTCTATTTTAAGAAGGTTGTCCATAGTAAAATCCTCCATGATCATTGTTCACTACTAAATTTTAGATCTAGGAACCTTCTCTCTTCTCTGACCTTTTCCTTTTTTTTTTAATAAGTGAGCTATGATAAGGTTCATTGCACATTTAAAAGCCAAATCTTAAGTTGAAATAGGAGTTCAAGATTGCTTTTAGAACCCGCAGCGAATTGCACACTAAGTTCCCACCTCAAGGAACTCCATTTTGTGATCCAACTTCCTTCCATCCTAACTCTGTAAGTCTTCCCTATGATTACCAACAAGATAACATAAATATCAACTCAGAGATTCCATGCACATCATGAATTGACACTTGAGAGACCTTGGGGTAGTGATCTGTAACTTGCTTGCAAATTTCTACGTTTCAAGAGAGGTAGTGTACCTACACACTGCCTGTGTTGAGAAAGTGCATAAAACACACATCAAAAGGTTGTCCTAATCAATGAATGTAAACTAATGAGGGGTTCACCACCAAGTTAAGACTTGGAAAGACAAATGAAATGCAACTCAAAATTATTAACCCTAATTCAATGCAATCTTTCACTAAATGACCTAAAATTGCAAATGAAACAAAACAAAAAGCTACATGATGGAATATGTGCACTTGGAAATATGAATATGACTGGAAGGAGGTTTGAAATTTTGGAAATTCTAACTTTAATGTTGAGTGGGACTCATTCACCAAGCTAGGAGAATCAATCCTATGTCTTGGTTTTTGTGCCAAAATAGGAATATGGCGAATGGGTATCAAAATCTATAAAAATATGAATTTTGACCTAAAATGGAACTCATTTGCTAGAATTGGTTAATTAGTCTAGTTAGGGTTCTCTAAAACTTCAGGGTCTAAATTTGGTCTTCTCATTTTACTCAATCTTCTTCTTTAGGTTTTTGGATCTAAAGCCCTGATTTGCAACCTACAAGAGTTCTCCAAGTATTTCCAGTGCTTGATGAAAAATTTGACAACTTTTTCTTCAATGTATCTTGAATTTAAACATGTAAATCACACACTAAAAAGAGGGAAAAATGTTTTTTTATTAGTGAATATGGGTTTTCCTTGGTCAAATGCCATTTTGGTAATAAAACCTTTAAATGAAATGAAGTAGGAATGGAGAATGATGAGTGAACAAATATGATGTTACAACACACCAAACCCTAGAAATGAAGTGATAAAAGCATGCATGAGATGGACCCAATGGATGTAGATCTTGAATCTTGTTGGAATAGGATAGATCTTGAATGAAATGCTAGCTTGAATCATGAAACCCTACATCATAATTATAAGCACAAAAACAAAATTGATGCATGAAATATTTGACATGATGCTTGATGCTTGAATAATGCTCTATAAGGCTTGATATTCTACTCTTGAAGACAATTTAATGCTCTTGTAAATGCTTGTAAAATCTTGAACGCTTCCTTGATCACAATTTTTTATATTGCGTGAATACTTGAAAGCTTGGGGTGTTAGGATGAAAATGAGTGAAAGAACCTTCTATTTATACTCAATTATGTAAGAATTATAAAAATTACAACACTACAACCCAATATCAGATCTAGGACAATGAAATATCTCCAAAATATTTAATTAGATTTGATTTTGGTCCACACGAGACTCACTCACTGAAGGTGGTGAATGAGCCCCATTAGGAATAATTTATGGGACCAAATTTAAAAATGTTCAGAAAGGTGTGAAACCAGGTTCGAGACCCAAAAGCCTAGGTGGGACTTATTCACCAAAGGTTATGAATAAGTTCTAAATCACTAAGTTTAGGCCACACAAGCTGAAAACACCTAAATTATGATTGGGTATTGATTTGTGTTAGGATTATCCTAAAAAAGATGCATTAAATGAGGCTTGTGGATGAAAAATAAGGCCAATTAAAGCATAAAGAAGCCCAATTATTAATGAAAAACCTAAAAAAGTGTGAAAGTGTTTTACAACACCTTAAAAAACTCCAAATAAGGTAGTATTAAGGTTAAAAATAGATTTATTAGGTTTAGTTAATTAATAAAACCTTAGAAAAGTGTGAAAGTGTGTTACAACACTTCACAACACTTTAGTAAGATACTATTTAAATGCATTAGTTAACAAGGTCCCAAGACCTAATGTGAGTGTGTTAAACACATTACAACACTGGGGTATGTGCAGGATCATCATGGAAAAAACAAAAAAATAGAAAAATCAGAGTTGGGAAACTTGACATAAAAATTTGAATAAGTGATCTATATTATTTTAAAAAATATGTAAGAATAGAATCTGTAGCAAAGTGAATGTAGTTTCTAAACTACTAGGTTTGTTTTTTAAAAAAATCTATTTGGTGAAAATTTGAAATTTCAATGCAATAGTACTTAAATTTCAGGGAAAAAATAAGAAGTAGGTGTCTGTCTGACCACCCTAACCACAATAAAATGATAATATTCTTTTACAATATTTTAGATATAAGTAGAGGGCTCATGTACCAATCTGATGCATATTTTTTTGTAATTTTTTTCCAAGTAAATAATTAATTATGAATTTTTTATTACAAATTTAAAAAAAGATAAAAAACTTGTATGTCTGACCACCTTAACTTGGTCAAAACTTCATGAAATTCAAATTTTATTTTATTAATCCTCTAGTATATGAAGCATAGAGTGTGATGCATGTTTTGGATTCAAAAAATGTGATATCATTTGAAGGCTATAGATGTTTATCAATTAAGACTTTAGTCATAATTTGAATAGAAAATGAATGATAATTACTTATTAAATTCAAAGTAAAGCATAATTTATATTGGTGGAAAGATGAGAATTTCCTTTAAAAACCCTTTTTGTTTCATCAATTTTGGGTTAAAAAAAGGTTGTCAGTTGCATACCCATCATATTGCCACTTTTTAGCCCATCATGATCCTACACATACCCACTAATACAAGGCATTATTGACCTCAAATTTCAAAAGGAGGATCCAAAAAAGTGTGAAAATGTAACTGAGAACATTTTTTTACACTACAAATATATATATTCCTTGGTGAATACATATGTATGCACCTAAAAGGAGAGAGGTACCAAAAAAATTAATCGCTCACTCAAGAATAAGCACTTGAGATTCCAATGCAAATGAGATTGAAATCTATCAAAAGGGAATGTCATAGATGCTGAAAATTGCTAAAAGAGATTTACTACTAATGCAAAACGTAGAAAATGAAAAATGACCTAGAAATGCAAGTAAACTATAATAATAAACTATGAAATTGAAAGTGTGCACCAAGAGACTGAATAAGGATGAAATGGAGCTCTGGAATCCTAAGTTTTCTATTTTTGAAGCAAACTAGGACTCATATGCCAAGTTGGGTTACTTAGTCCCATTTTAGGAAGATTCTGCCAGAACAGGTTTCAAACAACTAGGTACTCATAGCTATAAAAATATCTATTTTGGGCCTGGAAGTGCGACTCATTCACCACTAATTGCGAATTAGTCCACTTCATGATTTTTGGGAATTCAAATGTGGAATCTATAGCTCCTAATCTGCACTTCTGCTCTTGACAATTTTTTGGATCTAAAACTACAGAATATGACCTATAGGTGTTCTGCAAGCTTCTCTTAAGGCTTTCACAACTTTGAATGGCTTTGAATGGGTCCCACTCAAGGAATTTTAAGTGGGTGTCAAAAATTAAGTATTTTAAACAATTTTTATTGGGTTTATTCTAAAAAATATACTTAAGTAAGGCCTATAGATGTAAAATGGGGCTAATTAAAGCAAGAGAAAGGTATAATTATCAATGAAAAGCCTAGAAAAGTGTGAAATTTTTCTACAACACTTTACAACACTTTGAAAGAAGGATTGGTAAGTGAAAAAATAAGTTATTTATGTGAAATATAATAATAAAGTCATAGAAAATTGTGAAAGTGTGTTACAACACAACACTTTAGCAATTCATCATAAAATTCTTATTGATTCACAAGGACCCAAGACCTAATGTGAATGTTTTGATCACATTACAACACTAAATCAAGGAAAAACTAAGCCAACATCCACAAGAAGGACCCAAATGAGCATAAAAATGTCCAAATATCCCTTCTTCTACACTAAATTTAGCCCCAACTTTAGTGAGAGGATGAACCTACTTCAAATTCGTACTAAATTAGCCAAACATGCACATGAAGAGGGATCCAATTGCACCCATGCTGGAAAGATGAGACCAACAATAAAGAGGGGTGACCAAGCCACCAAGGTCAAGATCCAATAGCAAACCAAACATAACCACAAGGGAACACACATGAAAATCATGTAAAGAATAAAAGGGAGGAAAGGAAAGAGAGAATGAAAGAGAGAATTAGATCAAGCTTTGATCGTTTGTCCATCCAAATGTGGATCAAATCTAGGTTGTTTTTCTAGAAAATGCATACTTAGTTTGAGGTGATGGAACTAATGGCTATCTATTGGGTAAAAATTCCAAGAAGGTGAGAAACATACACTCATGGATTGTATGCACTCACACACATGTAAGTGGATATAGGGATAGTCATGCCTCAGAATAGGCTTCCCACTCAACCATACCAAAGTTGTACCTCCTGCCAACTTTAATAAGGTGCCACAAAAAAAAAAGGATTTTGGAACTTCATGAGGCAAGAAAAACTTTGTATACTTGGAGCTCATGAACAAAAACAATGGCACAATAGGCATGCAAGTTGTGTTATGAAAGGTGGCCATATAGAAAATACAAAACATGAAAATAGGAAATGTTCAAAGGAGTCTTGCTTAGTTCATGTGAGATTTTTATCTTAGGGAACATTGTCCCTAATTTCTTCAAGAGAGGACAGATAAAAGAATAGAAAATTCACAACTTAGGGGATATAGTGCATCACATCAAGCCACTAAGAGGAATGTAATATGCTAAGATAGATCACACTCATTAAGGACACTATACCTAATGTCATCCAAAAACTAAAAAAATGCATTGTATGAAGTAAGAAGGTTGCACTAAGAACCAAGAAAAAGGAAAAATGCAACAAAATAATGCCAATGTATGTCCCCACTTTAAATGAATTTCTAACAACATATTGTGAAAATTTTCTTTAAAGTAGCAAATGAAAAATGCAAACAAGAAGAAATACATGAGAGCCAACCTAGAAATCCCTATGGAAAGTAACATGTTTCCAAGTAAGGCTATGTCATGTAAAGGAAAGGAAAAGGAAAATAAATGGGTTTCCCACAAAATGAATACACCAAACACATAAGGGATTGAACGGTTGGTTTTTGGGTTCCTAGGACTTCTCTAACACTTATAGTGTTTTTCACCTAAAAGGAGAGAGGCATGAAACAAAAATTATAATGGTTCATTCAAATTATGTTATGTGTAATGTTGTCTAATATAAATGAAGTAAAATAAATGTAATTGAGTCATTTAAATGACTGAATTTGAATTCAAATGTAAGATTTATGCTATGTTTGAAAACACACTATTATATGCAAACAAGTGAATTAAATGATGAAATAATGCATAACAAAAAGAAATATGATGAAACAAAGTGCACCTAGGAAAATTTTGTTGAATATGGAATGTTGTGATTGTTGATTGATGTTATTGAAATTTCATAGTGGTACTCATTCGTCCAGGGTGGCGAATTAGTCCACCTACTCATGAAAAAGTGTTAGAAACTAGTTTATGACTATTGGGATCCAAAATCTTACAAAATTCATATTTGTTAGTCCTAATATGGGACTCATTCACCACTGGTGGTGAATCAGTCCTCTCCCAAAATTCTAAAAAATCAGGAGACAACTCTTGCAACACTAGATCTAGAAATCTCTAAATGTCGGGTTTCCAAAGATAATTTTATAGGGAACAAAAAGAAAACCTTCTCCAAGCTTGAAATAGACTTGAGTTTACTTGAAGCACCTAGTTGACTTGTAAATGAATTTCAACACCAAAAAGCTTGTTAAATCTACACACAAAAAGTGTACAAACACACATGCAATACAAGAAAAATGGTTGAGGGTTAGCAAATAGGGGTTTTCCTTGGTCAAACCCCACTTTTTGTAATCAAACCCTTAATGAAACAATGAAATGAAAGAGAATGATAAACTAATAACATGAAATTTCTATCAAATTACCAAACCCTTGATGATGCAAGTATGAAGTAGTGTCAATGAATGCTTCAAAGTGCTTGAATATTGCTTGAATTAATGTTGTAAAATACTTGAATGCTTGAGTGAATAGGTGGATGTGTGAACCTGATGAATGCTTGAATGAATGGGGGTTGAAATGAGGTGAAAATCACCTATTTATATAATATTGTGCCTTAGTTACACATTCATACCTCATCAAAGGCTGACATCAAGTGATTTTGAATAAAAAACAGAAATAATTTAAAAAAAAAAAATGAATTTGGGGCCAAGGGGGACTCATTCGCCACCCATGGTGAGTGGGTCCCACCAAGGATGTGAAAATGAATGTTAGGAAATATATTGTATTTAATGTTGATTGTCAGGATAATATTCAAAAATACACTTAATTAAAGCATATTAGGGCATAAAGGGACCAAATAAAGCATAAGAAAGGCATAAGTAATGAATATATGCCTAGAAAAGCATGAAATCTTGTTACAAGACTTTACAACACTTCACAATAGGACTTGTTTAGTGATGAAAATGTGATTTTTAGTGAATTGTAATGAATAGATTCTAGAATAATGTAGAAATTTCTTACAACACTTCACAACACCTTCACAAGACATCATTATTTGAATTTTAGTACCTAAGTATGCATGTTCAAGCCATGTTACAACCTAAAATCAGAGAAAAATAGATCGAATACCATGAAACAAGATCTAAAAGGCGATGAAAATGATTAGGGGCCATTTTTCAAATGTACTAACATTAGCAAGATGGAATGAAAATGATCAAAAGAAATGATCAAGCCCACAGGATGAAGATCCCATGGAAAAATAAGCATAAGAACAAAGGAACACACAAGTGTTGAGAATCAGATGAAGCTTTGATCATTAGTCCAACTAGTTGTAGATTAGATCTAGGATGATTGTTTAAAAAAGAGAATGTGTACTCACTCTGAGGTGATAGAACACATGACAGACCGTTGGGTGAGAAGGCTCAAGTGTACTCACTATGGGGCTAGAGAACTTTTGGCTGTCTGCGGGGTGATAAATCCCAAAAAGGTAAGATACATACGCTAGTTGGTATGCAATCACAAACACAAACATGGCTATGGGGAAAATTCATGTCACTAGGTGGGATTACCACTCAACCATATTAAAGTTATACCTTGTGATAACTTTAACAAGGCGCCACAAGGAAAAATGTCATGAACAAAAAGAAAGGGTACCACAATCATGCAAGTTGCATTATGTAAGGTTGTGAAAGGTGTAAAATGTAAAACTACAAAAGTGTAAAATGTAAAAGATGTTTGAAGGGGTCTTGTTTAGTTCATGCAAGGCCAATCACTTAGGGAACATTGTGTCTAATGTCTCCAAGAGAGGACCAATCAAAGAATAGTATATGCATAACTTAGGGGATACAGTGCGTCACATCAGGCCACCAAGAGGAATGTATTATGCTAAAATAGATCACAATTATGAAGGACATCGCACCCAATTTCATCCACAAAGTGACAAAATCATGACATAAACAAAAAGACTACACTAGGAACAAAGAATGCAAATGAATTAATGGTAATGTATGCCCCCACTTTAAAAGAACTACTACACATCATTGTGTGAGCAATTACTTTAAAGTAACAAAGGAAAGAAAAAAAAAAAAAAGACATGAGAGCCAACTTGGAAAGCCCTATACCAAGTCATATGTTTTCAAGTTAGGCTACATCATGTGGGAATGTGCAAGATCATGGGGGTCCAAAAAATGGCAATGGGAAAAAAGTCATTTTTGACATGTCCAAAAATATGGAATTTATTCCTTTTACTTTTTGTAGGCTTGCGTACAATATCCATTTTGTTTTGGTAATACCAAACCAAAATGGATATCCATTTTGGAAAGAGGGAACCCATTTTTTTGAAAAAAAAAATGGATATCTATTTGCAAAGGATATATATATATATATATTAAATGTGAAATGGATATCTATTTTGAAAATCGAAACGGATATCCGTTTTGAAAACCTAAAAAAACCTCTTTAGTAAAATGGGCATAACTTTTTCATTTCTTATCAAAATTTCAAGTTTCTATAATAGTTGGAAAGGTGATTGAGAGCTCTACACAATGAATTAGGTGGTATTTCTATATTCTACACCAAAAAATAATTATAATCATTTGATCATTTGAACTTCATATTTCATTTTTGAAACATCAATTGCTCACAAATTTCACATCCAAAGTCTTTTTTTCATTATTTTTTTGTAACTCATCTCAAAATACTTGAAAAATTAGAAAAAGTAATGAATAATAAAATATTTATATTTTTTGTAGCAAGGAGATGAACAAATCTTCATATATCATCATATCTCTCTATCCCTTTCTCTACCTCTCTAGATATCACTATGTCTCCCGTTAAGCTCTGGACCTATCCCTCCATCCTTTCTTCTCTCTTTGTCCCTATTTATACCTATCTTTTCCACTCTCTCTCCATGAGCTCTAGAAATATCTCTCTACGTATCTCTCCATCCTTACTTCCTTTTCTCTCTCTCTCTCACTCCCTTTCTCTCTCTCAGGTCCCTTCCACTCCATCTCCCTCTGCATCTCTCTCTCTCTCTCTCAAGTATTTCCCACTCCCTCTCTCCATCTTAGGTCTCTTTCTCAAGTCTCTCCCACTCCCTCTCTCTCTCTCAATGTCTCACTCACACTCACCCTCTCAAGTCTCTCTCTCCCACTCTCTCTCCCTCTCTCCATCCTTCTGTCCCTCTCAAGTATCTCTCCCTCTCCCTTCCTCTATCTCCCTCTCTCCCTCATCTATCTCTATCTCTCTCTCTACCTCTAAAGTATCTCTCTCTCTCTCTCCTTATCTCTCTCACTCTTCAATCCCTCTCAAGGGCATGTGAAAGATCATGATGATCCAAAAAGTGGTGATATGAAAAAAGTAGTGTTTTGCATTCACCAAAAAATGTGAAAATACTGAGTTGAATTTTTTATGGGTTGGGTCTCAGTACATTTCTCTAAAGTAATGCTTAAGCCAAAGTAGCACAAATCGGATATCTGATTTGTGTTACTTTGAAATGTATTGTAATAGTAAGATTTTGGTGTTATAAATCAAAGATCTGATTTTTGCATAAATAGAAACAAGAGAGAGAGGGTTGAGGGTAGACAATTGATGATATAAGGTTGGGATAAGGGTTTAAGGTTTAAGGGATCCATCAGGATCAGGATCCATCAAAAACGTCAAAATCGCTGCACATATATCCGGAGATCCAGCCAGATCAAAGGATCAGATCCCAGAGATCGAGATCACTTGCGCGAAGAGATAGGTCAGGAGACTTCCAGAAATCATCGCTTGCGTCACTTCAAAATCAAAAATCTTTTGGTTTTCAAGGGCAAATCAGGATCCGGATCCGTCAAAATCATCGAGATCTAATCAAAATCAGGAGATCGTCGGAAATCGGATCGTTCAGGATTCAGGATCCGGAAATCCAAAAGAAAAATCATCTTAAAATCAGATCAAAAGAGAGGGAGAAAAACAAAAATCGGAAGAATCAAAAGTCAGAGAGAGGGAGTGGTAGAGAGATCCAGGGAATATTCAGATTCAGTTCCGTCGAAATAAATCCTCGAAATCGTCACGACTCAGAAATCCGCGTCGCGATCAGAGATTCAGATCCGGGATTCAGTTCAGGATCAAAATCGAAAAACCGAAATCCGGTCCAAAAATCGAAATCATCTCATCAAATCCATCAAAAGCAAAATCGTCATCAAGAGGCACAAATCAAGTGAGTGAGAGAGAAAAGAAAAAAATAGAGAGGGAGCGTCATAAATCCGAGAGAAACTTGAGAGAGAAAAAATCCGTCCGTCAAAATCGCGCATCAGGTTCAAATCGATCCTTTCAGAGACAAACAAAATCACTGATCAAATCAAAATCAGGATTCCGGATCGTTTAAAGGTTTATAGTTTAAGGGTTGAGGGATTAGGGTTTAGATTTAAGGGTAGAAAAGAGAGAGATAGAGGGAGTGAGTAAGAGAGAGAGATAGGTTTAAGTGATAAGTGTAGAGGGTAAAGTGTTCAAGAGTTTATACCTCCTACTAACTTGAATAAGGTGCCATGAAAGAAAATGGATTTTAGAGCTTCATGAGAAAATAAAAAATTTGTATGCTTGGAGCTCATGAACAAACACAATGGCACCACATGCATGCAATTTGTGTTATACAAGGTGGCCATATAACAAATACAAAACATGAAAATATGAAATGTTCAAAGGAGTCTTACTTAGTTCATGTGAGGTTTTTAACTTAGGGAACATTGTGCCTAATGTCTCCAAGAAAGGACTGATCAAATAATAGAAAATTGGAAACTTAGGGGATATAGTGCATCACATCAAGCCACTAAGAGGAATGTAATATGCTAAGATAGATCATTCTCATTAAGGAAACTATAACTAATGTCATCCAAAAATTGACAAAATGCATTGTATGAAGTAAGAAGGATGCACAAAGAACCAAGAAAAAGGAAAAATGAAACAAAATAATGCCAATGTATTCCCCCACTTTAAAGGAATTTCTAACACCATATTGTGAGAAATTTCTTTAAAGTAGCAAATGAAAAATGCAAACAAGAAGAAATACATGAGAGGCAACCTAGAAAGCCCTATGCCAAGTCACATGTTTTCAACTAAGGCTACATCATGTAAAAGAAAAGAAATGGGTTTCCCCCAAAATGAATGCACCAAACACATAAGGGATTGAATCGTTGATTTTTGGGTTCCTAAGACTTCTCCAACTCTTCCAGTGTTTTTCACCCAAAAGGAGAGAGGTAGGAAACAAAAATGCCAATGGTTCCTTCAAATTATGTCATGTGAAATGTTGAATAATCTAAATCAAGTAAACTCAATGTAATTAAGTGATTTAAATGAATGAATATGAATGCAAAAGTAAGATGTATGTTATGTTTGAAAACACACCGTGATATGCAAAAAAATGAACTAAATGATGAAAAAATATAGAACACAAAGAAATAAGATGAAACAAAGTGCACCTAAGAAAAGTTTGAATAATCTAGAATGTTGTGATTATTGACTGAAGTTACTGAAATTTCACAGTGGGACTCATTTGCCCAGGGTGGCAAATTAGTCCACCTACTGGTGAAAAAGTGTCAGAAATTGGTTTCTAACTACTAGGATCCATAATCTAACAAAATTCAGATTTTCAATCCTAAGGTGGGACTTATTCACCACTAGTGGCGAATCAATCCTCTCAAAAAAATATGAAAAATTAGGAGACAACACTTGCAACACCAAAACTAGAAATCTCTAATTGTTGGGTTTCCAAAGCCAATTCTATAGGAAATAGACACAAATACATCTACAAGCTTGAAATAGACTTGAGTTTACTTGAAGAACATAGTTGACTTGTAAACCAATCTTCAACACCAAAAATCTTGTTAAATTTTTACACAAAAGTTTGCAAAAACACATGCAATAGGGGAAAAATGGTTGAGGGTTAGCAAATAGGGGTTTTCCTTGGTCAAATCCCACTTCTTGTAATCAAACCCTTAATGAAACAATGAAATGAAAGAGAATGATAAACTAATAACATGCAATTTCTATCAACTTACCAAACTCTTGATGATGCAAGTATGAATTAATGCCAATGGATGCTTCAAAGTGCTTGAATATTGCTTTAATTGATGTTGTAAAATGCTTGAATGCTTGAGTGAATAGGTGTATGAGTGAACCTGATGAATGCTAGAATTAATGGGGGTTGAAATGAGGTGAAAATAACCTATTTATACAATCTTGTGCATTAGTTACCCATTCATACCTCATCACAGGAAGACATCAAGTGATTTTGAATAATAAACTAAAAGAAAATTTTAAAAAAATTGAATTTGGGGTGAACCGGGACTCATCCGCCACCCATGGCAAATGGGTGCCACCTAGGACCTGAAAATGGGTGTCAAGAAATATGTTGTATTTAATGTTTTTTGTTGGGATAATATTAAAAATACACTTAAATAAAACATATGAGGGCATAAAGGGACCAAATAAAGCATAAGAAAGGGATAAATAGTGAAGATATGCCTAGAAACTAAGCTTGAAATCTTGTTACAAGACTTTACAATACTTCAAAATAGGACTAGTTTAGTGATGAAAATGTGATTTTTAGGTGAATTGTAATGAATAAAGTCTAGAAGAATTTATAAATGTCTTACATCACCTCACAACACCTTCACAAGAAATCATTATTTGAATTTTAGTACCTAAGTATGCATGCTCAAGCCATGTTTCAACTTAAAATCAGAGCAAAATAGATCAAATACAATGAAACAAGACCTGGAAGGCCATGAAAATTAAAGGGGGGAATTTTTCTATATCACATTTAGCCCTCACTTTAGTGAGAGGATGAACTTGCTTCAAACTGACACTAAAGTAGCCACAAACATTGAGGGGAGGGTTCAAATGTACTAATGTTAGCAAGATGGAATGACAATGATCAAAAAGGATGATCAAGCCCTAGGATGAAGATACCATGGAAAAATAAGCATAAGAAAAAAGCAACACACAAGTGTTGAGAATCAGATGAAGCTTTGATTGTCAGTCCAACTAGTTGTTGATTAGATCTAGGATGATTGTTTGAAAAAGAGAATGTGTACTCACTCTAGGGTGACATAACACATGGTTGTCCACTCGGTGAGAAGGCCCAGGTGTACTCACTTTGAGGCAAGAGAACTTATGGCTGTCCGTGGGGTGAGAAAGCCCAAAAAGGTAAGATACATATGCTATTTGGAATGCACTCACAAACACAAAGGTTGCTATGGGGAAAAGCCATGTCATTGTGTGGGCTTCCCACTGAACCATTTTAAAGGTATATCTCATGATAAATTTAACAAGATGCCACAAGGAAAAATGTCATGAAAAAAAAGAAAGGGTACTACAATCATGCAAGTTGTGTTATGCACTGGTGGTAAAAGGTGCAAAATGTAAAAATACAAAAGTGTAAAATGTAAAATTTAAAAGATGTTCAAAGGAGACTTGTTCAGTTCATGCAAGGTTAGTCACTTAAAGTCTAATGAGGGTTACAGTGTTCATGCAAGGGTCATCCACAAAGTGACAAGGCTTAGGGGAAATGAATTAATGGTGTATCTTTAACTAGTACACATCTAATAACAGGAGCCAATCAAATAATAGTAGGCTATTCACAAGACTGGTAATGGGGCACAGTGCATACACATCAGGCTACCAAGACCCATGAAATAATATGATATCCTAAAATATATCACACTTAGGAAGGACATCACACCCAATGTCATAGGTGACAAACACATCTCATAAATGACAAGGCTACACTAGGAACAAAGAATTGAAATGAATTAATGGTAATGTATGCCCCCCACTTTAAAGGAACTAGTACACATCATTGTGTGAGAAATTAATTTAAAGTAGCAAAGGAAAGAAAAATCAAAAAGAAAACAAGACATGAGAGCCAACTTGGAAAGCCCTATACCAAGTCATATGTTTCGAAGTTAGGCTGATTCATGTGTGTATGTGCAAGATCGTGGGGGTCCAAAAAGTGGTAATGGGAAAAAATAGAATTTTTAACATGTCCAAAAATGTGGAATTTACGCCTTTGATTTTTTTGCAAGCTTGGGTACAATATCCATTTTTTTTTGGTAATACCAAACAGAAACATATATCTATTTTGTTTTCAAAATGGATATCCATTTTGGAAAGCGGGAACCCATTTTCTTGAAAAAAAAATAGATATCCATTTGAAATGGATATCCCTTTTGAAAAAAAAAATGGATATCCATTTTGAAAATCAAAATTGATATCCATTTTGAAAACCTAAAAAACCCTCTTTAGTAAAATGGGCATAAGTTTTGTGTTTCTTATCAAAATTTCAACTTTTTACAGAAGTTGGAAAGGTGATTGAGAGCTCTACACAATTCAATAGGTTTTACTTCTATATTATACACCAAAAACTAATTATAATCATTTTAACATCATATTTCATTTTTGAAACATCAAATGCTCACTAATTTCACATGCAAAGTCTTTTTTTCATGATATTTTTGTAACACTCATCTCAAAATACTTGAAACATTGGAAAAAGTAATGAATAATAAAATATTTATATTTTTTCCAGCAAGGAGATGAAAAAATATTCATAAGTCATCATATCTCTCTATCCCTTTCTCTACCTCTCTATATATCAATATGTATCCCCTTAAGCTCTAGACCTATCCCTTCATCCTCTTGTTATCCCTCTTTATACCTATATTTCTCACTCTCTCTCCATGAGCTCTAGATATATCTCTCTACCTGTATCTCCATCCTTCCTTCTCTCTCTCTCTCTCACTCCATTTATCATTCTCATTTCTCAAGTCCCTCTCTCTCTTTATCCCTCTCCATCTCCCTCTCCCTCTCTATCTCTCTCTCTTCGTCCTTCCCTTTGAAGTCTCTCTTCCTCTTAAGTCTATCTCCCTCTAAGGTCTCTCTCTCTAGTCTTTCCCACTCCCTCTCTCCATCTTAGGTCTCTCTCTCTCTCTTAAGTCTCTCCCACTCCCTCTCTTTCTTTGTTCTCTCCCACTCCCTCTCTCTCTCTCTTAATTTCTCACTCACACTCACACTCTCACCCTCTCAAGTCTCTCTCTCTCTCTCTCCTAGTCTCTCTCCCTCTCTCCCTCCCTCTCTCCCTCACAAGTCTCTCTCCCTCTCTCCCTCTCAAGTCTCTCTCTCCCTCTTTCCCTCTAAAATCTCACTCTCTCTCTCTCTCTACATATCTCTCTCACTCTCCATATCCCTCTGAAGGGTATGTGCAAGATCATGATGTTCCAAAAAGTGGTGATATGCAAAAAGTAGCATTTTGCATTCACCAGAAATGTGAAAAATACTAAGTTGACCTTTTCTGGGTTTGGTCTCAATACATTTCTCCAAAGCAATGCTCAAGCCAAATTAGTAGAAATCAGATATCTGATTTGTTCTACTTTTAAATTTAATGTAATAGTAATATTTCAGTATTATAAATTAGATATCAGATATTTGATGATAGTGTAAGGTTGAGGGTTGATGATATAGGGTTGAGGGATTAGGGTTGAGGTATTAGGGTTGAGGGATTAAGGGTTTAGGGTTTAAGGGTTTAGGGTTTAAGGGTTAAGGGTTTAGGGTTTATGGTTAAGGTTAGAGGGAGAGATATAGAGTGAGTGAGTTAGATAGAGGGAGGGAGGGAGAGAGAGGGAGGCTCGATAGAGAGATAGAGGGAGACTTAATAGAGAGGGAGGGAGTGGGAGAGAGATAAAGGAAGTTAGGTTAAGGGT
Source organism: Sequoia sempervirens (assembly GCA_007258455.2). Taxonomy (NCBI): domain Eukaryota; kingdom Viridiplantae; phylum Streptophyta; class Pinopsida; order Cupressales; family Cupressaceae; genus Sequoia; species Sequoia sempervirens. The sequence continues at coordinate 123,120,575 of VDFB02105785.1, forward strand.
AGAGGGTAAATGGTTTAAGGATTAACGGTTTAGGGTTAAGGGTATAGGGGAGAGAGATAGAGGGAGTGAGTGAGTGAGAGAGACCTGAGATAGGGTATGAGAGAGACACTTGAGAGAGAGATAAAGGTTATCGGCTTGATTGTAGAGGGTAGAGGGTTGTAAGGGTTTAGCGTTAAGGCTAAAGGGGACAAAGATAAAGGGAGTGTGTGTGAGAGAGAGAGACTTGAGAGAGGGAGAGAGGGTAGGAGGGAGAGACTTGAGAGATAAAGAGAGGGAGTAGGAGAGAGATAGAGGGTATAGTGTTAATGGTACAGGGTAGAGGATTTAGGGTTTAAGGTTAAGGGCAGAGGGGGATAAATAGAGGGAGTGAGTGAGAGAGATAGAGACCTAAGAGAGTGAGAGGGGATAGGAGAGAGAGAGAGAGAGAGAGAGAGAGAGAGAGGATGGAGGGATAGGGAGAGAGATAGAGAGACCTGAGAGAGGGAGATGGGGTAGGGGAGAGAGAGAGAGAGAGAGAGAGAGAGAGAGAGAGAGAGAGAGAGAGAGAGAGAGAGAGAGAGAGAGAGAGAGAGAGAGAGGGAGACAGGGTAGGAGGTAGAGACTTGAGAGAGAGGGAGTGGGAGAGAGATAGAGGGTAGAGGGTTGAAGGGTTAAGGGTAGAGGGGAGAAATCCAAAGGGAGTGACTGAGAGAGAGGGACCTAAGAGCGAGAGACTTGAGAGAGGGAGAGGGGGTAGGAGGGAGATAATTGAGAGAGAGAGGGAGTGGGAGAGAGATAGAGGGTAGAGGGTTTAAGGGTTTACGGTTTAATATTTAAGTGTTTAGGGTTAAGGGCAGAGGGGAGAGAGATTGAGGGAGTGAGTGAAATAGAGAGAGAGAGACCTGAGAGAGGGAGAGCAGGTATGAAAGAGACACTTGAGAGAGAGAGAGATAGAGGGTATAGTGTTGATGGTAGAGGATAGAGGTTATAAGGGTAGAAGGGAGAGAGATAGAGAGAGAGACCTGAGAGAGGGAGAGGGGGTAGGAGGGCGAGACTTGAGAGAAAGAGAGGGAGTGGGAGAGAGGTAAAGG
>VDFB02105785.1:123121664-123160151 GCA_007258455.2 Sequoia sempervirens
GGAGGGAGACTTTAGAGGGAGAGAAAGAAATAGAGGTAGGGAGGGAGAGGGGGATGGAATTTAGAGGGATACAAGGAGGAGGAGAGGAGAGAAAGTGGGAGAGAGAGACCTGGGATAGAGATGGAGTGTGTGTGTGTGTGTGTGTGTGTGTGTGAGAGAGAGAGAGAGAGAGAGAGAGAGAGAGAGAGAGAGAGAGAGAGAGAGAGAGAGAGAGAGAGAGAGAGAGAGAGAGAGAGAGAGAGAGAGAGAGAGAGAGTTTAGAGATGATGGAGAGAGAGGGAGAGGGAGATAGAGAGAGTGAGAATTAGGTAGGGACCTGTGAGAGAGAGAGAGATTTGAGAGGGAGAGAGAGATACTTGAGAGGGAGAGAGCGAGATAGAGGGAGGTAGAGGGAGAGAGACTTGAGAGGGGGAGAGAGAATTTAGAGGGAGAGAGTGTGATTGTGAGAGATTGAGAGAGAGAGGGAGTGGGAGAGAACAAAGAAAGGGAGTGAGTTGGAGAGACCTAAGACAAAGACCTAGGAGGGAGAGAGGGAGTCAGAAATACTTAAGAGGGAGATGAACTTAAGAGGAAGATAGACTTTAAAGGGAGGGAGAGATTGAGAAAGATGGAGAGGGTAGATGGAGAGTGAGAAGGAGAGAGAGGAGAGGGAGTGAGAGAGACTTAAGAGAGAGAGAGGTAGAGAGAGATAGAGAGGATGGAGATAGAGGTGGCAAGATAGGTCTAGAGCTCAAGGAGAGAGAAAGAGTGAGAAAGATAGGTATAAATAGGAACAAAGAGAGAGGAAAGGAGGAAGTGATATGTCTAGAGCTTAAGGGGAGACATAGTGATATATAGAGAGGTAGAGAAAGGGATAGATAGATATGATGATTTATGATAATTTTTTCATCTCCTTGATACAAAAAATATAAATATTTTATTATTCATTACTATTTATAATGTTTCAAGTATTTTTTAGATGAGTGCTACAAGAAAATCTTGAAAAAAAGGACTTTGCCTGTGAAAGTAATGAGCATTTGATGTTTCAAAAATGAAATATTAAGTTCAAATGATTATAATTATTTTATTGTGTAGAATATAGAAACACCACCTATTCCATTGCGTAGAGCTCTCAATCACCTTTCCAATGCCTATAAAAAGTCAAAATTTTTATAAGAGACGCAAAAGTTATGTCCATTTTATAAAAAGAGGGTTTTTTAGTTCAAAACGGATATCCGTTTTGTTTTTCAAAAAAATGGGTTTTGTCTTTCCAAAAATGATATCCATTTTGAGAAAAAAAGAGATATATGTTTCGGTTTGGTATTACCAAACCAAAATTGATATTGGCTTGAGATTCGGTTTGAGATTTCCTGACTTGGAAATTCAAACTAAAAAACATGTTTTAAAAAAATTTCTTAGTTTTTCGAAGTTTGCCCTTGTGGCTGATGACTTTTTTTTATTTGAATTTCATCAAAAAAAAATGGTTTATAAATTTTTTTTTCCATCTTTCTACCAACATAACTTTATGTTATTTTGAATAAATAATTATTATTGATTTTGTACCTACATTACGTCTAAATTCTTGATTTATAGGCTGATTGAAAAACTTTTATAACTTTCAAACTACTTAACACTTTTTGAATCTACAAGATGCACCACATTCTATGCTTCAGATACTATAGGATAAAAAAAATGAATTTCATACATTTTTTACCAAGTTATGGTGGTCAAACAGAGACGTTTTAATAATTCTAAAAAATTCTAATAAAAAAATCATAACTAATTATTTACATGGAAAAAATTTACAAAAGAAAATCTAGCACATCCGAGCAAGTGTCCTCTACTTATATTGAAAAATTTAGAATTTTATTTTTATTTTTTTCTTGTATTTAGGGTGGTCACACATACACCCGCTTCTTATCTTTTTCCTAAAAATTTAGTACCACTACATTGAAATTTCAAATTTTCTCAAAAGTAATTTATTTTTTTCCAAAAAGGACTAGTAGCCTAGAAACTACATTCAGTTTTCTACAGCTTTTGTTATTACATATTTTTCAAATTATGTTAATAACCTATTCAAATTTTTATGTCAAGTTTCCTAACTCTGATTTTCTGAATTTCCATCACCACTTAGAGGCCTAGTTTGGACCCCCATGATCCTGTACATACCCATGTCAAGGAAAATAAAAGAAAATTAAAAGGGAGTTTCCCCTTAGAAAAGAAATCACACAAAACACATAAGGGATCTATGGCTTTGGGGTTAGTATGTTTGTTGCTACAATGTTCTTATGAAAGATCTTGGAACTATCATCATTCCCCAAAGAACATAGAATTGGAAGAATGAGACAAAGAGAGTGAAAAAAAAAAAGAAGAAAGGGAAAGTCTGGTTTGGGTCAACATGGAAAAAAAATTGTGGTCTCAACACTTTGCATCATCCCCAAAGGGAAAACACAAGTGAAAAGAAAATGAAAAGGTGAAAGAAAAGTGAAATTTTTTTGGGTCAACATGAAGGAGACATTTTGGTCTCAATGCCTTGCATCATCCCCAAAAGGAAAACACAAAATGAAAAGAGAAAAAGACAAGGACCTTTTGGGTCAACATGGAAGAGACTTATGATGTCTACGCTTTGTGTCATCCCCAAAAGGAGAATTTTTTTTTTTTTTTGGAAAAGACAAGGACCTTTTGAGTCAACATGGAAAAGACATAGGGAATCTCTACGCTTTGTATCATCCCTAAAAGGAGAACACAAAAAAAATTGAAAAAGACAAGGACCTTTGGGTCAACATGGAAGATACATAAGGTGTCTACACTTTGCATCATCCCCAAAAGGAGAACACAAAAAAAAAATGAAAAAGACAATGCACGACAAATAGAAGTATAGAGGTACAATTAGAAGAAGTGGATAAAGAGAAGGATACATAAAACACATGATACATGGGAACACAATACACACATGAAAATGCAAAAAAGACAAAGGAACAAGTAATGCAAATGTAAGTCAACCATTAGCTAAGTTATTGGTTTCTCAATCTTAAATGGGTGAGCAGAAAAGGAATAACATAGTTAAGAGACAAAGAAAAATGCATTACAAGGACAATTCTAACAAATTCCTACCCCCACAAAGTGTAAAGGAAAGAATGAGCCAAGGTGGGTAATGTGAAAGGAGCATGCAATAGTGAGAATAGGGAATTCTTCAACTATCACATAATAAAGGGTTTAGATTATTTTAAGGTATGACAGGGAAACAATCAACATCAGTGAAGTGATACTTATCTAGTATGTCCCTCAATGCCTGACATTCTTCTATTCAATTTGTCTAAGAATACGATGATATTTCCAAAATGGTATGTTAAAGTCTTTAGGATGAATAACCAACCTATTTATAGGTGATAAAAGTATAGGACCTTTGTTTAAAATTAGTTGAAGTCTTTGTTCACATTCAAGTGGAGGATGTGTAGGAAACTTGAGCTTCTTCAAATTTTAAGTTCATTTTTGTTTGCTAGATTCTCATTGTTCATGAATAGAAGGAGGAGGAGGACCCATGGGGATCTGAACATCCTTTTTAGGAGAAGGGGATAATGGTTGTTCACATGGAAGTAGAATGTTTAAGTAAGGAGGAGCATCAAAGATCACTATTCCATCACCCGAAGCTTCCAATATTTAAATTGGTGTCCATTAGGATGAGGAGGATCATGATATCATTGACCCGTTGTGTTTTCTTCAGTTGTTTTTTTCTCAAGAATTTTATGAATGTCATGTTCATTTTTTTTGTCACAACCTTGTTTACTCAAGATAGTGAATCCTTTACAATATGTTTTTTCAATATTGATAGGAGTGTTTGCGACTTTTTGAGTGTAAAAGGGTTTGGAATGTGGTTGTTTATAGGAACTAGGTCCATTTGAGGAAGGAACCTGAGGTCCTTGATTGATTTCAAGATGTAAATATCCAAAGTGATCAGGGGGTACAATAGTAGGAAGATCTTGTGACTTCATGGATGGATAAAAAGCTACATTTTGTTCTAGGTTATCAAGGTAGTCATTATAGAACTTGTTCATGCTAGCATCATCTTCTCCAATGATGTATATTTCATGAGGAGGTAAATAATGAGGATTTGAAGGAGCATGTGTGAGTCCATGGTCATTAGGGTCACAATCAAAGGCACAATTGGACATGTCTACCAATTATTTTAATGAATTCCAAAATTTATTGAAACAGAATGCCATGATGCAAGTAATGTAAGGTGCAATAAATGATTAAAAAATCGAGATTCTAGAAATTAAAATAGAATGCAAGAACAAGAGATTGTCATGCAGAAAAATTCCAAAAAGATGTCAGAAAAGCTATTTAAAAAGTGCAGAGGGACTATTCGTCTAGGGTGGCGAATGAGTCCTAGTATGATTTTTTTTTTGTGTTTTTCAGAAATTTTAATGTGATTTGAATGCTCCATAGAATGCAATCAAGGATGCAAAATGCAAATTTTTAGTTTTTTCAATGAGATGCAATGCAAAAATGAAATTTAAACAAAGGTTTCACTAATGCAATATGAAAAATCCTAGAATGCAAAAAAAAAACAATGTACTAATTGAATGTTGATGCAAATGTAAACTAAGATGTAATATGTGAATGAAATTAGAACTTCAATGCGTTCAAAACTTGGGTTCACCAAAGTGAACCATTGATTTCTGGGTTGCTAGGACTTCTCTAACTCTTCTTCTAGGGTTTTCCACCTGAAAGGATAGAGGTAGGAACCAAAAATGCTAAGGGTTCATTCAAATTATGTTACGTTTGTCTAATCTAAATGAAGTAAAATAAATGTAATTGTGTGATTTAAATGAATGAATATGAATGAAAAAGTAAGATTTATGTTATTTTTTAAAACACATTGTGATATGTAATCAAATGAATTAAAAGATGAAATAATGCAAAATAGAAAGAAATAAGATGAAATAGAGTGCAACTGAGAAAAGTTTGATGAATCTAGAATCTTATGATTGTTGACTGAAGTTACTAAAATTTCACAATGGGACTCATTTGCTAGGGTGGAAAATTAGTCTACCTACTGGTGAAAAAGTGTTAGAAACTATTTTCCGACTGTCAGGATCTAGAATCTAACAAAATTCATATTTTTAGTCCTCCGCTGGGGCTCATTCACCAATGGTGGCAAATCAGTCCTCTCCTAGAATTCTAAAAAATCAGGAGACAACTCTTGCAACACTAGATCTAGAAATATTTGATTGTCAGGTTTCCTAAGCCAATTCCATAGGAAATATACAGAAAACCTTCTTCGAGCTTGAAATACACTTGAGTTGACTTGAAGCACCTAGTTGAATTGTAATCCAATCTTCAACAACAAAAAGCTTGTTAAATTTACACGCAAAAGTTTGAAAACACATGTAATAGGGGGAAAATAGTTGAGGTTTAGAAAATAGGGGCTTTCCTTGGTAAAACCCCACTATTGGTAATCAAAACCTTAATGAAACAATGGAATTAAAGAGAATGATAAACTAATTACATGTAATTGCTATCAACTTACCAAACCTGTGATGATGCAAGTCAGAAGTAATGTCAATGGATGATTCAAAGTGCTTGAATATTGCTTGAATTGATGTTGTAAAATGCTTAAATGCTTGAGTGAATAGGTGGATGAGTGAAATTGATGAATGCTTGAATGAATAGGGGTTGAAATGAAGTGAAAATACTTATTTATACAATCCTGTGCCTTAGTTATGTATTTATACCTCATCATAGGCTAACATCAAGTGATTTTAAATAAAAAGCTAAAATAAAAATTTAAAAATTTTGAATTTGGGGCCAAGGGGGACTCATTCACCACCCATGACGAATGGGTCCCACCTAGGACATGAAAATGGGTTTTAGGAAATATGTTGTATTTAATGTTGTTTGTTGAGATAATATTCAAAATTACACTTAATTAAAGCATATGAGGAATAAAGGGACCAAATAGAGCATAAGAAAGGGATAAATAGTGAAGATATGTCTATAAAAGCATGAAATCTTGTTACAAGACTTTACAACACTTCAAAATAGGACTTGTTTAGTGATGAAAATGTGATTTTTAGGTGAATTGTAATGAATAGAGTATAGAAGAGTGTATAAATGTGTTTCAACACTTCAAAACACCTTCACAAGACATCATTATTTTACTTTTAGTACATAAGTATGCATGTTCAAGCCATGTTACAACATAAAAGCATAGAAAAAGAGATCAAATACCATTAAACAAGGCCTAAAAGGCCATGAAATGGCAAGGGGCCATTTTTCTATTGCACAGAGATCTATGGATTTGGGTTTAGTATGTTCTTTGTTGCAATGTTTATTAGAGAGCTTGGAACTATCATCATCCCCCAAATACATAGAACATGAAGAATGACACAAAGAGAGTGAAAAAAATAAAAAACTTTTGGGTCAACATGGAAGAAAAATAGTGTGTCTCGACACTGTGTGTCATCCCTAAAAGGAAAACACAAGACTAATGCAAAAGAAAAGGAAAAATAAAAGAAAAATATTTTGGGTCAACATGAAGGAGACATGAATGTCTCAATGCTTTGCATCATCCCCAAAAGGAAAAAAAAAGAAAAACTTGTGGGTCGACATGAAAGAGACCTAGATGTATCAATGCCTTGTGTCATCCCCAAAAGGAAAACAAGAGAAAAATTAAAAAAAAGATGAAAGCAATGTACGACATAGAGAAGAGCGAATGTACAATTAGAGGAATTCCACAAAGAGAGAAAATCAAACAAGACATCATGGGGGGTAACATTACACACATGCAAAAATAAAAATAAAATACAAAAGACTAGTAAGGAAAATGCAAGTCAACTATCGAGCAAGTCATCAACCTCCTAATCATGTTCATTATATGTTGAGGACAGGAAACTAGCCCAAGGGACAGGGGAAAGTGTTGAATTAGGAGAAGTACTAGGTTCATTAATATGTATAGGATATTTCTCATTTAAGCTCATGGAAGAGGAAAACAATGTGTTTAAGTCATTATGCACCTCTTCATTGATTTTAGCAATCTCGTCATCATCATAAAAATTAATCACAATAGGAGGATGAATGATAATGTCCAATGAAGAGTGTAACTCTTATTGTGATTTTTGTATTGGATCATTTTCTTTTGGCTGGGGAAGAGGGTCAGCATTCATTTCTTTAGTCAAATTTAGATTCTTATTTTTTGTACTTAACTCTTCATGTAACTTGCAAGCAAGGGAATGATGTCTACGCCTATTCTCTCTAGCACCTATGTTTCTTTTGGTTTTGTTGTCAAGTTGTATTTGTGATGGGGTGGGTTGATCAACCATAGGTTGATTTTCTTCCCTAAGGGGAGGAATGAAAGGAAACATATGAGGTTGTTCATCCCCTTTCTCTTTTGTTTTGTAAACTTGTTTTATTTGAGGAGGCATGAAAAAGGTTCTTTCATTGTCTCTTGGTGTTTTGTATGATGTAAGTGAAGTTTCTAGTGTTGATTGATCTTGGTTTTTTGGTTCTTTTTTAGGTTGAATCATGGTTTCATATATGGTGGGAGTGTTAGAGGTAGACAGAGACATGTGTCAGAGAAACAATTCTACTATTTTCTTTTCTTTGAATTTTTGGTAAGCAACGAAAAAAAATTCTTATTGTGGTGTTATAGGTTCCATGGGCTCAAGCCAAAAGGATTCTAAGGAAAATTTTCCTTTCAAAGGAAAGGGGTTAAAGCCACTATGGTGGAAAATGAATATTTCATTGTCAAATGGAAACTTTAAGAATTTATGTATAACCAAAGGGACAACTTTCATTGAGCAAAGCTGTGGATGCCCTAATCTCAAACAAAACTAGTCAGATTGCAAGATGATGGAGAATGTGACATCTAATGCTTTTGGTCCTATTTGTAATGGAAGGATGACCAATCCCATCATATAGAAAGAAAAAATAGTTGCACCTTGATCCATGCTTCGGTTTATCATACTCATCTTGATAAAGTGCATGCAATACTAAGAATTCCTTTGTGATCATGTTCTCTCCATAGGCGAGATCTATTAATATCCCATTAGAGGGCTTATCATAGATACAGTCGGCTATGTAAATAGGACCATCGGTTAGATGTTTAATTATGTCCTTAGAGGAGAAAGAAATATCAAGAGAGCTCTTAGGTTGTCCCTTATGAGAGATAATGTATATCAAATCTACCATTTCATCCATAGGATTAACATGGATAACATGTGGGATAGGATCATGATATTCATCATCTTTATGAACATTCATCACATCATTCTTTGTAGTTTCACTACCTTTGACAAATGAAATAGTACGTTTGTGCATTGGATTTGTGAAAATTTGCAAGGTTTGATTTGAAGGGGCAACAAACTTCTTTCCTTGATAATTAACACTGGATAGACGACTAGAATCAATTAGGTCTTGCACAAGATGTTTAAGATGCTGACAATGTTCCATGTCATCTCCATTTTTTTGATGATAGTGGCAATAAGCACTTGATTTAAAACTTAGGGGTAAAGGATTAGTAGGGTTGGGTGGTTTGATGGTAGGCAAGGTAATCATTCATTGTTGTAAAATTTGGGACATTGTGTTATGAATGGTGTTAGGTAAAGGTGTGAATTTTCATTTCGGATCTCCATAACTAAAGGGTACCATGGTGTTAATAGTAGCTACTTGTTTGTTGATAGTTATATTTTCTTGTTGAGGGCGATTGAATTGCAAGAACCCTTTGATTTTTTTTCCAAAATTTTGGGAATTATTTTGGTGTGCAGGCTTGGATCTCTCAATGTGGTTAGAAGTGGACCATGTATCTTGACCACTATCCCAATTTTGATAATCATAAAGGACGATGCACAAGTGCATGAAGGAGGGGAATTTCATCATTTTCAACTTGTCTTGAATCTTACTTTGCAAGTTTTCTATGAAAATATGTTGAAGGTGTGGGTCAAGGACCTTGACATCAATTTTAGAATAAAGCGATTGAGAGTGTGAGATAAATTAGTTATCTTTTCTTCCTCATTTTGCTTGCATCTCATCAAATCATCCAAGGCTTTCTTAGAAACCATATGCACTTGGAAATGATTTACAAATGCATCAACAAGTTCATCAAATGAACGAATTGAATTTTTCATTAAAGATTAGAACCATTCCAAGGTTGTTCCTTTTAAAGACATAGGGAAGAGTTTTTCCAACAATTTATCATCAAGGAAAAAATCAGTTCATAGAGCTATATAGGCATTGAAAAATTTAGAAAGATCACCCTTCCCTCCATATTTCTCAAATCTAGGAACCTCTACACCTTTTGGAATCGATGTTCACAATATCTCCAAGGAAAATGGGCTACTTTTAACATAGCATGTGGATGGGCCATTATAATTTTGGTTTATGGTGGAGACTTGTTTTCGCATTGGCGAAATAGTTCAGAAAAGTTGTGTTATTAGAGGATTAGTACAAGTGGTATGAGGTGGAAGTGAAACTGGTGATGGGATATATGTACTAGGAGATTAAGTGAATGGAATTCTTATAGGTGGTAATGTGGTAGAAGAGAGAACATGTGATTCCACATAGGAACTAGGGATGCTAGTAGGAATACCCACAGAAGGAATCAAATTACTAAGTTGTTGCATTGTTGTTGTGATTTGTATAGGTAGGTATTGATGCTATGATTAAGGGGGGAGGAATTTGAGTTCCTCCTTGGTTTGTGACATTGTTTGTTGGGATAGGAGCACTAGATGTTGAAGGAAGATGTTTTCCAAAGATTTAAACTATGTTTCTCATAGGGTCAAGGCCTTCATCATTGTCAACCATATGGGGAATGTTTTCTATGGTAGGAATTGTTGTAGCATAAATGTTTTCAAGACTAACTTGATGTTGCAAGTGTACTAAATCCTCATAGATTTGAATGATTTTCTCTTGTGAGATATCATCAGTTCTAGGTTCAACATGCATGCTTCCTGAAGGCAAAGAGGTTCTAAGGGTATTATCCATGCCTAGTGTAGTAGTGTTCATACTAGGAGTGGAAGCTATAGATAACCCAAGATCCACAATGATAGTATTATCACAAGATGACATGAGTCTTGAACTTCTTCTCACTAAGGTATTAGCAATAGGAAACCAAACACTCATGCAAAGGATAGTAAATTCAAGGTGAATAGAAATGTAATGTAAACTAATAGCAATGGAATTCTTATAACTAAATTTGTAGAAAGTAAAATAGAAATGCAGAAACAATAAACAGAAACTCAAAAAATGAACTGTAGACGACAAAAAATGTAGTGGAGAATATGCAACTAGACTGATTTTCCCAAGGCGGTGAATGAGTCCAAGTAGTGCTTTTGTTGAAAATTTTCAGAATTTTTAAAATTAATTTTGTGCTTTTTATGTTTTTTGATGCAGATATTTGATGAAAATGAAAAATTTATACTATTTTTCAATGAAATTAAGAGAAATAATGCAAGGTAAATGAATGTTTCACTAATGCAAATTTTTAAAACCCTAGAATTCAAATTAAATAATGCAAAATGGAATGCAATGCTAATGTAAGCTATTCCTAGGATGTGAATTCACTTAAAATAAAAAATATGATGTTCTAAATGTAGGTTCACAAAAATGAACCAAATATTTTTGGGGAATGTGGGGTCTCTTACAATTCTAGGGTTTTGCACCTAAAAGGAGAGAGGTACCAAAAATATTAATGGCTCACTAGAGAATAAGCCCTTGAGATTCCAATGCAAATAAGATTGAAATATGTTATAGGGAAATTCCCTCAATGCTAAAAACTTATAAAAGAGATTTGCTACTAATACAAAACTTAGAAAGTGCAAAATGTTTAAAAACATGTGATATACAAAATGACATAGAAATGCAAGTAAACTGTATGAAAAATCTATGAAATTGAAAGTGTGCACCAAGAGACTAGTAAAGCATGAAATGGACCTCTAGAATCCTAAAGTTTTTTCTTTTGAAGCCAATTGGGACTCATATGCCAAGCTAGGTGACTTAGACATATTTCAGGAAAAGATCAAAACTGAAAAGATCTTTGTTTTGGGATTGGAAATGGGACTCATTCACCACTAATGGTGAATCAATCAACTTCAAGATTTTTAGAAATTCAAAAGTTGAATCTGTAGCTCTCGGTCTTCACTTCTGCTCTTGATAGATTTCTAGATCTGAAACTAAAAAAATTGACTTGTACGTGTTCTCCAAGCTTCTCTTAAGGCTTTGAAAACTTGATGACAATTTCTCTTTGACAAATCTACAAACTAGACCTATAAAACACATGCAAAGGGAGGGAAAAATTTTTGAGGGTTAGTGAATAGTGGTTTTTCTTGGTCAAACCTCAGTTTGGTAATTAAATCCTTGAAGATAAAATGGAATATGAAAAGAGAATGATGAATGAAAAAAATCCTTGCTACAACTCACCAAACCCTTGAAGTAGAAATATGAATACATATAAGTAAAAGCTCTAATGGATGTATACATGAGAATGATTGGAATGCCTAGTATGCTTTAGTGAATGATTGATTAATTGCTTGAATGATTGGGAGATTAGGGAGGGGTGAAATGAGTGGAAAAACCCTATATTTATACAAAATTATGCAATATTCCTAAAGATACTACATCACAGGCTAACCTTAGGTCTTAGAAAATAATAACCTGACATAATTTTGAAGTTATTTTGATTTTTGTGCCAAAGGGGACTCACTCACCCCTAATGGCGAATGGGTCCCACTTAAGGAATTTTAAGTGGGTTGAACAAATTAAGTATTTTAAGTGATGTTTATTGGGTTTATTCTAAAAAATACACTAAAGTAAGGCTTGTAGACATAAAATGGGGCCAATTAAAGCATAAGACAAGTATACTTATCAATGAAAAGCCTAGAAAAATGTGAATTTTTATTACAAAACTTTACAAAAAATTGAAATAAGGCTTGGTAAGTGACAAAAAGAAGATATTTAGGTGAAATATTATAATAATGTCCTACAAAAGTACGAAAGTGTGTTACAACACAAGTCAGAACACTTTCACAAAATTATTATTGATTCACAATGGTGGAAGCCATAATGTGAATGTGTTGACCACATCACAATAGTAAATCAAGGTAAAACTAAGCCAACATCCACTAGAAGGACCCACATCAGCATAAAAATTTCCAAAGATCCATTTTTCCACCATACAATTTGATATTCAAATGAATAAGATAAACTCAACATTTCATATACAATACCAATTATATATAACTATATAAGTGTGTATGTATGTGAAACATAGATTATTGAGACCGTATGGACTACTCTTGCACTTCTAGGGTTTTCACCTAAAAGGAGAGAGACAGGGAAAATATGCTAATGTACCACTCAAATTAAGATGTGAGAAATGTGATATGATGTAAATGAACTTAACTAAATGCAATTGACTAATTGAGATGAGATAAAATGAATGCAAAAATGCAATTTAAACTATGTTTTAAAACACATTGTGATATGCAAAAAACTATGAAAATGAAGAAATTATACAGAACAAAGAGTACAGGGGTAAATTTGAGTGCACCTAGATGAATTTTGAGCTTTCTAGAATGTATGGAATGTTGATTAAATTCACCAATTTTTCAGAGCGGGACTCATTCACCCTAGGTGGTGAATCAATCCACCTATTGATGAAAAATTGTCGGGAGCTGATTTCTATTTGTTAGGATTTGAAAACTAAGAAAAATCAAGCTTCCAGTCCTAAGGTGGGACTCATTCACCATAGTTGCTGAATTAATCCTCTCCCAAATTTCTAAAAAACCAAGAGAAAAATCTGCAACACTAGATCTGGAAATGTCCGCTTGTCGGGTCACCGAAGTCAAATCTATAGAAAATAGACAAATAACTCTCTCCAAGCTTGAATTTGACTTATGTTGACTTGGAGCACCTATTTGACATGAAAATAAATATTCAACACCTAATAACTTGTCAAATCTGCAAACAAAGAGCTTCAATCAAACATGGAATAGGGGAAAAATGATTAGGGGTTTGTGAACAGGGGTTTACCTTGGTCAAACCCCACTTTTGGTAATTAAACCCTTGAAAAGATAATGAAATGAAAGAGAAAGATAAATCAATAACATGAAATTGATATCAACTTACCTAACCCTTGATGATGCAAGTCTGAAATAATTTCAATTGTTGCTTCAAAGTCTTTGAAAAGTGTTTTAATTGATGATGTAGAATACTTGAATGCTTAAGTGAATAGGTGGATAACTGAACACGGTCAATTTGAGCTAGAATAAGATGAGAATCACCTATTTCTACAAATCTTGTGCCTTAGTATCCATTCATACCTCATCATAGGCCGACATGAAGTGATTTTGAATAAAATCCTGAAAGGAAATTTGAAATATTTTGTATTTGGAGCCAAGGGGGACTTAGTCACCATCCATGGCGAATGGGTCTCACCTAGGACTTGAAAAATGGGTGTTGGGAAAAGTGTTGTGTTTAATGTTACTTTTTAGGATAACATTCAAAACTACACTTAGTTATGTCATATGAGGGCATAAACAGACAAAATAAAGCATGAGAAAGGTGTAAATAGTGAAGATGTGCCTAGAAAAGCATGAAGGCTTGTTACAAGACTTTACAACACTTCATAATAGGACTTGTTGATGAATAAAAGGTGATATTTAGGTGAATTTCATTAAATAGAGTCTAGAAGAAAGTAGAAATTTGTTACAACACTTCACAAAACCTTCACAAGATGTTGTTCTTTGAATTTTAGTACCTAAATAATCATTTACAACCCATGTTACATTATAAAATCAAAGAAAAATAGTTCTAAAACTATGAAACAAGACCTAAAAGGCCATGAAAATGATAAGGGGCCATTTTCCTATGGAACATTTAGCCCCCACTTTAGTGAGAGGATGAACCTGCTTCAAACTCACACTAAAGTAGCCATGAACATTGAGGAGAGGGTTCAAGTGCATTTACATTAGGAAGATGGAATTCAAAAATCAAGAGGGATGATCAAGCCCCTAGGATGAAGATCCCATCGCAAAGTAGGCATAAGAACAAAGGAACACACAAGTTTTGAAATGAAAAATAGAATAGTTAAGAGATGAAGACAAATGCATTACAAGGACAAGGCTAACAACTTCTTTCCTTCCACAAAGTGTAAAGGCAAGAATGAGTGGAGGTGGGTGATGTGAAAGAATCATGCAATAGTGAGAATAGGGAATTATACAACTATGGCATGACAAAAGAGTTTATATTGTTTTAAGGTATGATGGGGAAGCAATCAATATTAGTTAAGTGATACTTATCCAGTATGTCCCTCAATGTCTGACATTATTCGGTGCAATGTCCAATGATATGATGATATTTGAAAAATGAGATATTAATCTTTTGGATGAATAACCAACCTATTCAGTGGTGGTAAAAGTAAAAGATCATTATTTCAAAGCAATTGAAATATCCTTTCACATTTAGGTGGAGGATGTGTGGGAAACCTAATCATTTTGAGTCTGTAATGTTGTTTTCACTTCCTAGATTCTACTTGTTCATGAATAGGAGGAGAAGGGCCCATGGGGATCCTAATGTCCTTATCATTAGAAGGAGATAGTGGTTGTTCACATGGAAGGATAATATTTAAGTTAGGAGGAGCATTCAAAATCACTATACTAGCATCTCGAAGTCTCCTACATTCAAGAGGATGTCTCTCAAGATGAGAAGGATCTTCATTTGCTAATCCTATTTTATGGGCTTTAGGTGACTATTGTTTAAGAAGTTGATGGATGCCATGTTCATGTTTTGTGTCACAACCTTGTTTACTTAAGATAGTGAATTTGTTACCATATGTTTCTTCAAGGTTGATAGGAATGTTTGTGACATTGCATTCATAGAATGGTTGGGATTGTCATGGTTGAGAGGAACTAGGTCCACTTGAGGGAGGAACCTTAGGTCCTATGTTGAATTTAGGATGTAACTATGTAAAGTGATTAGGAGGTGTAACAATAGGAAGTTCTTGTGATCTTATAAAGGGGTAAAAGGATACATTTTCTTTGAGGTTGTTAAGGAAATCATTGTAGAACTTGTTCATGCTAACATCATCTTCTCCAATGATGTCTACATCATGAGGAGAAAAATCATGAGGAGTTAAAAGAGCATGAGATTGTTCAAGGTCATTAAGGTCATACAAAAAGGTACAGTTGGACATGTCAACCAATGATTTTAAGGAATTCCAAATCTTATTGAAACAAAATTCCATGATTCCAATAAACTAAGATGTAATAAATGAGGAAAAATAGAGAATATGTAACTGAAAATAAAATGTAAAAACAAGGAATAGGAATGCACAAAAATGTCAAAAGAAATGCAAAAATATTGTCTAAAAAGAGCAGAGGGACTGATACACCCTAGGTGGCAAATGAGTCCCAAGATGCAATTTTTTTGTGTTTTTCAAAATTTTAAGGATGAATTAAATGTTCTACAGAATGTAATTACATATGCAGAATGTAGATTTTTACTTTTTTTTGAGTGAAATTGAATGTAAAAATGAAAACTAAATGAATGTTTCACTAATGTAAAATGAAAGGTCCTGGATGCAATAATAAATAAATTCCCTAATTGAATGCAATCAAAAATATAAAGTGTTCAAAAGTCAGGTTCACTAAAATGAAACATAGATTTTTGGGATCCTATGGACTACTCTTCCACTTCTAGGGTTTTCACCTAAAAGGAGAGAGATAGGGCCACAACTGCTAATTTATCACACAAATTAAGATGTGTGCAATGTGATATGATGTAAATGAACTTAACTAAATGCAATTGACTAATTAAGATGAGTTAAAATGAATGCAAAAATGCAATTTAAACTATGTTTGGAAACACATTGTCAGATCCAAACAACTATGAAAATGAAGAAATTATGTAGAACAAAGAATACATGGGTAAATATGAGTGCACTTGGATAAATTGTGAGCTTTCTAGAATGTCTAGAATGTTGATCAAATTCACTAATTTTTTCACAGTGGGACACATTCACCCTAGGTGGTGAATCAATCCACCTACTAATGAAAAATTCTAGGAGCTGATTTCTATTTGTCAGGATCTAAAATCTCATAGAACTTGAGTTTCTAGTCCTATGGTGGGACTCATTCACCATAGGTGGTGAATCAGTCCTCTCCCAAATTTCTAAAAAACTAGGAGATAACTCTGTAACACCAGATCTAGAAATGTCTCCTTGTCGGGTTGCCAAAGTAAAATATGTAGAAAACAGACAAATAACTCTCTTCAAGATTGAATTTGACTTATGTTGACTTGAAGGACCTATTGGGCATGAAAATATATCTTCAACACCTAATAGCCTGCCAAATCTACAAACAAAGAGTTGCAAGAAAACATGCAATAGGGAAAATGATTAGGGGTTAGTGAATGGGGGCTTTCCTTGGTCAAACCCCACATTTGGTAATTAAACCATTGAAAAGATAATGAAATGAAAGAGAAAAATAAATCAATAACATACAAATGATATCAACTTACCTAACCCTTGATGATTCAAGTCTGAAGTAATGTCAATGGCTGGTTGAAAGTGCTTGAATTGATGATGTAGAGTGCTTGAATGCTTAAGTGAATAGGTGGATAAGTGAACTTGATGAATGTGGGTTAGAATGAGATGAAAATCACTTATTTATATAAATATTGTGCCTTATTATCCATTCATACCTCATCCTAGGCTAGCATCTAGTGATTTTGAATAAAATCCCCAAAAGGAAATTTGAAATATTTTGTATTTGGGGCCAAGGGGGACTCATTCTCCATCTATGGAAAATGGGTCCCACCTAGGACTTGAAAAATGCATGTTGGGAAAAATGTCATGTTTAATGTTATTTGTAAGGATAACATTCAAAAATTCACTTAGTTAAGTCATATGGGGGCATAAAGAGACAAAATAAAGCATGAGAAAGGTGTAAATAGTGAAGATGTGCATAGAAAAGCATCAAGGCTTGTTACAAGACTTTACAACACTTCATAATAGGACTTGTTGATGAATAAAAATGTGATATTTATGTGAATTGCATTAAATAGAGTCTAGAAGATTGTATAAATTTATTACAACACTTCACAACACCTTCACAAGATGTCATTCTTTGAGTTTTAGTATCTAAATAAGAATGTTCAAGCAACGTTACATCATAAAGTCAAAGCAACATAGTTTTAACACTATGAAACAAGACATAAAAGGCCATGAAAATGATAAGAGGCTATTTTTATATGGCACATTTAGCCCCCACTTTAGTGAGAGGATGAACCTGATTCAAACTCACACAGAAGTATCCATGAACATCGAGGAGAGGGTTCAAGTGCACTTACATTAGAAAGATGGAATACAACAATCAAGAGGGATGATCATGCCCCCAGGATGAAGATTCCATGGCAAACTAGACATAAGAACAAAGGAACACACAAGTGTTGAAATGAAGAAAAGAATGTGTACCCACTCTAGTGAGATAGACCACATAACAGTCTATTGGTTGAGAAGGCCCAAATGTACACACTCTGGGGCCACAAAACTAGTTGTTTGCAGGGTGAGAAAGCCCAAAAAGGTAAGATACATTTGCTAGTTGGTATACACTCACAAATAAATAGAAAAGTGGCTATGGGGAAAAGTCATGCCGCTAGTTGGGGTTCCTGCTCAACCATGCCAAAGTTATACCCCTTGATAACTTTAACAAGGTGAAACAAGGAAAAAAATACTAATGAACAAAAAATTCAAAGTCAAAGTACCACAATCATGAAAGTTTTGTTATGCAAGGTGGTAAAAAGAAATGACAAAATGTAAAAAATGTAAAATTTTAAAATGTTTGAAGGAGTCTTGTTCAGTTCATGCAAGGTCAGTCACTTAGGGAACATTATGCGTAATGTCTCCAAGAGAGGACCAATCAAAGAATAGTATATTCAAAACTTAGGGGATGCAGTTCATTGCATCAATCCACAAAGAGGAATGTAATATGCTAACATATATCACACTTATGAAGGATATCACACCCAATGTCATCCACAAAGTGATAAACATGTCATATAAATGACAAGGATACACTAATAAGAAAGAATGTACAATGAAATAATGGTAATGTATGCCCCCCACTTTAAAGGAATTGCTACACATCGTTCTATGAGAAATTTATTTAAAGTAGAGAAGAAAAGAAAGAGAAAAAAGAAAAAAATAGATCAGAGCCAACTGGGAAATACCTATGTCAAGTCATATATTTCAAAGTTAGGCTAAGTCATGTCAAGGAAAAGGAAAATAAAAGAAAGGTAGTTGCCCCCCAGAAAAGAAAATACACCAAACACATAAGGGATCTATGGATTTGGGGTCAGTATGTTTGTTGCTACAATGTTTCTATATGAAAGTTCTTAGAACTGTCATCATTCCCCAAATACACATAGAACTTGAATAATGACACAAAGAGAGTGAAAATAAAGGAAAATAAAAGTCCATTTTGAGTCAATATGGAAGTGAAATTGCAATCTCAATGTGTTGCATCAACCCCAAAAGGAAAAAAAAAGTGAAATAAAAATGAAAAGGTGAAAGAAAATATAAAATATTTTCAGTAAACATGAAGGGGACATTGCGGTCTCAATGCTCACATAATCCCCAAAAGAAAAACACAAAACAAAAGTGAAAAAATGACAAGGACCACTTGGGTCAACATGGAAGAGACATAGGGCATCTCTACGCTTTGCATCATCCCCAAAGGAAAAAAAAAACAAAAGTGAAAAAGACAATGTACAATGAACAGAATAGAGATACGAGTAGAAGAAGTGTACAGAGAGAGAACATCAAATGCATGATACGGGGAAACACGATACACACATGAAAATAAAATGGAAAAAGGGACAAGTAATGCAAGTGCAAGTCAACCATTAACTAAGTTATTGGTTTCTCGATCTTAAATGGTTAGGAAAAAAATGAATAACATAGTTTAGAAACAAAGACAAATGTATTACAAGGATAAGGCTAACAAATTATTTCCTTCCAAAAAGTGTATAGGAAAGAATGAGCCGAGGTGGGTGATGTGAAGGATTCATAAAATAGTGAGAATAGGGAATTCTACAACTATGGCATGATTGAGAAGTTTATTTTTTTTTAAGGTATGAAGGGGAAGCAATCAGTATCAGTGAAATGATACTTATTAAGTATTCCCTTCAATGTCTGACATTCTTCAGTTCGATGTCCAAGGATATGATGATATTTACAAAATGGGATGTTAGAATCTTTTGGATGAATAACCAACCTATTTAGAGGTGGTAAAAGTATAAGGGTATGTGCAAGATCATGATGGGCCAAAAAGTGGCAATGTGATGGGTATGTGGCTGATGACTATTTTTTTACCAAAAATTGATGAAACAAAAAGGGTTTTTAAAGGATATTCTCAAATTTCCACCAATATAAATTATTATTTACTTTGAATTTAATAAGTAATTATTATTCATTTTCTATTCAAATTATGACTAAAGTCCTGATTGATAGGCTGATTGGAAAACATCTATAGCTTTCAAACAATATCACATTTTTTTGAATCCAAAACATGTGTCACATTCTATGCTTCACATAATATAGGATTAAAAAAAGAAAAATTTAATTTGATAAAGTTTTGACCAAGTTAAGGTGGTCAGACATACGAGTTTTTTATATTTTTAAAAAAGTTGTAATAAAAAATTCATAATTAATTATTTACTTGGAAAAAATTTACAAAAAATATGCATCACATCAGAGCATGAGTCCTCTACTTATATCTGAAATATTATAAAAAAATATTATCATTTTATTGTGGTTAGGGTGGTTAGATAGACACCTACTTCTTATTTTTTTACCTAAAATTTAAGTACCACTGCATTGAAATTTCAAATTTTCACCAAATAGATTTTTTTTTTTTAAACAAACCTAGTAGTTTAGAAACTACATTCAATTTTCTACAGATTCTATTCTTACATATTTTTGAAATAATATAGATAACTTATTCAATTTTTACATCAAGTTTCCTAACTCTGATTTTTCTAAATTTTTTGCCACTTAAGGGCCTATTTTTTCCATGATGATCCTACACATACTGATAAGATCTTTATTTAAAATCAATTGAAGTCTCATTTCACATTCAGGTGGATGATGTCTAGGAAACTTGATCATTTTGAGTTTTTAATGTCATTTTCCCTTGCTAGATTCTCCTTGTTCATGAATAGAAGGAGGAGAAGGACCCATGGGCATCCTAACATCCTTATCATTAGAAGGAGATAGCAATTCTTCACGTGGAAGGAGAATATTGAAGTTAGGAGGAGCATTCAAGATCACCATACTAGCATCCTGAAGTCTCCTAGGTTCAAGAGGATGTGTCTCAAGAAGAGAAAGATCCTGATATCCAAATCTGGTTGTATGTGCTTTAGTTGACTATTGTTCAAGAATTTGATGGATGTCATGTTCATGTTTTGTGTCACAAACTTGTTTACTTAAGATAGTGAATCCTTAATTACCATATGTTTCCTCAAGGTTAATAGGATTGTTCATGACTTTGTGTTCATAGAATTTTTGGGATTGTGGTGGTTGAGATGAACTAGGTCAACTTGAGGGAGGAACCTTAGGTCGTATGTTGAATTTAGGATCTAAATATGCAAAGTGATTAGGAGGTGTAATAGTAGGAAGTTCTTATAATCTCATAGAGGGGTAAAAGGTTACATTTTCTTAGAGGTTGTTAAGGAAATCATTGTAGAAATTGTTCATGCTAACATCATCTTCTCCAATGATGTCTATGTCATGAGGAGGACAATCATGAGGAGTTAAAGGAGAATGAGTTTGTTCAAGTTCATTAAGGTAAAAAAAAAGGGTACAGTTGGACATGTCAACCAATGATTTTAAGGAATTTCAAAACTTATTGAAATAAAATGCCATGATTCCAATAAACTAAGATGCAATAAATGAGGAAAATAAAGAATATGTAACTAAAAAGAGAATTCAGAAATAAGGAATAGGAATGTAGAAAATTTTCAAAAGAAATGCAAAATATTGTCTAAAAAGAGCAACTGGACTGATTCACCCTGGGTGGTAAATGAGTCCCAATATGCAATTTTTTTTGTTTTTCAAAATTTTAAGCATGATTTAAATGTTCTACATAATATAATTACAAATGCAGAATGTAGATTTTTTACTTTTTTTTTAGTGAAATTGAATGCAAAAATGAAAACTAAATGCA
The DNA here is from genome assembly GCA_007258455.2 of Sequoia sempervirens. Classification (NCBI taxonomy): domain Eukaryota; kingdom Viridiplantae; phylum Streptophyta; class Pinopsida; order Cupressales; family Cupressaceae; genus Sequoia; species Sequoia sempervirens. The sequence continues at coordinate 123,142,865 of VDFB02105785.1, forward strand.
TGTTTCACTAATGCAAAATGAAAGGTCCTGAAATGCAATAACAAATCAGTGCCCTAATTGAATGCTAATGCAAATGAAAACTAGGATACAAGATATGAATGCAATCAAAAATCTAAAGTGTTCAAAAGTCGAGTTCACCAAAATGAAACATAGATTTTTGGGACCCTATGGACTACTCTTGTACTTCTAGGGTTTTCTCCTAAAAGGAGAGAGATAGGGAAAAAAATCTAATTTATCACTCAAATTAAGACGTGTGCAATGTGATATGATGTAAATGAACTTAACTAAATGCAATTGACTGATTGAGATGATCTAAAATGAATACAAAAATGCAATTTAAACTATGTTTGAAAATACATTGTGATATGCAAACAACTATGAAAATGAAGAAATTACACAAAATAGAGAGTATAGGGGTAAATCTGAGTGCACTTGGATGAATTATGAGATTTATTGAATGTCTGGACTGTTGATGAAATTCACTATTTTTTCATAGTGGGACTCATTCACCCTGGGTGGCGAATCAATCCACCTACTAACAAAAACCTATTGGGAGTTGATTTTTGTTTGTCGGGATCTAAAATCTGACAAAACTCAAGTTTCCAGTCCAAAGGTGGGACTCATTTTCCATAAGTGGTGAATCATTCCTCTCCTAAATTTTGAAAAAACTAGGAGAGAACTCTGCAACACCGATCTGGAAATGTCTGCTTGTCGGGTTACCGAAGTCAAATCTATAGAAAACAGACAAATAACTCTCTCCAAGCATGAATTTGACCTATGTTGACTTGAACCACCTAGTTGACATGAAAATCAATCTTCAACACCTAATACCTTGTACAATATGTGAACGAAGAGCTGCAAACAAACATATAATAGCGGAAAAATGATTAGGGGTTAGTGAATGGGGATTTTCCTTGGTCAAACCCCACTTTTGGTAATTAAACCCTTGAAAAGATAATGAAATAAAAGAGAGATAAATCAATAACAAGAAAATGATATTAAGTTACCTAACCCTTCATGATTCAAGTATGAAGTAATGTCAATGGTTGCTTGAAAGTTCTTGAAAAGTGCTTGAATTGATGATGTAGATGCTTGAATGCTTAAGTGAATAGGTGGATAAGTGAACTTGATGAATGGGAGTTAGAATGAGATGAAAATCACTTATTTATATAAATATTGTGCCTTAGTATTTGTTCATACCTCATCATAGGCTAACATGAAGTGATTTTGAAACAAATCCTAAAACAAAATATGAAATATTTTGTATTTGGGCCCAAGGGGGACTCATTTTCCACCCATGGTGAATGGGTCCCACCTAGGACCTGAAAATGGGTGTTAGGAAAAATGTTGTGTTTAATGTTATTTGTAAGGATAACATTAAAAGATACACTTAGTTAAGTCATATGAGGGCATAAAGAGACAAAATAAAGCATGAGAAAGGTGTAAATAGTGAAGATGTTCCTAGAAAAGCATGAAGGCTTGTTATAAGACTTTACAACACTTCATAATAGGACTCCTTGATGAATAAAAAGGTGATATTTAGGTGAATTGCAATAAATAGATTAAATAAGAATGTAGAAATGTCTTACAACACTTCACAACACCTTCACAAGACATCGTTCTTTGAGTTTTAGTACCTAAATAATCATGTTCAAGCCATGTTACATCATAAAATCAAAGAAACATAGTTCTAACACTATGAAACAAGACCTAGAAAAGGCCATGAAAATGACAAGGGGCCATTGCTCTGTGACACATTTAGCCCCCACTTTAGTGAGATGATGAACCTTCTTCAAACTCACACTGAAGTAGCCATGAACATTGAGGAGAGGGTTCTTGTCATGGTGTTATAGGTTCAATGGGCTCAGGCCAAAGGGATTCTAAGGAAAATTTTCCTTTTGATGGAAAGGGTTTTAAACCACTATGGTGGAAAGTGAATATTTCATTATCAAAAGGAAACTTTAAGAATTTGTGTATAACTGAATGGGAAACTTTCATTGACAAAATCCATGGATGGCCTAGTCTCAAACAAAACTGGTTAGATTGCGACATGATGGAGAATGTGACATCTAATGTTTTTGGTCCTATTTGTAATGGAAGGATGATTGATCCCATCATAGGGAAAGAAAAACCATTGTGCATCTTGATCCATGCTTTTGGTTTATCATAGTCATCGTGATAAAGTTCATGTAGTACTAAGAATTTCTCAGTGATCAAGTTCTCTCCATAGGTGAAATCTATTAATATCCCATTATTGGGCTTATCATAGATATAGTCAGCTATGTAAATAGGACCATCTGGTAGATGTTTAATTATGTCCTTAGAGGAGAAAGCAATATCAAGAGAGCTATTAGGTTGGCTCGTTGGAGGGATAATGTCTATCACACCTACCATTTCATCCATAGGAATAGCATGGGTAACATGTGGGATAGGATCATGATATTCATCATCTTTATGAACATTTATCACATCATTCCTTGTAGTTTCATTATCTTTGACAAATGAAATACTATGTTTGGGCATTGGATTAGTGAAAATTTTCAAGTTTTGATTTGGAGGGGAAAAAAACTTATTACCATGATATTTAACATTGGCAATGGATAGACAACTGGAATCAATTAGGTCTTGCACAATATGTTTAAGATGCTTACAATGTTTCATGTCATGTCCATGTTGTCGATGATAGTGGCAATAAGCATTTGATTTAAAACTTAGGGGTAAAGGCTTAGTAGGGTTGGGTGGTTTGACAGTAGGGAAGGTAATCATTTGTTGTAAAATTTGGGGCATTGTGTTATGAAGGGTGCTAGGTAAAGGTGTGAATTGTCATTTTGGATCTCCATAACTAAAGGGTACCATGGTTTTAACAATAGCTACTTGGCTGTTGACTGTTTGAGTTGTTTGTTGAGGAGGGTTGAATTGCAAGAACCCTTTGTTTTTTTTTCTAAAATTTTGGGAATTATTTTTGTGTGCAGGCTCAGATCTCTCAACGTGGTTAGAAGTGGACCATGTATCTCGAAAACTAACCCAATTTTGATAATCACAAAAGATAGTACACAAGTGCATGAAGGAGGGGAATTTCATCATATTCAAATTTTCTTGAATCTTACTTTGCAAGTTTTCTATGAACATCCTTTGAAGGTGTGGATCAAGGACCTTGACATTGATTTGGGAATAAAGTGATTGATAGCGTAAGATAAAATAATTTATCTTTTCTTCCTCATTTTTCTTGCATCTCATCAAATCATCCAAGGTTATCTTAGGAGTCATATTCACTTGGAAATTATTTACAAATGCATCAACAAGTTCATTAAATGGATGAATTGAATTTTTTGGTAAAGATGAGAACCATTCCAAGGTCATGTCTTTTAAAGACCTAGGGAAGAGTTTTTATAACAATTTATCATGAAGGACAAAATCAGTGCATAGAGCTATATAGGCATTGACATGGTTAGAAGGATCACCTTTTCATCCATATTTCTCAAATCTAGGCACCTCTACACCTTGTGGCATCGATGTTTGCAATATCTCCAAGGAAAATGGGCTACTTTTAACATAGTATGTGGGCCATTCGAATTTTGGTTTATGGTGGAGATTTTTTTTTGCATGGACAAAATTGTTTGGAAAAGTTGTGTTATGAGAGGATTAGTACAAGTGTTACGAGGTGGAAGTGAAAGTGGTGATGGGATATATGTACTATGAGAGCAAGTGAATGGAATCCTTAGAGGTGGTAATGTGGTAGAAGAGAGAAAATGCGATGCCACATAGGAACTAGGGATGATAGCAGGAATACCCATGGAAGGAATCAAATTACTAACTTGTTGCATTGTTGTTGTGATTTGAGAAATTGTTTAGGTAGGTATTGAGGCTACGTTTTAGGGGGGAGGAAGTTGAGTTCCTCCTTGGTTTGTGACATTGTTTGTTGGGATAGGAGCACTATATGTTGAAGGAAGATGTTTTCCAAAGATGTAAACTATGTTTTTCATAGGGTCAAGGCCTTCCTCACTGTCAACCATATGGTGAATGTTTTCTATGGTAGGAATTGAAGTAGCAAAAATGTTTTCAATGCTAACTTGATGTTTTAAGTGTACTAAATCCTCATGGATTTGAATGATTTTATCTTGTTAGATATCATCAGTTCTAGGTTCAACATGTGTTCTTCCTAAAGAAAAAGAGTTTCTAAGGATATTATCCATGCCTAGTGTACTAGTGTCAATACTAGGAGTGGAAGCTATAGATAACCCAAGATCCACAATGATAGTGTTATCGCGAGATGACATGAGAGTCTTGAACTTCTTCTCACTAAGGTATTAGAAATAGGACAACAAACACTCATGCAAAGGATACTAAATACGAGGTGAATACAAATGTAATGTAAACTAAGAGCAACAAAATTCTTATAACTAAAATTCTAGAAAGTAAAATAGAAATGCAGAAAAAAAAAAACAAAAACTCAAAAAATGAACTATAGATGAGAAAAAATGTAGTTGAGAATATGCAACTAGACTGATTCGCCCAGTGTAGTGAATGAGTCTAGGCAGTGATTTTGTTGAAAATTTTTAGAATTTTTAAAATGAATTTTATACTTTCTAAGTTTTTTGATGCAGATATTTGATGAAAATGAAAAATTTCTACTTTTTTCAATGAAATTAAGAGAAATAATGCAAGATAAATGAATGTTTCACTAATACAAATTTTGAAAACCCTAGAATTGAAATTAAACAATGCAAAATGAAATGCAATGCTAATGTAAGCTATTCCTAGGATGTGAATTCACTTTAATAAAAAATATGATGTTCTAAATGGAGGTTCACAAAAATGAACGAAAGATTTTTGGTGAATGTGGGGTCTATTACAATTCTAGGGTTTTGTACCTACAATGAGAGAGGTACCAAAAATATAATGGCTCAATCAAGACTAAGCCCATAAGATTCCAATTCAAATAAGATTGAAATAATTTAAATGGGAATTCCCTAGATGATAAAAACTTATAAAAGAGATTTACCACTAATGCAAAACTTCAAAAATGCAAAATGTTTAAAAACATGTTGTGATATGCAAAATGACCTAGAAATGCATGTAAACTGTAACAAAAAGCTATGAAATTGAAAGTGTACATGTCAAGACTAGTAAAGGATGAAATGGAGCTTTGGAATCCCGAAATTGTTGCTTTTGAAGCCAACTCAGACTCATATGCCAAGCTGGTTAAGCTAGTCCTGTTTCAGGAAGATTATGCTAGAATAGTTTTCAAACAATTGGGTACTCAAAACTACAAAAGTCTATGTTTTGGGCCTAGAAATAGGATTCATTCACCACTAATGGTGAATAAATCCACTTCAATATTTTTGGAAATTCAAAAGTGGAATCTGTAGCTCTAGGTCTGCACTTCTGCTCTTGATAGGTTCTTGAATCTGAAACTATAGAATTTGACTTTTAGGTTTTCTCCAAGCTTCTCTTAAGGCTTTGAAAACTTTGAATTTCTTTGACAACTTGATGACAACTTTTCCAATCCTTCCCTTTGACAAATGTACAAACTAGACCTACAAAACACATGCAAAGAGAGGGAAACATTGTTGAGGGTTAGTGAATAGTGGTTTTCATTGGTCAAACCTCGGTTTGGTAATTAAACCCTTGAAAATAAATTGAAATATGAAAAGGGAATGATGAATGAACAAAATAAATGCTACAACTCACCAAACCCTTGAAGTAAAAATCTGAATACATGCAATTAAAAGCTCTAATGGATGTATACTTGAGAATTCTTGAAATGCCTAGGATGCTTTGGTGAATGATTAATTGTTTGAATGATTGGGATATTACGGAGGAGTGAAATGAGTGGAAAAACCCTATATTTATACACAATTATGCAATATTCCTGAAGATACTACATCACAGGCTGACCGTAGGTCTTAGAAAATAAGAACCTACTAGAATTTTGAAGTTATTTTGATTTTTGTGCCAAAGGGGACTCACTCACCCCTAATGGAGAATAGGTCCCACTCAAAGAATTTTTAAGTGGGTGGTGCAAACTGAGTATTTTAAGTGATGTTTATTGGGTTTATTCTAAAAAATACACTTAAGTAAGGCTTGTAGATGTAAAATGGGGCCAATTAGAGCATAAGAATGGTATACTTATCAATGAAAGGCATAGAAAAGTGTGAAAGTTTGTTACAAAACTTTACAAAACTTTGAAATAAGGCTTGGTAAGTGATAAAAAGAAGCTATTTAGGTGAAATATAATAATAATTTCCTAGAAAAGTGTGATAGTGTGTTAGAACACTTCACAACAAAAATACAACACTTCACAACACTTTTGTAAGGCATCATAAAATTCTTATTGATTCACAAGGTCCCAAGACCTAATGTGAATTTTTTTACCACATCACAACACTAATTCAAGGTAAAAATAAGCTAAGAACCACAAGGAGGACCCAAATGAGCATGAAAATTTCCAAAGATCCATTTTTCCACTGTATAATTTGATATTCAAATGAATAAGATCAAGTTAACATTTCATATACAATATCAATTATATATATACATATATATAACCATATAAGTGTGTATGTATGTGAAACATTGATTTTTGGGATCCTATGGACTACTCTTGCACTTCTAGGGTTTTCACCTAAAAGGAGAGATATAGGGCCAAAAATGCTAATGTATCACTCAAATTAAGATGTGTACAATGTGATATGATGTAAATGATCTTAACTAAATGTAATTGAATAATTGAGATGAGCTAAAATGAATGCAAAAATGCAATTTAAACTATGTTTGAAAACACATTATGATATGTAAAAAACTATGAAAATGAAGAAATTATACATAATAGAGTACAGGGGTAAATTTGAGTGCACTTGGATGAATTGTGAGCTTTTTGGAATGTCTGGAATGCTGATTAAATTCACTAATTTTTCACAATGGGACTCATTCACCCTCGGTGGCAAATCAATCCACCTACTGATGAAAAAATGTCAGGAGGTGATTTATGTTTATCAGGATATGAAATATGACAAAACTCAAGTTTTTAGTCCTAAGGTGGGACTCATTCACCATAGGTGGTGAATCAATCATCTCCTAAATTTCTAAAAAACTAGGAGACAACCCTACAACACTAGATCTATAAATGTCTACTTGTCGGGTCGTCAAAGTCAAATCTATGAAAAATAAACAAATAACTCACTCCAAGCATGAATTTGACTTATTTTCACTTTATGAACCTAGTTGACATGAAAATAAATCTTCAACACCTAATAACCTATCAAATCTACAAAAAAAGAGCTGCAAAAAAAATGCAATTGGGGAAAAGTGATTAGGGGTTAGTGAATAGGGGTTTTCCTTGGTCAAACCCCACTTTTGGTAATTAAACCCTTGAAAAGATAATTAAATGGAAGAGAAAGATAAATCAATAACATGCAAATGATATCAGCTTACCTAACCCTTGATGATGCAAGTATGAAGTAATGTCAATTGTTGCTTCAAAGTGCTTTAAAAGTGTTTGAATTAATAATGTAGAATGCTTGAATGCTTAAGTGAATAGGTGGATAAGTGAACTTGATGAATGGGGGTTAGAATGAGATGAAAATCACTTATTTATACAAATCTTGTGCACTAGTATCCATTCATACCTTATCATAGGATGACATGAAGTAATTTTGATTAAAATCCTAAAAGGAAATGTGAAATATTTTGTATTTGGGGCCAAGGTGGACTCATTTGCCACCCATGGAAAATGGGTCCCACTTAGGACCTGAAAATGGGTGTCAGGAAGAATATTGTGTTTAATGTTATTTGTAGGGATAAAAATTAAAAATACACTTATTTAAGTCATATGAAGGCATAAAGAGACAAAATAAATCATGAGAAAGGTGTAAACAGTGAAGATGTGTCTAGAAAAGCATAAAGACTTGCTACAAGACTTTACAACACTTCATATTGGGACTTGTTGATGAATAGAAATGTGATATTTCTATGAATTGCATTAAATAGAGTCTAGAAGAATGTATAAATGTCTTACAACACTTCACAACACCTTCACAAGACATCGTTCTTTGAGTTTTAGTACTTAAATAAGCATGTTCAAGCCATGTTACATCATAAAATCAAAGCAACATAGTTCTAACACTATGAAAAAAGAAGTAAAAGGTCATGAAAATGATAAGGGGACATTTTTCTATGGCACAGTATGTATACATTGGTATGTGCAGGATCATCATGGAAAAAACAGGCCCTTAAGTGGCAAAAAAAATTAGAAATATCAGAGTTAGGAAACTTGATGTAAAAAATTTGAATAAGTCATCTATATTATTTCAAAATATGTAAGAGTAGAATATGTAGAAAATTGAATGTAGTTTCTAAATTACTAGGTTTATTTTTTTTTAAATCTATTTGGTGAAAATTTTAAATTTCAATGCATAGTAATTAAATTTCGTGTAAAAATAGGAAGTAGGTGTTTGTTTAACCACCCTAATCACAATAAAGTGATAATATTTTTTATAATATTTTATATATAAGAGTAGAAGCCTCATGTCCTAAATGTGATGCATATTTTTTCTATTTTTTCCCAAGTAAATAATTAATTATGAATTTTTATTACAACTTTTAAAAATATAAAACTTGTATGTCGACCACCTTAACTTGGTCAAAACTTTTATGAAATTCAATTTTAATTTAATTAATCCTCTAGTATGCAAAGCATAGAATGTGATGCATGTTTTAGAATCAAAAAATGTGATACCGTTTGAAAGCTATAGATGTTTTTCAATCAACCTATCAATCAGGACTTTAGTCATAATTCAAATAGAAAATGAATAATAATTATTTATTAAATTCAAAGTAAAGCATAATTTATATTGGTGGAAATCTGAGAATCTCCTTTAAAAACCCTTTTCATTTCATCAATTTTGGGTTAAAAAAAAGTTTCCAGCCACATACCCTACACATACCCATCATATCACCACTTTTTGGCCCATCATGATCCTGCACATACCCACATATATTAACATATTCATATGGAAATTCCCATTTATCATTACATATATGTATATTGATATGTGTATATATATCTATATTTGTATATCTCTCATATATATATATATATATATGTACATTCGATTACACAATCAAATACATAAACAATTGCTATCTTATTGATAGTTATATCTATACGTGTGATGTATATATGTACTTCTCATCAATTAAATATAGTAATATGAAGAATAAAAAGCATCCACCAACCACCAAATATAATAGAAGAATTCTCCTAACATAAATCAAGATCCTTTCTAATGCAAACACACCATGCTACAAAATGACTTATTGATTCAGAAAACTATGTTTTAACTCAACGATTCTATTACTTATATAGGATCAGTTAGATTTCACTATAGGTTTCTTCACCAAGTTCTTCTCCTGAGTGATACTTCCCCTCACTTTTAGAGGATTGATTCTAAACTTGAATACAACATAACACATTTTCATCATAGTCATATGTTCATCAAAACAAGCATTTGCATTATACATTTCATAGCTAAAATATCAAATTCAAGTTACATACATTCTATATTTCTATTTCATTATCTAATATCAAATGAAATGATCATTCATTCAATTTTTTTTGATAAATAAAGTGCAACCACATATATATATCCAATTAGAATTCCAAATACATTCACATATAGAATAATTTACCATAACATAGTAATAGTAAATAGGTAAACACACAATGGGGTGTGACAAAGGAATAAGGACCTAGGATGCATTTTCCCATGGGAGAATGAGTTCACTATAGGCCTTTGGACCTAAATTTAAATTATATTTTTGGTGGTATTTTAATATCTCTAAATTTAAATTGTGATGTCAGCTTGTAATGTTTAATTTTTGGGAAATTAACGATACATTTCTATAAATTCAAGAGTAGATTTATCAATTATTTATTATAGAATTCAAGATCTCAAGCATCATGTCAAAGTATTAAACATCACAAATATTTTTAGAGCTAACATGTGATGTAGGTTTCAAAGATCAAGTCAAGCATTCAAAGTCATATTTGAGTAATTAAGATACGCATCCATTGAAGCCATTTTATCCAAGATCAAGACCAACATTATAGATTTATAAAGCTTTATTCAAGGGTATGGTGAGATGTAACATAGCTTATTCATTCATCATTCCTTTCCTACTTTAATTATTTCAATTCAAGGTTTAATTACCCAAGCAAGGTTTGACCAAGGAAAACCACCATTCACCAAAAACAAATAATTTTTTCCTCTTATGTTTGTGTTGCAAATTTTAGGTTGAAGAAGGATTGAAGATATTTTGAAGAGAAAGATTGGAAAAGTTATCTAAGTTGCAAAAAATTTCAAATTTTTTGTCAATCCATGGAAAATCACCTATAGATTTGATTTTTTAATTTTCGACACAAAAACTTGAATCAAACAGAAGCTATAGATTGACATCAAAGGATCTTCAATATTTTTTAAAATCCATAACAAAAGACCCATTCACCCATGCAAGAATGAGTCTTAGATAGCCTCTCAAAACTTCCTTTTGGTGACTTGTAAATAACACTATTGCCTTCTCTAATCTATAGAAAGTTTTCTATTTCTATTAGTCTTGAGCTTTATTTTTTAGGGTGGAAAATTGGGTTAGTAAAAATGAATCAAAAAGATGATGAACCACTTAGTTTTCCCACCCAAACACATGTAATTATGAGAGCCAAAAGATGAAAATAATAATCATAAATGATACATAATTGTTATAGCAACTATGAGGGAAGGTTTTAGAGATCAAAGAAATGTGTACCTTGCTAAAAGAAGCTTATTTTTAGGGAAAAAATGACTCATTCTCCTTTAGTGGTGAATGAGTTCCTATTAGGGTTTCTGAAACTAAAATCTAGGTTTTTTATTTGATGTTTGCACTATTAGATCCTTGGTTGTGTGTCATAGAAAAAGGGTCCCTTTTCTTGACATGGGATTAAATAGACTTAATGAGGCCTTGATTTAGGTGTTTTGAGGAATTTTACGCATCCACACTAGGTATTGAACCCTTATAAATTGAATAACATGCTTTTAACGATGTCTTGTGAAGGTGTTTTGAAGTGTTGCAAGACATTTCTACATTCTTTTAGACTATTCATTAAAATTCACCTAAAAAACACCTTTTCATCACTAAACAAGTCCTATTTTGAAGTGTTGTAAAGTCTTGTAACAAGCTCTTATGCATAACTTCACTATCTATCCCTTTCTTTTGCTTCATTTTGTCCCTTTATGCCCTAATATGCTTTAATTAAGTGCATTTTTGAATGTAAACCTGATAAACAACATTAAATTCAATATAATTCCCGACATTCATTTTTTAGGTACTAGGTGGGACCCATTCTCCATGGGTGGTGAATGAGTCCCCCTTGGCCCCAAATTCAAAATATTTTAAATTTCCTTTTGGGTTTTTATTCAAAAACACTTGATGTCACCCTGTGATGAGGTATGAATGGGTTACTAAGGCACACAATCGTATAAATAAGTGTTTTTCTCGTCATTTTACATCTCTTCCATTTTCATCTCTTAATCTCATAACTCATTCACATCATTATCTATCTTCTCAAGCAAGCTAGGGCTTTCACATTCCAAGTGATTAATTTAGCTTCCTAAGAAATACAAGGGCCGATTATACATGTTATGTTGTAGACTTTCAAGATCAATCATCATGGTAATGTAATATATTCCATTATTGTATATCTTCATTATATTATTTCATCATTTTGGTTTAATTACCTAAAAGGGGTTTGATCAAGGAAAAACGCTATGCCCTAACAATCAACTTTGTAGCTTGACAACTTTGACAATTTTTCTCTAAACTTGCTCTCCACTTGATCTTCAACCTATAAATTTGCAAAAACACACTCAAGGGAAGAAAAACTTGTTGATTTTTGTGGACATGGAAAAACTTAACCATTTTTCTTTTTCTTTTTTTGTCCCTCATTGCACTTATGTGGCTTGATTTTTCCTTGATTTAATTTTGTAATGTGGCCCACACATTCACATTAGGTCTTGAATATTTATGAATCATTAAGACTTTATGATGTCTTGTAAAGGTCTTGTGAAGTATTGTAACACATTTTTACACTTTTCTAGACTATTATTATTATTATTCATCTAAATATCCCCTTTTTATACCTTACCAAGTCTTATTTTAAAGTTTTGTAAAGTCTTGTAATAAAATTTCATGCTTTTCCAGTCTTGTCATCACTAATTACACCTTTCTTATGCTTTATTTGACCCATTTATGCAATTATAGGCCTTAATTAAGTGTATTTTTGAATACAAACCTGAAAAATAGCATTAAATACAACTTAATCCCCAACACCCACTTGCCTTCCTTTAGTGGGACCCATTCACCATTGGTGGTGAATGAGTCTCTCTTGGCACAAAATTCAAAATTATTTCAAATTTCTTTTGGGTTTTTATTCATTAGAACCTAAGTAAGCCTGTGATGTTGCATTTTTAGAAATTAGGTCATAATTGTGTATAAATAAGTGTTTTTCTATTCATTTTAGCCCCCATTCTTTCACTCATATATTCAAGTATTCATCCTTACATTCAATTCATCTAAGCATTTAAGCATCATTCAATCAAGCAATTATCAAGCATCTTAGAGTAGCCATTGACATATCTTCAGACTTTAACAACAAGGGTTTGGTGATTTCATGACATTTGCATGTTATTTGTTCATTATTCCTTTCTGATTTCATTTTATTTCATAGAGTTTGATTACCAAAGTGAGGTTTGACCAAGGAAAACCCCTATACTCTAACCCTTAACTTTTTTTCCCCTCTTTGCATTTGTGTTTATAGGTCTTGTAGGAATATTTTTCAAAGAGATAGATGTTGCAAAGTGATCAACAAGTCATCACAGTAATTCAAGTTAAAAAAGGCCTAATTCAAGCTTGGAGACATCATTTAGCCTCTTTTCTGCAAATTTGAATCTGTGAACTTGACAAGCAAATAAGTACAAATATGGACCCACACAATTGACATCAGAATTTTCATATTTCTATAGGTATATTGATTCACCATTAGTGCTGAATGAGTCCCATTTCCAAGCTAGAGAAAGTGTTTTATGAGGTTTTTAGTTCCTAGCACCCTGAAACCTATTTGAGCATAATTTACCAGAAGTAGGACTAATTCGCCATTTATGGTGAATGAGTCCTAGTGGTCATCAATATTAATTTATGAAGTAGTCCAAAACCTTCCAACATCAGCATTCTACCTCTAGGTGCACTCCATTCAATTTCGATTAGTTTTTTTTTCAATTGTTTATGCTTCTAGTTCATGTTTGCATACAACACTTTGTTTTCTAACACTTTGAATTTCCTAGTTTGCATTCAATAATTGATCTATTTCATTAGTTTTCTACATTTATTTCATCTTATTTAGGAATATTGCACCCAAATCAATTTTTTATGTTTCTAGTTCATTTTTGCATACAACACTTTGTTTTCCACCACTTTTCATTTCCTATTTTGCATTCAATAATTGATCTATTTCATTAGTTTTCTGCATTTAGTTCATATTATTTAGGCATATTGTACCCACATCACATCTCCCTTTGAATGTGAACATTGCTTTTTGGCTCCAATCTTATCTCCTTTTAGGTGAAAAACCATAGAAGGAGCATAAACCATTCAGGTTGACAAAATCTTTGTTTACATTTTGGTGAACCTGACTTTAGAGCATTCACTAGTAGAATTTGGCAAATAAATGACTACGTGACTAACAATAGTAGTATTTGGAAAATAAATGACTAAGTTGGTCATTTATAAGTGACTAATCTGGTCATCAGGTAAAATCACAACTAAATGACTAAATAAATGACTAGATAAATAATTAAATAAATGTGTTCATTATTAAAATCTTTGCCATAATTTTCATTTTAATAAACATACTCTAAAACCTTCGTCAAGACTTTATTTTCAGTCATAGCCCACCATAATTAATAATTAAATATTACAAATAAAATTACTAATAAATATTTTTTGTGGAATAAATATTTTGTTTTGTGGTGTCAACATATGAACACCAAAGTTTCTTCTAAATTGATGAAAAACCACCAAATTATCACAAGTAAAAATTAAACAATATGATATTAAAGTGGATAATTTAAAAAATATTTTGAATTAATGGAGTGGATTGTATTATAATATAATATAATAATAATATATTATATTACAATACAATATAATATAATATATATATGTGTGTGTGTGTATTATATTATATTATATGTATTATATGATATTAATATTATATTAAAATATTATATAATATAATTATTATATTGTAATTATAATATAGAATTAATTTTTTTTAGGCAAAGGTCGTGAGGCCACAAATTATATTAATATAAATGAATTAAATTAAATTGCATATTCATTTTAAAATAATCTAACAATTACTGATTGTAGTTTTAAAATAATTAAAATATAGTATTTAAATATAAAAGCAACCTTTCTATTTTATTTTTTATTTTTTTGCATGCAAATCATTTTATATTCTAAAATTAAACTATATTCTAATTTCAAAAAAAATATAGTACATTTTGAAGTAAAAAGCTATTGATTTATATCTTTTTAATACGTTGGGAAGGAAATAAATCTCTACTTCTAGACTTTAAAATAATTAAAATATAGTATTTAGATATAAAAGCAACCTTTCTATTTTCTATTTTCTTTTTTCTTTTTTTGCATGCAAATCATTTTATATTCTAAAATTAAACTACATTCTAATTTCAAAAAAATTATAGAACATTTTGAAGTAAAAATCTATTGATTTATATATTTTTAATACGTTGGGAAGGAAATAAATCTCTACTTCTAGACTTTTTAGATTTTTTAGTTCAATTGAACTATATTGAACTTTAAATTTGAATGACCAATTATTTTAAAAACATTTAATCAAATCATCATAATATTTTCAAAAGCAAGTAATTTTATATTATATAATATTATAATATTGTATAATATTATAATATAATATAATATAATATAATATAATATTTATATTATAATTATATTATAATATTATATTTTAATATATTTAATATTATATAATAATATAATATTTAATAATTGATTGTGGGGGGAGATTTATGTATTATAATTTGTTTATTTTAAATTCCATTTTAAAACTCGTTAAGGCAAATTAAGGCAGGGAATCAAGCGGGCAATTTTTCATTTTAATAAACATATTGTAAAACCCTAGTCGAAACCTTATCTTCAAGCTGCACTGCAACTCACCAAATTGGAGAAGTGAAAGGTCAATACAGTGAGGGAGTTTGGAGGAGATGAAACCAGCAGCAGGAAAGCAAGAAAAATTTTCCAAGGTAAAGTGCTTTGTAATGTTAAAACTAAATGTGCTCATTTTAGGATCTCGGCTGCAATTTTCATTTTAATAAACTGATGTAGGGGCATCAAAGTTTTTGTTTTGTTTGAAAAAAAAAATTCTTTGATTTTCCTATGACAGGTGGTTACATTGGAAGAGAAACAAATTCTTTTTATTGTTGTGTGGGATCACCCCATTTTGGGTGAAGGCGTGGCTGCAAGGTACAAGAAAAATAAAATGGTTGTTGATAGAGGGAAGGAGGGACGGTTGGAAGAGAGGTCTGATCTTTTTTTGTTTGGGAAGAATAATACAAAGAAACTCCAAACAAGAAATGATAAGAGGCAGAATAAATAGGGGCGCCTGTCAGAGGATTGATTGCCATTGTAATCAACCGATTGGCATCTTTGTACTTAGAAAATTTATAAGTATTTAAGCTCTGATTTTTTCTTTGGTGTTTGCCTCCTTTTGAACTCTGTTACCTATAGGATATGCACAAAATGGTTTTATTGAAAAGGGCTTTCCAAAATGCCTCTATTAATTATTATTTTTTAATATTCTCTTAATGCAAATGTTCAAGGATATTACATAAGTTTATATTTTATAACCTTTTTTCTATGGAAATTATTTCAGATTGTAAGCATTCTGAGTTCATATTACCCTATCAGTTGTGAGAAGTCACAAAGGAATTTTTTTTTTTTGGCATGAGCACCTATAGGTTTGAAAGTATTTATTTGAATATTGTAATTTTCTGCTACAGATAGATATGGTAATAGCTTTATTTGTGTGATTCAAACTTGAACATCGGTCCTCAATATTGTTCAGTTGAAATTGTATATGATTGGGGTTACCTTTGCATAGATTGAATACTATGTTTTAGTCAAATATGAATAAATGAACTGTGGAGTTTGACTATCTGTATATGCATTTCTTTCTGAATAATTTCATAATATATTCCTATATTGCTATGAAATTCCATATTCTTCCACTTTATTTTTCATATTTCAAAGTTTCATAAAATTTTCAAAAATATTAACAAATTTTAAGTTTTTTTTATTATGGACAGGTACAAAGCAAGAAGAAAATACATGCAAAATCAGTGCCTTCTAGATGCATTTACAACCCACCCCATGTGCAACAATGAAGACATGCATTCACACCAATGACTTTTTAGCTTTAGTTTTAGTTTTCTTCATTTTTAAAAGCATAATAAATCAGCTTTTTGCATACTGTAGAAAAATTCTCTCTTCAAAACTCTATATATAGAGTTCTTTGTAACATATTTTATATACAATTTGAATATAGAAGTGAATTATTTTCCAACATTGTTGTTTCAATCTTTTGAGAAAATTTGTTGAAGTTTCAATATAATTGTTTAATTTTTCTAGTATATCATAAGAGCATTAAAGTTTTATATCTTTCAATCACAACATAATTTCAATGAACTTCTATTAATTCACATCTAAAAGTATTAGTTTATAAATGACTAAATAAATGACTACCATGACTAAATAAATGACTAAATAAATTACTAAATAAATGGCTACAATGACTAAATAAATGACTACATGACTAAATAAATGACTACCATGACTAAATAAAATGACTACAATGACTAAATAAATGATTACCATGACTAATTAAAATGACTACCATGACTAAATAAATGATTACCATGAATAAATAAATAACTACCATGACTAAATAAATGACTACCATTACTAAATAAATGACTAGTTAACAACAATCAATAACTAAATCAATGGCTAAATCAATGACCAAATCAATGACTAAATCAATGACTAGATAAATGACTAAAATAGTTTAGTCATAAATTTGGTCACATTATAAATAACCGGAAATAAACTACTAATGGTCACGTGACCAAAATTAGTCATTTATATGCAATTTTTA
>VDFB02105785.1:123160251-123197749 GCA_007258455.2 Sequoia sempervirens
GCCATTAATATTTTAAGTGGTAAAACCCTAGAATTGTAAGAAACCCCACATTCCCCAAAAATATTTGGTTCATTTTTGTGAACCTCCATTTAGAACATCATATTTCTAATTTAAAGTGAATTCACATCCTAGGAATATCTTACATTAGCATTGCATTTCATTTTTCATTGTTTAACTTGAATTCCAAGGTTTTCAAAATTTGCACTAGTGAAACATTCATTTAGCTCGCATTATTGCTCTTAATTTCAATGAAAAATAGTATAAATTTTGCATTTTCGTCAAATATCTACATCAAAAACTTAAAAAGCACAGAAATCATTTTAAAAATTCTAACATTTTTTTATCAAAATCACTGCCTGGACTCATTCGTCTCCCTGGGTGAATCAGTCTAGTTGCATATTCTCCACTGCATTTTTTCTCATCTATACTTCATTTTTTGAGTTTTTGTTTGTTTTTTCTACATTTTTGTTTTACTTTCTAGAATTTTAGTTATAAGCATTTCATTTCTCTTAGCTTAAATTAAATTTGTATTCACATTGCATTTGGTATCCTTTGCATGAGTTTTTGGTGTCCTATTGCTAATACCTTAGTGAGAAGAAGTTCAAGACTCATGTCATCTAGCGATAACAATATCATTCTACATCTTGGGTTATCTATAGCTTCCACTCCTAGTATTGACACTAGTACACTAGGCATGGATAATACCCTTATAAGCTCTTTTCCTTTAGGAAGCACACATTTTGAACCTAGAATTGATGATATCTCGTAAGAGAAAATCATTCAAATCCATGGGGATTTAGTACACTTGCAACACCAAGTTAGTATTGAAAACATTTCTACTACTGCAATTCCAACCATAGAAAACATTCACCATATGGTTCATAGTGATCAAGGCCTTGACCCTAGGAAAAACATTGTTTAAATATTGGGAAAACATCTTCCTTCAAAATCTAGTGCTCCTATCCCATCAAACAATGTCACAAACCAAGGAGGAACTCAAATTCCTCCCCCCTTAACCATAGCATCAATAACTACCTATACAACTCCTCAAATCACAACAATGCAACAAGTTAGTAATTTTATTCCTTCCATGGGTATTCCTGCTAGCATCCCTAGTTCCTTTGTGGCATTACATGTTCTCTCTTCTACCACATTACCACCTATAAGCATTCCATTCACTTGCTCTCCTAGTACATATATCCCATCACTGCTTTAACTTCCACCTCATATGGCTTGTACTAATCCTCTCATAACACAACTTTTCCAAACGATTTTGTCCATGCAAAAAAAAAATCTCCACCATAAACCAAAATTAAAATGGCCCACATACTATGTTAAAATTAGCCCATTTTCCTTGGAGATATTGAAAACATCGATGCCACAAGGTGTAGAGGTTCCTAGATTTGAGAAATATGGAGGGAAGGGTGATCCTTCTAACCATGTCAATGCCTATATAGCTCTATACACTGATTTTGTCCTTGATGATAAATTGTTGGAAAAACTCTTCCCTAGGTCTTTAAAAGACATGACCTTGGAATGGTTCTCATCTTTACCAAAAAATTCAATTCATTCATTTAATGAACTTGTTGATGTATTTGTAAATAATTTCCAAGTGCATATGGATCCTAAGAAAACCTTGGTTGATTTGGTGAGATACAAGCAAAATGAGGAAGAAAAGATAAATGATTTTATCTCACACTATCAATCACTTTATTCTCAAATCAATGTCAAGGTCCCTGATCCACACCTTCAAAAGATGTTCATAGAAAACTTGCAAAGTAAGATTAAAGACAATTTGAACATTGTGAAATTTCCCTCCTTCATGCACTTATTTACTATCCTTTGTGATTATCAAAATTGGGCTAGTGGTCGAGATACATGGTACACTTCTAACCACATTGAGAGATCTAAGCCTACACACGAAAAATAATTCCCAAAATTTTAGAAAACAAAACAAATGGTTCTTTCAATTCAACCCCACTCAAAAAACAACTCAAACTATCAATAGCCAACTAGCTACTATTAAAACCATGGTACCCTTTAGTTATGGAGATCCAAAATGACAATTCACAAGTTTACCTAACACCCTTCATAACACAATGTCCCAACTTTTACAACAACAAATGCTTACCTTGCCTACCATCCAACCACCCAACCCTACTAAGCCTATACCCATAATTTTTAAATCAAATGATTATTGCCACTATCATCAACAAAATGGAGATGACATGAAACATTGTAAGCATCTTAAACATCTTGTGCAAGACCTAATTGATTCCGATTATCTATCCATTGCGAGTGTTAAATATCAAGGTAATAAGTTTGTTTCCCCTCTTAATCAAAACTTGCAAATTTTCACTAATCCAATGCCCAAACATACTATTTCATTTGTCAAAGATAGTGAAACTGCAAAGAATGATGTGATGAATGTTCATACAGATGATGAATATCATGATCCTATCCCACATGTTACTTATGTTAATCCCATGGATGAAATGGTAGGTGGGATAGACATTATCCCTCGTACGGGCCAACCTAAGAGCTCTCTTGATATTTCTTTCTCCTCTAAGGATAGAATTAAACATCTACCTGATGGTCCTATTTACATAGCTGAATGTATCTATGATAAGACCACTAATGGGATATTAATAGATCTCACCTATGCAGAGAACATGATCATTGAGAAATTCTTAGTATTACATGAACTTTATCAAGATGACTATTATAAACTGAAAGCATGGATCAAGATGCACAATGGTTTTTCTTTCCCTACGATGGGATCGATCGTCCTTCCATTGCAAATAGGACAAAAAAAATTAGTTATCACATTCTCCATCATCTCACAATCTAACCAGTTTCGTTTGAGCTTAGGCCATCCATAACTTTCCTCAATGAAAGTTGTCCATTTGGTGATACACAAATGCTTAAAGTTTCCATTTAACAATGAAATATTTACTTTCCACCATAGTGGCTTTAACCCCTTTCCTTTGAAAGGAAAATTTTCCTTAGAATTGAATAATCGTAGAAGTGATTGAATAATCCAATTTGTATGTAGTTTCTTCAGACATACTAAGTTAATATGTTGAGCTCAGAATTGTTTGAATTGTTAAATCCTCAACAACCGATATAGGTAAACGTCCTAAAGCAATATGATCATAATTTAATTCATGATGATCATAGGTCGAAAGTTCGTACTCTTTAGTCATCACCAGGAAATTTGTGGGACAATTTGTCCCAAGCCCATGGAATCTACAACACCACAACAAGAACCCTCTCCTCGATGTTCATGGCTATTTTAGTGTGATTTTGAAGCACGTTCATCCTCTCACTAAAGTGGGGGCTAAATGTGCAGTAGAAAAATGGCCCGTTGTCATTTTCATGGCCTTTTATGTCTTGTTTCATAGTGTTAGAACTATGTTGCTTTGATTTTATCATGTAACATAGCTTGAAGAGGCTTATTTAGGTACTAAAACTGGAAGAACGATGTCTTGTGAAGGTGTTGTGAAGTGTTTTTCTACATTCTTCTAGACTATATTTAATTCAATTCACCTAAATATCATCTTTTTATTCATCAAAGATTCTTATTATGAAGTGTTGTAAAGTCTTGTAACAAGCCTTCATACTTTTCTAGGCACATCTTCACTATTTACATGTTTCACATGCTTTATTTTGTCTCTTTATGCCCTCATATGACTTAACTAAGTGTATTTTTGAATGTTATCCCAACAAATCACATTAAACACAACATTTTTCCTAACACCCATTTTCAGGTCCTAGGTGGGACCCATTCACCATGGGTGGTGAATGAGTCCCCTTTTGCCCCAGATACAAAATATTTCAAATTTCCTTTGACGATTTTATTCAAAATCACTTCATTTCACCTTTTGATGAGGTATGAATGGATACTAAGGCAAAATATTTATGTAAATAAGTGATTTTCATCTCATTCTAACCCCCATTCATCAAGTTCACTTATCCACCTATTCACTTAAGCATTCAAGCATTCTACATCATCAATTCAAGCACTTTTCAAGAACTTTGAAGTAGCCATTAACATTAATTCAGACTTGCATCATCAAGGGTTAGGTAAGTTGATATCATTTGCATGTTATTGATTTATCTTTCTCTTTTATTTCATTATCTTTTCAAGGGTTTAATTACCAAAGCTGGTGTTTGACCAAGGCGAACCCCCATTCACTAACCCCTAATCATTTTCCCCCTATTGCATATTTGCTTGTAGCTCTTTGTTTCTAGATTTGATAAGTTATTAGGCGTTGAAGATTGATTTTCATGTCAACTAGGTACTTCAAGTCAACATAAGTCAAATTGAATCTTGGAGAGAGTTATTTGTCCATTTTCTACATATTTGACTTCAGTAACCCGACAAGCAAACATTTCCAAATCTGGTGTTGCAGAGTTGTCTCTTAGTTTTTCAAAAAATTGGGAGAGGACTGATTCACCACCTATGGAAAATTAATCCCACCTTAGGACTAGAAACTTGAGTTTTGTCAGATTTCAGATCTTGACAAACAGAAATCAACTCCTAGTAGTTTTTCATCAATAGGTGGACTTATTTCCCACCTAGGGCAAATGAGTCCCACTGTGAAAAATCTGTGAATTTCATCAGCATTCCAAACATTCTAGAAATCTCATATTCATCTAGGTGGACTCAAATTTACCCCTGTACTCTTTGTTCTGCATAATTTCTTCATTTTCATAGTTGTTTGCATATCACAATGTGTTTTCAAGCATAGTTTAAATTGCATTTTTGATTTCATTTTAGCTCATCTCAATTAGTCAATTGCATTTAGTTAAGTTAATTTACATCATATCACATTGCACACATCTTAATTTGAGTGACACATTAGCATTTTTGGCCCTATCTCTCTCCTTTTAGGTGAAAACCCTAGAAGTGCAAGAGTAGTCCATAGGGTCCCAAAAATCTATGTTTCATTTTGGTGAACCTGACTTTTGAACACTTTAAATTTTTTATTGCATTCATATCTTGCATCCTAGTTTTCATTTGCATTAGCATTCAATTAGGGAATTGATTTTTTATTGCATTCTAGGACCTTTCATTTTGCAGTAGTGAAACATGCATTTAGTTTTCATTTTTGTATTTCACTTTCACTGAAAAAAGTAAAAATCTACATTTTGCATCTATAACTGTATTCTATAGAACATTTAAATCATCCTTAAAATTCTGAAAAACACAAAAAAAAATTGCATCTTGGTCATTTAACACCCAGGGCGAATTAATCCCGCTGCTCTTTTTAGACAGTATTTCTCCATTTCTTTTGACATTTTTTTGCATTCCCGTTCCTTGTTTCTACATTCTATTTTTAGTTACATATTCTCTATTTTTCCTCATTTATTTTATCTTAGTTTATTGTTATCATGGAATTTTATTTCAATAATATTTAGAATTCCTTAAAACCATTGGTTGACATGTCCAACTATACCTTTTGTTGTGACCTTAATGACCTTGAACAAACTCATGCTACCTGAACTCCTCATGATTGTCCTCCTCATAATTTAGACATCATTCGAGAAGATTATGTTATCATGAACAAGTTCTACAATTATTTCGTTAACAACCTCGAAGCAAATGCAACCTTTTACCCCTCTATGAGATCACAAGAACTTCCTACTATTACACCTTCTAATCACTTTGCATATTTACATCCTGAAGTCAACAAAGGACCTAAGGTTCCTCCATCAAGTGGACCTAGTTCCTTTTAACCACCACAATCCCAACCATTCTACGAACAAAAAGTCACAAACACTCCTATCAACCTTAAAGAAACATATGGTAAAGGATTCAATATCTTAAGTATACAACATTGTGACACAAAACATGAACATGAAATCCGTCAACTTCTTGAACAACAATCAACTAAAGCACATACAATAGGATTAGGATATCAAGATCCTTCTCATCCTAAGAGACATCCTCTTGAACCTAGGAGACTTCGGGATGCTAGTTCAGTGATCTATAATGCTCCTCCTAACTTAAATACTCTCCTTCCACATGAACAACCATTATCTCCTTCTAATGATAAGGATGTTAGAATCCCCATGGGTCCTTCTTGTCCTTATATTCATGAAAAAAGAGAATCTAGCAAGTGAAAATGACATTACAAACTAAAAACGATCAATTTTCCCACACATCCTCCACCTGAATGTGAAAGGAGACTTCAATTTATTTTAAATAAAGGTCTTATACTTTTACCACCTCTGAATAGGTTGGTTATTTGTCAAAAATATTCTAACATTCCATTTTGCAAATATCATTGTATCCTTGGACATCACACTGAAGAATTTCAGACATTGAAGGACATACTTGATAAGTATCATTTCACTGATACCGATTTCTTCCCCATCATACCTTAAAACAATATAAACTTCTTTGTCATGGCATAGTTGTAGAATTCCCTAT
This sequence comes from Sequoia sempervirens, assembly GCA_007258455.2. Classification (NCBI taxonomy): domain Eukaryota; kingdom Viridiplantae; phylum Streptophyta; class Pinopsida; order Cupressales; family Cupressaceae; genus Sequoia; species Sequoia sempervirens. The sequence continues at coordinate 123,166,691 of VDFB02105785.1, forward strand.
TCTCACTATTGCATGATTCTTTCACATCACCCACCTCAGCTCATTCTTTCCTTTACACTTTGTGGAAGGAAAGAAGTTGTTATCCTTATCCTTGTAATGCATTTGTCTTTGTCTCTTAACTATATTACTCCTTTTCTGCCTAACCATTTAAGATCGAGAAACCAATAAATTAGTTAATGGTTGACTTGCACTTGCATTACTTGTCCCTTTTTCCTTTTTCTTTTCATGTACATATCGTGTTTCCCTGTATCATGCATTTTGATGTTCTCTCTCTTTGTACATTTCTATTTTTTGTGCATTGAATTTTTTGCTTTGTTTTGTGTTTTCCTTTGGGGATGATGCAAAGTGTAGAGACACCCTATGTCTCTTCCATGTTGACCCAAGCGGCCCTTGTCATTTTTTCACTTTTTTTTTTCCTTTCCTTTTGGGGATGATGCAAAACATTGAGATCGCAATGTCTCCTTCATGTTGACCCAAAATATTTTATATTTTCTTTCACCTTTTCATTTTCATTTCACTTTTTTTTTCCTTATGGGAACGATGAAAAGCATTGAGACTCCAATGTCTCTTCCATGTTGACTCAAAATGAACTTTTATTTTCCTTTGTTTTCACTCTCTTTGTGTCATTCTTCCAGTTCTATGTGTATTTGGGGAATGATGATAGTTCTGAGCTCTTTCATACAAAATCATTGTAGCAACAAACATACTAACCCCAAATCCATAGATCCCTTATGTGTTTCGTGTATTTTATTTTTTGGGGGGAAATGCACTTTCTTTTCTTTTCTTTTTCCTTGACATGACGTAGCCTATCTTTCAAACATATGACTTGGCATAGGGATTTCCGAGTTGCCTCTCATGTCTTGTTTTCTTTTTTCTCTTTTTTTTCTTTTGTAATTTAAAGTAATTTCTCAAAGAAAAATGTGTAGCAATTACTTTAAAGTGGGGGGCATACATTACCATTATGTCTTTGTGAATTCTTGCTTCTTAGTGTAGCCTTGTCATTTATATGATGTGTTTATCATTTTGTGGACTACATTGGGTGTAATATCCTTCATAAGCATGATCTATCTTAGCATATTACATTCCTCTTTGTGGATTGATGTGATGCACTCCATCCCCTATGTTGTGAATATACTATTCTTTGATTGGTCCTCTATTGGAGAAATTGCACATAATGTTCCCTAAGTGACTGACCTTGCATGAATTGAACAAGACTCCTATGAATATTTTATACTTTTACATTTTTACATTTTTGCATTTCCTGTTGCCACTTTGCATAATGCAACTTTCACGATTGTGGTACTTTGACTTTGTCTTTTTTGTTCATTAGAATTTGTTTCCTTGTGGCACCTTGTTAAAGTTATCAATGGGTATAACTTTGACATGGTTGAGCAAGAAGCCCAACTAGCGCCATGACTTTACCCCATAACCATTGTTCTATTTGTTTGTGTGTGCATACCAACTAGCGTATGTATCTTACCAATTTGGGCTTTCTCACCCTATGGAAAACTAGTATTGTGGCCCCAAAGTGAGTACATTTGGGCCTTCTTAATCGGCAAACCGTCATGTGTTTTATCTCCCCAGAGTGAGTACACATTCTCTTCTTCATTTGAACACTTGTGTGTTCCTTTTTTCTTATGTCTAGTTTTCCATGGGATCTTCATCACGGGGGCTTGATCATCCCTCTTGATTGTTGTATTCCATCTTGCTAATGTAAGTGCACTTGAACCCTCTCCTCGATGTTCATGGCTACTTTAGTGTGAGTTTGAAGTAGGTTCATCCTCTAACTAAAGTGGGGGTTATATGTGTCATATAAAAATGGCCCCTTATCATTTTCATGGCCTTTTAGGTCTTGTTACATAGTGTTAAAACTATGTTGCTTTGATTTTATGATGTAACATGGCTTGAACATGCTTATTTAGGTACTAAAAATGAAAGAACGACATCTTTTGAAGGTTTTGTGAATTTTTGTAAGACATTTCTACATTCTTCTAGACTCTATTTAATGCATTTCACCTAAATATCACCTTTTATTCATCAACAAGTCTTACTGTGAAGTGTTGTAAAGTCTTGTAACAAGCCTTCACACTTTTCTAGGCACATCTTCACTATTTACACCTTTCTCATGCTTTATTTTGTCTTTTTATGCCCCCATATGACTTAACTAAGTGCATTTTTGAATTTTATCCCTACAAATAACATTAAACACAACATTTTTCCCGACACACATTTTTAGGTCCTAGGTGGAACCCATTCGCCATGGGTGGCGAATGAGTCCCCCTTGGCCCCAAATACAAAATATTTCAAATTTCCTTTCATGATTTTATTTAAAATCACTTCATGTCGGCCTACAATGAGGTATGAATAGATAATAAGGCACAATATTTCTATAAATAAGTGATTTTCATCTCATTCTAACCCACAATCATCAAGTTCACTTCTCCACCTATTCGCTTAAGCATTCAAGCATTCTACATCACCAATTCAAGCACTTTGAAGTACCCATTGGCATTACTTCAGACTTGCATCATCAAGGGGTAGGTAAGTTGATATCATTTGCATATTTTTGGTTTATCTTTCTCTTTCATTTCATTATCTTTTCAAGGGTTTAATTACCAAAAGTGGGGTTTGACCAAGGAAAACCCCCATTCACTAAGCCTTAATCATTTTCCCCCTATCGCATGTTTGTTTGCAGCTCTCTGTTTGCAGATTTGATAGGTTATTAGCTATTGAAGATTTATTTTCATGTCCACTAGGTGCTTCAAGTCAACATAAGTCAAATTCAAGCTTGGAGAGAGTTATTTGTCCATTTTCTATAGATTTGACTTTGGCAACCTGACAAGGAGACATTTCCAAATCTAGTGTTATAGCGTTATCTCCTAGTTTTTTAGAAATTTGGGAGAGGACTAATTCACCACCTGTGGTGAATGAGTCCCACCTTAGGACTAGAAACTCAAGTTTTGTTAGATTTCAGATCCTGACAGATAGAAATCAGCAACTGGAATTTTTCATTAGTAGGTGGACTGATTCGTTACCGAGGGCGAATGAGTCCCACTGTGAAAAATTAGTGAATTTCATCAGCATTCCAAACATTCTATAAATCTCACAATTCATCCAAGTGCACTCAAATTTACCCCTATATTCTCTATTCTGCATAATTTCTTCATTTTCATAGTTGTTGGCATATGACAATTTGTTTTCAAACATAGTTTAAATTGCATTTTTGAATTCATTTTAAGTCATCTCAATCAGTCAATTGCATTTATTTAAGTTCATTTACATCATATCACATTGCACACATCTTAATTTGTGTATAAATTAGCATTTTTTGGCTTATCTCTCTCCTTTTAGGTGAAAACCCTAGAAGTGCAAGAGTAGTCCATAGGGTCCCAAAAATCTATAAGTGCAAGAGTAGTCCATAGGGTCCCAAAAATCTATGTTTCATTTTGGTGAACCCAACTTTTGAACACTTCAGATTTATGATTGCATTCATATCTTGCATCTTAGTTTTCATTTGCATTAGCATTCAATTAGGGCATTGATTTTTTATTACATTCTAGGACCTTTCATTTTGCATTAGTGAAACATTCATTTAATTTTCATTTTTGCATTCAATTTCATTGAAAAAAGTAAAAATCTGCATTCAGAATTTGTAACTGCATTCTATAGAACATTTAAATCATCCTTAAAATTTTGAAAAACACAACAAATTTGCATCTTGGGACTCATTCGCCACCCAGGGCGAATCAGTCCCTCTGCTCTTTTTAGACAGTATTTCTACATTTCTTTTGAAATTTTTTTACATTCATGTTCCTTATTTCTACATTTTGTTTTCAGTTACATATTCTCTATTTTTCCTCATTTATTTCATCTTAGTTTATTGGCATCATGGCATTTTCTTTCAATAAGTTTTGTAATTCCTTAAAATCATTGGTTGACATGTCCAATTGTACCTTTTTTTGTGACCTTAATGACCTTGAACAATATCATGCTCCTTTAACTCCTTATGTTTTTCCTCCTCATGATGTAGACATCATTGGAGAAGATGACGTTAGCATGAACAAGTTCTACAATGATTTCCTTAACAAACTTGAAGAGAATGTAGCCTTTTACCCCTCTATGAGATCACAAGAACTTCCTACTATTACACCTCCTAATCACTTTGCATATTTACATCCTGAAGTCAACATAGGACCTAAGGTTCCTCCCTCAAGTGGACCTAGTTCCTATCAACCACCACAATCCCAACTTCTATGAACACAATGTCACAAAAATTCCTATCAACCTTGAAGAAACATATGGTAAAGTATTCACTATCTTAAGTAAACAAGGTTGTGACAAAAAACATGAAAGTGACATCCATCAACTTCTTGAACAACAATCAACTGAATCCCATACAATAGGATTAGCATATGAATATCCTTCTCATATTGAGAGACATCCTCTTGAACCTAGGAGACTTTGGGATGCTAGTACAGTGATCTATAATGCTCCTCCTAACTTAAATATTCTCCTTCCATGTGAACAACCACTATCTCCTTCGAATGATAAGTACATTAGGATCCCCATGGGTCCTTATCCTCCTATTCATGAACAATTAGAATCTAGCAAGTGAAAACAACATTACAAACTGAAAACGATCAAGTTATCCACATATCCTCCACCTAAATGTGAAAGGATACTTCAATTGCTTTTAAATAATGTGGTCTTATCATTTTTCCACCTCTAAATAGGTTGGTTATTCGTCCAAAATATTTTATCATCCCGTTGTTGCAAATATCATCATATCCTTGGACATCACACCGAAGAATGTTAGACATTGAGGGACATACTAGATAAGTATCACTTCACTGATATCGATTGCTTCCCTGTCATACCTTAAAATAATATAAACTCTTTCATCATCCCATAGTTGTAGAATTCCCTATTCTCACTATTGCATGATTCTTTCACATCACCCACCTTAGCTCATTCTTTTATTTACACTTTGTGGAAGGAAAGAAGTTGTTAGCCTTGTCCATGTAATGCATTTGCCTTTGTCTCTTAACTATGTTATTCCTTTTCCACTTAACCATTTAAGATCAAGAAACCAATAACTTAGTTAAGGGTTGACTTGCACTTGCATTACTTGTCCCTTTCTCCTTTTTCTTCTCATGTGTTTATCATGTTTTCTCATATCATGTGTTTGATGTTCTCTCTCTTTGTACACTTCTTCTATTTGTACCTCTATTCTTCTATTCGCTGTGCATTGTCTTTTTCACTTTTGTTTTGTGTTTTCCTTTGGGGATGACACAAAGTGTAGAGATTCCCTACGTCTCTTCCATGTTGACCCAAGTGGTCCTTGTCCTTTTTTCAAATTTTTTTTGTGTTTTCCTTTTGGGGATGATGCAAAGCATTGAGACCACAATGTCTCCTTCATGTTGACCCAAAAGCTTTTTTATTTTCTTTTGTCTTTTTCATTTTCATTTAGCTTGTTTTTTCCTTTTTGGGATGATGCAAAGCATTGAGACCGCAATGTCTCTTCCATGTTGACTCAAAATGGACTTTTATTTTCCTTTGTTTTTGCTCTCTTTGTTTCATTCTTCCAATTCTATGTATTGGGGGGATGATGATAGTTTTGAGCTCTTTCGTACAAAAACATTGCAGCAATGAACATACTAACCCCAAATCCATAGATCCCTTATGTGTTTGGTGTATTTTCTTTTATGAGGGTAAACTCCCTTTCTTTCTTTTTTCCTTTCCCTTGACATGACATAGCCTAACTTCGAAACATATGACTTGGCATAAGGCTTTCTGAGTTGGCTATAATGTCTTGTTTTCTCTTTTCTCTTTCTTTTCTTCTCTACTTTAAATAAATTGCTCACAGAACAATGTGTAGCAATTCCTTTAAAGTGGGGGGCATACATTACCATTATTTTGTAGAAACCAAAATCTGGTCTAAGCCTGCGAATTCAATTTCTTCCTAATTCCTTTTTTCATGGTCATGATTAAATAATGTTAATTATTTAATTATTCTCTAAAGTTCTTCATTTCTTTATGAATTAAATAAATCTATTTATTTAATTAATTTTCCTTAACCTTAAATTATCTAATTAATTAAATAAACACCTTTTATTTAATTATGTTACTAATTAACCTTGTCCTTCTTGTCATATTAAATAATTTTTTATTTAATTTACCCTTTATCATATTTCACCTATAATTAAATAAATTCTTTATTTATTTAATTATTCATTTAAACCTCTTCATCACTTAATTAAATAAATCTTATTTATTTAATTATTCTTCAAATATCAAATCTCGAATTAAGTAAATTGTTTAATTCATAAATTCTATTTTAACACATTACTCTATATTTAGATAATTGTGTAAGTTATCTAGGTATTCACTTTGACTCGACTCGAGATCTATTTAAATCAGTCAGTTAACTCTTGATCTAATGTCTGAGTTGCTTGCAGGAATAATCTATTTGTCATATCATTTAGTCATCTTGTTCTAACTTGTTTGCATGTACATGCATATTAATTAAATATCTTTGTTTAATTAATTAAATCTTGTGTGTGCGTTCGAACAGAGCATTGCCTTAATCCTATCTTTATCTTTGTCATGCAAAGACTATTCTTCTATTTTTGAATACCAAACTCAAAGATTAAATCATTTATTTAATCTTTATTTCTATTCCTAATTTGTATCACTCATGTCACTACTAATAGTTATCATAATGCATGTCTAATCTTTCGATCTCAACCGTCCATTGATCTTTCGATCATGGCCTATCATTTGAATGATCAATTTTTTATAAATTGATCTGTCTTTCATCATTTCAATCTCTCCTAAAATCTTATGACTTTTGGAAGCATATCTATTGTTTGAATCTTCAATGTTTTGCTAAATCACTATCACAAGCTATACTTGCACAAGAGAAATCTGAGGGAAAAATGGAGAAGGGAAATCGAGGTTATACATGGAATTATGTAGATATTGGGTGAGATTGTTTAGTTTATTTATGTTTTAGCTTTCTTTTGTTCTCTATTGTTTAGCTTAGATTGCATTAAAGCTTTGATTGCATTATTGTGTTTTTTTAACCTTTCTTCTACATTTTCTAGATGTTACACATTTCATTGTGCATTCTTGCTTCTTAGTGTAGCCTTGTCATTTATATGACATTTTTATCACTTTGTGGATGACATTGGGTGTGGTATCCTTCATAAGCGTGAGCTATCTTAGCATATTGCATTCCTCTTTGTGGATTGATGCAACACACTGCATCCCAAAAGTTGTGAATATACTATTCTTTGATTGGTCCTCTCTTGGAAACATTACACGCAATGTTTCCTAAGTGACTAACCTTGCATGAACTTAACAAGAATCCTTCGAACATTTTACACTTTTACATTTTTACATTTTTGCATTTCTTTTTGCCACCTTGCATAATACAACTTGCATGATTGTGGTACTTTGAATTTTTCTTTCTTGTTCATTAGCATTTGTTTCCTTGTGACACCTTGTTAAAGTTATCAAGGGGTATAACTTTGGCATGGTTGAGTAGGAAGCCCAACTAGCGGCATGAATTTTCCCGATAGCCACTTTTCTATTTTTTTATGAGTGCATACAAACTAGCATATGTAACTTACATTTTTGGGCTTTCTCACCCCATGGACAACTAGTTTTATAGCCCCAAAGTGAGTACATTTGGGCCTTCTCACCTAGCAGACTGTCATGTGTTCTATCTCCCCAGAGTGAATACACATTCTCTTCTTTATTTCAACACTTATGGGTTCATTTGTTCTTATGCCTAGTTTTCCATGGGATCTTCATCATGGGGGCTTGATCATTCCTCTTGATTGTTGTATTCCATCTTGCTAACATAAGTGCACTTGAACCCTTTCCTCAATGTTCATGGCTAATTTAGTGTGAGTTTGAAGTAGATTCATCCTCTCACTAAAGTGGGGACTAAATGTGTCATAGAAAAATGGCCCCTTATCATTTTCATGGCCTTTTAGGTCTTGTTTCATAGTGTTAGAACTATTTTTTTTTTAATTTTATGATGTAACATGGCTTGAACATGCTTATTTAGGTACTAAAACTCAAAGAACAACATCTTGTGAAGGTGTTGTGAAGTGTTGTAAGACATTTCTACATTCTTCTAGACTCTATTTAATACAATTCACCTAAATATCACCATTTTATTCATCAAAAAGTCCTATTATAAAGAGTTGTAAAGTATTGTAATAGGACTTCACGCTTTTCTAGGCACATATTCATTATTTACACCTTTCTCGTGCTTTATTTTGTCCCTTTATGCCCTCATATGACTTAACTAAGTGTATTTTTGAATGTTATTTTGACAAATAACATTAAGCACAACACTTTTCCCGACACCCATTTTTAGGTCCTAGGTGGGACCTATTCACCATGGGTGGCGAATGAGTCCCCCTTGGCTCCATATACAAAATATTTCTTATTGCCTTTGGGATTTTATTCAAAATCACTTCATGTGGTCCTGTGATGAGGTATGAATGGATAATAAGGAACAATATTTGTATAAATAAGTGATTTTCTTCTTATTCTAACCCACATTCATCAAGTTCTCTTATCCACCTATTCACTTAAGCATTCAAGCATTCTACATCATCAATTAAAACACTTTTCAAGCACTTTGAAGCAACAATTGAAATTACTTCAGACTTGCATCATCAAGGGTTAGGTAAGTTGATATCACTTGCATGTTATTGTTTTACCTTTCTCTTTCATTTCATTTTCTTTTCAATGGTTTAATTACCAAAAGTGGGGTTTGACCAATGCAATCCCCTATTCACTAACCCCTAATCATTTTTCCCCTATTCTAGGTTTGTTTGTATATTTGACAGGTTATTAGGTGTTAAAGATTTATTTTCATGTCAACTAGGTGCTTCAAGTCAACATAACTCAAATTAAAGCTTCGAGAGAGTTATTTGTCTGTTTTCCTCATATTTGACCTTGGCAACCCAAGAAGAAAACATTTCTAGATCTAGTGTTGCAGAGTTGTCTCCTTTTTTTTCAAAAATTTGGTAGAGGAATGATTCAGCACCTATGGTGAATGAGTCCCACCCTAGGACTAGAAACTTGAGTTTTGTCAGATTTTAGAACCTGAAAAATAGAAATCAACTCCTGATAGTTTTTCATCAGTAGGTGGACTGATTCACCACCTAGGGCGAATGAGTCCCACTGTGAAAAATTGGTGAATTTCATTAGCATTACAGCTATTCTAGAAAGCTCACAATTCATCCAGGTGCACTTAGATTTACCTCTATACTCTCTATTCTGTATAATTTCTTCATTTTCATAGTTTTTTGCATATCACAATGTGTTTTCAAACATAGTTTAACTTGCTTTTTTTCTTTCATTTTAGCTCATATCAATAAGTCAATTGCATTTAGTTAAGTTCATTTACATCATATCACATTTCACACATCTTAATTTGAGTGGTACATTAGCATTTTTGGCCCTGTCTCTCTCCTTTTAGGTGAAAACCCTAGAAGTGCAAGAGTAGTCCATAGGGTCCCAAAAATATATGTTTCACATACATACACACTGATATAGTTATATATATAACTAATATTGTATATGAAATGTTAACTTGATCTTATTCTATTGAATATCAAATTGTACGATGGAAAAATGGATCTTTACAAATTTTCATGCTCATTTGGGTCCTTCTTGTGGATGTTGGCTTAGTTTTACCTTGATTTAGTGTTGTGATGTGGTCAACACATTCACATTAGGTCTTGGGCCCTTGTGAATCAATAAGAATTTTTTCATGCCTTCCAAAAGTGTTGTGAAGTGTTGTAACAAACTTTCATAGTTTTCTAGGACATTATTATTATATTTCACCTAAATAGCTTCTATTTATCACTTACCAATCCTTATTTCAAATTGTTGTAAAGTGTTGTAACAAACTTTCACACTTTTCTAGGCTTTTGATTGATAAGTATACCTTTCTTATGCTTTAATTGGCCCCATTTTATGTCTACAAGCCTTACTTTTGTGTATTTTTGAGAATAAACCCAATAAAAATCACTTAAAATACTTAATTTGTGCCACCCACTTAAAATTCCTTAAGTGGGACCCATTCGCCATTAGGGGAAAGTGAGTCCCCTTTGGTACAAAAATAAAAATAACTTCAAAATTCTATCAGGTTATTATTTTCTAAGACCTAAGGTCAGCCTGTGATGTAGTATCTTCGGGAATATTGCATAGTTGTGTATAAATATAGGGTTTTTCCACTCATTTCACTCCTCCCTAATCTCCCAATCATTCAAGTAATTAATCAATAATTCACTCAAGTATCCTAGACATTTCAAGCATTCTCAAGTATACATCCATTAGAGATTTTACTTGCATGTATTCAAATTTCTACTTCAAGGGTTTGGTGAGTTGTAGCATTTATTTTGTTCATTCATCATTCTCTTTTCATATTTGATTTTATTTTCAAGGGTTTAATTACCAAACTGAGGTTTGACCAAGGAAAACCACTATTCACTAACCTTCAACAATTTTTCCCTCTCTTACAATTTACTTGCATTTCTATGTCATTTTGCATATCAGATGCTTTTAAACATTTTGTATTTTCTAATTTTTGCATAGTAGTAAATATCTTTTATAAGTTTTTAGCATCTAGAGCATTCCCCTTTAACATATTTCAATCTTTTTTGCATTGAAATCTCCAGGGCTTATTCTCTAGTGAGCTATTAATATTTTTGGTACCTCTCTCCTTTTAGGTGCAAAACCCTAGAATTGTAAGAGACCCCACATTCCCAAAAAATCTTTGGTTAATTTTTATGAACCTACATTTTGAACATCATATTTATGATTTAAAGTGAATTCACATCCTAGGAATAGCTTACATTAGCATTGCATTACATTTTGCATTATTTAATTTGAATTCTAAGGTTTTCAAAATTTTCATTAGTGAAATGTTCATTTACCTTGCATTATTTCTCTTAATTTCATTGTAAAATAGTATAATTTTTTCATTTTCATCAAATATCAACATCAAAAAACTTAAAAAGCACAAAATTCATTTTAAATTTTTTAAATTTTTTCAACAAAATCACTGCCTGGAGTCATTCGATGCCCTAGGCGAATTAGTTTAGTTGCATATTCTCCACTACATTTTTTGTCATCTACAGTTCATTTTTTGAGTTTAAGTTTGTTGTTTCTACATTTCTATTTTACTTTTTATAATTTTAGTTATAAGCATTCCATTTCTATTATTTTACATTACATTTGTATTCACCTTGAATTTACTATCCTTTGCATGAGTGTTTGGTGTCCTATTGCTAATACCTTAGTGACAATACGTTCAAGACTCATGTCATCTTGTGATAACACTATCATTGTGGATATTGGGTTATCTATAGCTTCCACTCCTAGTATTGACACTAATACACTAGGCATGGATAATACCCTTAGCAACTTTTTTCCTTCAGGAAGCACACATGTTGAACCTAAAACTGATGATATCTCGCAAGAGAAAATGATTCAAATCCATGAGGATTTAGTACACTTGCAACATCAAGTTAGCCTTGAAAACATTTATGCTACTGTAATTCCTACCATAGAAAAAATTTACCATATGGTTGACAATGATGAAGGCCTTGACCCTATGAAAAAATTAGTTTAAATCTTTGGGAAACATGTTCCTTCCACATCTAGTGTTCCTATCCCAATAAAAAATGTCACATACCAAGGAGGAACTCAAATTCCTCCGCCCTCAACCATAGCATTAATACCTACCTATACAACTCCTCAAATCAAAACAATAATGCAACAAGTTAGTAATTTAATTCCTTCTATGGGTATTCCTGCTAGCACCCCTAGTTCCTATGTGGCATCGCATGTTCTCTATTCTGCCACATTACCACCTATAAGCATTCCATTCACTTGCTCTCCTAGTACATATATCCCATCACCGCTTTCATTTCCACCTCATACAACTTGTATTGATCCTCTTATAACACAACTTTTCCAAACTATTTCATCCATGCATAAACAAATCTCCACCATAAACCAAAATTAGAATGGCCCACCCACATACTGTGTTAAAAGTAGCCCATTTTTCTTGGAGCTATTGCGAACATCGATGCCACAAGTTGTAGAGGTGCCTAAATTTGAGAAATATGGAGGGAAGGGTGATCTTTCTAACCATTTCAATGCCTATATATATCTATGCATTAATTTTGTCATTGATGATAAATTCTTGGCAAAACTCTTCCCTAGGTCTTAAAAAGACAAGACCATGGAATGGTTCTCATCATTACCAAAAAATTCAATTTGTTCATTTAATGAACTTGTTGATCCATTTTTAAATCATTTCCAAGTGCATATGGCTCCTAAGAAAACCTTGGCTAATTTGATGAGATTCAAGCAAAATGAGGAAGAAAAGATAACTGATTTTATCTCATGCTATCAATCACTTTATTCTGAAATAAATGTCAAGGTCCCTGACCCACACCTTCAAAATATGTTCATAGAAAACTTTAAAAGTAAGATTCAAGACAAGTTGAACATGATGAAATTCCCCTCCCTCATACACTTGTGTATTGTCCTTTGTGATTATCAAAATTGAGTTAGTGGTCCAGATACATGGTTCACTTCTAACCACATTGAGAGATCCAAGTCTGCACATGAAAAATAATTCCCAAAATTTTAGAAAAAAAAAACAAAGGGTTATTGCAATTCAACCCCCCTCAAAAAATAACTCAAACTATCAACAACCAAGTAGATATTGTTAAAACCATGGTACCCTTTAGTTATGGAGATCCAAAATGACAATTCGCACCTTAACCTGACACCTTTCATAACACAATGTCCCAAATTTTACAGCAACAAATGATTACCTTTCCTACCATCAAACCACCCAACCCTACTAAGCCTTTACGCCTAAGTTTTAAATCAAATTCTTATTTCCACTATCATCAAAAAAATGGAGATGACATGAAACATTGTAAGCATCTTAAACATCTTGTGCAAGACCTAATTGATTCCAGTCATCTATCCATTGCTAGTGTTAATTATCAAGGTAATAAGTTTGTTGCCCCACAATCAAAACTTGCAAATTTTCACTAATCCAATGCCCAAATAGACTATTTCATTTTTCAAAGCTAGTGAAACTACAAAGATTGATGTGATGAATGTTCATACAGATGATGAATATCATGATCCTATCCCACATGTTACCCATGTTAATCCTATGGATGAAATGGTAGTGTGATATAAATTATCCCTTGTAAGGGCCAACCTAAGATCTATCTCTCTTGATATTTCTTTCTCCTCTAAGGACATAATTAAACATCTACCTGATGGTCCTATTTACATAGCCGATTATATCTATGATAAGCCCACTAATGGGATATTAATAGATCCCACTTATGGAGAGAACATGATCACTGAGGAATTCTTAGTATTACATGCACTTTATCAAGATGAATATGATAAACTAAAAGCATGGATCAAGATGCACAATGGTTTTTCTTGCCCTACGATGGGATCAATCATCCTTCCATTACAAGTAGGACCAAAATAATTAGATGTCATGTTCTCCATCATCTTCCAATCTAACTAGTTTCTTTTGAGACTAGGGCATCCATGGGTTTTCTCAATGAAAGTTGTCCCTCTGGTTATACACAAATGCTTAAAGTTTCCATTTGACAATGAAATATTCACTTTCCACCATAGTGTCTTTAACCCCTTTCCTTTAAAAGGAAAATTTTCCTTAGAAGCCTTTTGGAGTGATATCATGGAACCTATAACACCATAACAAGAATTTTGTTTCATTTCTTACCAAAAATTCAAAGCAAAGAAAATAGTAGAATTGTCTCTGTGACACATATCCCCATCTACCTCTAACACTCCCATCATAGATGAAGCCATGATTCAACCTAAAAAAGAACCAAACAACCAAGATCAACCAACACTAGAAACTTCACTTACATCATACAAAATACCAAGAGACAATGAAAGAAACTTTTTCATGCCTCCTCGAATAAAACAAGTTTACAAAGAAAAAGAGAAAGGGGATGACCAACCTCCTATGTTTCCTTTCATTCGGACCCTTAGGGAAGAAAATCAACCTATGGTTGATCAACCCAATCCTTCACAAATACAACTTGACAATAAAACAAAAAGAAACAAAGGTGCTAGAGAGCATAAGCACAGACATCATGCCCTTGCTCGCAGGTTACATGAAGAGTTAAGTACAAAAATAATAATCTAAATTTGACTAAAGAAATGCATGATGACCCTCTTCCCTAGCCAAAAAAAAATGATCCAATACAACAATCACAACAAGAGGTACACTCTTCATTAGACATTAACATTAATCCTTCTATTGTGATTAATTTTGATGATGATGAAAAGATTGCTAAAATCAATGAAGAGATGCATAATGACTTGAACACATTGTTTTCCTCTTCCATGAGCTTAAATGAGAAATATCCTATACATAATAATGAACCTGGTACTTATCCTCATTCGAAACTTTCCCTTGTCCCTTGGGCTAGTTTCCCACCCTCAACATATAATGAACATGATTAGGAGGTGGATGAATCGCTCGACAGTTGACTTTCATTTTCCTTAATAGTATTTTGTACTTTCTTTTTCTTTTATTTTTGCATGTGTGTAATGTTACCCCCCATGATGTTATGTTTGATGTTCTCTCTTTGTGGCATTCCTCTAATTGTGCATTCACTCTTCTCTATGTCATACATTGATTTCACCCTTTTTTATTTTTCTTTTTCTTGTGTTTTCCTTTTGAGGATGATGCAAGGAATTGAGACATCCAGGTCTCTTTCATGTCGACCCACAAGGCTTTCTTTTTCTTTTTTCCTTTTCTTTTGTCTTTTTCTTGTGTTTTCCTTTTGGGGACAACACAAGGCATTGAGACATTCATGTCTCCTTCATGTCAACCCAAAATCTTTTTCTTTTATTCTTCCTTTGCTTTTAGTCTTGTGTTTTCCTCTTGGGGATGACACACATCGTCAAGACACACTATGTCTCTTCCATGTTGACCCAAAATATTTTTCTTTTTTTCGCTCTCTTTGCGACATTCTTCCTATTTTTTGTATTTTGGGGATGATGACAGTTCCAAGCTCTCTAATAAACATTATAGCAAAGAATATACTGACCCCAAATCCATAGATCCCTATGCCATAGAAAAATGGCCCCTTGCCATTTTCATGGGCTTTTAGGTATTGTTTAATGGTATTTGATCTATTTTTCTCTAATTTTATGTTTTAACATGGCTTGAACATGCATACTTAGGTACTAAAATTCAAATAATGATATCTTGTGAAGGTGTTGTGAAGTGTTGTAAGATATTTCTACATTCTTCTTGACTCTATTCATTACAATTCACCTAAAAATCACATTTTCATCGCTAAACAAGTCCTATTTTGAAGTCTTGTAAAGTCTTGTTAAAAGATTTCATGCTTTTCTAGGCATATCTTCACTATTTATCCCTTTCTTATGCTTTATTTGGTCCCTTTATTTCCTCATATTCTTTAATTAAGTGTAATTTTGAATATTATCATTGCAAACAACATTAAATACAACATATTTCCTGACACCTATTTTTAGGTCCTAAGTGGGACCCATTCCTCATGGGTGGCGAATGAGTCCCCCTTGGCCCCAAATTCAAAAAATTTAAATTTTTCCTTCAGGTTTTTATTCAAAATCACTTGATGTCGCCCTGTGATGAGGTATGAATGAGTAACTAAGGCACAAGATTGTATAAATAAGTGATTTTCACCTCATTTCAACCCCCATTCATTCAACCATTCATCAAGTTCACTCATCCACCTATTCACTCAAGCATTCAATTATTTTACATCAATTCAAGAAATATTCAAGCACTTTGAATCATCCATTGGCATTACTTTAGAATTGCATCATCATGGGTTTGGTAAGTTGATAGCAATTGCATGTAATTATTTGATCATTCTCTTTCATTTCATTGTTTCATTAATGGTTTGATTACCAAAAGTGGGTTTTGATCAAGGAAAACCCCTATTTGCTAACCCTTAACCATTTTCCCCTATTACATGTGTTTGCTGAATTTTGTGTGCAGATTTAACAAGCTTTTTGGCGTTAAAGATTGGTTTACAATTCAACTAGGTGCTTCAAGTCAACTCAAGTCTATTTCAAGCTTCGAGAAGGCTTTTTGTCTACTTCCTACAAAATTGGCTTTGGCAACCCAACAATTAGAGATTTCCAGATCTAGTGTTACAAAAGTTGTCTCTTGATTTTTTAGAACTTTGGGAGAGGACTGATTTTCCAATGAGTCCCACCTGAGGACTGAAAATATGAATTTTGTCAGATTCTAGATCCTGACAGTCAGAAACCAATTTCTAATACTTTTTCACCAATAGGTGGACTAATTTTCCACCCTGGGAAAATGAGTCCCATTGTGAAATTTTATTAACTTCAGTCAGCATTCACAACATTCCAAATTCATCAAACTTTTTCCAAGTGCACTCTGTTTCATTTTATTTCTTTTTGTTTTGCATTATTTTATCATTTAGTTCATTTGTTTCCATATCATAGTGTGTTTTCAAACATAACATAAATCTTACTTTTGCATTCATATTCATTCATTTACATCACCAAATTACATTTAGTTTACTTCATTTATATTAGAAAACATTGCACATAACATAATTTGAATGAACCCTTAGCATTCTTGGTTCCTACCTCTCTCCTTTTAGGTCAAAAACCGTATAAGAGTTAGAGAAGTCCAAGGAACCCAAAAATCAACAATTCATTTTGGTGAACCCAAATTTTGAATTCTTTTCATTTCTGATTTTATTCACATATTACATCTTAGTTTACATTTGAATCAACATTCAATTACTACATTGTTTTTTTTTGCATTCTAAGATTTTTCATATTGCATTAGTGAAACCTTTGTTTAGATTTCATTTTCGCATTGCATCTCATTGAAAAAATTGAAAATTTTCATTCTACATCCTTGATTGCATTCTATAGACCATTAAAATCACATTAATTTTTTTGAAAAAAAAAAAAAATCATACTAGGACTCATTCACCACCTTGGGCGAATTAGTCCCTCTGCACTTTTTAAACAACTTTTCTAACATCTTTTTGGCATTTTTCTGCATTACAATCTCTTGTTCTTCCAGTCTATTTTAATTTCTAGAATCTCTATTTTTAATCATTTATTGCACCTTTACTTACATCATGGAATTTTCTTTCAATAAATTTGGAATTCATTAAAATCATTGGTAGACATGTCCAATTGTTCCTTTGGTTGTGACCCTAATGACCTTGGACTCACACATGCTCCTTCAACTCCTCATGATTTTCCTCCTTGTGAAGTATGCATCATTACAAAAGATGATGCTAGCATGAACAAGTTCTATAATGACTACCTTGATAATCTAACAGAAAATTTAGCTTTATATCCATCCATGAAGTCACAAGATCTTCCTACTATTGTACCCCTTGATCACTTTGCATCTTTACCTCCTGAAATCAATCAAGGACCTTAGTTTCCTTCCTCAAATGGACCTAGTTTCTATAAACAACCACATTCCAAACCGTTTTACACTCACAAAGTCACAAACACTCCTATCAATCTTGAAGAAACATATGGTAAAGGATTCACTATCTTATGTAAACAAGGTTGTGACACAAACCATGAAAATGACATTCATCAAATTCTTGAGCAAAAAACAACTGAAGAAAAGACAACTAGTCTAGGATACATGATCCTCCTCATCCTGATGGACACCAATTTAAATATTGGAAGCTTCGGGGTGATGGAATAGTGATCTTTGATGCTCCTCCTGACTTAAACATTCTCCTTCCATGTGAACAACCATTATCCCATTCTGTTGACAAGGATGTTCAGATCCCCATGGGTCCTCCCCCTCCTTCTATTGATGAAGAAGGAGAATATAGCAAACAAAAATGACCTTACAAATTGAAGAAGCTCAAGTTTCCTACACATCCTCCACTCGAATGTGAACGGAGACTTCAACTACTTTTAAACAAAGGTCTTATACTTTTATCACCTATGAATAGGTTGGCTATTCATCCTAAAGACTCTAACATACCATTTTGCAAATATCATCGTATTCTTAGACATTGAATAGAAGAATGTCACACATTTAAGGACATACTAGATAAGTATCACTTCACTGATACTGATTATTTCTTTGTCATACCTTAAAACAATCTAAACCCTTTATTATGCCATAGCTGAGGAATTCCCTATTCTCACTATTGCATGCTCCTTTCACATTACCCACCTTGGCTCATTCTTTCCTTTACACTTTGTGGGGGAAATAATTTGTTAGCATTGTCCTTATAATGCATTTTTCTTTGTCTCTTAACTATGTTATTCCTTTTCCACTTACCCATTTAAGATTGAGAAACCAATTACTTAGTTAATGGTTGACTTACATTTTAATAGTTCCAAGCTCTTTCATAAAAACATTGTAGCAACGAACATACTAACCCCAAATCCATATATCCCTTAAGTGCTTGGTGTGCTTTCTTTTCTGAGGGGAAACTCCCTTTTATTTTTCTTTTATTTTCCTTGACATGGGTATGTGCAGGATCATGGGGGTCCAAACTAGGCCTCTAAGTGGCGATAAAAATTCAGAAAATTCGAATTAGGCAACTTGACATAAAAAATTGAATAGGTTATTAACATAATTTGAAAAATATGTAACAACAAAAGTTGTAGAAAATTGAATGTAGTTTCTAGGATACTAGTCCTTTTTTGGAAAAAAATAAATTTGTTTTGAGAAAATTTGAAATTTCAATGCAGTGGTACTAAATTTTCAAAAAAAAGATAAGAAGCAGGTGAATGTCTGACCACCCTAAGTACAAGAAAAAAAACTAGTTTATTCTTAATTTTTCAATATAAGTAGAGGACACATGCTCGGATGTGCAAGATTTTCTTTGTAATTTTTTTCCATGTAAATAATTAGTTATGATTTTTTTATTAGAACTTTTTAGAATTATTAAAACGTCTATGTCTGACCACC
Source organism: Sequoia sempervirens (assembly GCA_007258455.2). Lineage (NCBI taxonomy): Eukaryota > Viridiplantae > Streptophyta > Pinopsida > Cupressales > Cupressaceae > Sequoia > Sequoia sempervirens. The sequence goes on from VDFB02105785.1 coordinate 123,185,745, forward strand.
ATAACTTGGTCAAAAATTTATGAAATTCATTTTTTTTTATCCTATAGTATGTGAAGCATAGAATGTGGTGCATCTTGTAGATTCAAAAAAATTTAATTAGTTTGAAAGTTATAGAAGTTTTCCAATCAGCCTATAAATCAGGACTTTAGACGTAAGTAGGTAGAAAATCAATAATAATTATTTATTAAATTCAAGATAACACAAAGTTATATTGGTAGAAAGATGACAATTTTTTCTATAAACCCTTTTCGTTTAATGAAATTCAAATAAAAAAAAGTCGTTAGCCACAAGGGAAAACTTCAAAATACTAAGAAAATTTTTCAAAACACATTTTTTAGGTTGAATTTCCAGGTCAGGAAATCTCAAACCAAATCCTGAGCCAATGTCTATTTTGGTTTGGTAATACCAAACCGAAATAGATATCTTTTTTTTTTCAAAATGGATATCCGTTTTGGAAAGTAAGAACCCATTTTTTTGAAAACCAAAACAGATATCCGTTTTGAAGAACTAAAAAACCCTCTTTAGTAAAATGGGCATAACTTTTGTGTTTCTTATCAAAATTTTGACTTTTTACAGGCGTTGGAAAGGTGATTGAGATCTATATGAAATGGAATAGTTGGTATTTATATATTTTACACAATAAAATAATTATAATCATTTGAACTTCATATTTCATTTTTGAAAAATCAAATGCTCACTACTTTCACATGCAAAGTCTTTTTTTCAGGATTTTTTTGTAACAATCATCTCAAAAATACTTGAAACATTAGAAATAGTAATGAATAATGAAATATTTATATTTTTTGTAGCAAGGAGATGAAAAAATATTCATAAATCATCATATCGCTCTATCCCTTTCTCTACCTCTCTATATATCACTATGTCTCCCCTTAAGCTCTAGACATATCCATTCCTCCTTTCTTCTCTCTTTGTCCCTCTTTATACCTATCTTTCTCACTCTCTCTCTCCTTGAGCTCTAGGCCTATCTTTCTACCTCTATCTCCATCCTCTCTATTTCTCTCTACCTCTCTCTCTCTTGAGTCCCTCTCACTCCCTCTCCCTCTCTCTCTCCTTCTCACTCTCCATCTCCCCTCTCTATCTCTCTCTATCTCTCCCTCCCTTTAAATTATTTCTTCCTCTTAAGTCTCTCTCCCTCTTAGGTCTTTCTCTTAGGTCTCTCCAACTCCCTCTCTCCCTCCTAGGTCTCTCGCTCTCAGGTATCTCCAACTCCCTCCCTCTCTTTGTTCTCTCTCACTCCCTCTCTCTCTCTCAACTCTCACTCACACTCACTCTCTCCCTCTCAAGTCTCTCTCTCTCCCTCTCAAGTCTCTCTCTCTCTCTCTCTCTCTCTCTCTCTCTCTCTCTCTCTCTCTCTCTCTCTCTCTCTCTCTCTCTCTCTCTCTCTCTCTCTCTCTCCTCTCTCACACACACACACACACACACACACACTCCATCTCTATGTTAGGTCTCTCTCTCACTCTCTTTCCACTCTCCCTCCCTCTCCCTTCCTCCCTCTATTTCTTTCTCTCCCTCTCAAGTCTCCCTCCCTCCCTCCCTCCACCTCCACCTCTCTCTCTCTCTCAAGTTTCTCCCACTCGCTCCTCTATCTCCCCCTCTCTCTCGTTCTCTCTCTCTCTATTCTCTCTCACTCCCTCTCTCTCTTCTCTCATATCTCTCTCTTACTCACACTCTCTATCTCCCTCTAAAGTCTCTCTCTTTCACTACTCCCTCTATCTCTCCCCCTCTATAGTCCTTAACCCTAGCCCTAAACCCTTAACCATTAACCCTTAAACCCTCTACCCTCTGTTCTCTCTCTCTCAAGTCTCTCCCTCCTACCCCTTATCCCTCTCTTAGGTCTCTCTCTCACTCACTCACTCCATTTATATCTCTCCCTTTACCCTTAACCCTAAACCCTAAACCCTTAAACCATAAACCTTTAAACCCTCTACCCTCTACCATTAAGCCTATACCCTCTATCTCTCTCCCACTCGCTCTCTTTCTCTCAAGTCTCTCCCTCATACCCCTTCTCCTCTCTTAGTTCTCTCTCTCTCATTCCTCCCTCTATCCTCTCCCCTCTGCCCTAAACCCTTAGGCCACCATGCCCTCCTCCCTCTCTCAATCCTCCCCCCTCTCCCTCTCTTAGGTCTCCATCTTAGAGTCACTCCCTCTACCTCTCTCCCTTATACCTTTAATCATTAAACCATAAACCATTAAAATCTCTACCCTCTCTCTCTCTCACTCATACCCTAAACCCTAAACCCTCCACCCTATACCCTCTACCCTTAAACCTCTCTCTCTCTCCTACCCCTTCTCCCTCTCAAGTCTCTCTCACTCACTCCCTATATATCTCTCCCACTTCCTCCCTCCCTCTCTTTCATTGACTCTCTCTTTCTCTCTCCCCTCTACCCTCAACCCTAAACCATAAACCCTTAACCCTTAAACCCTCTACCCTCTACTATCTCTCTATCTCAAGTCTCTCCCTCCTACACCCTCTCCCTCTCTTAGGTCTCTCTCTCTCTCATTCACTCTATATCTCCCTCTGTAACCTAGAGCCCATGTATGGAAGCCCTCTACCCTCTACCATTAAGCCTATGCCCTCTATCTCTCTCCACTCTCTCTCTCTCTCTCAGTCCTCCTCCAGTGCTCCTGTCTCTCCTCTGCCCATAGCCCTTTTCCCTCTATCTCTCTCCCACTCCCTCCCTCCCTCTCTTTCATTGGCTCCCTCTATCTATCTCCCCTCTACCCTTAACCCTAAACCCTTAACCCTTAAACCCTATACCCTCTACTCTCTCTCTTTCAAGTTCTCCCTCCTATCCTCTCTCTCTCTCTCCCTCCTACCCCCTCTCCATCTCTCACTCACTCCCTTTCTCTCTCCCCTCTACTCTTAACCCTAAACCCTAAACCGTTAACCCTTAAACTCTCTACCCTCTATCTCTCTCCCACTCCCTCTCTCTCTCACAAGTCTCCCCCTCCTACCCCCACTCCATCTCTTAGGTCTCTCTCTCTCAGTCACTCCCTCTATCTCTCTCCCCTCTACCATTAACCCTTAAACCCTAAACCGTTAAACCCTTTACCCTCTACACTTAACACTTAACCCTCTCTCTCTCTCTCTCTCTCTCTCTCTCTCTCTCTCTCTCTCTCTCTCTCTCTCTCTCTCTCTCTCTCTCTCCATCCTTCCAACTCTCCCTCTCTTAGGTCTCTCTCTTTTGTCTCCTCTCTATTTCTCCCCTCTACATAACCCTAAACCTTAAGCCCTTAACCATGAAGCCTTGACATAAACCCTCTACCTTTATCTCTCTCCCACTCCCCTCTCTCTCTCTCCAGTTCTCTCCCTGCGACACACTCTCCATCTCGGGTCTCTCTTAGAATCCCTCTCTCTTATTCCTCCCTTGTCACTGCTCCCCTCTACCCTTAACCTAAGCCCTAAACCCTTAACCCTTCCAGCAGTAAGCCCTCCCTGGCTCCTATCTCTCTCCCGCTCCCTCATATATAAGACTCTCTCTCATACCCCCTCTCCCTCTCTCAAGTCTCTCTCTTAGGCTCATCTCTCTTAGTGACTCCCTCTCTATCTCTCCCCTCTACCATTAATCCTTAAACCCTAAACCCTTAAACCCTCTACCCTTAACCGTCTCTCTCTCTCCTACCCCTTCTCCCTCTCTCAAGTCTCTCTCTCTCACTTCCTCTCTCCCTCCTAACCCCTCTCCCTCTCTTAGGTTTCTCTCTCTAAGTCACTCCCTCTATCTCTCTCCCCTCTACCATTAACACATAAACCGTAGACTGTTAAACCCTTTACACTCTACCCATGACTCTCTCTACCCTCTCTCTCTCTCTCATCTCTCCATCTCTCTCACTCACTCCCTCTATCTCTCTCCCCTCTAGCCTTGACCCTCTACCCTCTATCTCTCTCCCACTCCCTCCCTCCCACTCTTTCACTCACTCCCTCTATCTCTCTCCCCTCTTCCCTTAACCTTAAACCATAAACCCTTAACTCTTAAACCCTCTAACCTCTACTCTCTCTCTCTCAAGTCTCTCCTTCCTCTCTCAGGTTTGTATCTCTCTCACCTGCTCCCTCTATATATCTACCTCTAACCTTAACCATAAACCGTAAACCCTAAACCCTAAACCCTTAACCCTTAAACCCTAAACCTTTAACCCTTAAACCCTTAACCCTTAACCCTTAAAGCCTTAAACCCTCTACCCTCTACCATTAACCCTATACTATCTATCTCTCTCCCACTCCCTCTCTTTCTCTCTCAAGTCTCTCCCTCCTACCCCATCTCCCTCTCTTAGGTCTCTCTTTCTCTCTCTCCTCACTACCTCTATCTCTCTCCCATCTACCCTTAACCCTAAACCCTTAACCCTTAAAACCTAAAACCTTATATCCTCTACCCTCTATCTCTCTCTCTCAAGTGCCTCTTTCATACCTGCTCTCCCTCTCTCAGGTCTCTCTCTCTGTCTCTCACACTCACTACCTCTATCTCTCTCCCATCTACCCTTAACCCTAAACCCTAAACCCTTAACTCTTAAACCTTAAACCCTTAAACCCTCTACCCTCTATCTCTCACCCACTCTCTCTCTCAATTCTCTCCCTCCTACCCCCTCTCGCTCTCTTAGGTCTCTCTCTCTTTTAGGTCCCTCTCTCTTAGTCACTCCCTCTAGTTCTCTCCCCTCTACATTTAACCCTAAACCCTTACACCCTCTACCCTCTATCTCTCTCCCACTCTATCTCTCTCTCAAGTCTCTCTCTCAGGTCTCTCTCTCTCTCTTAGGCCCCTCTCTGCAAGTCACTCCCTCTATGTCTATACCCTCTACCCTCTACCCTTAACCCTCTCTCTTTGTGTCATTCTCTCTCTCTTTCTATATATCTCTCTCTCTGTATGTCTCTATCTTTGTCTCTCTCTCTCTCTCTCTCTCTCTCTCTCTCTCTCTCTCTCTCTCTCTCTCTCTCTCTCTCTCTCTCTCTCTCTCTCTCTCTCTCTTAGGTCTCTCTATCTCTCTACAGCTCCCTCTCTCCCTCTCTTACATCTATCTCTGGTCCTCCTCTGTCTCTGTTCCCCTCTCTCTCTCTCTCTCTCTCTCTCTCCTCTCTCTCTCTCTCTGTCTCTTGGCTCTCTCTCTCTCTCTCTCTCTCTCTCTCTCTCTCTCTCTCTCTCTCTCTCTCTCTCTCTCTCTCTCTCTCTCTCTCTCTCTCTCTCTCTCTCTCTCTCTCTCTCTCTCCTGCCCCTCTCTCTGTCTCTTGGCTCTCTCTATCTCTCCTCACACTCCTGTCTCTCTCCTCTGCCCTGTGTCTCTCTCCTCCTCCTCCTTTCTTTCTGTTCATCTATCTCTCTCCTCTGCAGCTGACCTAGATGGTGACCATGAGCCTTAGGCTCTCGACCCTTAGGCCCTCTGCCTCTATCTCTCCATCGTCCTACTTTCTCCTCTCTTAGGGTCTCGGCTCTGTCTCAGATGCCTCTCTCTCAATCTCTCCTCCTAGGTCTCTCCTCTGCCATGTCCCTCCATCCTCTCTCTCCTCTCTCTCTCTCCTTACAGCCCTCTCCCTCTCTTAGTTCTCTATCTCTCTCACTCACTCCCACTATATATCTCCCTCTACCCTTAACCCTAAACCCTAATCCCTTAACCCATTAACCCTTAACCCTTAAACCCTATACCCTCTATCTCTCTCCCACTCCCTCTTACCTCCTCTTCCTCAAGTCTCTCTCTCTCTCTCACACAATCACTCCCTTTATCTATGTCCCCTTTACCCTTAGCCCTTAAACCCTAAACCCTTATAACCCTCTACCATCTACCATCAACGCTTCACCCTTTATCTCTCTCTCATACCCCCTCTCCCTCTCTTATGTCTCTCTCTCTCACTCACTCCCTCTATCTCTCTCCCCTCTACCCTAAACCATAAAACCTAAACCCTTAATCCTTAAACCCTCTACCCTCTACCCTTAACCTCCCTTCCTCTCTCTCTATGAAGTCTCCATATATCTCTCTCTCAAGTCTCCCTCTCTCTCTCTCCCTCTAACCTTAACCATAAACCCTAAACCCTTAACCCTTAAACTCTAAACCTTTAATCCCTCAACCCTAATCCATCTACCCTCAACCTTACACTATCAACCCTCTACCCTCAACCTTAAACTATCAACACTCTACCCTCAACCCTCTCTCTCTCTTGGGTCTATGTGTGAAAAAATTAGATATCTAATTTATAACACCAAAATCTTACTATTTCAATATATTTCAAAGTATCACAAATTGAATATCTGATTTGTGCTACTTTGTCTTGGGAATTGCATTAGAGCAATGTACTGAGACCCAACCTAGAAAAAGGTCAACTCAGGATTTTCACATTTTTTGGTGAATGCAAAATGCTACTTTTTTCATATTGCCACTTTTTGGAACATCATGATCTTGCACATTCCCTTGAGAGGGAGATGGAGAGTGAGAGAGATAGGGAGAGATAGAGAGAGAGAGAGATAATTTAGAGGGAGAGATGGAGAGAGGGAGAGAGAGAGATAGGGATGGAGAGAGAGAGAGATACTTGAGCGGGAGAGAGGGAGAGAGGGAGACAGAGGGAGGGAGAGGGAGAGAGACTTGAGAGGGAGAGAGGGAGGGATAGAGGGAGAGAGAGTGGGAGAGAGATGGAATTGAGATGGTGAGAGTGTGAATGTGAGTGAGACATTGAGAGAGAGAGAGGGAGTGGGAGAGACTTGAGAGAGAGAGACCTAAGATGGAGAGAACAAAGAAAGAGAGGGAGTGGGAAAGACTTGATAGAGAGACCTAAGATGGAGAGATAATTAAGAGGAAGAGAGACTTCAAAGGAAGGGAGGGAGGGAGGGGGAGAGAGAGAGAGAGAGAGAGAGAGAGAGAGAGAGAGAGAGAGAGAGGGAGAGGGAGAGAGGGATGGAGAGGGATAAAGAGAGAGAGGTAGATGGAGTGGGAGGGACTTGAGAGAGAGAAAGGGAGTGAGAGATAGAATGAAGGATGGAGAGAGAGGTAGAGAGATATGTCTAGAGCACATGGAGAGAGAGTGAGAAATATAGGTATAAAGAGGGATAAAGAGAGAAGAAACGAGGGAGGGATAGGTCTAGAGCTTAAGGGGAGACATAGTGATATATAGAGAGGTATAGAAAGGGATGGAGAGATATGATGGTTTATGAATATTTTTCATCTCCTTGCTACAAAAAATATAAATATTTTATTATTCATTACTTTTTCTAATGTTTCAAGTATTTTGAGATGAGTGTTACAAAAAAATCATGAAAAAAAGACTGTGCATGTGAAATTAGTGATCATTTAATGTTTCAAAAATGAAATATGAATTTCAAATGATTATAATTATATTTTTGTGTATAATATGGAAATACCACCTATTGTATTGTGTAGATCTCTTAATCACCTTTCCAACTCCTGTAAAATGTTGAAATTTTGATAAGAAACACAAAATTTATGCCCATTTTACTAAAGAGGGTTTCTTAGGTTTTCAAAACGGATATCCATTTTCATTTTCAAAATAGATATCCATTTCAAAATGATATCCATTTTTTTTTTCAAAACAGATATCCATTTCAAATGGATATCCGTTTTGTTTTTCAAAAAAATGGGTTCCTGCTTTCCAAAATGGATATTCATTTAAAAAAAAATAGATATCCATTTCAGTTTGGTATTATTGAACCAAAATGGATATTGTACCCAAGCCTAGGTAAAAAGTCAAAGGCATAAATTCCACATTTTTGGACATATTAAAAATGCCTTTTTTCCCATTACCACTTTTTGGACCGCCATGATCTTGCACATACACACATGACGTATCCTAACTTCGAAACATATGACTTAGTATAGGGCTTTCCAAGTTGGCTCTCATGTCTTTTTTTATTTTTTTATTTTTCTTCCCTTTGGTACTTTAAAATAATTGCTCACACAATAGTGAGTAGTAGTTCCTTTAAAGTGGGGGGAATACATTTCCATTAATTCATTTTCATGCTTGGTTCCTAGTGTAGCTTTGTTGTTTATGTGATGTGTTTGTCACTTTCTGGATGAAATGTTGGGTGTGATGTCCTTCATAAGTGTGATATATTTTAGCATATTACATTCCTCTTGGTGGCCTGATGTGATGCATTGTATCCCCTAAGTTGTGAATATACTATTCTTTGATTGGCTCTCTTTTAGAGAAATTAGAAACAATCTTCACTAAATGACTGACCATGCATGGACTAAAAAAGACTCCTTTGAACATCTTTTACATTTTACATTTTACACTTTTTTCTATTTTACATTTTGCACCTTTTACCACCTTGCATAACAAAACTTGCATGACTATGGTACCCTTTCTTTTTTTTCATGACATTTTTCCTTGTGGCGCCTTGTTAAAGTTATCACGAGATATAACTTTAAAATGATTGAGTGGGAAGCCCACCTAGTGACATGACTTTTCCCTATACTCATCTTTGTGTACGTGAGTGCATACCAAATAGAGTATGTATCTTAGATTTTTGGGCTTTCTCACCTTGCAGACAACCATAAATTCTCTAGCCCCAGAGTGAGTACACTTGGGCCTTCTCACCCAATGGACCTTCATGTGTTTTGTCACCCTATAGTGAGTACACATTCTCTTTTTCAAACAATCCTAGATATAATCCACAACTAGTTGGACTGAGGATCGAAGCTTCATCTAATTCTCAACACTTGTGTGTTCCTTTGTTCTTATGCTTATTTTTCCATGGGATCTTCATCTTGGGGCTTGATCATCCCTTTTGATTGTTGTCATTCCATCTTGCTAATTTCAATACATTTGAACCATCCCCTCGATGTTCATGGCTACTTTAGTGTGAGTTTGAATGAAGTTCATCCTCTCATGGCTAAATGTGTAGTAGAAAAATGGTCCCTAGTCATTTTCATGGCCTTTCAGGTCTTGTTTCTTTGTATTCAATCTATTTTGCTCTGATTTTAAGTTGTAACATGGCTTGAACCTGCATACTTAGGTACTAAAATTCAAATAATGATGTCTTGTGAAGGTGTTGTGAAGTGTTGTAAGAAATTTCTACATTCTTCTAGACTTTATTCATTACAATTCACCTAAACAATCATATTTTCATCACTAAAATAGTCCTATTTTTAAGTGTTGTAAAGTCTTGTAACAATATTTCAAGCTTTTCTAGGCATATCTTCACTATTTATCTCTTTCTTATTCTTTATTTGGCCCCTTTATGCCCTAATATGTTTTAATTAAGTGTATTTTTAATATTATCCATACAAACAACATTAAATACAACATATTTCGTGACACCCATTTTTAGGTCCTAGGTGGGACCCATTCACCATGGGTGGTGAATGAGTCCCCCTTGGCCCCAAATTCAATTTTTTTAAATTTTTCATTCAATTTTTTATTCAAAATCACTTGATCTTGGCCTATGATGAGGTATGAATGGGTAACTAAGGCACAAGATTGTATAAATAAGTTATTTTCACCTCATTTCAACCCCCATTCATTCAAGCATTCATCAAGTTCACTCATCCACCTATTCACTCAAGCATTCAAGCATTTTACAGCATCAATTCAAGCAATATTCAAGCACTTTGAAGCATCCATTATCATTAATTCATAATTGCATCATCAGGGATTGGGTAATTTGATAGGAATTGCATGTTATTAGTTTATCATTCGCTTTTATTTCATTGTTTCATTAAAGGTTTGATTACCAAAAGTGGGGTTTGACCAAGACAAACCCCTATTTGCTAACCCTCAACCATTTGTCCCCTATTGCATGTGTTTTTTCATACTTTTATGTACAAATTTAATAAGATTTTTGGTGTTGAAGATTGGTTTACAAGTGAACTAGGTGCTTCAAGTAAACTCAAGTCTATTTCAAGCTTGGAGAAGGTTTTCTGTTTGTTTCCTATAGAATTAGCTTTGGAAACCTAACAATCAAAGATTTCTAGATCTAGGGTTGCAAGAGTTGTCTCCTAATTTTTTCAGAGTTTTGTGAGAGGACTAATTCACCACCAATGGTGAATGAGTCCCACCTTAGGACTAAAAATATTAATTTTGTTATATTTTGGATCTAGACAGTCAAAAACCAGTTTCTGACACTTTTTCACCAGTAGGTGGACTAATTCACCACCCTGGGCGAATGAGTCTCACTGTGAAATTTCAATAACTTCAGTCAACAATCAAAACATTCTTGATTCATCAAAAATTTCTTAGGTGCACTCTATTTCATCTTATTTCTTTCTATTCTAGATTATTTCATCATTTAGTTCATTTGTTTGCATATGGGTATGTGCAGGATCATGATGGGCCAAAAAGTTGCGATATTATGGGTATGTGTAGGGAATGTGGCTGACAACTTTTTTTTTACCCAAAATTTATGAAATGAAAAGGGTTCTTAAAGGAGATTCTGAACTTTCCACCAATATAAATTATGATTTACTTTAAATTTAATAAATAATTATTATTCATTTTCTATTTGATTTATGACTAAAGTCCTCATCGATAGGCTGATTGAAAAACATCTTTATATTTCAAATGGTATCACATTTTTTGAATCCGAAACATGCGTCACATTCTATGCTTCACATACTATAAGATTAAAAAAATAAGAAATAAATTTCATGAAGTTTTCACCAAGTTAAGGTGGTCAAACATACGAGTTTTTATATTTCTTAAAATTTGTAATAAAAAATTCGTAATTATTTATTAACTTGGAAAAAAATTAGAAAAAAATATGCATCACATTTGGACATGAGTCATCTACTTATATCTAAAATCTGATAAAAAAATATTATCATTTTATTGTGGTTAGGGTGGTCAGACAGACACCTACTTATTTTTTTCCCTGAAATTTAAGTACTACTGTATTGAAATTTCAAATTTTCACCAAATATATTTTTCTTTTTTAAATAAATGTAGTAGTTTAGAATATAAATTCAATTTTCTATAGATTATATTCTTACATATTTTTAAAATAATATAGATAACTTATTCAAATTTTTATGTCAAGTTGCCTAACTCTGATTTTTTTGAATTTTTTGCCACTTAAGGGTCTATTTTTTCTATGATGATCCTGCACATACCCATATGACAGTCTGTTTTCAAAAATAACATAAATCTTAATTTTTCATTCATATTCAATTATTTAAATCACTCAATTACATTGATTTTACTTCATTTAGATTAGACAACATTGAACATAACATAATTTGAATGAAACCTTAGCATTTTTGTTTCCTACCTCTCATTTTAGGTGAAAAACACTATAAGAGTTAGAGAAGTCCTAGGAACCCAAAAATCAATGGTTCAATCCCTTATGTGTTTGGTGCGTTCATTTTGGGGGAAACCCCTTTCTTTTCTTTTTCCTTTCCTTTACATGATGTAGCCTTACTCGAAAACATGTGACTTGGCATAGGGCTTTCTAGGTTGATCTCATGTATTTCTTCTTGTTTCCATTTTTCATTTGCTACTTTAAAGAAATTTCTCACAATATGGTGTTAGAAATTCCTTTAAAGTGGGGGCATACATTGGCATTACTTTTTTGTAGTTTTCCTTTTTGTTGGTTCTTTGTGCAACCTTCTTACTTCATACAATGCATTTTGTCAATTTGTGGATGACATTAGGTATAGTTTTCTTAATGAGCATGATTTATCTTAGCATATTACATTCCTCTTAGTGGCTTGATGCAATGCACTATATCCCCTAAGTTTCCAATTTTATATTCCTTGATTAGTCCTCTCTGGGAGACATTAGGCACAATGTTCCCTAAGTTAAACACTTCACATGAACTAAGCAAGACTCCTTTGAACATTTCCTATTTTCATGTTTTGTATTTCTTATATGGCCACCTTGCATAACGCAACTTGCATGCTTGTGGTGCCATTGTGTTTGTTCATGAGATCCAAGCATACAATTTTTTTATTTTCTCATGAAGCTCAAAAAGCAATTTTCTTTTGTGGCACCTTATTAAACTTAGTAGGAGGTATAAACCCTTAAACCCTTTACCCTCTACACTTAACACTTAACC
>VDFB02105785.1:123197849-123285659 GCA_007258455.2 Sequoia sempervirens
ATGAGAGGTCCAGATAAAATTTGAGAATCCCTAATTACGGTTAGGGTAAAATAATTAATTGAGCAGTCAAGATGTCATCTTAGATAATCAAATCGGTGGTGGAGAATAAATGAGGAAATTAATTCAAAAATAAAGATTTTCGAAAATGAATAAGATAAAGACCCAACTGAAGATCAATTTTGGAAGGGTCAAGAACCTGCCCGATTACTTGACTCTTGGCGGAAAGTTATCGATTTGGAATTAAATTAATTCCAAATGTGAATTTTGAGAAATAGTAAATAATCAGTTTTTGAATTATTTACCAAAATGAGCTTGTAGTTAAGAATGAGATGACATTTTAAATAATTTAATTTATTTAAAATGAGAAGAATATCCAATTTGGCAATTAAATAATTAAATTTAATTATTTAATTTAGCAAATAAGACTAATAATTAAATAAATTATTTAATTCATTCAATTATGAAAATTATTGACATATTAAATAAATAATAGAAACTTATTTATTTAATAATCAAGAAGAAGTAAAGTGAGTATAAGGTAATTAAATAAATTAAGAAATTTATTTAATTAAGGGAAGACTTTAGACAATTAATGACGTATTAAATAAATAAATAAGATTTATTTATTTAATAATCATGAAGAATAAAAGGACATGAATTAATTAAATAATTATCAATTATTTAATCAATAGTCGAATGTGGACCAAAGACATAATTAAATGTCATAATTATGCTAGGACGAAAGTGGTAAAAATGAAGCTTGTAGGCCTAGGTCATTTTTAGGTGTCTACATTTTTCCCCTCTTTGTCATAATGTCGCTTGTCGCATTGTGACAAAGAAAAAAATTCAAAGATATGCACCAATGAAGGTATGGAGCATCGATGCCCCCTCGAGAGATTTTTCAAATTTTGGGTCAGCCGCAGAAAAATTTGTAAAGGGTCCCGATAAGTCAATTTGATGACTAGAAGAACAACGGTGTAGTCGGTTTTGAATTCTAATATGTTTGAAGTAGCTAATGGGGTGGTCAAAGTTGGTCCAATGAGCCTCCGGTAATAACCCAGTTGACAAATGCCATTTTGAATTTATAAATAGGTTGACAAAGGGGTAAAATTCAATTCACTTTTACTATTTACTTTGCGAATTTCGAGAGTTCAGAGTGAAAAGGAGCACAGTGATGATGGTGATTCCAATGACAAAGCATCATGGTGAGATCATGCAGATATTCAGGTGGCTAGAGGGCTCAGAGCCAGTGGTATGTACCCCTATCTCCCTTTGTAATTTTTTTTGTTTTGCATGTCAAAATTAGGTTTCTGGGGTGAGTAACGAATGCACCGTGATGCATATGCGTTTGTGTTTGATGCATTCACCCTTCGATTTGATGCATATGATGCGTCGTGATGCAAGTGCAACAAAGAATTAGGGTAGAGTAGTGGTTTGCGCCGCATTTATCAAAACTTGTGACACATTCACTTTATCGAGTCGCATTTGACTGTGGAAATGTCGCAATCATCAATTTGCAACGTAGTTTCCTGTTTGATCGATGCAGTTGTGATTAGGTGACACATTCACTTTTCTGTGACACAAGTGTCAAATTTTGAGATGCAAGGGCGATCATGCAACGCATTTGACATAACCAACAATGCATTTGCAAACTTGCACTGCATTTGATGTACAGAACGATGCAATTGATGTTTTGAGACGTAATTATTGTAGTGTGACACATTTGCCTTTGACTTTGACCATAGCTATTTTGATATTTGTTTAACCTTAGATGCTTGTGATAATATTGACAATTTGCTCACAAGGTACTGATGACGTGCTTGGCTTTTTGCAAAGGCAGCTTGCCCTGATTTACACACGCGAGAGCAGACCAACGACATTTTGGTTTGTTGACCAGTTGAGCTCATGAGAGCAACGTCAGTTGATGCGACTGGGATTATTCTATGTTGCTTATAGCCCACCATTTGGGTGAACAAGGGATTACTGACTGCACTGTGTGAGCGGTGGGACTCGGAGACCTGCTCCTTCCACTTGCCGATAGGTGAGGCCACTATTACTCTAGAGGATGTCTACCATATTTTGCAAGTGCTGATCCGAGGGGAGCAGATCATCTACAACCCTCGCCATGGTGAGCAGACCTTCCGAGCATACTACCAAGATCAGGGTGTAGGACTAGGCATCCAAGGCTATGAGATCAGATGGGAGTTCATGGCAGAGCACTATGGTCGCTTTGATGCATTCCTTGCGACCTTGATTGTAGGTATTTTGATTCCTAACCATCAGGGACACGGATTCCCTATTGGCTGGGGAGATGTCCTAGTTGGTATGAGATGAGATAGGACCATTTATGCTTGGGGTCCTTGTTTACTAGGGACACTTTACCATTAGTTGCATGATGTTGCCTACAGGAGGGCAGAGAGTATCTCTTGCGGGACTACTCTGATGATGATATGGGCTTGGGAGCATATTGCCATATTTTTCCCTCCCATTCAGAGACCACAGTTGGCTGAGGGGATGCCCTATGCCTATTATTATGCAGGTGCTTTATAGTATACTCAAATGGGCGAGACAAGCTGGTGGTGGCATAGGACTGACATGAAAGTGTCTTTCATTTAGAGACCTTACAGAGATTGCGAGCAATGGGACGATGAGGACGACCACTTGAGCCTTTGTAGACAACACATATATTTGATTGGGAGGACCGTGTAGACCTCACTGATCATCGAGATGTATTTTCTGCAACATGTCCTTAGGCAGTTTAGAGAGCAGGAAGGTGTACCTACAGGGACAACCGAGTATGCCCGATCATCCAGAGAGTATGCTTGGGGACCAGCCATCCCAATGGCCTTTGCACAACAACAGATTGATGGGCTAGGAGCCTAGGCATGGGGATGAAGGGGTGGAGTAGCCAATCCTGATACTACAACAAATTATGACCTGTGGTGGTAGGCACATAGACCAGTGTCGTTGACAGATCTAGATGGGCCAGCGCCAGTGGATAGACGGTCAGTGATACCTCGTGTGTTGAGGGACAGGTGAGGTGGTAGGGGTAGAGGCAGAGGGGGACATGGAGGCCGTGGCAAAAGCAGGGATGGAGGTAGAGACAGAGGTAGAGATAGAGGCAGAGATGGAGGCAAGGACAAAGGCTAGTGGGAGATGACAGAGATGATGGGGATGATGGGGGAGATGGCTGCTGGAGGAGGAGAGATGGTTAGAGGCAGGGTCATAGGGTGTGATAGCACATGGGGAGGGTAGCATTAGATGCTATCCTCAAGGTGGGAAAGGAGGGGGAGAGAGAGGAGCAGCCTAGACAGGAGGGAGAGGGTGAGGAGAGATGGGAGGGGGAGGTGGGGGGATAGGAGGATGAGGTGGAGGAAGAGAGATAGGAGGAGGAGGTGGAGGTGGGGAGATAGGAGGAGGAGGTGGAGGTGGAGAGACATGAGGAGGAGAATGTGGCAGAGGATGTGGTAGTGGCAGAGGATGATGATGATGAGGACGATGCCATGGATGAGGCTAAGAGATTTCTTAGATGGCGGATGGTGGAGGGAGAGGAGGAGATACCATCCCCCTTGAGATTTCCCTAGGATGCCACAACAGATCAAAGGGTGGCCGACTTAGAGCAGAGACTAGATGACAGCATGGCCCAGGTTAGATCATTACAGTCTGAGTTAGAGGTAGCCTGGGTAGAGCGAGATCAGGCAGTGATCTTCCAACAGGATTCAGCTCAATGGTGTACATAGTTTGCAGCATTATGTACAGAGCCTAGAGGGGATATGGCCCGCGAGTTGGCCAGGGTGAGCACAAGATTGGGACAATACAGGACATTATATGAGTAGGTAGTGTCGCTAGAGTGATGGGATCCTACCTTGTCATGATCACAGTCGAGGATAGGTAGTGGCCACCGATCAGGCAGTGCTAGTGGCAGCAGGAGTCACACCAGTGCAGGAGGGTCTACCTCGACAAGGAACACATCAAGGCATAGGTCACATCACTCACACTGGCACACCTTGATTCACCATTCAAGCCATAGTCATGGGTCGACTAGTTCAGTGCAGAGGTCAGTATAGGGATAGCCACCAGTGGTTGATCCATTTGCTTCTCAGAGTCAGGCTGCAGTGACATCACAGATGTCTATTACCGTGGGGATGACGCCTTCATTCTCAGTTCCATTAGTGGCACAGGAATAGGTTGCCACAGGTCTTCCTATTGTTTTAGTGCCAATTTCAAAGTTGCAGCCGCCACATTCTTCACCATGAGGGGATGATGAGAGTCTACCCTAGGGGCATTTTTGTTATTATGGCACACTATATATATAGCATTGAGCCTGTGAGCTCCATTTTTGGGATATCTCCTGACTTTATCCTATGACATTGTACCTTTTTGAGATGATATTATATGATGATGCAGTTTTGATGTGGCCTACATGTGTGTTATGTGCTATTCTTTGATTTAATGCATTATGATATATGTTTTGTATGATGTTGATTTATGATGTATCATGTATGTCCTATGATGCTTTTTTATGATTTTGATGTCATGATGATGCAATGCTTACTTATGTGAGATGATGATGATAATGATGTGCATAATGTATTTAGTAAATGGATGCCATGTTAATGCAATGTTTGTGATTATGAATATGATTTAATACTATGGATGATGTATGTATGGACCTAATGCAATGTTTATATGATCATGGATGCACTTATTTTTTTGGATGTCACAGGATATCATCGTGAGATGGATGAGAAAAGATGACCAGACTGAAGAAGAGAAGATTACCAAACAGAAGAAAAGAAGATGACCAAACCGAAGAAGATGCATGCTAGCTCCTAGACTTTGATCAAATCATTCAAAGCTTTACTGTAGGACTTTAATATTTATTCCTCTTAATCATCATTGGGCAGACTATTGTAATGGCCAACAAACACCATGATATGACATAGATCAAGGTGTGCAGGGTCGTACCATCATGTAAGAAAAGCAGTCATGGATAAGGATGATCATGATTCATACTAAGAGCGTGATTGCCCCAGTCTTATCATCATAATCAACCACAAGCAAAAAAAAGACAGGCAATTCATGAGATGTCATTGCTTCTCTAAATCCTATTCCTAGGACATCCTTGAGAAACTAGCAACATGATTGTCAAAATACAAAAATAGATCCCTTACCATGATATGTCATTGTTTTTCTAAATCCCAGAATCAAGACCTCGTTGAGAAACTAGTAGTCATGTGTGTCAATTGTCATGATATGTCGTTGCTTCTCTAAATCCTGCTTAGTGGGATCTTGCTGAAAAACTAATATCATGATAAAAACCAAAAGACAATTGTCAAGTTTTTTCCAAGTGCATCTAGATATCCATTGTTCTAAAGTTAGGATGTCAGGTTTGATGATGATGAGATGCCAGAGTGTTAAAGCTTTGATGAAGCTCAGATGACAAATGTCAAAATTTTCCAAATTCAGGAAGGACACATCCTGAATAATGTTGATGGCGAGAGGATTTAATCCCTAACAGTTGAAAGGGGTCTCTCGAAATGATGACGATGCCTAGGAAGGACACATCCTAAGGCATAGATGACAGAGTTGGTTCTTTAGAAGGACACATCTGAAGAATACTGATGTCAAGAGGAGTACCAGATGGACAACCGTCAGGACTTGATGTCAATCATTTATTAACCATGATAGGTAGGGTGGAATGTGGTAGCGATTTGTGTGATAATGGCAAAAATACCCTTCATCCTAGGCCAAGGTAGACAAAGTGACAGTAGATGGCAAAGCAATGATTGACTATGCATGGCACCTGTTTGCCAGGTTTTCACCATGGTACCTGTCCAAAGCGCCTATTTGCCAAGTTTTCACTATTGGAAGAAATTTTTCTCTTTACTATTTTCTTGACTTTTTGATTTATTTATTTTTTTGGTGTCACCAAAAGGCCTGTTTTCTAAGTTTTCATTAGGGTGACGATTTTTTTATCATTTTTCAAATTTTTTCATATTTTACAGTTTCAGCTCACTCCCCTGATGCTATGCGTAGAACCTTCAGAGATGTAAACTATTTATGGGCTATATCAATTGTTCTCCATCTGGCATTGCTAGCTGATAGGCTCTAGAACCAAAAGCAGATATGATAATGTAGGGACCCAACCAATTTGGTTCAAAATTTCCTGACTTTTCTCTGTCAGATTGGTTCTTGGGGTTTTGCATGAGAACTAGGTCACCAATGTCAAACTTCCTGACCATAACCTTCTTATTGTAGCTATGACAAAGACGGTTCTAATATGCTTGAAGATGGTTCAATGAATTTTGCCTTCTTTCTTCTAGCATCTCCATCTCGTGCAAGCATGATTGTCTGTACTCTTCTTCATTAGTTAAACCCTTCAGGGAGACTCGTAATGAAGGAATTTCAACCTCAATGGGCAAGATGGCCTCAGCTCCAAAGACTAGGAAAAATGGGGTGGCTCCTATAGGCGTATGAATGCTAGTTCGGTAGGCCCACAGAGTAGGGTAGAGTTGTATGTGCCAGTCACGGCTAGTGTCATTGACAGTCTTTTTGAGGATTTTGACAATGGTTTTATTTGACGCCTTAGCTTGACCATTTCCTTGTGGGTAGTATGGAGATGAAAAATGGTGTTGGATGTGAAAGCACTCACATAACTCACGTACGTCTTGGTTTTTAAATAGACGTTCGTTGTCAGTGATGATGGATTGTGGAAGGCCATACCGGCAGATGATGTAGTTAAGAATGAACTTGGATATTTGCTTGTTGGTTATGTATGTCAAAGGGGTTGCTTTGATCCACTTCGTAAAATACTTAGTGGTGGTGATGATAAATTTGTGGCCGTTGGATGAGGTTGGATGAATCTTACCCATGAGGTCGAGTCCCCATTGAGTGAAGGGCCAAGGAGAAGTGATCGGTCGAAGTTCTTATGCTGGAGGATGAATCAAATCAATGTGAATCTGACATTTGTGACAAGTCCTGACATATTCTATTGCATCATTTTCAATGGTCAGCCAATAATACATAAGTCTCATTACTTTCTTGGCTAGAGTAGTACCACTCGAATGAGATCTGCATATATTGTCATGTACTTCGCGTAAGGCCACATGTGCTTCATTGGTGTCAAGACATCTAAGGAGGGTGTCATCAAAGCTACGGTGGTAAAGGGTGTCACTGACGATGGCATACCTTGCAGATTTTCGGATGAAGGACTTCCTTTGGTTATTGGACAAGTTCGGTGGAAGGGTTTGGGATTTTAGGTAGTCATAAATATCCTAATACCAGGGAGAGTCAGGACCAACAAGTTCACAAACCATCTCTAACTCTGGAATGTCATAGGCAGGGACCAATAATTGCTCTATTAGGAATTCCAACTAAGGAAAATTGCTTGGTATGTCAAGGAGAGAGCCTATTGTAGCCATAGCATCTGCCACTTTGTTCTGGGCTCTCAGAACTTGTTCAAAAGTTACCATATGAAAGTATGCATGGAAACTGTCAACCATCTGTTTGTAAGGCATCAACTTCTCATCCTTTGTATCATAGTCATCATTAACCTAGTTGACGACAAGCTGAGAATCCCCGTAGACATGTAGTGCTCTAATCTTCCATTTTATTGCCATTCTTAGTCTTGTAACTAATGCCTCATATTCTGCCACATTGTTTGTGCATGGGAAGGTGATGCAAAAAGACTTAGGAATGGAGTCTCCTTGTGGGGTGATGAAAAAAATTCCTACCCTCGAGCCATGATTTGTGTGTGATCCATCAAAGTAGAGTCGCCAAGGTGCCTTAGGTTCTGTATGGAATATAGACTCATTTGGAAAATCTGCCACTAACGAGTGATCACTCTGCAAAGGTGCATCTACCAACTAGTCCGCTATGGCTTGTCCTTTTATAGCCTTTATTTTGACATATTGAATGTCATATTCACTCAGAATCATAACCCATTTTGCTAGCCGTCTTGTTAATGTTGCTCGACTTAGCAAATACTTGAGTGGGTTGATCTTTGCTACTAGTTATATTTGGTGACTCAACATGTAATGTCTTAGCTTTTGTGCTGCAAAGACCATGGCTAGGAAAGCTCGTTCAATTGGTGTGTAGTTTAGTTCATACCTAACCAATGTTCGACTAATGTAATATATGGCTCTTTCCTTTTCTTCTTGGTCGTTCTGCGCTAGTAATGCCCCCAGTGTTGAACTAGTGGTCGAGATGTATAAGATCAATGGCTTTCCATGAATGGGATGCATGAGGATTGGTGTTGACAGTAGGTAATCTTTGATTTTCTAAAAGGCTTCTTGACATTTATCTGTCCATACAAAGGGGGTACCCTTGCACAACAAATATTGGAATGGGTGACACTTATCTGCCAATTGGGCTATGAAACACTGAATAGATTGAACCCTGCCTTGTAGAGTTCTGAGTTCACTAATTCCTCTGGGTGGAGGCATGTCTATAATGGCTTTGACCTTTGCCGAATCAACCTCTATGCCTCTTCGGGAAACTATGTATCCCAAGAGTTTACCTTATGTGACCCCAAAAACACACTTCTTAGGATTTAGCCAGACTTTGTACTCTTTAAGTCTCTTGAAAATTGTGTCGAGTACCTTCAAATGATCTTTCCTAGTTAATGATTTGGCCAATAGGTCATCTACATAATCTTCCATTATTTTGTGTATCATGTCATTGAAGATCGTGGTCATAGCCCTTTGGTATGTGGCACCTACATTTTTGAGACTGAATGGCATGACATTCCAACAGTATGTACCCCATGGGAAAGTAAATACCATTTTGTGCTAGTCTTCAGGAGCAATGCAAATCTAATTATAGTTAGAGAAACCATCCATGAGGGATAGCATCTCATAACCTATCTTGAGGTCAACTATAATGTCAATGTTTGGCAAAGGAAAGTCATCCTTTGGGCATGCTTTATTTAGGTCTCAAAAATTTGTATAGATGTGGATCAGCCTATTTGGCTTTGTTACTGGCACTCAGTTAGATATCCATTTGGCATAGTCAATAGACCGTATGAATCTAGCGTCTAGCATTTTCTTTAACTCGGCCTTGACCAATAGAGCAACTTGAGGGTGCATTTTGCGTAACTTCTACTTGACTGGTTTGGCATTAGGTAGTAGTGGCAAATGGTGTAGAACCAGTTTTGGGTCCAATCCTGGCATGTCAGCATAGGACCATGCGAAGTTTATTTTTCGTTCTGCAAAGAATTTATGAAATTCTGATCTCTCTTCTTCAGTCAATGATGCAGCAAAGAGGACCATCTTGGGATCTTTTGCAATTGATATGTTATCCTCTATTGTATCTTTGATAAGCATATCTGATTTCTCCTATTGCACAGGGAGAAAGTCCAGTCCTCCATCTTTGGGTGCCTCAGAGAGGTTTTCACCCACAGATACATCCTTTGTTTTTACTATTTTATCGCCAAAAGGTGCCTTTCGATTTTCACCTAGAGACGTTTCATTTTTTATTTTATTTTTACTTTTACTTTTGCGACTAGAGGACGGAGCAGTCTCGCCAAAGTATGTCATGCAGTCTAAATCAATGGTGAATCCTGACTTGTGGTCCCCACTGGGTATGCCTTCACATAATCCCATAAATTCAACAATTTCCTCATCATTCTAAAATGTGTCCAGGACTGGTGGTCCTTGTTGGTCCTAATCGACTAGCTCAGGGTAAACTAAGGAAATACCATTGTCAATGTTGGTGAATTGAGGTGAGGATGCGGACAACATGCAGATGGATTTAGTGATGTTGTAGATGAGATTATCATCATCCAACTCTACATCGGACTCTATCCAACATTCCCCTTCACTAGTGTCATATTTGTTGTAAAAATAAGGGGTGAAAGCTTTAGAGCCATGGTTGTCAGTGTCATCTGATACTTCTGATGGATTGGACTGAAGGGGTTCATATGATGGGTGTTGTATGTCATGGGAAATGGTAATGGGACTTTGACTATTTGGTGCCTGTTCAATTTTGAATGTTTGCCAAAATCTTTGTTCAGAGGTCAATTCCCCTGGTTCGACAAACAAATCATCAAGACAACAATCACTTAGGGATCGTTCTAAGCCAAATCCCCATTCTTGGGAGTTAGTTTCGGTGAGGTTTTCCTTAGTGGTCTCGACACTTTTTGAAGCATGTACTCGCTCACTAGAAAGCCCAATGGTACGTCGATCGTCATTGTCAAGCGATCCAAACCCTAATCCGAGATACTTTGGAATTTGGAAAGGTTCTATGAGTTCCCTTCGACCAGTTTTATTTCTTCCTTGACAACTAGTACCATCATAGCCTTTAGCCTTCATGATGTCATAACCTTTGCCATATTTTTGAACTGGTAATGGGGGTAGTGCAACAGTATCCTTATAGATCCATCCCGTGATGTCAGCAAGGTCTTCATTACTCATGTCTCCCCATTTAATGAATTTTTTTTTCAGTGGAACTTTAAAAGTTTCTCTGGGTTCCATTCTGAAACATGGCCAACCATATATCTTTGGAGACTTGGGTATTGTTGTTATGTTGTATGTTGTATGTAGTTTCAACTCTCCATAGCCGAGGTCCTAGATTTTGACAGTGGATTCAGCCTTAGGGTTTGCTGGAGGTGGTGGTGTGGCAGAAGACGTGGATGGAGCAGATGTGGAAGATGATGTGAGTGTGGATGGGTCAATGTGTTTGGATAACGAGGAGCCAGGTGCTTCTCGGTTAATAAGCACTCAATTTTCAGAAATACCCCTTAGGTTGGTACAATATTGGAAGGGATTGGGGTCTTCGTATATGGTTATTTCCATGCCATCAAATGGAAACTTTAGGCATTGGTGATATGTGGATGGAACGGCTTTTAAGGCATGAATCCATGGATGGCCAAGCAAGATGTTATATGGTAGTTCCAAATCCAAGACCTGGCAGGTTGTGTCCACAATGACCGGTCCCACTCTGAGAGGGAGAGAGATAATGCCATGTGAAGAGCGTTCTTCATCATTGTGTGCTTTGATCACTATACTCTTTGTCGAGTCTACGCATGCATCAAAGAACCCTAGAGCCTTAACCAGTTTGAGGGAGCATATGTTCAATCCTGCTCCGCCATCTACTAAAACCCGTCTAACTTTGTTCTTGTGGACAAAATTTTCTATGTGCAACGCATCATTATGGTTGGTTTTAGGTGATGAGTAGTCTTGATCCAAGAAGGTGACATGGTGAGGTGTAGTGAGGTATCCCACCATGGTTTCAAATTGATTGACATCAATGTCCTTGGGGACCGATTACTCTTGCAGAGTTTTATCTAGGATATCTTTGTGTGCAGGAGATATATGAAGTAGCTCAAGTATAGAGATTTGCACGGGGGTCTTGACTAGCTAGTTGATAAGGTTGAACTGACTTTTGGGTTGCCACTACTTTGTGGTCGAGATAGGTTTTGACTGTTTATCAGATGGGCTAGGTATGGTGATTTTAGCTTGTCTAGCGGGAGGTGGACTAGCTATAGTGACCTTGCCACTTTCAGTAGTGGTGTTGCATTGGGGTGCTCTCTTGACCGTAATGGTATTGATGTATTTTTCGTCATTTCAAACATTATTTATAATTGGTCCAATAGAATAATCGTACTTGGCTCGGGCGAAGTTAGCTTGATTATTGTTTAGTTGTGGACCTGAAGTGGAGGCCTTATGAGAACCATGGTCCTGCAGTGGATTCTTATGGATAGTATGATCTGAATTGGAGGTGAATTGTGATCCACCTACTTCGATAATGCGACTTTCAATAAGATCTTGTATTAGGTTTTTTAACTATTGATAGTTGGAGGTAGTATGTCCTTTTGCTCGATGGTAGTCACAAAATGCATTATCATTCCACCATGCTGGTTTGAATTGTCTTGGGTCATATGGTTTTGGTTCTTGAAGTATGATGACCCCATTCTAGAGACATTTCTTGAGGACTTCTTCAATGGGTTTACCCAAGGAAGTGTATGTGTGACCTCTAGGAAATTGTCTTGTCTGACGGTACTGTCCCTGATTATTTTGACTATTTTGATTGTTTGAAGTGACATTAGTAGGGGGTGTCAATGTCGTTGCTGGTTTGTTTTGTTGTTGAACCCCTTTTAGGGCCAGTATAGGACCCACAATGTTTGCAATCTTGGTGTTAACAATGCCGTCATTTGTAACGTGTTTATTTTTTACCTAGTATTTATTCTTGTCAGTGGTTGGATTGACATTTGTGTTTTTGGCACCATATCTTATTTCTCCCTTTGCGATAAGGGATTTTTCAATTTGGATCCCTTTTCAACTAAGTCTGTAAAGTTTGTATTGTAATGTATTTGTAATGCATATTTTAGGGGCCCCATAAGTGTTTGTACAAACATGTCGACTTTCTCCCTTTCGGGGATGTCAATGTGACACCGACTAGCAAGGCTTCTCCATTTTTTAAAGAATGGGATAAACATCTCCCCAACATCCTCTTGCGTGAGAGTGCACAAGCTAGTGATGGAGGTATCCATGTCGATGTTGTACGCATAGTTTTTTATGAATTTTTGTTTAAGCTCATCCCATGTCTAGATATCATTTTGTGTGGAAAACCATTCAAGGGCAGGACCCACTAGACTTTTAGAAAAATGTCTCATCAAGTATGTTTGTTCATAGGTGATGTCCATACAATTGGTTGCAAATTCGTGAACATGTTTAATGGGGTTTGTCTTGCCTCTATATTTTGTGAAATTGGGTGACACATATCCTAGAGGAAATGGAGGCATGTATAAGCTAATGTCGAATGGGTATACATTTAGATCATATGATATTTCTGATTTCTTGCCTAAAATGTATATTTTTTGGATAGTTTTTTCTAAACCCATCAATCTTGTTTGGAGGGCGTCCATAACTGGGTCATTTGTGTTTCGTACGTTGTATTGCTTGGTACACCATAGATTCCTATTTGTTGTGTGTGAATGTTGGTGTATTGTAGTAGTATGGATTGTTGTGACATGTATGATGTGTGTGGATTGGCATGTTGTGGATATTGAAAGTTGGGATTGGGTGCATGTTGGTGAGTATGAACGTGAGATGAGTAGGTTGGGATGTGTCCCCTAGCCATGTGTGTTGCTATCTGGGGAGTATGATGACCATGAATGTTATGATGTGTTAATGATGCCATGGATTGTGTTACTTGGCCACCTTGTGTGAATTGTTGGGTTTGCACAAGGGGAATGTTTGTATTTATACCTTGGGAGGCAATGACATGTGACTGTGTTGTCGTGTTAACATTTTGTTGTTTTCCTTGGATAAAGATATGTCCTTTGCCTCCTCCTAAAGGATTTTGTGAGATACCATTGAGTGGATATGTCGAAGGTGTGCTCATGGTAGTAGAGGTAGCTATCAAGGGGGGATTGTTGTGACTTGATGATGGCCTCATCGTATTTACTGTTGTGGTATTGAGTGTATTTGATGATTGTGCCATTGATGTGGTGGGCATTGTAGCCAATTGTGATCCTCCAATGGATGTAGTATTTATTGTATTGGAGGTGTTTGGGATGTTGGAAGTAGCATGCACTGTCATTGTGCTATCAAAGAAAGTATTGCTCATAGTGTTTGGAGGTTGACCACTATTTGACATGTTATGTGCATTGTGGATATTAGGGTCGGGAGGTGTTGGTTTTAATGTGTCAATGTCGAATCCTTGTGGTAACTTAGCTCCTTGACTTAGGAGTATAGCTAAGTATTTGTCTCTATCGTATATGACCATTTGTTCGACAAATTGAGATGCCTCAAGATCTTGTGCCACTATCTCTAGGTTTTCCTCAAGTATGTGACCGTATTCATCTTTTTGCAAGAATGGTTCAAATCGGTTGTTTGATGAGGGTAGTATCATTGTGAGAGATTGATTATTTGTATTTCCAAACGGATCGTCGAAAGTCCAATTTGGGTCGTATGTGGGATTGTTAACAATGGAAGTGAGGTCTTGGCGAAAGTTTGCCATTTGTCATTGTTGTTTTCAGAGTCTAGTTTCCACCATAAATGAGATTGCTCAAATGAAAATGACAACTAAATGCAATGACGACACTATGCAAGGTCTAAGTTCAAAATGATGACTAGGATGACTAATGTTTTTGGATTTTTAGGAAGAGAATATGCAATGTCTAGACTTATAATGCAATTTAAGACAATGGTACCTAAGCACTTCTAAGCTCAATTTTTGTTTTTGTTTTTGGTTACTAGAGGACTTTGTTGAAAATGACAAGATGACAAGGTCTAAATGACTAGTGAGTTTTCCTAATTAGACTTTTGAGTTGGAAAAATCTCACAAAAGGGGACAATGACTGAAAAGGGATTTGATAACTTAGTCCAAGAGAGCCTAATTTTGAAAGCAATGATGTTGCAAATTGTGCTACGATTTGCCTAATCCAAAGTATGCAAGATGTAAACCTAGGGACAACCTAATGCCGAATGTATGCAACTAAAAATAATGAGGGATGAAACCTATGGTCGAGAATGCAAAGTAATGGTTGAAACTTTGAGCAATTTCAGAATTGGTTTTGATAGAGTCTCCTTGGAAATAGTTTTTGACAAATGATTGACAAGATGAAGACTTCATATTTGACTTTGCATGATATTTTTAATAGTGACAGGCGAATGCGTTGCTTGAGGTTTCAATTGCGTCACAGTTTTGCGAATGCAGCTCGGGTTGAGCAAATGCGACTCAGGAACTGAAAAATGTGACTTGGTTTAACAAATGAGGCTCTGTGATAGTTAGTTACATCGCGATGCATGCACATGCGGTGTTTGAAATCTTGAATGTGGTTTAACAGAGCGATTGCGACTCAAAAAATCAAATGCGACATAGTTTGTGAAAAATGAGTTTATTGTTGTTTTGATGGCAAATTTGTTATGTCTGATATTGACTACTTTTTTTAGCCCTATAAATGTGAAGATTCCAGAAAGCACTTGACAAACATAGTGTTTTGAATGTAACCAATCACACATCAGATAAGTACAATCCTAGGTTAGGCCATGACAATATTCACTAGATTCCACACGGGTTTCCCCAACTGCATATTTGTAGAGTGTGAATTCAGAAGCTTGGCTGCACGGGCTCCCCATTATAGTGCACTCTCTTCTCAAGCCAACCAAGCTTCCAACCTCCATGAAAATCCCATGGCAGATTGATCATCTCTACTACAAACTGTGAAAGTGTGGATGCCTTCACACTTACCAGTGTTGCGCTAGCAAATAGAAGGTTTTTGGCTTACTACACAAAGGTGTTTAGTTCAGGACCCCCGTTTGAGTGGCCATACATGGGGCAAGAGATTAATCACCAATAAGGTGGCACTCCAGCCTAAAGAGGTTAAGCTCAATAGGGTTTAAGGGAGTACAACTCTATCCGTATGACACATCCACACTCGCAATCTTAGGTTTTCCCTTAAGATTTACATTTATATACCGGTCGGGGGTAGCTTGGCTTTAGCTCCATTGCTGGTTTGAGTCCCATTAGGGTGATGAAATCCCCAGGCAGGCCCAATTTCTAGAGTTGGTAACCATTTCTCTTACACCCAAGATCGCCCAAAATTACAAGGGGAGAGGATACTTTGATATACCAAATCATCAAGTAAAAATAGATAAAAACGGGTCTAGTTTTCTAATCACCAAGTTTTCACAAGGTGAGAGCATACTCACCTACCGCTTTGCAAACACATTCAAACATGATCAAACAGAGGTTCGTTTTAATTGCACCAAAATAAAATGTGTGTTACACTACTAAAAATGCAGGCACATTGTTTTGATGTTTGGTCTTTGATAATCAAACCTACAAGACAATCCGTTAGTAGTTTTAGTGTTTGTCTTCAACCCCCAAAAATTAACTGCCAAAAAGCTGCAAATCCTAATTAGGGACAAAAAACCTATGCTAGGCAGAGTGCAGGAAATAACCAAGATAAAAGAAACACAGAAAACAACAAAAAATCGAGTGTGAAATAACATAAAATCTTACTAGTTTAATGCATCACAATAGAGTGATTGCGTTGCTATGTGTATCAGATGCAGCTCGATATTTCAAATGCGGCTTTCCCAAGCACGATTGTGGCACGATAGGGAGATTGCGTCATTTTTGTTGGCTAATGCATCACAACGCATTAGATGTGCCACGAGTACATTTGCGTCGCTCCATACCTGTACCTGCAAAACAACAGAAAACACCAACAAAAAAATGTACGAAAATAACAAAAAAAACATATTTGGGTTCACCAATGTAACTAAGGATTTCTTTTGAGGTTTAATTACAAGTTATCAAATCAATATAAAAGACAAAAACCCAAAGTAATTACAAAGAACAAAGGAAGCAAACGTAAATGAATCAAGTATACCTGATAATTGCTAAAGCCTCCATGACTCACCTTTGTAACACCTTCTTACTTGCTGGATGATGTTTTTCCCTTAGATCCATCGTGCGAGCAATCTGCAAATATATGCCTATGTCCTACACCTAGCTTTCAAGGATTTGCATAAATTTCCAATTCCTATGCTTAAATGACTATGATTGACAATGCCTAAACATCCTAAGACTTGATCAAATAAGATAATAAGTGCTACAATTACTATGGAAATCTAAGTGTGCAAGTGAGTAAGTATGCAATGCCTATAATACGTCTACCTATAAAATGTGTGTGTCTGCGTGTGTCATCGAAAAGTGAGAGGAAAATGGAATTTTATAGAAAATACCATTTTGAATGGATGGGTAAGATTGCATTCTCACCAAAACATAAAATGAGAGGTCCAAATTAAATCTAAGAATCCCTAATTAGGGTTAGGGTAAAATCATTAATCGAGCAGTCAAGATGTCATCTCAGATAATCAAATCGGCGGCGGAGAATAAATGAGGAAATTAATTCAAAAATAAAGATTTTCAAAAATGAATAAGATAAAGACCCGACTAAAGATCAATTTTGGAAGGGTCAAGAACCTGCTCGATTACTTGACTCTTGGCAGAAAGTTACTAATTTGGAATTAAATTAATTCCAATTGTGAATTTTGAGAAATAGTAAATAATCAGTTTTCAAATTATTTACCAAAATGAGCTTATAGTTAAGAATGAGATGACATTTTAAATAATTTTTTTTTTTTTAAATGAGAAGAATATCCAATTTGGCAATTAAATAATTAAATTAAATTATTTAATTTAGCAAATAAGACTAATAATTAAATAAATTATTTAATTCATTCAATTATGACAATTAGTGACATATTAAATAAATAATAGAAACTTATTTATTTAATAATCAAGAAGAAGTAAAGTGAATAGAAGGTAATTAAATAAATTAAGAAATTTATTTAATTAAGGGAAGACTTTAGACAATTAATGACGTATTAAATAAATAAAATTTATTTATTTAATAATCATGAAGAATAAAAGGACGTGAATTAATTAAATAATTATGAATTATTTAATCAATAGTCGAATGTGGACCAAAGACATAATTAAATGTCATAATTATGCTAGGATGAAAGTGGTAAAAATGAAGCTTGCAGGCCTAGGTCATTTTTAGGTGTCTACAGCTACAATTCTTAAAACTCCCCTTTGTTTGGAGTTGACCCTAAAATTCTTTGGGACCTCTCAGGGGAGAGTGAAAACATTCATCCAGCTTAACTCAGTCAGGCCCTCCTTCTAGTACTAGTCCTATTAATGTGTTTTTTATGCACTTTCTCAACACAAATAGCGTGTAGGTGCACTACCTCTCTTGAAAGGTAGAAATTCACAAGAAAGTTACAAATCACTACCCCAAGGTCTCTTGGGTGTTAGGTCATGACATGCATGGAATATCTTAGTTGATATTTATGTGATCTTTCTAGTAATCATAGGGAAAACTTATGGAGTTAGGCTGGAAGGAAGTTGGATTACAAAATGAAGTTCCTTGAGGTGGGAAGTTAGTGTGCAATTCACTACAGGTTCGAACAAAAATCTTGATATCCTATTTCAACTTAATATTTGGATTTAAAATGTGCAATGAACTATAGTATAGGTCACTTATTAAAAAGAAAGGAAAAGATCAGGGAAGAGAGAAGTTTTTTGGATCTGAAATTTATTAGTGAACAGTGATCACAAAATATTTTACAATGGACAACCTTCTTAAAATAGAACTTCACTTAACTATATTTTATCACAGTATCATGAAATTTGTGCAAGATTCAAAGGACTATAGATGCTCAACCATTCATTCACCATAAGCATGAATAAATAATATAAATTTGGAGCAGCTTTTAATATAAGTCTAGACTAACTTTACACAGTTGTACGTCATCAACAAACAACCAAATGTATGGACCAAGAGGGCATCAACACAACAAAATACTTCAAAATCGGTGAATAACATCAACTAATCTATGGAAGCAAGCTAAAACATGAAGAATAGTAAAGTAAATCTACTCAAAACAATTAACTATGAGAGAAGAACCATGTAACATGCAATAGAAACTCAAGAGTCCACCAAAAGCCAATGAACTTCTATTAAAATTTCTGCAGCATGCCTTTACAACAACTCAAATCTCTCTTGAAAATGAGAGGAGACCCCCTATTTATAGTGTTCCAAAAGAAAAATGAATGGGCAAGATTGATTTGCATTGTGTGGCCAAAATTCACTACAAACTAGGGTTTCACCTACCCCCAAATATATTTGAATTTAAAATACATTCTTTTTTTTTTTCCTATTTTGTTCTCTTGTGGTAGCACTATAGCAAAATTTTCTTTTGTTGATTTCTCTTTTGTTGTAGCTACATAGTGAGGAACTCATCATCAATAACCAGTTTTCCTTCACTTTTCTTGATAGTGGCATATTCAATGAACTTCAGGATCAGTGCTCAGAGTTTGTTCCATTCCAATATATCTGATTGGAGTACTTGGAAATTTAGCTTTTTTGATTTGTTCGTGAGAGTGTCCCAGTCCTTGTCATATTTGAGAGTCTTCTTCACTACTTTGTGAGACTGAGAGAAGACTCGTGCAGTGAAGCCCATGAAGTTAATCGTTAGTACAACCATGGTTGCACTTTCTAGTTTCTTTTGGAAATATGGCTCTAACATATTTGGATCTAGCTTTCTTTCAGGCACATCAAAATCTGTCAACAACTTTAGATATTCTATGCAGTCCACCTAGACTTCATTAGCCCAATCAATATCCATTTCTACTGCATGGAATACTCATTCTATCACTTCCTTCTAGTGATCTATGCCCAACCTCCATGTTTCCAAGAGCCAATGGTCACCCTCTGCTAAGTTAAGCTCCTTCTCCCAGAATCTATTTGGTATCTTGAGGATGGCCTCAAGTTTAGGATATATGATTCTAAAGGACCTAATTGAACCAATCTTATGTGGCCCTTGTCCAATTCTTCCTCTTTTCAAACTTATCAATTTTTTCCTTATGCAACAGTTGTGGTGGTACCAAGGACATGGTGGGAAACTCTTCCATTAATGACCATTATTGGATATAGGTTGTCAGATCAACCACTTTTTCCTTCAATTCCTCCTTAGAGGTCTTATCTTTATTCATCTGGTGCACAATGGTGGCAATGGACCCTTGAAGATGGTCAATGTTTTGTTGTCACGTGGTTGTTCCAAGATCTAAAGTGGAAATATTATAGCTCACCCCTTCTTCTCCTACCACTAGAGGGGCTATCTACATGGTCCTAAACCTAGAGGCATCCATCATCAAATGGGATCTAACCTTAGGCTTCTTTTCTTTCTTTGCACTAACCTACGCTTTGGCCAAGATGGCCTCTATCCTTTCCTTTGGGTCTCTTGGGGTAGGAGTCTTCTTTTCCAGTTGTTTTTCAAGCCACTCAAGTATCTAAGATTATCCCTTTGGTGATTCATGATTATGCTCTTCTTCGTGGGAGTGTTAAATATCCATCACCTTTCCCCCAGGAGTCTCTTGCTTGGTCTTTCCTTCTTCTTCATCTAAATCATGGATGATTATAGTTTCCCTTTGCAAGGACCCAATAGTTACATGATCCTTGGGGCTTTCTTCCCCTTCAACAGTTTTCTTTTCCTCTTCTTCATCTTCATGCCCATATTTTTTAGGTTGCTCCATTTCCAGGTGTGATAGGTCGAATATATGCATTAGAAAATGAGCAACATTCTAAATAGTTCAAATAAACACCAAAACAACCTACACCTCAAGATTAGCATAAGTTGGAAATAATACAAGATAAAAGCAACAAATGGATCATTATACCTTGTCTCGAATTGATCCTTTGGTTGGCCCTTCGATCTTTGATGTGTATGCTCCTTGGATTGCAAGATATGCAAACTAGATGAGGATGTGAGGATGGATGGAAATGGAACAAAGCATGAAAATGGCTAAGTGTAGATTGAGAAATAAAATTGCAAGAGCCTAGTTAGCACAATGATCTCCCCAAAAATGAGAGAAAAGAGGGGGTATTTATAGGAATTTTGAGAATTCCTAGAAGAAATGGATGGTTGAGATTGATCCCCCACATGGCCAAGATGTAGGGATATGGTGAGTTGATAACTCACAAGCCCTCACATCTTGACATGTGGCAAGGGGAGAGGTTTAAGAAAGATGAGGTGGAGATGAGGTGGAAGGATAGTACATGACATGGAGGGGGGTACAAAGTACCTTGGGATTGGACAAGATCACCTCATAAAGGAGGTCCTTGTCCCCATGTGGGTGAGAGGACATGTGAGGAATTAAAAATTCCTCAAATATTCTCATGGGGAGATGGGAAAGAATAAAGAATAAAGAGAGGACATGTGGGAAGAAGTGAAGGAATTAAAAATTCCTTTTGAGTGCATTGGGTTATTAAAAGGTGAATTAAAAATTCACATGGGGAAGTGGAGTGTCTTGCCCAAAAAGAGAAAGCCCTTAATAAGGTTGACCAAGGACACATGTCATAAAAGACATGAGGAAGAGAAAAGGAATTTAATATTCCTTGAAAGATGAGAGTGGAATTAAAAATTCCTCAAAGGACTTTGGGAAGACAAAAGGAATTAAAAATTCCTTGGGGGATGGGAAGAGTTGACTAAAGGGGGTGATTAGACAAGTTGATGAGGGGTTAGAGGAAGGTTAGGTGGCTAAGAGAGATTAGAGGCCAACTTGCAAAAGTTGGAGGATGTGAAACATCCTAATCAAGGATTAGGCATGTGCACACCTAATGATGGGATTAGAAGAAGGATTAAGATTAGATAAAAATGATGGAGGATGTGACATGAAGGGAATTAAATAAATGGAATATTTATTTAATTCAATTGATGGAAGGAGGATTAAAGAGAAGGTATTATTGATTAAATACCTTAGGGATTTGGTAGAATTAAAGATAATTAAATAATAGCAGTATTACTTAATTAACGAAAATAAGATGAAAGGGGGATGAATTTGGATAAATTAAGGTCCAAATTTTGATGTCTACATTTTTCCCCCTTTGAGATGGTTACTGGCAGCATCATTTCAAAGAATATTAAAATATAGAACCTAGAAGAAGATGGTTAGATTGGAAAAGATGCCCCAGTCATTCAAAGAAGTGACTAGGAAGGAAGATGATGGGGGAAAAGATGAAAGTTAGGGATGAAGGATGCCCCATCGAGAGGACATGCGGGTTCAAGAGAACACGGGTGGGCTCTCAAGATGGATGAGAGGATGCAAGGGGAGTTGAAAAAGATGATGAAATGTGATGGAAGATTGGGAGGGGAGTGTGATGAAAGATGAATGGATGGGGGGATTTTGATAGACGAGAGGATGAAGAGGAAATGAAATCCAAATGCAATTTTCCATCGTCAGAGCACTGTTTTTTGCTATAGCATAAGACACAAGATGCCAAGGTATGAAGAACCAAGGCGGATTAGTGTCTAATGCATAAAAAAAACATAACAAACAAGAAGGCTATCCCAACACCCCAAAGTCATGGTGACTTTGGTCGAGCCAGGTATTGGGATAACCATAAGCACACAGGGATGCCCCAGCGTAACACAAGACCTCAGGGATCTTGGTGGGTACTATGTGGGACAACTGAGAAGATAGAAAAGATCAAGATACACCCCTATGTTGACTAGTCAAAGCACACCATGATATGATGGATCAAGGCAATGATGACAAGTGATGATAGGGAGCTCAAATGATAAAAAAAATCCAAAAGTATCAAAAGATTGCAATCAATTGCAAATGTCCTTTGCCATAGGATCAATCAAGGGGTTGGATGGGATTGATGAGGTCTATTAGGAAGGATGCATCCTGTTGAGACCGATGATGGATACTAAATTAAAAGATTGATATGACGTAGGATATTCAAAACTGATTGGATTTGATGATACAAGTGGATCTCATTTGTTAAGATCCAGCTAGATAAGGGCATAGCTTGACAATGTGACACAGGAGACTAACACATCCTAGTGACCTAGGGGCTTGAGGGCCGATCAAAGATTAGCCTTGCCTACGCGGAAGCGCAGAGCCCTCGTAGTTCGATAAAAGGTTGACGACAAACCATGATGAAGATTTGATGGATGACCAAGATAGGATGGAGAATAGGAGAAAAGTGGACAATATAGATCGATGATGGATGGAACCTCGAGGGTGGATCAAATGATCGACCTTGCCTACGTGAAAGTGCAGGGGCAATGTAGTTTGACAGAAGGCCAAATACAAGTGATGGATGAAAGATGATGAGATAACCCTAGATAAGGGGATAAAATGATTGGATCGACACGATGGGACAAGATAGACTTGTTGGATTGGATTGGAGGATAGTGACTATACAAAGCTCAGGGATGGGATAGTTATCCAAGTCATCAAAAGAGGAATTGGGAGGATGATAGGAGGGATAGATGAATGATGAGATGATGAATGATGAGATAGTATGCTATAGCTAGATACCAATGACAAGGGATTAAGAGATGTGATGTGGATAGAGATAAATGGATAGGAAGATAATGATGGGGAGAGGGAAGGGATGTTATGATGGATGGGTAGGGGGATAAGGATAGGGAGGTTAAAAGGATTGTGGGGAGTGATTAGAAGATAAGGATGGGGAGATGGAAGGGATGCTATGATGGAATGGATGATGTCTCCAAGGACTACATTACAAAGGAAGATAGATGCCCCCACTCTAGATATGTCATGTGCGAGGAGGCATGAAGGATGCAATAGAGAAGGATAGGAAAATAAAGGAGTGAGATGGATGAAGATAGGATGCATGGATAAGGAAGGGAGATTGAGGGTGAATGATAGCTGGGATAGTGTGCGGATGAGGGGAATGTATGTTAAGAGGTGTCCAAAGCATGCTTATATGTTTGCCCCATTGTTATCAAGATCACAAGGAGGATGGAAGGATTGGGATAAATGAGATATTCCAAACAGGATGTGTAAGCTCAATAGGGTGGAGTGGATGGATGAAAATGATGTATAGCAAGAAGATGGGTGCATAGCCAAAAGCATAGCAGGAAGCATAGCGAATGGAGGGAATGCATATAAAGAAGCTGCCCCCAAGTGCAGATAGGGATTTACGCATGATTCCTGCTTGCCAGGTTTTCATCATGGTACTTATCCAAGGTGCTTGGTTGCCAAGTTTTCACCATTGGATAGATTATTTCTCTTTACTATTTTATTTTTTTATTTATTTTTTGATTTTTTGATTTTTTTTGACTTTTTTGGATTTTTTGATTTTTTTTACTTTTTGGATTTTTGAACTTTTTGCATAGCATGCAGAAGGCGATGGATAAGCATAGGGAGGTAAAATGGATTTAGAAGACATGTGATAAGGATATGGATGAAGGACTCAAGCATCAAGTTCTATATCGAGGTATTAAGAGCTCATGCCTAACCGATGGTTGGATGTTGGTACAACCTTAGGATAAATGGATTATGCTAGAGGATGAATGAGAGGGATTTGATGGGGAAGATACGGGGATAATGGGTGGGATGTTGAAAATGGTATGGATAGAATGATGGGGTGATATGTGATGGGGAGATGAGTTGGACCAACATTGGCACATGTGGTGATGGATGTGAAAAGATAAAAAGGATCAATGAATGGAATATGGGATAATGGAGGAGATGGAATAGTGAATTTTTGGGACATAGGGACCCAAAACACTTAGGAGATGAAAGGTGGGTATGGTTAGCTTTTGGATTAGCAACTTTGGATGTTCTTACAGATTTTTCATTTGATGGCATTGCATCTTTTTTCTTTGGGATCCACATGGTTTTGATTTTTTCTTTAGTGGGCCTTTGTGGCTGATGGGTTTGATTTGGATTGTGGATTTGATTTTTCATTTCTTCAACATGTCGTATAGAGGGTACATGGGGAGCTTTAGATTCATGTGCATGTTTGGATTTATGCATTTTTATGTTAGCATCCAAAGTGAATTTATTAGCGATGGGATGGGTGTGAGGGGATGGATGATGTGGAGCAATGGAGGTAAGAGTATGGGGATTACATGTAGATGGGGGATGTTTAGGTATGTGCCTTTGTTGATCCTAATTATGGGATATGCGAGAGGGATGTTTATGATGGATGACATGTATTGGTGTTGGATGGGTGAAAGGATGAGAGGGAGGAGGTGATCTTGGGATATACGGACCCAAGATGGATAGAGTAGATGAAGGACGGGAGATGGTGGATGGAGGGATGTAAGGACCCAAAATGGATGGAGTAGATGAAGGAGGAATATGGATGGTTGTTTTGAGGTGATACGATAGAGGAGGGATGGCAGCATATGATCTGGTCGAGCAATGGGCAAAGCCAAAAGTTTTTTTGGAGAAGGCTCGTTGAGGACGTCTAGAAGTTGTACCAACATCTTTAGATTGTGAGTCTTGGGAAATAGATCCAAGACCTTGCATGTAGATTTGTTCTTTGACTTGGATGGGCTCTAGAATACCTTGCTCATGAAGGCTTAGACCTTTTCCTTGATAGTTCATGTTCTTGAGCATTCGATCCATGATAGGATTTTTGTTATTCTGAAAACATGATGCGAGTCCATTATTAGGTGGGGGATGATGGGTGGTATATACACTGTTTTTTTCTTCTGCAAGGAGGCCACCATGGAAGAATGTGAGAGTATGAAGGGGATATGCAAGTGGTGTGGGGATAGCATTTTTAGGCGATGATGGGGGATCCTAAGAAGGAGATGATGGGAGAGCAACATTTGTATGGGTGGTATCTAGAGAGGGAGTAGGGGATATGATAGGATCTGATTTTGTGGTAGCAATCTCATGCAATGGAGATGAAGATGGAGTGGTAGAATCTTGAATGTCAAGAGGATAATGGGATGAAATGGATGGGGGACTGTGATCTTGTAGTAGACTAGATGGGATGATAGGATCTTGATCTGGAGGAGGGCATATGATAGCATGCTTTGGATTAGACTCTTGACATGATTGATCTTGTGTGGAAGGCATGATAATGGAGTCATGGGGGGACTCTTCAAGTGGGGAAGATGGAAGGATGGAGGATTCAAAATATTCCTAGGAATGGATACTAGGAGTGGAAGAAGTGGATTGGATTTGGGTGTCGTCGATAGGTTCGACGGCTCTCAGAGTAGGGGGTGGGTGTTCAATGGAATTGGTAGATGTGATGGTAGGAGATGGGGACTCAGTAGATTTAGAGGATGTGATGGTAGGAGATGGGAACTCAGTGGATTCAGAGAATGTGATGGTATCATCAATGATAGGTGCTAGATGGAGAAGGGTCTCGTCACTAATGACCATGGATGATGGGTTGGGATGGCATGGTTCCACGAATGCAATGTGTGGAGTGGGAGATGTCTTCTTTGTTATAAGTCCTTGGAGAACTTCTGAAATGAGAGACTTGCATACTCTAGGATGAGATGGTGTGGTAGGAGTGGATGAAGGTTTATGGATTAGTGGGGGATTAGGACTACGGATTGGTGGGCTAGGATTAGATAGGGGAATGGGATTGGATGTAGGACTGGGAATAGATGGGGGATTAGGTGAAGGGTTAAGATAGGGGTATTGGCATGGTGAATTAGGACACAAGGAGGCAGGTGGTGGATTGTAGTAAGGGTATGGGGATGGTGGATGAGGATGGGAAGATTGAGGTGGCAGATTAATATAGGGAGATGCAGATGTTGGATTAGGGTAAGTTGGTGGGTGTGTTTGACTAGGATAGGAAGATGTGAATGTAGGATTAGGCTGAGTGGATTGGTATGGGAGATTAGGGTAGTGGGTACACGTGGATGGAGGATTGAAATAAGAGGATGTGGATGGGGGATCAAGATAGGGGTATTGTGACGGTAAACTAGGATAAGGGGATGACGTGGATGAAGGATATGATGGATATGATGGACATCCCTTGTCAAAGGTAGCATAAGGAGTGTGATTAGGCATAGATGAAGACATGATGGGATAACTCAATGGGGTGATTGGATTTTGGAATGTGGGTGGACAAAGCTTACTAGCAATGATAGTGTCAAGGGGATCTATGCCGTATACCTCTTGATCAACAAGACTTTCATTATCATCGTTGACGTAATTAGGGTTTCCCTTGACCACTATTGATGGAGGATAAGAATTCATGATGATGAAAGGATAAAGATGATGGATAAAGATTTTGGATGGAAATGGACAAAAGCCCAAATCAGGATTTAGGACAAGCTCAGATCGAGATTGGATTAAAGCTCAGATTAGGATGATTGGATGATTGGATGGTGCGATGGGATTGATTATGACGATAAGATTTGATTATCAAAGGATGATTGCAACACCGAATCTACTTCGAGATGGAAATAGATTGTTTGGGTCGAATGTGATTCGATAGGAATGCGATTGGATTGGATTGGATTGATCGATTGATGATTGATTGATAAGATTGACTGATGGATGATGAAAGAGACTACA
This sequence comes from Sequoia sempervirens, assembly GCA_007258455.2. Lineage (NCBI taxonomy): Eukaryota > Viridiplantae > Streptophyta > Pinopsida > Cupressales > Cupressaceae > Sequoia > Sequoia sempervirens. Next base: position 123,224,685 of record VDFB02105785.1, read on the forward strand.
AATCCCATTCAGAGATTATCTTAGATGATAAATGGATGATTGCAGCACCGTATCCACCTTGAGATTGAAGGTGAATTGATTGGGCCAACGATGATTAACTTAGGATGGATGACAATCCTAAGAGGATGTTAATGATGATGATTAGATCAGACACTTCGGTCAATTTGGATAATAACCTGAGACAAAGTTTAGGGGATTTGGATGATTTGATTGGAGGAATAGATAATAAAAATGGATGAATGAATACTCAAACTGAGTAAATGATTGATCACAATGAGTAAACGGATGACATAATGAGAATTTAGAATGATGAAAAGGTATGTTAAATGGATGAACATTTACTTAGAATGAGTAAACGGATGATCAGAATGATGGAACCAAAGTTTAGAATGATGAAAGGATGTATGAAATGGATGAATGTTTACTCAGAATGAGTAAATGGATGATCGAAATGACAGAACAAGAGTTCAGAATGATGAAAGGATGTGTGAAATGGATGAAAGTTTACTCAGAACGAGTAAACAGATGAGCGAAATGATAGAAAGAGAGTTCAGAATGATGAAAGGATGTGTGAAATGGATGGATGTTTACTCGGAACGAGTAAATGGATGAGAATGGTAGGGTATACCCCCCTCGAGGAGGCTAATGGTGAAGAAAAAGGTGCCCCGGCCAACTTCTTAAAAGTATGAAGTGGTATATATCATCGGAAAGAGCACATAAAAATGAGAACTGCCTTTGAACAGAGTCAATTGGATAAACGGTGTGGAAATAGTGGCTCCGGGAAGAAAGAGAAGAAGGACAGGTCCGCCACAGCATAAGGATAGGTCCGCCACCAGAGGGACAAGTCCACCACAGCATAAGGACAGGTCTGCCACCGGAGGGACAGGTCCACCACCGGAGGGTCAGGTCCGCCACTGGAAGGACAAGTCCACCAAAGGATAAGTTTAAGCTTGATTTTTTGATGGATGGGTAAGGCAAAGGACCCAAAATATAGCAAACACTGATAAACAGATTTGGCTAGACTGAAAAATGACTGGTTTTGCACGAGAAAGACAATTCAGATAGCACAACCCTAAGATTTAGTAGAAATGGGCATGGCCAAAAAAGTCTTCTACTCTAGGATGAACATGGTTGCTAAGGAGTCCTCAATATACACACGGTACATGAGGCCCAAACCGTGAACACCAGCCCGTTACAAGCGTGAGTCGGGAACCTTAGCGAGATACTAAAGGCTCAGACCAACTCTTCACATCATCCTGACACTTCGCCAATTACAACGTGGTTGGATTGAGGTACAACTTTTGCTATCCCCCCTTTATATACCCCATCGATACGTGTGGTTGGAATCGTCCCTTGGGGTGATGAAATCCCCAAGCAGGTCCCACTAAGAAAATGAAAAATGGGGTGACTCAAGGACTTGGAAAGCTACGATTTCTCGTCACCCAGGATCGCCAAATGGTGCAAGGGGATTGGATACGTCAAATAGCCTTCCACAAGCACACCAAACAAGGTTTGTTGACCCCTCTAATTAAACTGTGCCTAATTTACCAAAGGACAATTGGTAAAAACTTGAAATTTCACCTTTGAAAGGACAGGTCCACCACTCTGTAAGGACAAGTCTGCCACTCTGTAAGGACAGGTCTGCCATCGGAGGGACAGGTCTACCACTCTGTAAGGATAGGTCCGCCACTTTGTAAGGACACGTCCACCACTGGATAAGGATAGGTCTGCCACCGAAGAAGGAAAAGGTGCCCCAACCAACTTCTCAAAAGTATCAAGTATTATATATCATTGGAAAGAGCACAAAAAAATAAGAAGAACTGCCTTTGAACAAAGTCAATCAGATAAATAGTGTGGAAATGGAAGCCCCAGGAAGAAAGAGTAGAAGGTCAAATCTGCCACTGCATAAGGATAGGTCTACCACAGCATAAGGACAGGTCCACCACTCTGTAAGGACAAGTCCACCACTCTGTAAGGACAGGTCCACCAAAGCAGGATAGGTCTGCCACCGGAGGGACAGGTCTGCCACCGGAAGGACAGGTCTGCCACTCTGTAAGGATAGGTTCGCCACTCTGTAACCCAGACCTACAAAAATGCAAAAAATAGCAAACATGAAAGAAAGAGACCCATTTGTGGGTCCCACCAGGTGTGCCAGAAATGTGATAGGTCGAATGTAAGCATTAGAAAATGAGCAGCAAACTAAACAATGCAAATAAACACCAAAACAACCTACACCTCAAGATTAGCCTAAGTTGGAAACAACACAAGATAAAAGCAACAAATGGAATATTATACCTTGTCTCGAATCGATCCTTTGATTGGCCCTTCGATCTTTGATGTGTATGCTCCTTGGATGACAAGATATGCAAACTATATGAGGATGTGAGGATGGATGGAAATGGAACAAAGCATGAAAATGGCTAAGTGTAGATTGAGAAATAAAATTGCAAGAGTTTGGCTAGCACAATGATCTCCCCCAAAATGAGAGAAAAGAGGGGGTATTTATAGGAATTTTGAGAAATCCTAGAAGAAATGGACGGTTGAGATTGATCCCCCACATGGCCAAGATGTAGGGCTATGGTGAGTTGAGAACTCACAAGCCCTCACATCTTGACATGTGGCAAGGGGAGAGGTTTAAGAAAGATGAGGTGGAGATGAGGTGGAAAGATAGTACATGACATGGAGGGGGGTACAAAGTACCTTGGGATTGGACAAGATATCCTCATAAAGGAGGTCCTTGTCCCCATGTGGGTGAGAGGACATGTGAGGAATTAAAAATTCCTCAAATATTCTCATGGGGAGATGGGAAAGAATAAAGAATAAAGAGAGGACATGTGGGAAGAAGTGAAGGAATTAAAAATTCCTTTGATTGCATTGGGATTAAAAGGTGAATTAAAAATTTACATGTGGGAGTGTCTTGCCCAAAAGGAGAAAGCCCTTAATAAGGTTGACTAAGGACACACATAAAGGACATGGGGAAGAGAAAAGAATTTAATATTCCTTGAAAGATGAGAGGGAATTAAAATTCCTCAAAGGACTTTGAAGACAAAAGGAATTAAAAATTCCTTGGGGGATGGGAAGAGTTGACTAAAGGGGATGATTAGACAAGTTGATGAGGGGTTAGAGGAAGGTTAGGTGGCTAAGAGAGATTAGAGGCCAACTTGCAAAAGTTGAAGGATGTGACACATCCTAATCAAGGATTAGGCATGTGCACACCTTAATGATGAGATTAGAAGAAGGATTAAGATTAGATAAAAAATGATGGAGGATGTGACATGAAGGGAATTAAATAAATGGAATATTTATTTAATTCAATTGATGGAAGGAGAATTAAAGAGATAAGGTATTATTGATTAAATACCTTAGGGATTTGGTAGAATTAAATATATTAATTAAATAATAGCACTATTACTTAATTAACGAAAATAAGATGAAAGGGGATGAATTTGGATAAATTAAGTGTCCAAATTTTTTATGTCTACATGAGGCTCTTGTGTGTTTTAGCCTCTTCTTTAGGCTTATCTTCTTCTTTCTTTTCCTCTTCCTCATGTTGAGGTGGTACTTCTTATTCTTTCTTTTCTTTGTCTTCTTGCTCCTCTTACTCTCTTGAGAAATGCATTTCTTCATTGTGTTTGGGGATTTCATCATGCTCCCCAATTGGGGATCCAATATCTTCCTCCATCTTGTCACTTGATTCCTTTTCTTCCTTAGAAGGTGGTTTTTGGCTTCCTCTCCAACATTCTTCAACTATTAGGCTAGCTCCTCTTCGAGCTCTGTATAGCTGGGTTATTCAGTAACCCAGATAGCTCAGTAGAAATTTTTTGCATGTGGTGGATGAAGGCCTCTGGGAGTGAGGGAGTAGATATTGGCACTATTGTGCTTGATAGTAGAAGTGATGTTATTAGGGAAATGGAGGCAATAGAGAGCAGAGAGGTGGTAGCGAAAGAAGAGTCAATTATGATTATTTGCATTGGAAGCAGAGTAGAAGCAAGGTGGATAGAGATATTCACTACAGGTGGGGAAGTGGCAACCATTCCCTAAGAGGTAGGCAACAAAGCAGTGGTAGCATCCATAGTGGAGGTAGCAGGTGGAGAATTTGGTTGCTCAACCTCCATTTCTTCTCCCTTGTGGAGTGGGTCTTCCTGAATGGTATCAAGTCCTCCTGATGTTTTTGGTCTTTTGGACCTGATTCACCCTCTAAATCTTTTCTTGAGTACACTCAAGGCTTGGACTACTTCTCCACTATCTATTTTCTCTTCCTTGATTTAGCAACTGGAGGATATTGGGAAGCTTCTTCTATCAAGGAAGCAACTATCCCACTCTCAGTTTCACTCGCATGTTCTTCCTCAAGATCCCCATAGGTTAGAGTTACTCCTTATTGTTTCAATAGGGAAACTTTCCTAACAATCCACTCCTTCGTCCTAGCCTCCATGGGTTTTACTAGAATTTTGAGGTCATTGTCCTCTTGCTCGTCCCAATCAATTAGAGGCAATGGTAAATCAACAACTAAATTGTATCGAGGATCGACCACAATATCTTATTCCTCCTCTACCTAGTCTGACACTGGGAACAACATAAACCTCTTCAAAATGTATGGAGTAATCCACATTAGTGCCTCATGTGCACCTCTTTTTCATCCTTACAATTTTCCCAAAATTATTCTACATGATGCACATGGGCAAGTTCAGGCCTGACCACTTTCTTCAATTTTCCATAGGGGTCCATCCATTTTCAAGAAATGTGGAGTTGCAAATGGTACTCTAGTAGTTCCTTTTCAGAAAGGTCTAAACACTAGAATGTGTGGAGATCATACATCCCTTGGTTGAAAGAGAGGGGATAAGGAATTCTTTCCTTATGCCTACCACTCAAAAGATTGTGTGCACATTGTAGCTATCAGGAGAGCTCTAGCAATATTATTTGGTCATTGGGGGATCGAGGAAACTTGTATGGTTTCTCCACCAATCCTTCTACTCGAATGTAAGTAAAATTTGGATACTATATAAATAGAAAGGAAAACTATCAGACAAAAGTGTTTGCACTGTGTGAGACCCTTCACTTGGATTCACCCCCAAGCAGTCTGATTATGTGGACTATTAAGGCATCATTGACTCTATAGTAGTCTCTTTTGAAGTTTTGGTACTAGAGTTGGGGGTATTTGTCATAAAGTTTCAATTCTCTACTACAAACCTCATCTAGAGCTTGAAATAAGCATTAGTATTGTCTTGCCAACCAATAGATAAACAAGGTATGAGTTCATATAAAACCTTGAGGTCTTCTTTACAGCTACAAATTACAGATGCAAGCAATTGCTTATGATTTCTACCCAATAGAATTGTCTTTCCTTTAAGGATCTCCTCCACAAAGTAGAACATCCACTCTTGGAAATAGACTAAAGTGGGGAGGCCCATGACCAGGCTCAATAAGGTTACCAAATCATGGTAATCCTCATAGAAATCATTGTGGTAGAGCTCTTGGGGCACTTTGGCAGAACTACCCCTCTTTCCCTTCATCCAATATTGATTTAAAATCCTTTTTCACCTAAGGGATATGAATCCCATGTTTTCTTAGCATCTGTCATGGTGACTTCTTCCATTTCTTCGAAGGTAGGGATGTGAAAAGTTATCCTTATTGACTTGGTTGATAAGTCAACCAGTATGTTTCCATCTTAGTCTACTATGGTTTTGGCTTACTCTTGATAGGCCTCTTTGTAGGCCATCACTAGTTCAGGGGAAATGAGAGTGGGAGGGAAGCCTGCAAGCTTTTCCAATCCACTACTTCTAATCTTTCAAGCATTTTCTATGGTAGGGTTGATCCAAACTCTTTGCTTGAATTCATCGATGTCGATCGGTTCAATATTTTTATCTAAAATCTCCCTCGAGGTTGTTATGACCTTGGAGTTCAGAGGCTCCCCTTGGAACTTATATTTCATCTAGTCCTTGTCATATTTCCCATGGAGTGCCTTGGTTGTTTTCTTTCCTTTTTCCTTCTCTACGGCTGCCTCCCAAGGTCTTTCACCTAATTCCATATATCCTTTGAGTGAAAGAGAGGTGAGCATATTCAAGCATAAAAAACATGGGAAAGTTAGCCCAGAGTCCTACAAACAATGTTAGATTGGATAAATCATCATTTAAGAGTCCTAACACATCTTTTAGATTATCATTGACATTTCACAGGAAAGAGCTTTAGTAGTTTAGGCCTAAGGGGTTGGACTTCCCTAAGCTAATGGCTATTTGGAGTAAGTAAAAGAGGGACAATAATCAAGGCATGATGGCCTACCTATCCTAACCTACCTTGAAATTTGGTTTATGTGTGGGGTCCATGAAGGAGGTTGCCCCATTTAGGCATGTGGGTCGAAGTCAGTTTGAGGATTCAAGGGCATTAGGATCATCATTTGGGCAATCAAAATCTAGAGGAAGCTTGGCTGTGAGGAGTCTACCATTGAAAATGGCTCTGAACATATGACATCCTGATGGAAAAGTTTTGTCGGGTGGGACCCACGACTCTAGAGGATGGCAAAATCATTCAATTATCATTTAGGCACTTTGAGTTGGAAGGGATGAAAGGTCATTGGGTCATTGTCATTTGAAACAGTGGACATGATATGGTGGTCTACTAGGAGAAATCCACTACATCGGGTCTGAAAGGAGGTGAGGCCATCACGTTCACTTTGTTAACCACTCGGAGAAACCAATGGCCAAGGTGACATCGGGTTGCGAGTAGTGGGAGGATGGGGGTAGTTTTCTGAGTGAGCATGAAAAAGCACAGACAGAGCCCCAGTGATGGTGACCCAATAGAGGAATCCCATGGAATATTGATCACTTAGTGATTTTCTCATTTTTCATTCAAATAGCTGCAATAAGACAAAGACTCAAAGTGTAGAAGATCGTCGCTGAAAAGCCGTAAGAGACAACATTCTCACTGCGGCAACCCATGGATGAAATTCCACTAGGCAGGGCCTAAGAAGGAGTTTGGCATATGGTCATTTAGGGTTCAAAATGAAGGCAACCGACGAGGATAGGTAAAAGCCTTGATGGTTAGATGGACGAGTGAAGAAATCCGTCTAGGGCGGCGAAATGTTGACAGAATTCTGGTAGCAGAAATCCACAAGGCGAAGCTCTAGAAGGACAGTGACTTAAGCCTTTGCATGAGTTTAACCATAGGGAAAATGGGAGGTTGGGGTCTGAAGGTCCAGAAAGCTAGCATCGAAAAGCTATTTGGAATGGTAGATCATGAGTGGTTCCTGAGATGGAATCCTATGGGGGCAGACTTGAGTGGCTTCGATGATTTCTTTTTAATTTGTGAGTTTTTTGACCAAGTTTTGGATGGTGAAGGGATGGGGTCTGCCCATAAGGGAAGACTAGGTGGAGGAGTTAGCCATACAAAGTTTAACTTTTTCTTAAAGTTGTAATGGGAAATACAAGCTCGCGGGCCCATAGAGCATGAATTCAATGGCTTATGAACAACTATGGAAAGCCTAAGTTTTGTGGTCATTATATGGGTCGATTTTGAGGTTTCACGAAGATTTGAGCATATGGGTTTTGTGTGCCATGGTTGATTCTAGTAAATTATCAAGTTTTTTTCACTTAAACTTATCAACTTTGTGCAAAAATTGAAGAAAAGTTAAAGTGAGGTGCAGGCGGAAAACCTACCTCACAAATCTAATGAAGGTGAATGACCAAGCAAGCAGCCATGATCTAAAAATGTCGAACGAGTGATGCAAAAGTGATGGCGATGCCCAAAGTTGGTTTTGTGACTCCTCTTTGAGTAACTGATAGTTAAAAATGACATCTCAGACTTGGATATTTATAGAAAATAGAACATTAAATATTGGCAATAAATTCTTGTACAATGGATAGTGGGTTTGGTAAGCTATCATTTGAAAACAGCGGCAAGATCATCAAGATCCGATGGTTGGGTGGCAGTCAAATGATAGTTGTTTGGATAGTTTAGTGGTGAACAGACAACAACAGGAGCTCTAGGTTCCAGTGGGTGGAAGGTTGTCAGAGAAAAGTCATTCAAAAAATAGCAATAAGGGAAATAGTGAATGATCTTTCGAGTCCTAATGGGTGGGGAGCTATCAAAATAAAGTTGTTTGAAATGACAGCAAGGAAAAAAACTGATGTGAACTCATAGAGACTAAGAACCTTAAAAATTTGAGGGGGAATAGACATGGCCAACTCAAGATGACTTCCCTAAAGCTAAATAACCATTTTGAACACCAAACAAGGGGTACACAAAATGAGATGGCAACAAAAAGTAACCCAATGAGGAAAAGAAAGGAGAGGGTCACCGTTCTCAATGAGGTATGTGTGCTAAAGGCACAACACAACCCTATCATGATATCTCTTTTTTCTTTGCATTTATATCTCTAGGGTTTTTTCTTGAATGAGAGAGAGTGAAGATTGTCATTCTAGGTCCTAAACCCTAGAAAGCAACAATTTTCCACCTTTCTTTTTTGGTGAACCTGTATTTAGAAAATCATAATTCTGATTTGGATTGCATTAACATTCTAGATCTTTCTTTCATTAAAATTGCATTAGGGTTTGCTTTAGTTAATTAGTATTTTAGGGTTTCTAATTTTCCTTTAGCGATGGTTTATATAGCTTGCATTTTTACATCTCATTTCACTAAAAAAAAAATGCATTTGCACTTAGGATTCAGATCATACAACATAAAACGCATAAAAATAAATTGAAAATTTCTAAAAAAAATTTAAAAATCCCAATTGGGACTCATTCACAACCTTGGGTGAATCAATCCCAGTGCAAATTCTACACTGCATTTTCAGCATTTAAAGCATTGTTTCTGAGATCATGTTTGTTGTTGTTACCTTTCTTTTCTATTTCACAGACTTTCTATTTCATCCAATTCATTGTATCTAGTTTAAATTAGTCCATCTTATGCATTTCTTAAATTCAAAATTGCATCTAGAGCATTGCATTTCACATTGTTGCATAGTTTAGAATCTAAATTTACATCATGGATATGTGTTGGAAAAGTATGGATGTCCTTGAAGTCCTTAGTGGATGTATCATGTTGTGCTTTTGGAAATGACCATAATGAATTTGAACTTACTCATGCTCCTTCAACTCCTAATGCATTTCCTCCTCATGATTTTTACATCATTAGACAAGATGACTACAACATGAATAAGTTCCTAAACAATTTCCTTAATAGCCTTGAAGCTAATGCATCCTTTTATCCATCCATGAAACAACCAACACCCCCTGTAATACCACCTCTTGAAATGTTTGGTTATTTACATCTTGAAACTAAGACAATAATTTTACCTAAGTTCCCCACAATAGGTGAACCTAGTTCTTCTAAAAGTAAACACTCAACCATTCTATGTTAATAAGTTGATAGAAACTGTTATCAACCTAGAAGAGACATATGGAAAAGGCTTTACAATTTTGAGTAAACAAGGATGTGATATGACAAGTGAACATGAAATTCATCAAACCTTAGAGAAAATACCAATTGAAAGTACTAAAAGCATAGAATATCAAGATCCTCCTCCTAATATGAATGTTTTCCTTCCTAAAGAACAACCAAAGCCTCGTAACAATAAGGGTGATAGGATCATCTTGGGTCCTCCTCCTCAACATTGAACTTGAGAAATTGGTGAATCTAGCAAACAAAAAATACCTTACAAACTTAGGAAACTACAATTTCCTTATCCGCCTACTTACATTAAAAGGAATTTGAAGATACTCCTACATAGAGGATTGATTACATTACCTCCCATAAGATAGGACAAAAAACCAAATCCTAAGAACATAAACACATCACACTATTGATACCATAGAATTCTTGGACATAGGAATAATGAGTTTCATGCTTTACAACAAATATTCAAAAGGCTTGATATCATAGAAATCATCCCCTAAGGTGGGACCCTGTCGCCCCTCGCCATGTAGTAGTTGTAGAATCCCCAATTTTCACCACTACATGATCTTTCTCACCACCTACCTCAACTAATTCTTGTCTTACACTAAGTGGGGAAAAGAATTAGATAGCCTTATCCTAGTAGTGCATTTTTCATTCTCCCTTTAGCTAGGTTGACTTGCATGTGCCTTACTAGTCTTTTACATTAGTTCCTTTCCTTGTTCTTTTCTTTTGTGTGATTGCATATGTGTAATGTGATCCCCCATGGTGTTATGTTTGATGTATTTCTCTTTATGGAAATCCTCTATTTGTACCTTCATTCTTCTCTACATTGTACATCTTTTCACTTTTATCATTTTTCTTGTTTTTTGGGATGATGCAAGGCATTGAGGCATTCATGCCTCTTCCATGTTGACCCAAATTTTTTTCCCTTATCTTTTTCTATCTTGTGTTTTCCATTTGGTGATGACACAAGGCGTTGAGACATTCATGTCTCTTCCATGTTGACCCAAAAGCTTTTGATTCACTTTTCCTTATCTCTTTCATTTGTCTTGTGTTTTCCTTTTGGGGATGATGCAAGGTTTTAAGACATTGATGTCTCTTCCATGTTGACTCGAAAGGACTTATCTTCATTTTCACTCTCTTTATGTCATTCTTCTAGATCTATGCATATTTGGGGAATGATGATAGTTCTGGGCTCTATCAAAACATTGTATCAAGAACATACTGACCCCAAATCCAAAGATTCCTTATGTGTTTGGATTTTCATTTTTACTGGAAACCCCTCTCTTCTCCTTTATTTTACATGACATAGCCTTACTTGGAAAAATATGACTTATCATAGGGCTTTCCAAGTTAGCTCTCATGTCTTCTATTTTTTTTAGTAGCTATCATTTGCTACTTTAAATTAAATGCTTACAATATGGTGTTTAGCAATTTCTTTAAAGTGGGGGCATACATTAGAATTATTATTTTTCATTTTTTTCTTCTTTCATGGTTCATGGTGTAGTCCTCTTATTTCATATGATGTGTTTTTTTCTTTGTGGTTGACATTCGGTGTGATGTCCTTCAAAAGTGTGATCTCTCTTAGCATATTATGTTCCTCTTAATCGCTTACAATGTTCCCTAGGTTAAAGACCTTGTTAAAGACCTTATATGAAGTAAGAGAGAGAAAAAACCATAGATTTATGTTCCCTAGGTTAAAGACCTTGTATGAAGTAAGAAAGAGTTTTTTGAATGTTCATTACATTTTACATTTGCATTTTTTATTATATGGCCACCTTGCACAATACAGCTTGCATGCCTGTGGAGCCATCTTGTTTGTTCATGAGCCCCAAGCATACAAGGTTTCTCTTTCCTCATTAAGCTCAAAAATCATTTTTTGTTCGCCTTATTAAAGCTATTTGGAGGTATAACTTCGGTTTCCTTAGAGCGAGCTATCATTTTTTGGATAAACAACCTAGATTTGATCCACATCGAGATGGAAAAATGGTTGAATCTTGATCTGACTCTTTTATTTTATTTTACTTTTCTTTTCATCTTCGATAGTGTATGCTTTTTCATTTATGATGCTCTTTATACCATTTCCATTTGTGTTATTTTGTGCCTATGCTGGTTTGCCATGAGATATCAATCTTAGGGGCTTCATCACCCCTCTTGATCACTGCCATCCTATCTTACTGGAACTGGTGCACTTGGACCCTTCTTCAAGTGAGTTTGTCTATTTTAGTGTGAGTTTTAGGCAAGTTCATACTCTCACTAAAGTGGGGGCTAAATGTAGTGTTGAAAAATGTTGTCGGTGACATTTTAACACTTGTTTGGGTCCTCCTTGTGAAATTTGAGATTAATGATGCCTTGAATTAGTGTTGTAATGTGTTTAACACACTCACATTAGGTCTTGGGCCCTTGTGAACTAATAAATTTAAATAGTACCTTGTTAAAGTGTTGTGAAGTGTTGTAACACATTTTCACACTTTTCTAAGGTTTTATTAATTAACTCAAACTAACAAATCTATTTTCAACCTTCATCCTACCTTTTTTGGAGTGTTGTGAAGTGTTGTAACACACTTTCACACTTTTCTATGGTTGTCATTAATAATTGGGATTCTTTATGCTTAAATTAGCCCTATTTTGCATCCACGAGCATCATTTAATGCATCTTTTTGAGGATAATCCCAACAAAAATCAACACCCAATCATAATTTAGGTGCTTTTAGCTTGTGTGTCCTATATTTAGTGATATGGAATCATTCACCACCTTGGGAGAATAAGTCCCACATAGGTTTATGGGTCTCAAACTTGGTTTCACACCTTTCTAGGCATTTTTAAATTTGGTCCCATAAATTATGCCTAATGGGACTCATTCACCACCTTGGGAAAATGAGTCCCATGTGGCCCAAAATCAAAATTAATTCAAAATTTTGGTGAGATTTTATGCTCCTAGATTTGATGTTGGCTTCTAGTGTTGTAATTTTCGGAATTCTTGCATAATTAAGTATAAATAGAAGGTCCTTTCACTCGTTTTCATCCTAACACCCCAAGCTTTCAAGTATTAATGCATTATAGAAAATTTGTGATTAGGGAAGCATTGAAGAGTTTAAAATATTTTACTAGAGAATTCAATTTTCTTCAAGAGAATATTATCAAGAATTCTATAGCTTCATTCAAGCATCAAGCATCATGTCAAAGCTTTCATGCATCATGTTTATTTTTTTGCTAATAATTGTGATGTAGGGTTTTGTGATTCAAGTTAGCATTTCATTCAAGATCTATCCTATTCAAGTAAGAGTCAAGATCTACATCCATTGGAGCCATCTCATACATGTTTGTAACACTTCATTACTATGGTTTGGTGAGTTGTAACATCATATTTTTTTCATTCATCATTCTCCATTCCTATTTCATTTCATTTCATGGTTTGATTACCAAAATAGGGCTTGACCATGGAAAACCCCTATCCACTAACAAAACAACATTTTCCCCTCTCTTTAGTGTGTGATTCACAGGTTTAAATTGAAGATACATTGAAGACAAAGTTTTAAAAGTTCCCACAGTTTTCAAAAATGTCATCAAGCATTGGAAATACTTGGAGAACTCCTACATCTTGCAAATCAGGGTTTCAAACCTAGAAACCTGAAGAATCTAAGATTGAGTAGACTTAGAAGACTAGTTTCAAACCCTAAAGTTTCAAAATAACCTAACTAGATTGATTTTCCACTTTTGGTGAATGAGATCCAATTTAGGTTGAAATTCAAATTTTTAGATATTTTGATACCCATTTGCTAGATTCATGTTTGTACACAGAAACCTATATTGAGGACTGATTTTCCCAGCATGGCGAATGAGTCCCACTTTGCATTTAATTCATAATTTCCATCATTTAAGACCTCCTTCTAGTCATCTTCAAATTTCTGGGTGCACACATTCCATCTTGTAGCTTTTTATGTTGTTTCATTTGCAATTTTAGCTCATTTAGTGAAATATTGCATTGAATCAGGGTTAAGCATTTTGAGTTGTATTTCATTTGTCTTTCCAATTCTTAACTTGGTGGTGAACCCCTCATTAGTTTACATTCATCCCTTAGGACATCCCTATTGCAAGATCTCTTTCTTCTTTGCATAGAGATCTCTAGGGTTTATTTTTGAATGAGAGAATGAAGATTGTCATTCTAGGTCCTAAACCCTAGAAAGGAACTATTTTCCACCTTTCAAGATATATTATATATATATATATATTATGCAAGAATTAAAGGCCAATTCATATAATATATGCTATGGTCAATAAATTGAGAATACATTTCAATATGTAATAGTGTATTAGTAAGAATTAAGCTACATTTATCATTATAGATAAAGTGTGAAGGAAATGTAGTGTAGAAAAATATATAGCTTTATATTTGGGCGTATGGGTCCCACCAAGGTTTCGAGGCCTGATCTTGAATAATGCATTGAACTTAATATTTCTTGAAATTTGTGTCCCAAGCTTACGCTACTAGAACTCATACACCCCAATTGGTGTATGATTTCAACTTTAGCTTGGACCTATTTTGAATGCAATTCTTGGAAGGATTTTATTCTGCTAGATTTTATGTCAGCTTGTAGTGTTGTAATTTTAGAAAATTTGGCATAAACAAGTATAAATACAAGGTTATTTTACATAATTTAATCTAACAAACAATCTAGCATCCTCAAGATTATAATAGAGCATTCAAAATCATTCAAAAGAATTCAAGAGCATTCAAAAGTCGATTATCAAGCATTTTGCAGCTATATTCAAGATTCAAGCATCAAGTCAAAACCATCATGCATCATGTGTGTTTTTTAGCTAACATTTGTGATGTAGGTTTTCATGATTCAAGAAAGCATTCAAAGAAATTATTTCATATCAATACTAATATTCAATATCCCCATCCATTGGAGATATTTCACACAAGTTTTCAACCTTTACATCAAGGGTTTGGTGAGTTGCAACACTGCATATTGTTCATTCATCATTCCTTCATTTTAATTCATTTCATGTTAAGGTTTAATTACCCAAATGGAGTTTGACCAAGGTAAACCCCTATCCACTAACAAGTTAACATTTTTCTCCCTTCATGTGTGATTTTAGCTCTAGGTGTTTTAGAGACTTGAAGATCATTTTAAGAAAAAGTTGCAAGACTAAAGAAAAGTTGTCAAAGTTGTCAAGAAGTTTTCATCTTAATGGAAGGTCATCTACAGACCAGAATTTAGTATGTTCAAGCAATAAAATAAAATTTAGCAACTTCTTCAAGTAGGGTGGAGTATGTTCAAATAATAAAATTTAACAACTTCTTCAAGATTTCAAAACCCTAAGTATGGTGGTTCTCACTCAATCTTCCATATCACCTTGTAGGTCTACAAACCTTGTTTTCTTTGAATATATTTTAGATAATTCCATAAATCCACAAAAAAAATACCTTTTTAGATACCCATTATGCCCTACTTCAACATATCCAAATAAGAACTAGGGTTCTTTCAAAACAAGTTCCTCAAAATGGGTCTGCTGCACTGCTCCAAGGCCAAATTAGGCCACCTTCCAAAGCATGTATAGGAAATTCAAACAAAAAATATCAAACCTTCCTTATAGAAGCACCAAAATTTCATATAGGGTTCCAATATGCAATTTATTTCACCAAAACTGATCACCAATTTGTTGTCACCCAAAATCTCAATCCTACCTATCATTCTTAAGCCTAACACATGAAGATGTTAGACTAGGGAAAGCTCAAATCTGCCTCAAGCTTTATTTCCTATTCAGAAAACTTCAAAAACACAAAATACACATTCAATGCCTCCATTCCACTGAGTTTGGTCAAGTTTCAATGGTGGAATGGACTACAAGTCATAGTTTTGTCTTCAAACCCTTTAATCTAGGGTTTTCAGGTGGATTAACTACCTTCAATCTTAATGAAATTTAGTGCAATAAAAACAAAACTACTATAGATTCACTGTAATAACACTTCACATGTATTTTAGATCTCAAATCAACTATATGGGGCCATACAGATCATACAACTAAAGAAAAACTCAAGAAATCAACAAAAAAAAGCTTGTTTTTATTGTTTTTCACCAATATTCACTCCAGAAGTTCTCCTTGATGTTTGTGAGGAATTTTAAACACATTCCAACTGAAAACCAATGGTCTCCAACCAATTTTTAAAAAGATGACTATTCAACTTCCTAAATATGCCAAAATTGCAAAGTTGCACAAGCAATTTTTGCAATACTTTAACAAAATTGACAAAACTTAACACCTAGACCCTATATGACTCAAATACAAAAAAAAAAGTCATAATAGACCTTACTACATCAAAACATTTGATTAAACACATAAACCACAACACTAGACACGTATTTACATTATTTGAGCAAAATTGTCATGGTGCCCCTACACCACACACCCAGAGAGAAAATAATCTCAGGTTCCACTTGAAATCAAGTCTTGCACTGATGTTCCATGCTTCTTGATATCCTCTTCTAATATCCATGTTTCTTCTTCTGGAGGTGGACCTTTCCATTTCACAAGATATTCATTATAGACTTTGTGTCTTGTTCTCTTCACCTCCTTAGTGTCCAAAGTGGTTTCAAGCTTCAATCACTCAGTAGGTGGTAGGTCATTGACCCAATTTTCATCAAAAATAATAGAATCAACACTTGTACCTACATCCATAGATCCCTTGAAAGGCTATAGGTTAGCAACATTAAAGATAGGAGAGATAGCAACTCCAGGAGGGAGTTCTATCTCATATGCATTTGCCCCAAACTTATTGACCACTTTGCAAGGCCTAATTTTCTTCATCAACAACTTAGTGTACTTTCCCTTTGGCAACCTTTCCTTCTTCAAATTTGCAAGGAACAAGTCTCCCACCTTGAATTGTACATCCCTTATTTTCAATTCAGAATGCTTCTTATACTTTTCAACACTTTTCTACAAATCTTCTCTAACTTGGTGGTGTATCTCCTTCATGGCCTTTGCAAATACTTCTCCCTCAACACTCCTCTTCTCCATTCCATTCAAATCCCTAAGCTCAAATACACCTCTTAGTTTTAGACCATACACCACTTCAAATGGAATTTTCCTTATGCTCCTATTGATGGAATCACTGTAAGCATATTTAGCTTGTGGAAGAACTAAGTCCCATTGTTGTCCATGCTCTTTTGTGAGGCGTCTTAAAATATTTCCAAGTGATCTATACACAAATTTACTCTGCCCATCCATTTCTGGGTGATAGGAATTACTAAAGGTCAAATTAGTTACAAGATTCCTCTAAAATGTCCTCCAAAAGTGACCAATAAACTTTGAATCCCTATCTAAAACTATTGTTAATGGAAGACAATGAATTCTAACTATTTCTTTAAAGAATAACCCTGCAATATGAGAGGCATCATTTGTACACTTTCATGGAATAACGTGAGTCATCTTACTAAATCTATCCACAACAACAAATACACTATCATAACCCTTTTGAGTTCTTGGAAACCCTTATGCAAAATCCATACTTAGACTCTCCCATGGCCTGTTAGGTATTGGTAAGGGCTAATAAAGTCCTGCATTATAAGTAGAATCCTTGGCTCTTTGGAAGATTACACAACTTTCCATAAAAATTTTGACATCTACTTGTGTTCTTGGTAGAAAATAAAATCTCCTTACCTATTCCAATTTCTTTTCAACTCCAAAATTCCATCCTAAACTTCCACAATGTTTCTCTTTTATCAAATTAGTTTTCATGGAGTACCTTGGTATACATAACTGAGAACCTTTAAACAAAAATCCATCTTGCAATAGAAAATTAGATTATTCCTCATGAAAAAAATCTTGAAACTAATAACAAACATAATATACCTCTTTGAAGTCTTCATCTTCAGCATACATACCCTTCAAGGATTCTATTCCCACACTTTGAAGTTGGATTTCATGTACCAACATTGACCTCTAGCTTAGAGCATCTGCTACCTTGTTGGATTGGCCTTTCTTGTGTTTGATGGTTGGTTAAAACAATGAACTCCTTTGGAAAAAGGTAGAATTTCCACTTCTTAAGGGATTGCACCATTGCATATAGCTCCAAATCATATGATGAATACCTTCTTTTTGCTTCATTGATATTTTCACTGAAGAAAGCCACCAATTTGTCTTCTTGGCTTAGGACCACACCAATTGCAAAGCCACTTGCATCACACTCTATACTAAAAAACTTTTTGAAATCAGCTAAGGCAAGGATAGGCTGTTGTGCCACTCTATTTTTTAGATACTTGAAGCTTCTTTCTACCTCTTCAGTCCACTGAAACATTTTCCTTTTATGTCCTTTAATGGTGTCAATAATTGGTGAGCAGATGTGACTAAAATTCTTGATAAATTTCCTATAGAAACCTGCAAGTCCATGAAAGCTTCTTACCTCCCTTATTAATTTTGGAGTTGGCCAATTAAGAATTGCGTCTACTTTGGTGGGATCCATCTTGAATGAGCCTTTGGAGATCAAAATACCAAGATACACTAGCACTTCTTTCATAAATCACATTTCTTGAGGTTTATCATCAACATCTCATTCAATTTTTGCAAATCCATGTCAAGATGTTGCAAGTGCTCTTCTTTTTTCTTGCTAAACATAACTATGTCATCCAAATATGCAACAACAAATTTTCCAGTGAAAGGCTTCAAAATCTCATTCATTAACCTCATAAATTTTCTCTAAGCATTTGAAAATATAAAGGGAATTACCATCCACTCATACATACCCTCATTGGTTTTAAATGTAGTTTTCCATTCATCTCCTTCCCTTATCCTAATTTGATGATAACCACTTTTTAATTCTATCTTTGAAAAATAACATGCACCTCCCAAGTAGTCCATTAAATCCTCCATTCTAGGTATTGGAAACCTATATTTGATGGTAATTTTGTTGATTTCCCTTGAGTCAGTACAAATTCTCCAATCCCCATCCTTTATGGGTGCTAAAATAGTAGGGACAACAAAAGGGCTCAAACTCTCCCTTATTAGGCCTTTATATAACAATTCTTGAACCTACCTTCTTATTTATTCATTTTGTTTGGGATTCATCATGTATGCAGCCTTGTTTGGAAAATTTGCACTAGGGATCAGGTCTATATGATGGTTTACATCTCTTAGGGGAGGCAAAGAACTTGGAAACTCATCTACTACAATATCCTTGTATTTTTCTAACAAATATTGAACCTCAGTAGGTATATCCTCAAACTTGTTTGCTACTAAAATAGATTTAGATCTAATTACTAAAGAAAATCCCTATCCACATTCTTCCTTCAATGTTTTCAAAAATTCTTTCTCCCAAACTACCATAACACTAGACCCAACTTTTTTTTCAAATTATTCATCTTGTATTGGTGTTAATGTGAATGAAACTCCACCTTTATCTATTACATAAATATTTTTCTGACCATAATTCTTGGCCTTTATGTCATATTATCAGGGCCTTCCTAGCAGCAAGTGACAAACATCCATGGGGATGATGTCACAAAGGATTTTATCTTTATAACCCCCAATATTAAAATCTACCAATGTTTTCTCATTGACCAAGACTTGTTGACCCTTATTTATCCAAGACACTTTGTATGGTGTGGGGTGTGAGATTCTCTTCATGTTCAATTTCTCTACCATTTCAAAGGAAACCAAATTATCAGTAGAATCGAAATCAGCAACTACTTTGCATACCTTTCCATGTGATTTGCATGTGGTTCTAAACAATGATTTTCTTTGAGGAGGCTCTTTGACTATTGGCACCTTGATGAGTGTCCTTCTCATCATCAAAGACTCACCTATCTCAAGAGTAGCATGTTGATATGGTGAATTAACACTTTCATTGTCTTCCTCATGCACAATTTGGGTTCTTCACTCACCTCCATGGGAACTTGATGCTTGCTTGTCCAGACACTTCCATGCTAGATAACCAAATTAGTTGCACTGGTAACATCTACATGAGAAGGTATTTGATCCTCTCCCTTTTCCACCAAACCTACCTCTACTATTAGGTCTTCTTCCTCTAAAATTACCTCTTCCACTTGATTCACCACTTTTCTCTTGGTGATTACTTGATTCTCCTTGTTTTTGTGACTATCCTCTTACACCAAAGTTGCCTCTACCTCTAAAATTATTCACCCCACCTCTTCCTTGTTTCTCTTGTCTCCTTTTTATTCTTTCCTCTACCTTTATAGCCAACTGAAAACACTCCTCAATTTTCTTAGGTGTTGTGAGACCAATTTCATCTTGAATGTTGAGTCTAAGTCCATTTAGATACCTTTCAACCTTTTCTACCTCATATTTAGTATGTCCTACTCTAATACTCAATTTATGGAACTCTTCAGTGTATTCCATCACATCTAACTCCTTTTGTTTTAAATTTTGTAGCTTCCTAAAGATTTGAATTGTATAATTTGCAGGTAGGAATTGTGCTTTCACCTTTGCTACCATTCTATTTCATCAACTTATCTTTGTTTTTCCCTTCTTTACTCTCTCTTCTTGAACATAGTTCCACCATGTTAGGGCAGGGCCCTTCAACTTAGTTTTTGTAAATTTCACCTTCTTATTGTCTTCTATCTCCTCAAACTCAAAGAAATTATCAAGAGCATCTATCCAACCCAATACTTCTTCACTGTCCATCTTTCCACCATACATAGGTACTTCTACTTTCACCTTTGGAGTAACCCCCTTGATATCCTTTAGCATCTTGACCATTCTCATCACTTCAGGTTCCAAGTCCTCATCATCACAGACTCCTACTTGAGGGTTTTCACTCTCACCCTCATTCTCTATGTCACTTTGGTCACCACTAACCATACCTCTTCTTTGGTTCTTCTCCAAGGATAAAATTTTGGCAAGGGAATCTTCATGAGACTCCTTATAAATTTTCACCTCCTTAGCATATTTCTCCTTTTGTTCTTTTACTTCTTTGGCTATTGGATTTCTCTTTTGAGGCATCTTGCTTATGCCAACTTTCATCCACATTTCCACTTTTCAATCAAAACCTATGCTTTGATACTACTTGATGTAGAGAAGAATGTAGTATGTTCAAACAATACAATTTAACAACTTCTTCAATATTTCAAAACCCTAACTATGGTGGTTCTCACTCAATCTTTCATATCACCTTATAGGTCTACAAAACTTGTTTTCTTTGCATATATTTTAAAGAATTCCATCAATCCACAAAAAAAAACCATTTTAGATACCCATTAGGCCCTAATTAAACATATCCAAATAGGAACTAGGTTTTTTTTGGAATAAATTCCTCAAAATGGGTCTATTATGCTACTCCAAGGCCAAATAGACCACTTTTCCAAAGTAAGTATAGGGAATTCAAACACCAAATATCAAAATTTCATTCTAGAAGCATTAACATGTGATATAGGGTCCCAATATTCAATTTATTTCACCAAAACTCATCACCAATTTGTTGTCACCCAAAATCTCAATACTACCTAGCATTCCTAAGCCTAACACATGAAGATGATAGACTAGGGAAAGCTGAAATCTACCGCAAACTCCATCTCATACTTATAAAACTTAAAATAAACAAAATTCACATTCGATTCCTCCATTCCACTAGGTTTGGTCAGGTTTCAACAGTGGAATGGACTAGAAATCATAGTTTTGTCTTCAAACTTTCGAATCTAGGTTTTCAGACGGTTTACACAAAAAACTCCTCTAACTACCTTGAATCTTAATGAAATTTAGTGCAACCAAAACCAAACTATTTTAGATTCACTATATTAAAACTTCACATGTATTTCAAATCTCAAATCAACTATACGGGGCCATTCAGATCATAGAACTACAAAAAAACTCAAGAAATCAATAAAAAATAGAGTTTGTATTTATTGTTTTTCACCAATATTCATTCTAGAATTTTTCCTCAATGTTTGTGATGTATTTTAAACACATTCCAACCAAAAAAAAATTGTCTCCAACCAATTTTTAAAAAGATGACTATTCAACATCCTAAATATACCAAAATTGCAAAGTTACACAAGTAACTTTTGTAATACTTTAACAAAATTAACAAAAATCAACACCTAGACCCTATACGACTCAAGTACATATAAAATGGTCATCATGGACTTTATTACAATAAAACATGTGATTAAACACATCAACCACAACACTAGAAACCTATTTACATTATTTGAGAAAAATTGCCATGGTACGCTTGCACCAAGATTGGACAAGACAAAAGCTACAGAAGATCAATAGAGGTTACAAAAATATTAGCAAAACCCTAATAATAGGACTAAATTACCACCTTGGGAATATGAGTCCTAGTATATGTATTTTTCTAGATTTCAATAGATTCTAACTTGCCATAGTGAGATTCTTGTTTCTACCCAAAAACCCTAGATTGGGACTAAATCACCCAATTTGGCATATGAGTCCTTTTACACATCAACAACAACACAATTTAGGTTTTTTAGATCTTCTTTAGTCATATCTAGTCTTCCAGGTACTCCTCTATCATCCTCAGTTTCTTATTCTAATTTTAAGTTTCATATCCTAGGGCATATAGTTAAATTTGCATATTACTGTAGACACTAAAATTTGGTCTAAGCCTGTGACTTCAATTTCCTCATAATTCGTATTGTCATGGTCATGATTAAATAATGTTAATTATTTAATTATTCTATAAATTCCTTTCTCATCTATTAAATAAATAACTTTTAATTATTTAATTAATTCATATTATCTTTATTCAAATCCTGATTAATTAAATAAATGTTCTTTATTTAATTAAATCACTAATTAACTTTATCCTCTCTCTTAAATTAAACAAATTCTTATTGAATTTATCATAATCATATTTCTGACTATAATTAAATAAATACTTTAATTATTTAATTATTCATTAATCTTTTTTTCAGTCAATTAAATAAATCTTATTTATTTAATTTAATCCTTAAATGTCAAATTTTGAATTAAATAATCATTTAATTCATAAAATCCTATTTTGGACATATTATTCTATATTTAGATAATTATTTAAGTTATCTAATTATTCATTCATCACTTAACTTGAGATCTATTTAAATCAGTCAATTATCTAGTTTTAATTCTTATGTATGTAGACATTAATTAATTAAATAACTTTATTTGATTAATTAATTCATGTGTGCATTCGAACATATTGTTTCCTTTATTCTATCTTTATTCTTTTCATACTATCTTTATTCTTCTAATTTTTGAATTCTTTCAACTAGAGATTAAATCATTATCTAATATTGATCTCTATTTTTAGGTTTTATCACTCACATCACTACTAACACTTATCTCAATGCATGTTGAATTTTTTAATCTGAATCATTCCTCTATCTTTCAATCTAGGCCTATCATTCAAACAATCAATTTTCTATAAATTTACCTAACTTTCATCATTGCAACTCCTCCCGAAATCTGATGACTTTTGGAGCACTTGTTTTATAATATTCGATACTTCGCTATTATCACATATATCAAGGCTATACTTGTGCACATACTAAAAATCTAAGGGAAAGAATACTATCACAACATAATGGAGAAGGACAACATAAGTTATTCATGGAATTATTATTGATTCTTGGTGAGATCTTTTCATTTATGCTTTCCTTTGTGCTTTATTGTTTAGATTTAGTTTACATTAGAGTTTATTGCTTTAAAATTTCTTTAGTCTTTCCTATTTTCATGATGTTACATTGTTGAACCCGATGTGAAGACACACTCTTCACAAATCTATAGAAATTTTATTCATTTTTCTAGGTATTGTAGAGTCTGACACATTTGACACATGAAATGATGCAATTGAAATTGTGAGCTTCATATGACAAATACGACACATTTGACAAAATCTAATGCATCTGTGGTTTTTCATGAAAAAATTGATTGGTAAAACCTGTGATGCATCTTTTGACTTGCACGATGCATCTAACTGGTGAAATTTCTAAGTTCAAATTCCAAATTTAAAAGTTTTCATTGTATTTTTATTTCAACTAATTTCCAATCTGTAGTGTGTGGTTTAAGGAGTTAACATAGTGTTTGCAGGACGTAGCATAGAAGACAAGTTTTCAAAATCCTTTTTGCAGGACTATCACTAAAGATAAATTGAAACTACTAATGAAATATTTTGTAGGACATATGTCAAAGACTATTTGAGTAGATTATATAATTGTCATTTGGGCTTAAAATTAACTACTATCTACTGTGTTTGGTGCAAAAGAACAATCTATTTATTACCTAATTTAGTAATAGAAGTATCCTCTCCCCTTGTGCATTCATATGATCTTGGGTGGAAGAGAAACTGTTACCGACTCTAGAAACTGGGTCTATCATGGTGGGAAAAAGTACTCACCCCAAGATGACTCAAACCGACAATGAAGCTTTTTCACCAAGCTACTCCTGACTAGTATATAAATGTAAATCTTAAGGGAAAGCCTAATATTGTAGGTGCATATTTTTTATGTAGACAAGATGGTTGTATCTTGCCTCACACATAGCCACCTAAACAGGTGCCCGTACTATGAGCCAATTGTTTTAGTTAAGCCAAAAACCTTCTATTTGCTAGCACAAGAGGTTGGACCTTTGAAGCTATCTCATGTTCATATGGTTATTAATAGAGATGAGAAGTATGCCATGGTAGTTTCATGGGTACTAAGCTTGGTTGCCTCGGAGAAGTGAGTGATTTTGAGGGGAGCTAGCGGGGTCAAGCTTCTAGTCATCCGCTCTAAAAAAGTGTAGTTGGGGAAACCCAAGTGAGAACTCAACAAGTATAATCACTTCTAGCCTTAGGATTGTACTTATTTTTTGGAATTATACATGTTCATGTTTGTCAAACTTGAAATACATTATTTTCTAATTGTTTTCATTTTCCAAATCTTGATCACAAAGTATAGTCAGTTTACATTGTCATTTACTAGAAAATCGCAACTGTTCATTAGAAAACTGCAATTGTCAAACAGAGTCCCACTTATTCACCAGAGAAATGCATATGTTCCTTAGAGTCACATCTATTTACCAATCTATCACATCTATCAAAACTAAGTCCAATCTGCATTTACCAGAAACCAAGTCGCATCTGCTTGCCAGTAAGTCACATCTACTTATTGGAATACCACATTTGATATCTTGAGTGACACATGTTAATACCTCTATTACTAGAAAACTTGAAATTGAAACATTTTGTGATGCATTTGAATGAGCCGCATCTATAGTCTCCAATGATGCATATGCCCTATCACAAACCCAAACAATATTTTACCAGTATGTAGCTAGAGTCCAAAAACCACATCTGATCAAATTTTGAGTCGCATCTGCTTGATACAGAACCACATATGTATCATACTTGAGATTGAATTTAACAATAGAACATAACTGACTAAACAAACCACAATTATTAAATTTTGAGATGCATATGTTATCCTACAACACATCTTCCTGATTACCAAAAAACTAGAATTCACTATCATAGACCAAAAACAAACAGTCATACCAGCCTCTGATTTATCCTTTTACACTAATTCTTGGACATAAACCAGAAATTTTTCTCAAAATTTGCATTATTACATCCTTTAGGTATCATTTGGTCATAGTAATAGGAATCCTAAGATTCTTTATTACCTTTAGAGGGATCATCATTTGTAGATCTTAGAATAAGAAATTTCCACACTTTGGATAAACCCTTGATTCAATGAAACTAGCATTAAACCTAGTCATGCCATCATATCTTTTTTCCTACACATGAGTCCTTCTAGCTCATCAGTCTAGTTTGGGAGCTCACCTTATATTTTCTCCTAGTCCTATAAAGGTTCCTTGACATAATTAAATTGAAACCTGGGGTAAACATTAGGTGGTAGGTAACCCCTTTTAGAATCTTCTAAATTTTTCACTTAGATTTTTGCATATTTAGACATTGTCATCCTCGAATAGTATCATTTTAGATATACCTTATTTGTAGAGAAAATACTAAAGAAATAGATGTATTCATCCCTTGTATTAAAAGAATCCCAAAAACATAGATTACATTCATACTATCCAAAGAATTAGCTTTTGCATCACTTGCACTTTGATTTTACATTACATGGTTGAAACAAGATCTAAAAAGAAGGAAAGAGAAAAGATGGTTGATCCTAATGACTTCATCAATACATTCTCAAACCCCTTTTTAGGGACATCTTCATCGAGACCTCATAAGAATTTGTTAGAAAATTTTGTTACTAGAGACACACAAGGACACATTATAGTGGAAGACATAGATGCTACTACATAAAACCCTGAGTTTTCCTCCTTTGTAGATGACTATCTAGCAAATGATCCTCAATGATTATTAGCCAACTTGCTAGTAGAAGGTGTCAAGTTACCTCCTGGTTTTGATATCCGTACCCTACAAACTACATCTACCCAAGGGGAAACCACTACAACTACTAGTACCACTATACCTCAAGTGACTACTGCTATACCACCTAGAGGACCTACACAGAGTGCCTCACCAATACACACATCTCCATTTGGTACATCTAGCATGACAAAGGGTCTAAGTTTTACCATTAGGGTGTCATCACCCAATCCCTTCGGTCCTCTTCTTCAAAACAAAAGATCTAGAACATTAGCTCCTACACTAAGGGTCAATGTCACTGGAACTATTCCACAAAAAATTGCCATACTGAGCATTAATGTCACTAGTACTATTCCATAGGTAGTATCTATACCAAGTTTCAATGTCACTAGTACCATACCATAGATTGGGGTCTCACAAATAGGGATCATACCCTCCTTTCAATATCAAAACCAACCCATCACTTCAAAAATTCCAAATCAAAATCCATTCTCACATATTCTAAATCAAAACCCATTCACTAACATTCCAAATCAAAATCCACTTTACATACCAACACTTAACCAAAACCCATCACAAAACATTGGATTTCAAAACACATACATAGACCTAAACAATCTAAATAACACATCATTAACACAAGTTGACATCTTGCAGACACAAATGCATGCTCTTCAAAAATAGATGGATAACATGGTAGTGTCTAACAAGAGATCTTTTTCATATAAGTACTTATGCCCATTCCCCTTCGACAAATCATTATACATGACACATTTCCCACATGGGTATGTTATAACTAACTTTCCCAAGTACAATGGAAAGTGAAATCCAATCGAACACATAAGGAAATTTTCCATGATGTGAATAGATTTTTCATAGGACCCCACCTATCTTATGAGACTCTTTCTAAGAAGTCTTATTGGAATTGCATTGGAATGGTTTTCGGGTCTTGAATATGGCATAAAATCATGGGGAAAATTGGCTGAAAAATTCATTGAACACTTCTCCTTTAACATCGACCATGACATCAACATAGAAACCTTGTCTCACACTACACAAGATGAAGGAGAAGAATTTATCACCTTCTTCTAGAGATGGAGAACTATAGCCAGCCGATGTCCTATTGAGATTCTTAAGAAACAGAAGGTCATTATCTTCCAAGAAAACCTCAACCCAAAATTGAGAAGTGACGTGAGAGTACATTTTTGCACATCCTTTGCAGAACTAGTGGAAAAGGGGCTCATACTAGAAAAAGGTCTCATTTACAAAGGTTGAATTAAGACACCAAACATATATCCAAATGTGCAAAACATCCCAAATGACATAAACAAGTTTTTGTCTTAGAACAAAAATGTTACCAATGATGGGGTAGTTGATGCTAAAACTTTATGAGCAAGACCAATCATCACACTTAGAGGAAATAATCCCTCTACCAATACACTCAATGCCATTAACCAAACCCCTAACACTACCAAAAACACCCAATGACTATAACAACAAAGAAGATTTCAAAAACATGAGTTCACTACCCTTGGGGAACCCATCGAGTCAGTCTTCATACAATTGTTACAACATAATCTCATATATCTTCAAGAGCCAAGACAATATGATCCAATGAAATTTAAACCATTTTGGTGGGATGACAATGTCTTTTGTGACTTCCTTTAGACTTAAGGACATAGTATACAAAATTGCTGACAACTGAAAAACATCATATAGGACTTTGTCGAGGACAAAACTATTCAAGTTGGTGAACAAAAATTGACACCATCAAGCACTGATCACAACGTCTTTTCTGATCCATTACATGACTATGGGAAAGGGAAGTCCCCCAGTTTGGGTAAGAAGACCAATACTTTTTCCAATTGTGCTAGTGTTAAGCATGATTATAGTGGTTCCATCATAAATCATATATGAGCTACAAATGACTATGTCAATACCATTACTATAAATAAAACTCTCAAGTGTGCTATTAACACTCACTAAACCAAGATCACCATCCAAGGTCCTCCATCGTAGCAACCACCAAAGAATTCCAAGTCGTAGTATAACTTACTTGATCATTTGGGGAAGACCCCAACCCAAATATCTATTTTGGAACTATTGCATATCTTCCCTAAACATCTATCCATTTTAGAAAAGGCTTTACAAAGCACCACTGTCTCTAATGATCTCGATGTCAATCATTTCCAGGAAATGGTAGGATACCTAAATAATAATCATCATGCCACCTTCTTCGAACAAGACTATGCAACTGAGAAGACAAATCATAATGACCTGTTACACCTTGAAGTCCTTGTTCACAAAACCAAAGTTAGACGAGTCTTGGTAGAAAGAGGAGTAGGGTTGAGTCTTTGCATTTTAAAATTATTTAAGGAATTAGGTTTCTCAGAAGCATGTCTAGACACCACCAGAAGCATTGTCATTAAGGCTTATGATGATGAAGAACAAAAATAAAAGGGGGTTGTAACACTTCCTATTAGAATTGGTCCTACAGTTATGGAGACAAACTTCCAAGTCTTGGATCTCACACTCTTATATAACCTTCTGCTAGGCAGACCATGGATTCACGCTATGAAGGAAGTCCCTTCTACCAATCATCAATGTCTTAAATTTACCTACAATGGCACTGTGATTACAATAGATGGTGACCTAGATCCATAACAATATTGCACAAATCTACAAGAGATACCCCAATGCTAGGTGCTAGTAAACCTAGAAGCTTCATTGTCCAATTCATCTCACTATGTTGATCCATCCACTCTCTCTAAAACATCCACTTTTCCATCATTACCTTCCACTCCTAAGTTTGAGATCCAAAAAAAGGTTGTTGAGAACATCACATGAAGACATCTTATTGTGTTAGTGACCTAGTTCCTCCTAAATCATACGGTTTACCTACAATAGATAGGAGATAGTCAGCGGTCACCATACACATTCCTCCCATGAAAAATTTCACAAAATGGGGAGAATTAAGTAAAGAAGCCATAAAAGAAGATGATGTGACCTCCTGGTTGTATAAAGAAGACAATGAAGAACCTCCCCCACTTTCTTAGATACCTACACACCAGTATGGAAAGGGTTTCACCATCGTGCAAATTAAGGGATATAATAGACATAGTTTCTTAGGCTAACATAAAAATGGGAGGAATGAACCAATAATTGTTTCTAAATTGCTGAAAGGTTTAGGGCTTGGGTTTCAACCGCTTCACATTGGCATTCCTAGTACCACATCACCTTTACTCAAGGAAGTAAGTGCTTCCAAAAATATCGAGACATCTAACGAGCCATTTGACCAACCCTATTGTGATTCCCTCAACTCAAATGAATATGAGTGGGATTCCCTATCCTCCACCTCTATCATGGACCTTGATAAATTATTTGGAGAACTTGACTTAATGTTGAAATCCTCACCAGATCCATTGAATTCCTGTCCACCTAAGACTTTGACAAAAGAGGAATGGTTTAAAAATTACTATTGGGAATCTCTTGAATCTTACCTCTTGGGAACCTAACAAATCCAATTTAGATAACCAAACCTTGGCATTAGGCCCACCTCAGAATCCACCTAGATCCAAGCAAAAGAGTAAAGAGGATTTGGTAAGAAAATTTTGTGGCTATATGAACAACTAAACTTTTACCTTGACCCCTTTGAACTTTGACAACTTTGATGATGGAATGCCCTTAGTCTATCCCCAACTCATCGATTGGGACCAACAAGACACACCCATCTTAGATATCTTTGAGAATGACAAAGCAATTGCTAAGTTCCTGGGACTATGAGAAGGAATACCTAGTGGTGATAATAAGGTTGGATTTACCATATACTTGGACAACATGGAATATTTTGGGGAATTTTTTCAACCCTCTAGTCACAAAAATAAGAAAAAAAATGAAAAAAGATAAAAATGATTAGTCTCTAGGTGAAAATCGAAAGACGCCTTTAGACAATGAAAAAGTAAAAAATATGGATGCATCCAAAGGTGAAAACCTCTCTGAGGTACCTAAGGATTGAGGTTTCAAAATTCTCCCCATTGCTTAGGAAAATTCACCCATGATAGTTGAAGAATATGTGGAAATCAACATAGGTGCCGAAGAGAATCCCCAACTAGTATATTTTGTAGCATTGTTAACAAAAATAGAGCAGCCAAAATTCTATAACTTCTTCACACAAAGATAGATCAATTTTACTTGGTCATATGAAGACATGCCTAGGCTAGATCCTAAACCTATACTACATCATTTTCCCTTACAACCAGGTGTAAAACTAGTGAAACAAAACTTAAGGAAAATGCACCCACAAATTTCTTTACTAGTCAAGGCTAAACTGAAGAAACTCTTGTACATTGGCTTTATCAAATTGATTGACTATGCAAATTGGATTTCCAATCTTGTATCAATCACAAAACCAATAGGGGGCATCTGTATCTACAAAGATTTCAAAGATATAAATAAATCTTGTCCTAAAGATGATTTTCCTTTGCCGAACATTGACATGATTGTCGACTTAACAATAGGCTATGAGATGTTATCCCTTATGGATGGATTTTTTAGGGTATAGCCATATTAGAATTGCAACTGAAGAGCAACCTAAGACAACTCACATCTATCCATGGGTAACTTATTGCTGGAATGTCATGCCCTTTGCACTCAAAAATGCTAGATCAACATATCAATGTGCCATGACCACTATTTTTCATGATCTTATACACTTTTATGGAGGACTATGTCAATGATTTGATTGCTAAATCATTGACAAGGGATAAATCTTTGTCAATAATTTTCATCAATGTTAGATACATAGAGACTTTATGCATGCACCAACACAAGAGCTTTGTCCCATCACTTCACCATGTCCCTTTACCCAATGAGGACTCAATCTCATAGGTAAGATACATCCCACATCATCCAACAACCATAAGTTCATTATTACTACCACTGTGTATTTTAATAAGTGGATTGAATCTATTCCCATGACCTACATCACCGACACACAGATCTCTAGGTTTACTCTAAACCATATCATTTGTCGGTACGATGTCCCTTAATCCATAATCACAGATAATCTTCGTTCATTCAAGAACCAAGAATTTTGTCATCTCTGTGGAGAGATCCATATCCAACACCATTTTTCCACCCCATATTACCCACAAGGTAATGGTCAAGCTAAGGAATATAATAAAACAATCATCATAATCCTCAAAAGGAGTGTCAATGATGTTGGCCATGATTGGCATTTACAACTTAATCAAGACTTATGGGATTACCACACAAGCATCTATACTCCCACTGGTGCCACTCCATATTCTTTGGTGTTTGGTTCTGAGGCCATCTTTCCTATTAAGGTCAAGATTCCTTCCCTAAGGGTATCTTTGAAAGGGTATATTTATGATGAAGAGTATTGAGTTTCAAGACTACATGAGCTAGAATTCTTAGATGAACCAAGATAGAAGGCGTTATATCATCTCCAATGATATCAAAATCATCTTCGTTGCAACTACAATAGAAAGGTATTGAATAGAAATTTTAACATTCATGACCTGGTCTTAATGGAGAATCCAGAGAATCAAGTTGAAAGAGAAAAATGATGAAAGTTTGAACCGAACTGGTTAGGACCCTACATTGTTATAGAAGCTTTTGGATCAGGATCATATCAACTCTCTACTCCTGAATGAGAGTCATTTTCAGCACCTATCAATAGTCTTCATTTGAAGAAGTTCTACACATAGCTTCTGAGAGCCTTGTCTTAATGATAAAAAATACAAAAAAATCCAAAAATCAAAAAAATCATTACCTAGGTGGAAACCCGGCAAATAGGTACCATGCGTAGTCAACTATGCTCCTTTGTCGACCATCATTCCAATAAGACTTCCCAATACATACCACCAATCTTTCTTATCTATATCCCTATATACATATCACATATCTTTCCCATCCATCACCTATACATACCATTCATAATAAATGATAGTCCTTCCCATAAATTAGAACGATTGACATTGAGTGTACTTAGTATCTCCCATCCCATCCTACTCATAATAAATTGTTCTTATACCCGACTAGGGGCAAGCACTTGACTTACATCATATTGGTTCTTACATTGGCTAGTTTGAAGACATAAAACCATCAAAAATTGAAAAACATTACAAAATGTCCTGAAAAAATCTAAAAACATCAGAAAACTTCAAAAAAGACAAAAAAATCAAAACATGTCAAAAATCACAAAAAAAAGGAGTTGGAGTCAATCACACTTATCAGTCTTTTTCATTTGATGAACTACATTGCCTCTACAACTAGATGTAGGCAAGGCCATCTGTAGATGTGCCCCTAGGGCATTAGGTTAGTTTTGTTAGGTTTGTCTATATAAAATCATGACTCAATCCATTTTTCTATATGACAAAGTCATTGGTCGAGTCAAACTACAAGGTCTCTGTGTGTATAACATAGGCAAGGCCATCATTCAATGAGCCCCTAAGGCCGTACTAGATAAGTCCATTAGGGTTCATCACATACACTACAACACTTGTGAAATATCTTAATAGAAATCAATATTTTTATAGTCATTCTTATCATTAAAAGTCTAGTTGACCTACGAGGTCTCTGCGTGTATAATGTAGGCAAGGCCATGAATCAATGAGCCCCCAAGGCCACACTAGGTCAATCCTTTAGGGTTTTTCATCAAACACATTCAATTATCAACACATCACATCAAGTCATTGATCAACAAGATGAACAAGTGAACAATCTAGTAAATTCAAATACAAAAAATTACCAAAGCAACAAACAAACCAAATAAACTTATGTTTGCTACAGGATGTTTCCTTCTTGAAAATATATATTATCAAAACAATCAACCTATGTCTTATATAGGATGAGTTCTTCTTGAATATAAACATTGTCCAACAATCAATATAGCCTTACATAGGTTGTCACATCAACAACATCAGACTCAACATCTTATATGATACATGTCTTTTTTGAAACCAAGCTTTTGTTATGCCTTATACAGATGGTCACAAAATCAAAACTAGAATCAATGTCTTATATGTATGTTTCCTTCATAAAATCAAGCTTTATCATTCAATTATCTTATCAATCAAAACAATCAAACAAACAGATCAAGTTTTGGCAAATATTTTCTTGGATTTTGAATTTATGGTTTGTTTATCTTATCACTTTATTTGGCTTTATCTCTGAATCTTGTTACTGAGCTTTCTCAAGGATGTCCCATGAAGGATTTAGAGAAGAAATGATGTATTAGGATTCTATTTTCTTTGATTGTTGTTTGTCAACTATCTTTTAACTTTGATTTTGAGTAATGTTACTAGCTTCCTCGAAGATGTCCCATGAAGGATTTAGATGAGCAATGATCTCTCATGAACCCTCTTTTATTTATTTTTTGTCTGTGGTTTGTCTTGAAAAAAAGATTGGGGCAATTGTACCCTTAGTGTGAGTCAAAACATTCCTTGTCTACGACTATCTATTTTTAGTAGGTGGATGACCTTGCACACCTTGATGTATCTCATATCATGGTGTTTGTCTCCATTTGTATTAGTTACCTCCCAATGATGATTTAGTGCAAAGCCTATTGTGATTCGAAAAAACATTGAAGATTGCTAATACTAACATTCATTGTCTTTTATTATTTATTTCTTTTCACACTAACATTTCTTCTTTCTTACATTATGATAGAATCCTGTGACACACAAAAATATAAAGCATCATGCATATGCATTCATGTTAGAAAAATCATGTACATATATCTTGCATTTCAAAAGCACAAAAATATAGGAATCTATCATATCTAGGAAATCATGGCATAATAGACATTCATCATCATAAATTACATAACAAAAGCATTGCATGTACATAATAGTTGTAAATATATGCATCACATTACATCCACCATCATAAAAAATATAGCATCACATGTAGACACCATTGTAAATAAATATATCATGTTGCATCTCATAATCATGAACTCGAATCCATACATAAAATTCATTGATATCATAGAAGTAAATGCATATATCATCATATAGAATAAACATCAGATTATAAGCTACACAAAAAACATCATAATGTATATATGATCATCCATAACATATGCATATCATATAGGCTATAACATATCATATAAAAAACACGCATAATCACAAATAGAACTACACATTATAGGAAGTGCCACCAAAATCATATATATATATATCACTCAAAAAGTGTCACATCACAATGTCGTCATGTATCAGTAAAAATAGAACCCATAGGCTATATGATCAAAATATAGTGTCTAATGAATAAATATCAAAATATGTCTCTATCCAGAACTCCTAGTACTCCCATGTGTAGAATGTGGAGGTGACTGACGATGAGATCCTAATGACTAGTGTGCAGAAGGAGGCCTATCATATGGCCCAATCTTGTGAGGTCCCAGAACCCCCTCTGTACTCTAGGTCCTGCTCTGAGTCTTGCTTCATGACCTGCTACTATGTTCCTGAGAGTAACTGGGAGCCCATCTCTTAGGAGGAACCACTCCCTCATATAGATCCTTGTAATAGGTAGCTCTCTCACCTTATCTGACCAACTCCTATGTGAAAGTTGTAGCTAGCCCATTACAAAGAGTTGTAAACTTGGTAAATCTCTGCTCGATCTCCTATATTTGAGTTATGGCCTTATCCCTTTCCATATATGCCCTATCTCTCTCCATCTGTAGTGAGTCCCTCTCTACCATCAAATCCCTCATCCTCTCCTCCAAAGACTCTACTATGGCCCATGGATCTGCTACCTCCTAATCAATAGGACCTGTATCCTCTAGTTGTGATCTCTCTCTCTCCCATCATCACCCCAATTGTCCAGAATCCTATCTCAAAGGTCTTGTTCTTGATCATCCATCTCTTCCTCTTCATCGTCATCCTAGTATCCAACAAGCATACCAGGAGCATCTAGATCTTTGTCTCCTCCCTAACTACCTCCTCCTCTACATGCTCCTCACCAATGTCCTCCTCTGCTACATGCTCCTCTCCACTAGCCCCAACATCAACATCCTCCTCTCCCTCTCCAATCTCAAGCATGGGTACATCCTTTCCCTCTCCCTCCTCCTCTCGGATGGGTGAAAAATGTGGGCCTCATCCTCTATGACCATGTCGACCCCTACCACCACCTCTCCAACCTCCTCCTCCCTAATCTCTGTCATCACCTCTCCCACCTCTACCACTATGACCTTTTCCTTTCCCACACCTATCCTGAGGTCTTGTCCCATGCCTCTCTATAGGTGCATCATACTCTAGATTAGTAAATAGAACTGACCTATGACTAGCCCACCAGGTATCATATGCAATTGTCATACCCGAATCAGCTTCTCCACCAGTCCATCCCCACTGAATTGGTTGTAATGCATCAATATCCACCTCAGTTGTAGCAACAGGAATCTCTGGTCCCTATAGCGTAACCTCCCTGAAAGATCATGCATACTCTTCTCAGCCTCAAGGCTCATCTTGAACCTCTCCAAACTATCTTAGGACTCTATCTAGAAAATGCCTCTCAATAATGTGAACATGTGAGACTATTTCAACAATCAAATACCGAGTCTATTGGTAGAACGAAAGATGTCGATCCTCATCTGGCCACTATGTGCAATCTATGTATCACCTCCATATGAATTGTACCATGGTGTCAATGGCATGTCTATAGTACCCTATATCTCCAACATGTGTCTAGGTGTTTTCTCTTGCATAATAGAAGGCATAAGGAGATCCCTACTCTAGCTTAGCTGTAACAGGGGGATATAATATGGCAATGTGTTGCCACACCCATACCATCAACAGCGTGGTACCACAACTCATCGACTGGGCCTCTCTATACAATATATCATGTAAATGAAAATATAAGATGGCAAGAAAACATGGAACCCATGCATATACTACCCATATGTCTAACATACCGACCAACATCTCCCCCCATTGCACAAGAAATCCATGACCTCAGCGGTTAGGCATAACTACCCCCCTAATCAATGTATAAAGCATACAATCTATCCTAGCATATCTACCAGCTAGGACATGCCATCTAATCTCATAATGGTCTATGCCTAACTATCGAATATCATCATGGGGGTAATATCTACACATCTCACTAAAACCCCTCTATGTATCATACATAACCTTGGCACCCCTAATCAACAACCTCAAATCCTATATACATCCTCTAATATCATAGTGGCCTCACCTATAGGCAGATGAAAATAAGTCATCTTAGAGTGCCACCACTCATAGAGAGTAGTCAACAAACCTTGGTTTTCCCGAATAGTGGGCATATACATGACATGATATAAACCTAGGTGCTAGAGGAACCACCTATCCCCA
Organism: Sequoia sempervirens; assembly: GCA_007258455.2. Taxonomy (NCBI): domain Eukaryota; kingdom Viridiplantae; phylum Streptophyta; class Pinopsida; order Cupressales; family Cupressaceae; genus Sequoia; species Sequoia sempervirens. Next base: position 123,260,775 of record VDFB02105785.1, read on the forward strand.
CACTGTAGCTGATCCTAAAAGTCAAAAGTCAAATGTCTAGACTCCCTCATATAAATCAGATCCAACACAACCTGCAATTGCATAATGCATACCTCATATCAGAAAACAAACAACCTCTTAAAGTCCAAAATTAAAAAAAAAAATTGCCAGCCAAATGCATCATTTTCTATCAAATGTGTTGCAAAAAATCAATTGCATCATTCCAATTTGCAAATGCATAGAAAAACATCAAATGTGTCATTATCCTATTCACATAAGTTTTGCAAATGAAAATGGTCACAATCATAAACCATACCCAATCAAATGACCATTCAAACATGCAAATGCATACTAATATCATAAATGCATTTCATAAATCTATATGCACTATTCTCTATGACGTTTGCATTGCAGGTATACATATGTGGTGCAATAACACTCAAATGTGATCATTTAATAAAATACTTGCGCTAGCCTAGGATGTAATTCTACAAATGTAGCATTTTGCAGATAGATGTGTGGATTTTGTATTCATTTGTGTTGAATTAGAAAGTGACTCATGCAAAAAAATTGAATTAAATGCCTAAAAATGCGTGAAATATAAAATTTCAAAAGTTAGTTTTTGACTATGTACCGGGGATCCAACATCGGCAGGCTATTTGAATGTATGAATGTGATATACGTGGTGAGAAGTGTGAGGAACGAGTGATAGTTTTTGCTAGAACTCTAGAGCACAAAATCACAATTTCTAAACTTTAGAGGCGAAAATGAAATGGTTTTCTACCCAATTTGTATTTATACCTAGGGTTTTTGGTGGCATTTTTCAAATCTTCTATACTGGATGCACCATTTTCCACATTCTGATGACCATTTGACCTATCTTCCTCCAAACTAATTTATGTCAACACCATCAAACTTCTAGCCATCAAATTAACTAGTCAAGACTATTTCCAAATTTTTTTGGAATTTTTTGAAATTTTTTCAATTTTCTCGAGGGGGCATACCTTCACCTATTCCACACTGGGGCATGATTGGGGCATGTTTCTAATTGATTTTCTTTGACACAATGCCAAAATGACATTGTATTAAAGAGGGGAAAAATATAGACACTGAAATTTGGTCTAAGCCTGTGACTTCAATTTCTTCATAATTTCTATCGTCATGGTCATGATTAAATAATGTTAGTTATTTAATTATTCTCTAAATTCCTTTCTCATCTATTAATTAAATAAATTTTAATTATTTATTTAATTTATTTTAACATTTATTTCTCTATTAATTAAATAAACTTAATTATTTAATTAATTCATATTATCTTTATTCAAATCATGACTAATTAAATAAATTCTTATTCAATTTATCCTAATCATATTTCCAACTATAATTAAATAAATACTTTAATACATTAATTATTCATTAATCTTTTCTTTAGTCACTTAAATAAATCTTATTTATTTAATTTAATCTTTAACTATCGAATGTTGAATTAAATGATCATTTAATTCATAAAATCCTATTTTGGACATATTATTATATATTTAGATAATTATTTAAGTTATCTAATTATTCATTCATCACTTAACTCAAGATCTATTTAAATCAGTCAGTTATCTCCTAATGTAATGTTTGATTGTCTCTGACAAATGGACTGTCAATCTTAACCAGTTAGTTATCTAGTTTTAATTCTTATGCATGTATACATTTACTAATTAAATAACTTTATTTTATTAATTAATTCATGCGTGCATATGAACATATCATTTCCTTTATTCTTCCTTAATTCTTTCCATGCAATTTCTATTTTTCTAATTTATGAATACTTTCAGCTAGAGATTAAATCATTATTTAATCTTGATCTCCATTTTTAGGTTTTATCACTCACATCACTACTAACACTTATCTCAATGCATGTTGAATCTTTTAATTTGAATTTTCTGTCTATCTTTCAATCCACGCCTATCATTCGAACAATAAAGTTTCTATAAATTGACCCGACTTTCATCATTGCAACTCCTCCCGAAATATGATCATTTTTGGAGCACTTGTTTTATAGTCTTTGATACTTCACTATTATCACATATGTTAGGGCTATACTTGCATACGTACTGAAAATATAAGGGCAAGAATACTATGATGGTGAAATGGAGAAGGACAATAGAGGTTATTCATGGAATTATTATTGATGCTTGGCAAGATCTTTTTTCGTTTATGATTTTCTTTGCGCTTTGTTGTTTAGCTTTAGTTTACATTAGATTTTACTACTTTTGAATTGCTTTAATCTTTCCTATTTTCATGATGTTGCAATTACTTTCATTCCTTTCTTTATAAGCCTTTTCTTTGTGGTGAGCCCCCTTATAATCACAACTAAGGATACCTTGTAGTAATCTCTTTTCCTAATCGAATCATTGGGTTGAGATCTCTAGGGCTTTCTTGAATGAACTAAGAGTGAACTAGGTCCCCCCTTGTGTTCCATCTCCTAAAAGGTCAAACACCCTATCTGCTAGTGTTTATTTTGGTGAACACAATGTGAACACCTACATTTCTAATTTGGAGAGCATCATAGTCCTAGATCTAGGAAAACTTTGCATTAGATCTTGCATTAGTTAATTTTCATTTAGGGCTTCTAAATCTTGTATTAGTAGAAAAGTGCATATAGGTTACATTTTTGTATATTGCATCATTAAATTTCATTTTAAATTTCTCATTGCAAATATTAAAGTCAACATACAAGCTAGAAACCTTAGAAATAACTCAAAAAATTTTGAATTTAGTGTCAAAACCCTAATCTAGGACTCATTCACCCACCTAGGTGATTTAGTCCTGATACTAGTTATTTTATCTAATTTTGGGGAATTTTGTGCTATGTGCTTTTCACTATTTGAACCTTCTAAAAACCCTAACTAGGACTCATTTCCCGTCTAGGTGATTTAGTCACATATCAGACCTAAAATTGCATTTTCAACATTAAAAACCTTGATTTTTTGCTTCTTTTTGTTGTTGTTAGATCTCGGTTTTAGATTATTGGGTTTCTGTTTCATTCATTTCATTGGATCTAGCTTAATTTGGTTTCATTTCAAGTGCATTTGTAAACATAAAAATTGGAATTAAAAGCATATCAGTTATCTTGTGTTCATTGCATTTATCTTGCATTCATTGATTATCCTTTGCATGAGCTTTAGAACTTAGTGTCCTATTGCTAATACTATAATGAGATGTAATTTGAGACTCATGTCATCCCATGATAGCACACTCATCATGGATCTTGGGTTATCTATCTCTTTCATTCTTAGTATTGACACTAGTGCATGAGGTATGGACCATACCCTTGACAACTCTTTACCTTCAAGTAGTATGAAAAGTGTTGAAACAATGGTTTCTAGCATCCCTCAAGAAAATACAATCCAAATACATAAAGAATTAGAAAACATACAACACCAAGTGAGTACTAAAAACATTTCCAACACTATTATTCCTACCATAGATAACATACACTACATGATTGAAAGTGAACAAGGAATAGATATTGCACGTAACTTAGCTTATATTTTTGGCAAACATCTTACCTCAACCACTACTTGTGCTCAAACTTCAAACAATACTCAAAGTTGAGGAACCAAAATTCCTCCTCCTACAACCATTGCCTCTATTCCCACCTATACCAATCCTCATGTTACAACAACGATGCAACCTACTAGTAATGTCATTCATACCTTGGTTATTTCCACTAGCAATACTTGTACCTTTGTGGCATCTCATGTCATATCTTCTACCACTTTACCTCCCATAATAATTCCATTCACTTCCCCCTAAAACACGTATACACCTCCACCATATTCACCTCCATCTCAAAATACAACCAATGATGCCATCCTTAACCAACCTTTGCAAAATGTTTCATCCCTTCAACAAAAAAATTTCACCATAAATCAAAATCAAAATGGCCAACCTTCATACTATGTCAAAATAAATCCCTTATCCTTGGAGATATTGAGAACATTGATACCACAAGGTATAGAGATTCCTAGATTTGAGAAATATGGAGGGAAAGGAGATCCTTCTAACCATGTTTCTACTTGTATTTCCTTATGCAATGATTTCATCCTTAAAGATAACCTCTTGGCTAAGCTTTTCCCTAGGTCCTCAAAAGATACCACTTTAGAATGGTTTTCCTCATTACTGTATAAGTCAATTTGTTTATTCAATGAACTTGTTGATTCCCTTACCAACCATTTATGAGTGCATATGACTTCTAAGATGACATTAGCTAACTTGATGAGATGTAAGAAATAGGATGATCGAAAGGTTACTAATTTTATTTCATGCCACTAATTGCTTGATTCCCAAATCGACGTCAATATTCCTAATCCTCACCTTCAACAAATTTTTATTGATAACTTACAAACTATTATACAAGACAATCTTGGCATGATTAAGTTTCCTTCCTTCATAAAATCTTGTACTGCCCTTCATGATTATCAAAAATCATTTAGTATTCATGAAACAAAACCCACCTCTAGCCGTTCTGAGAAGTATGAATCCACAAATCAAAAAAATTACCAACCTTCTAGGAAATAGAATAACGTATTCCTTCAACAAAATCCTCCTCAACCAACCCAACTTGTTGATACCCAAATGGATGCTATAAAGAAGACCACTCCTTTCACATTTGGTGATACAACTAGATAATTTACTCCCTTACCCGATACCCTCCATAACATCATGTTACAACTTCTAGAGAAGAACTTGATTTCTTTACCTCCTATTAAAACTCCTGATCCTAATAGGCCTTTACCTCCTAACTTTAGATCAAATTCATATTATCATTTTCACTATCAATGTAGAGATGATACAAAACATTGTAAGCATCTTAAACACATGGTACAAGACCTCATTGATTCTAATCATATTCAAATTGGAGGTGTTAATGATCAAGGAAATATGTTTGTTCCCCCTCCCAACTAAAAATTGAAAACCTTTACCAACCCCATATTCCAAATCATAATATTTCATTTTTCAAAGCTAGTGAAACTCATAAGAATAATGTGATGAAGGTTGACATGTATGATGACAACATGAATACTAATGAACAAAGTACTATGGATAATATGGTTGGATTGATCAAAATTATACCTCGTAAGGGAAAAAATAAAATGCCTCTTGATATTGCTTTCTCACAAAAATACATTTAAACTAAAATGCCTCTTGATATTGCTTTCTCACAAAAATACATACTTAAAAATGCACATGATAGTTCTCTTTACATAGCTGGTCGAATCAATGACAAGACCAGTAATGGGATATTAATTGATCCTGTCTATGGAGAGAATATGATCATTGAAGAATTTTTACTTGTGCATGAACTCTATCAGGATACATGTGATAAAATGAAAGCATGGATAAAAATGAATAATGGTTTCACTTTCCCTATGATTGGTTTGATCACCCTTCCTTTAAAATTAGGATTGAAACAATTAGATGTCTCATTCTTCATCATCTCGATGTTGTATCAATTCTATATGAAGCTTGGTTACCCATGGTTATGCTCCATGGAATTTTTCATGTTGGTTATGCATAAATTTTTTAATTTTCCCTTTGAAAATAAAATATTTACTATGCACCATAGTGGCTTTAATCCTTTATCTTCTTGTGGGAACTTTTCATTAGATTTCTTTGTCCCAAGCCTATGAAAACCTATTAAACCTTGTGAAGAATTTTTTTTCAAATCATATCAAAAATTTAAGGCAAAATGCATAGAAAAAAATATCCCTTCAAAACATGCTTCAATCCATGATTGATTCTCCTATCCTTGATGAACTATGATTGAACCAAAATACATTCCAAGTAACCAACACCAACTAAAGATATATCCTTTATATATCTCCTACAAATGACCACAAGACAACCAAAAAAATCTCGTCATGCCCCCAATTTTTTTTTTAAAAATACAAAGCTAAAGATAAAGGAGTCGAAGAACTTCCCACGGTTCCTTTTGTTCCTCCTCTAATGGAAGAAAAGAAACCTATGGTGGATAAACACACTCCTACACAAACGCAACTTGAAAATAATATCAAAAGAAACAAAAATGCTGGAGAGCATAGCTGCAAATGTCAAGCTATTGGTCGAAGGTTAAATGAAGAGAACAAAGAAAATCAACATCCAAACTCAGTGAAGTAATACATGATGAGTCTCCCTCTTTGCCACCAAAAAATAATCCTATATTACAATCACAACCAAGACTATCACCTTCTTTGGAAATATCATTCAACCTCCCATTGTGATTAATTTAGACAATGATGATGAGATTGCTAAAATTGATAAGGAAGTGCATAATGAATTGAATACATTATTTTCCTCTTCTATGAACTTAAATGATGATTCTCCTAAGAAGAGTGTTGAACTTGGTGATGCTCCTAGTTTGAAACTTGTCATTGTCCTTTTGGCTAGTTTTTCACCTTTTGTATACAATGAAAAAGATTAGGATGCAAACGAACTACTATAGGTTGACTTGCATGTGCCTTACTAGTATTTTCTTTGTTTCTTTTTTATGTTATGTATGTGATATCATGTGCATAATGTGATCTCCCTGTACTATTCTATTTGATGTATCTATCTCTTTGTGACATTCTTATCTATGTCATAAATATTTTCCTTTATCTTTTCTTTTTCTTGTGGTTTCCTTTTGGGGATATGCAAGGCATCGAGACATTTGAGTCTCTTCCATGTTGACCTAGAAGCATTTCTTTGTTTATTCTCTCGTTTTGTCATTCTTCCTATTCCATGAGTATTTTGGGAATGGTGACAGTTCCAAACTCTATAAAAAAAATGTAGAAAAGACATATTGACCCTGAATCCATGGATCCTTTTTGTGTGACTTTGGGATTTCTTTTGTGGGGAAACCCCTATTCATGATGTAGCTTCATTTGGAAACATATGACTTTGCATAGGGATTTTTTAATAAACTCTCATGTCCTCTTTATTGTTAGCATTTATCATTTACTACTTTAATGTAATTGTTCACAACATGGTGTTTAGCATGATTTATTTAAAGTGGGGCATTATTCTTTTGCATTTCAATTTCAACTTGTGTTTTATCATCGAGTCTTCTTAATTCACGCCATGCATATTGCTCTTTGTGGCGACATTGGGTGTGATGTCCTTTAAGAGCATGATCTCTCTTAGTATATTATATTCCTCTTGGTGGCTTGATGTGATACACTGCATGCCCTAAGTTGTGAATCTTCTATTATTCAATTGGTCCTATTGGAGACATTAGGCACAATTTTCCCTATGTTAGGAACTTACATGAATTAATCAAAACTCCTTTGAACATACCTTACAATACCATTTCAATTTACAATAACTATTATATGGATACCTTGCATAACACGCTTTGCTTTCGTATGGAGCCATCTTGTTTATTCATGAGTGTCAAGCATGCAAATTTTTGCTTGCCTTATGAATTCTTGTTGCTAATGTTGTGTGGAACCTTATCAAAGTTATTAGGAGGTATAAATTTTGTATGGTTAGTGTATAGGATCCAAAATTATGTGTTTCTTTCCCATAGCCACTTGCTTGTCTATGTGAGCGCATACCAGCCATGTGCATATGTGTCTTTGGGGGTTCACCTAGTGGACAACCTAAGGTTTCACTAGCCCTTGTGAGTGTGTGTTTGGTTTGCATAGTGGCTTATAAATGTTTTTGGAGAAATATCTTAGATCTTATCCACATCATGTTGGAAAAATGGTTGAGGCTTGACCCTCCCCTTTTTTCCTTTTTATTTCTTCTTTATGTCTTTGGTAGTGTATGCTTGTATCTTGTTGTTTCATTAAATCTTTCACATGCATGTTCTTTTGTGCCTATGTTGGTTTTCCATAGGATCTTGATCTTGGGGGCTTGATCATCCCTCTTAATTTTTTCCATCCTATCTCACTAGCATTGGTGCACTTGGATGCCTCTTGATGTGCGTTTTTCTACTTTAGTGTGAGTTTGAAGCAAGTTCCTCCTCTCACTAGAGTGGGGGCCAAATTTAGTGTAGAAAAATGTATCCCTTTACATTTTCACACTTTTTTGGATACTCCCTACTAAAATTGGGCTTCTTTATGCCTTATTTGCTCCTATTTTGCATCAACGAGCCCTAATTAATGCATTTCTCTAAGAATAATCCAAAAATTCATTAAATAACCTATCACAATTCATTCTTTTTGGGTTATGTGTTCTAGATTTAGTGATCTAGGACTCATACACCACCTTCAGCATATGGGTCCCACCTACATTTCGAGGCCTAATCTTGAATATTGCATTGAACTTAACATTTATTGAAATTTGTATCCCAAGATTAGGTTACTAAGACTCATATGCCCCAACTAGCATATGATTCCCAATTTTTTTTGGACCTATTTTGAATTCAATTCTTGGTGGGATTTTATTCTCCTTGTTCTGATGTCTACTTGTAGTGTTGTAATTTTGGGAAAGTTTGCATTAAAAAGTATAAATACAAGGTTATTTCACTTAATTTCATCTAACAAGCAATCTAGCATCCTAAAATTTTCAAGGGAGTATTCAAGAGCATTCAACAACATTCAAGAGAATTCAATATTTGATTGTCATGAATTTTGGAGCTATATTCAAGATTCAAGCATCATGTCAAAGTCATCATACATTATGTGTATTTTTGAGCTAACATTTGTGATGTAGGTTTTCATGATTCAAGAAAAAATTCAAAGAAATTATTTCATATCAAGATCAAGAGTCAAGATCCACATCCATTGGAGCCATTTCACACAACTTTGTAGCCTTTACATCAAGGGTTTGGTGAGTTGAAACATTGCATATTGTTATTCATCATTTCTTCATTTTATTTAATTTCATGCAATGCTTAATTACCCAAATGGGGTTTGACCAAGGAAAACCCCTATCCACTAACAAATCAACATTTTTCCCCCTTCATGTGTGATTGTAGGTCTAGGTGTTTTAGAGACTTGAAGACCCTTTTGAATACAAAGTTTCAAGATTGAATAAAAGTTGTCAAAGATGCCAAGAAGATGGAATCTTCATAGAAACTCATCTACAGACCAGAATTTAGACTTTCATATTTGAATATAAAAGAAGAAGAAAGCTATAGAAGATCACTAAAGGCTACAAAAATATCAGCAAAACCATAATAATGGGACTAAATCAACACCTTGGGCATATGATTCTTGGTATAGACATTTTTCTAGATTTTTTTTTATTCTGACTTTTCACTGTGATATTCATGTTTTTGTCCAAAAACCCTAGACTGGGACTAAATCGATCAATCTATAATATGAGTCCATGTACACATTAGCAACACCACAATTCAATTTTTTAAGATCTTGTTCAGTCATCTATAGCCTTCTAAGTACGCCTCTTTCATCCTCGTTTTCTTATTCTAATTTTAAATTTTATTTCCTAGGTCATATATTTAAATTTTCATAATACTTTCATTCCTTTCTGAACCATAGATTTTTGGCACCCTAGGACTTCTCAAGCTGTTCTAGGGTTTTTCACCTAAAAGGAGAGAGGTAGGGCCAAAAATGCTAAAGGGTTCATTCAAATTATGTTATGTGTGATATTTATATGAATAAATAAGATGATATAAGTACAACTAATTGATAATATTGATTCATTAAATATGCAAAACCTAAGAAATAAGAATTTTTTGAAAACACATTGTGTAATGCAACAATGAACTAGGAATGAATACAAAACTTAATAGAAATGAACCAAACTGAAAGTGTGCACTTGAGATATTGAAGGAGCCTAGAAATGACATTTTAAATTCTATTGATGATGAAATTTAGGCCTAGTGGGACTCATTCATCATTTTGGGAAAATCAGTCCTAGTTATGGGAAACTATATTAGGGCCAGTTTTTGCCAAATGGGTTTTTGAATCTCCAAAATATTTAGGAAATAGGTACAATGGGACTCATTCACTACTCTAGGTGAATTATTTCATTCTATCTTTTTTGAAAACTCAAAAATGGAATCTATATATTTCGGTCTGCTCAATTTGCACCTCTAGGTGTCTTGGTCTAAAATCCTAATTTTTGAAGTTGTAAATGACTTTTTGTGTACGTTTTGGCCTTGAAAAAGTGGACATGACTTCAAAAAGTTTGTAAAATAATCTCCAATAATGTCCAATCCATCCAAGCACCTAAATCTATAAACACACAATGAAAGAGAAAGAAATGGTGAATGTTAGGGCATAGGGGTTTTCCTTGGTCAAACCCCCTTTTATTAAACAAAAATGATGAAAGAAAGTAATGAAACATGAAATAATGGATTTTTTACCTTCCCATGATGATTGAACTTAAATTTCTACAACAAAACATGAAGATTATGCCCTTGAATGTCTGTAAAGTACTACCTTGGTGACTTAAATTGACAAAACCCTAGCTTGCTTGACTTGAAAATATAATGAATGATGAATGAATGATAATAGGATAAGAGAGATGTTAACATGAGTTAAAAGTCTTATATTTATAGTAAATTCACCTTATTTTCCCATTAATTTGATCCCTAAGACCAACATGGAGAAAAAACAATTTTAAAACCTATTTTTTCCTGCTTAAACCCTAAAAATGGCTCAAAATGGGGCTCATTCACCACACATGGTGAATGGTTCCCACCTGGATGGGACTAATTCGCCACTAATTGCAATGGGTCCCACAAGGGCCATTTTTGGTAGTTGGAATGTCGAGAAGTAAGAAAATCGAGTTTATATGATGACTATGTCAAGTATTTGATCAATTTAAGCCTCGAGATGCACAATATGGGTTAAGAGGGGACTATAAGTGATGATTTAAATGTAAAATAGGGATTGGGACACAAAAATAAGTGTGAAAGTGTGATTAAATACACTTTACAACACTAAAATGAGGTATGCATAGCCTAGGAAGGCACAAGAACCAATGTGAATGTGCAAGACACATTACAACACTAGTTTAAAATTAAGTTTACTTTAAAAGCCTTCTAAATTGATGTGATAGTGTTATTAAACACATTATATGATTTTTAATTAGAGATAAATAGGTTTATTAAGTCTATAAAAGTGTGAAAGAATCTTACAACACTTTACAACACCTTTACAAGACCTCATTAAAAGCATGTTATTTGATTTGCAAGGATCCAAGACCTAATGCGGATACATAAAATTCCTCACAACACTATATTAAGGACTCATTAAGTAAATTTTATCATGAATTAATCCCATGTCAAGCAAAGGGTCCTTTTTTGTATGGCACACTTCCTTTCTAAGCATTTTCCCTTCTTTTAATCATAGCTAAGGAGACCTTGTAGCAATCTCTTTTCCAAATTGGATCATTAGTTTGAGATATCTATGGTTTCCTTGGATGAAATAAGAATGAAATAGGTCCCCCCTTGTGTTGCATCTCCTAAAAGGTGGAGCACCCTATTTCCTTGTGTTCAAAAAACACATAAGTATTAATACTGTTGAGTAAAGTTTAAATGCAACACATTTTATGCAATGTACTAAGTCAACATTTAAACAAAATTATAAATGAAGGAGGTCAAACCGTTGGAGTCTGTCGATGTTCATGCCTTGACCAAGTCAACTAATTAATGTGTAGCCAAATAGTGAGGGACAATTTCCTCCATTTAAACCATGGGATTGAGAATAGGGAATGTGCTATTTACTTGGAACCATATTATGAATTATGTGATTTCTTTAGAATTATTTCAAGCTTGGAAATCGTTTTCCTATATAAAGCATATTCCTTATGAATTAGTCAATTTTTTGTGCCAAGCATATAATCAATCTATTGTATAGTTTTGATGAGTCACATAGTAGGAATCCCCCACATTTTTACTTCTAACTTGAGTCAATTTTTTATGGCTAAGAAGTGGCATAGAATGAACCTTGTTTTTAGCCTTTACAAGCTGGTTTTTGGTGTACTCACCTCATCTAGGATACACTTTCTTATGCATCAATACACTTCTCCATTTTGCTGCATTTTATTTGAGAGAGTTCTTATTTTGTTGAGAGCTATTGTGAGGAGTTTTTAGTGAGAATAGTTAAGAGAGGTTGGTCGCTAAGTTGACTTGCAAGAGCAGTCCAAGCTAGAGGTCAAGAGAGTCAATTGGAATAAGTGATTAGTAGGAATGGGATTCTATTCTTTTTATATTTTATCTTTAATCTGAAATATTTTTTTCCTTGAGTGTTTATTTTGGGATTGCATTAGTTGCTTGAAATAGAGTAATAGTCTATTTTTTGTAAAAGAGGAAAGGTATTGTTGATACGATTTCCATATAAGTGTTTATATTTACTCCATATTAAGGAGATACTGATTGTTTTCTATAGTATTATATAATAGAATTGATGAATTTGAAATAGCTTTTTTAAGTTATTCTATGAAAATTGTTTTTGGGACTTAAAAAGCTTATAAGTTATACCTCGAGTTAGGTTAACCATTCAAGGGGATAACTTATGCTTTTAATTATGTTTTATTCATAGAGGTACCATTGAGATTTAGGAAAAAGGAATAGGTCAATTTTGAGGTTAATGTTTACCTATTGAAGTTTTTCCTATAAATAGATACAATGGTCTAAAAGTTAAAAATAGGTAGGGTAGTGTAGTATCGAAAAAAGTAATCCTTTTTCACACTCAATTTGGATAATTAACATAAAATGGACTTAACTACATCATGGAGTGGTGTTGTAAGGTTTTGTATCTATTAAAATAATTCTAAGGGCTTTATTCGATTAAAACATGCATTAATAGGTCCTTTGCAAAGGTGTTGTGAAGTGTTGTAACACACTTTCACTTCTAGGATTTATTTACTTAATTAAGGTTAATGGGCCCCTTCTTAGTAAATGTATTTAAAGTTGTACCTTATTTAAGTGTTGTAAAGAGTTGTAAAGAACTTTTACATTTATATATGGTGGTGTTAATTAATTGTGGTTAATTAGAGTTAATTAACCCCTTTTAATTCAAATTTAAGCCTTAATTGTGACACCTCTCAAAGATCTATCCCGACACCCAAGATTTAAATAATATAAAATTTAATTCAGTAGATTTATATTTTGGAAAATGGTTTTAGGACCCATTCTCCCTAGGTGGATAATGGGTCCTCCCTTGCTATGACCCCGCTTTATTAGTTGATCTAAAATGGTCTTTTATTGCTCTTTTCATTCCTCGAGGTTAGCTCCTAGAAAATTGAGAGAAGACCCATTCACCCTAAGTGGAAAATGGGTCCTCCCTTAACATGGAGCCTCTTTTCTAGTTTCATCTTTGTGGTATTTTAATTAATTTCATTTCCAAATTTGATTTTGGCTTGAATTATTTGAATTTTTTGGTTAATTCTCTAATTTAGTATAAATATAATGCTATTTTACATAATTTTCAACTAGATAGAAGCAAGAGACAAAGGTACTTTCATGAGATAAAGCATTCATAAGAAGCAAAAAAAAGTGAAGTTTGGAGCAAAATTTCAAGATCTTCAAGCTCATTTTGTATTGAAGATCAAGTATTATTGAAGGTTGACGATAGAGGTCCGACAAAACCCACAAGGTGATGTAAAGGGAACACTAGCGCTGGCCTAGCTATATTGCACTACTCCTCATAGGCCTGGGTGGTACTTGTGTCATTAGTCTCAGAGTTTGGGGGTAGGTTAGGGTCCTCATCATTGAAAGAACTGGAATATACATCATCTCTAGTCAAATAGTGATAGTCCCCGAGGCTAGTGACACTATGTGCTAATCGACAGTATGTCAACCTCAAGAAAGGAGGTACTTGGACATGCCCAAACTATCTCATCGCCCAATCATAATAAAAATTCCTAACTACATAGTCATGGTTTCCTAGCAGCAACTGATCCATCTATAGCTTGCACATTTCATGTCGGTGATCCACCCACTACGGTATCCACTAATAGGGTCTCTAGTAGATATCATCCTCATCCAATCATTCAAAGGTTATCCTCCAATGTAATAGATATCCCTCTTTCCATGGTTACCTAAGTGGGTAGATGAAAACTCTCAGCTCATGTAGGGTTGCTATAAGAGGAAATCTAGTGAGCCTATTGCATGTAATATGCTCAAAGCACCATATATGTAGTATGATACAATTTACAATGCTACAAAGCTATCAAAATGAAAATTTACTAAGATCATAGTATAAATGCATGAGCATGTTGAAACCCCATGCATAAACAATTCATTTCTCCTCCAACCCTCTAATAGTATGAACTAGGCCATCATTTAAGTGTTCCCCACAATGATCTAGAACTAGTGTAAGCACTACATTCATGATATTAATTCACCTTAGAAGTAGTGACCATGCATTTAGGAGCCATTTAAGATCCACGTGCAGTCTGATGCTTGAATGCCACATTGGATACTTTAGAAAATAATTGATATCATCGCTCAGCTATGCAAATGAGATATTGGTAGCCAGTTACACATGCTCACCATAGATAGGAATGTGTAAGATGTGATGAATGTCCTCCAAAGTGATGGTCATCTCCCTTGTGGGAAGATGGAAAGTACAAGTTCCTACATCCCATCTCTCCACTAAGGCTAGTAGCATACCATCATGGTATCTCATAGGTGGCATGAGATACACCCGAAAATGACCAACCTCTCACAATAATTGAATCTCCTCCTCTGATAGCTAAGTCACTAACTCTTGGAGGAAGTGAAACTACCTCCCACTGAGATTTTTTTGGGCTCAAGGGTGCACCTAAGAGGAAATTTACATGGAATACATTCTAAATAAACTAATCAACATCACTAGAGTTGTTCTAAGACACTTTTCAATAAAAATGGACACCTAGACCATTTTTGGATGGGGGTCTAGGACACTTTAGCTATTCTGAGACACTTTGTGCCAAAGTGGGATGCTTTATGCTGAAATGGGAAACTTTGGCCGAAGTGGGACACTTTGCATTAAAGTGGGACACTTTGTGCCAAAGTAGAACACTTTGCGCTGAAGTGGGACACTTTGTGACAATCTATTCTAACATAATAAAATTATGAAAATTACACAAAAAAGGGTAGTACAAGTACAAAAAATGAAGAAAAATTAAAGCATAATTCACTCACCATACAACAAAGGATGCCCTATGTTGCATTGGTGTGAACTAAGTCCAATCTTGGATGCTTCTAGACTCTACAACTTGGAATCTTCACTCACTCTACACTAAAGTAAATTTACAAAAAGGTAAGTGGCAAATGAATAGTGAAAAGTGTCATTTTAATTAGTAAATAGTTAAACCATAGAAAATAAAGCTTATTCATTTAAAAGGAAAAATTCATTAAAATCAAAATATTGGGGGCAAAAGGACTTCATTTTCAATGCCATTTGTTGCATTGGATTCATAATTTTTCTCTTGATCTCATCAAACACCTATCATTATGTGGTATGGTACTTGGAAATACCCTATAATATGATGGGTAATTTGATGTAGTTTCATGCTCACCCTGATTCCACCTCCATAAATCAAGTGGAATCAAGAGGCATACATCTACCCTTGAATTCAATTCTCTATAGAATTTTTGATAAGAGTGTTTTTTGATGACTAATGATTTTTTGTTGCAGGATGTGGTTCCTAACATTGTGGTTTACTAGGTAGCTACAATGGGGGCTTCATTCTCCCTAATGAATCCATATGACTATCCCTTTTCATAACAGTTATTTCCATTAGCTTGCATATTCACGTAGTATCATATAGCAGCTAAAGTGGGGGCTAAATGTAGTGTCAAAAAAAGTAATCCTTTTTCACACTCAATTTGGATAATTAACATAAAATGGACTTAACTACATCTAGGAGTGGCATTGTAATGTGCTGTACCCATTCACATAATTCTAAGGCCTTTATTTGATTAAAACATGCCTTAATTGGTCCTTTATAAAAGTGTTGTGAAGTGTTGTAACACACTTTCACACATTTCTAGGATTTTTTTAATTAATTAAGCCTAATGGACCCATATTCTAATTAAATTGAGCCTTATTTATGGTGTTGTAAGTGTTTAAACACATTTTAACATTTATCTAGGGTGGTATTAATAAATTGTAGTTAATTAGACTTAATTTCCCCTTTTAATTCAAATTCAAGCCCTTTAATTTAGATTTTTTGAGAGATCAATCCTGACACCCATGATTTAAATATTATAACATTTCATTGGAAAAATTTAGGTCTTGGAAAATGGTGCCAAGAACCATTCACCCTAGGTGGAAAATGGGTCCTCCCTTAATAGGACCCCCTTTTTGTTGCATATTCTAACTAGGTTTTTGATGTACTTTTCTTCCCCGAAGGCAAGGTCCTAGGAAGTTGTGCCATGACCCATTTGTCTTAGGTGGCGAATGGGTCTTCCCTTAATGTGGAGCCTCTTTTTGAATTTCAGCTTGGTGGGATTTTAATTAGTTTCACTTCTAGATCTGATGTTAGCTTAAATTATTTAAATTTTGAGGTTAATTCTCTAATTTAGTATAAATATAAGGTTATTTTACATAATTTTCAATTAGCAAGAATCAAGAGACAAAAGAACTTTATGAGATCAAGGGTTCATAAAAAGCAAGAAAAAGTCAATTTTGGAGTATCATTTCAAGATCTTCAAGCTCATTTGTATGCAAGACCTAGCATTATTAAAGGTTGATGATAGATGCCTATGGAGAATCATGAGGGATGCTAGGTGTTGGGAGATGCACAATTCATACAAACAATCCTAAGGACTTTTTTCCTAAGTGATTCGATCTTATATGGTCATCCTATTTGTATCCTACAAGAGGTATTTTTAGGCTTGTAATTCATTAAAGAGATTAAACATCTCCTTTGGTGAGTCTTTTATACTATTCATATTGCATTCAAGGTTTTTATCCTAACACAATTGGGTAGAATTTCCTTTACATTATCATAGATATTAGTCTTAGACACACTTAAGATTAGGATCACACACATTATTACATGTTTCAAATTTTCATTCATCATCAAAGGTTTAATTACAATAAAGGGGTTTAACTAAGGAAAACCCCTACCTGCTAACTAACAACCAATTTTTTTTTGTAGATTGTTGTCAAATTTGGATTCAGAAACATGAATTTTAAAGTGCAAAGGAGAAGAGAATACCTTGAAGTTGGAACCCAAATTCAAAGATCTCTGGAAGAGCCTAACAGAACCCATTCGTCATTAGTGGTGAATGAGTCCCTATTAGGGGCTGAGAGAACATATCATAAACATTACAAGCTTATATTTTTAGCTTAGAGTCTCTAGAATAGGCCTACCAAGACCAATTCACCTTTGGTGGTGAATGAGTCCCTATCATCTTCATAGAAAATTCTGATTTTACTAGGTGCACAACATTCTTTCCTTCATGATTTCCTAGAAAATTTACAGATTCTTTATGTTTTATGCTTAATTTATGCATTTCATGTGTTAGATCTAGGATTAAAGTTTGTTCATTAGCCTAATTCCTTCTCCCCAAGTTAAGGTTTGGCTCACCACCCCATCCTTGTATAAAGGAAAGATTGCAAGATACCCTAATCTTGATTCAACTCACCTCTTGGGTTGATAAAGTGTTTCAAGATTCGGGTATGTGCAGGATCATGATGGGCCAAAAAGTGGTGATATGATGGGTATGTGTAGGGTATGTGGCTGACATTTTTTTCTTACCCAAAATTAATGAAATGAAAAGAATTTTTAAAGGAGGTTCTCAGCTTTCCACCAATATAAATTATGCTTTACTTTTAATTTAATAAATAATTATTATTCATTTTCTATTTGAATTATGACTAAAGTCTTGATTGATAGGCTAATTTAAAAACATCTATATATTTCAAGTAGTATCACATTTTTTGAATCTGAAACATGCGCCACAATCTATGCTTCAGATACTATAGGATTAAAAATAAAAAAATGAATTTCATTAATTTTTGACCAAGTTAAGGTTGTCAGACATACGAGTTTTTATATTTTTTAAAATTTGTAATAAAAAAATCATAATTAATTATTTACTTGGAAAAGAATTACAAAAAAATATGCATCACATTAGGACACGAGTCCTCTACTTATATCTAAAATATTATAAAAAAATATTATCATTTTATTGTGGTTGGGGTGGTCAGATAGACACCTACTTCTTATTTTTTCCCTAAAATTTAAGTACTACTGCATTGAAATTTCAAATTTTCACCAAATAGATTTTTTTTTTATAAATAAACCTATTAGTTTAGAAACTATATTCAATTTTCTATAGATTCTATTCTTACATATTTTGGAAATAATATAGACAACTTATTCAAATTTTTACGTCAAGTTGCCTAACTCTGATTTTTCTAAATGTTTTGCCACTTAAGGGCTTATTTTTTCCATGATGATCCTGCACATACCCATTCTTAGATCTCATCTTTTGAATGAAACCCTAATAAATAAAAATTTGGTCAGAGACAGTCTCTTATCTTTCCCTTCTTTTTCTATGTTTCATTATAAGAGTTTAATTTTACCAAGTGCACAACATTCTTGCCTTCTTGTTTTCCTAGAAAAGTTGTAGATTCTTTTTGTTTTATGCTTATTTTATACATTTCATGTGTTATATCTAGGAATAAATTTTATCCATTAGCCTAATTCCTTCTCCCCAAGTTAACATTCAACTCACAAAACCATCCTTGTATAAAGAAAAGATTGCAAGATCCCCTAATCTTGATTCAGTTCAACTCCTGGGTTGATAAATTGTTTCAATATTCTTGGATCTCATATTTTGAATGAAACCCTAATATAGGAAAAGTGGGTTGGAGGTATTCTCTTATCTTCCCCTTCTTTTTCTATGTTTCAATAACAATATTTTTTGCTCCTTTCCATGTAATAGTTTAGGATCCTAGCATACTCACTATTGCATGTTTTAGACTCATTGAAAACAATTTACTTTTTGCAAGGAGCAACATACAATCACCTATCTCAGCTCACCCTCCTCTTGCACTCAATGGGGTAAAGGGGTTAGTTATATTTTTCCTTGCTTTGGTACTTGTCATTTTCCCTTTGGCTAGTTAGCTTCCTTCCATTTATACCAACCAAGATTGGGAGGTAGATGACTTGCTTTAGGCTGACTCACTCGTGCCTTACTGGTCTTTTTCTTTTCCATTTTTTTCCTTATGTGATTGCATGTGTGTAATCTGATCCCCTATGATGATTCATTTGATGTATCTCTCTCTTTTGTGCATACGTCTATATGTACCTTCATTCTTCTCTATGTTGTAAGAATTTTTCATTTTATCTTGTATTTTCCTTTAGGGGATGACGCAAGGCATCGAGAAATTTAGGTCTCTTCCATGTTGACCCAAAAGGAGTTTTTTTTTTCTCTCTCTTTGTGTCATTCTTCTAGTTCTATGAGTATTTGTGGAATGATGACAGTTCCATACTCTATGACAACATTGTAGCATAGACATACTGACCAAAAATCCATAGATCCTTTATGTATTTGTGGGGGCAACCCTTCTTTCCTATTTCATGATGTAGTTTACATTGGAAAAATATGACTTGGTATAGGGTTTTCCGAGGATACTTTAAAGTGATTGCTCATAGTGATGGTGTAGCAACTCTTTAAAGTGGGAGAATACATCGATGAAATATTTTGAAAAAATTTCATGGTGTTATTTTTCTTTTTCCTTGTGATGTGTCCTCTTCTTGGTGGTTTCATTGGGTTTGATGATGTCCAAGAGTGTACGATCTACTGACATGGCATGATACGAATGAGGCATCTCATAGGAGACAATTTGAAACTTTTGTATTGTCCTATCTTCAAGAAATTAGGCACAATGTTCCCTAAGAAGAAGACCTTTACATGAACAAAGGAAAATGTCCTTTAGCAAAAATTTTACATAAAGGATTACATTGTGGTGCCTTATCAAAGTTTTCAAGAGGATAACCTCAGTATGGTATGGGGGGCTAATATGATTCTCTCATTTTCCACTTCTTTTGGAAAATTCACCTTGTGGAAACACTCAGGTTCCACTACACCAAAGTAAGCAGCATATGTTATGGACAAACAACATCGTTTCACATTGCATTGAAATGGTTGTGCTTGATCATTTGTTTTTTTTTATTTTTCTTGGATTTTGACATGGTATAAATATGAATATTTGTTATTGCTGCATACTTAAGTGTCTTTAATGGCTACTATGGTGTGAGTTTTACATGGATTCATCCTCTCACTAAAGTGGGGGAAAAATGTAGTGTAAAAAAAGGTAATCCTTTTTCACACCCAATTTGGATAATCTTTTCTATTGCTACATACTTAAATGTCTTGAATGTCTACATCTTGGAGTGGAGTTGTAATGTGTTGTACCCATTCACATAATTCAAATGCCTTTATTTGATTAAAACATTCCTTTATTGGTCCTTTGCAAAGGTCATGTGAAGTGTTGTCACACACTTTCACAGTTTTCTAGGATTTATTTACTTAGTTAAGCTTAATGTGCCCCTTCTTAGTAAATTTATTTAAAGTTGAACCTTATTTAAGTGTTTTAAAGAGATTTCACATTTATCTAGGATGCTCTTAATTAATTATGGTTAATTGGAGTTAATTAACCCCTTTAATTCAAATTTAAGTCATAATTATGACACCTCCCGAAGATCTATCCCGACACCCATGATTTAAATAATATAACATTCAATTGTGAATATTTAGGTCCTTGAAAATGGTACCAAGACCCATTCTTCCTGGGTGGTGAATGGGTCCTCCCTTAATAGGACCCCTCTTTATTATTTTATCTAAAATGGGTTTTATTTATCTTTTCATCTGTTGGAGCTAAGTCCTAGAAAACCGAGCAAGGACCCATTCGCCCTAGGTGGTGAATGGGTCCTCCCTCAATAGGACCTCCCTTTTTAAATTTCATTCTAGTGAAAATTTAATAAATTTTCTTTCTAGATCTAGTGTCAACCTTAATTGTTTGAATTTCGAGGTTAATTTCCTAATTTAGTATAATAAGGGGTTAATTCAAATTGTTTCTCCTAGCAATCCACTCCAAGAAACCTAGCACTTTTATGAAGGATTCTATCAATTTCAAGAGCATTCATAAGTAATTTAAAGGTAGATTATCAAGATTTTATTGCAACAATTCAAAGGTATTTCACCATGTCAAGGGTTTAGTGCATTCATGCATGTTGTTGAGCTAAGACAGTTGATGTAGAATAGAAGATCTATTACAAGCATTATTTCACATCAATTCAAAGGATCAAAATATACATTTTTTATGGTCACTACATGCTAGTTTGCAGATTTTTTTCACAAGACATCATACAAGGTGATATCAATTACATATTTCATGTTTCATGCTTCAATTCATTTATTTCAACATTTGGTTTAATTACTTACAAGGGGTTTGACCAAGGAAAACCCCAGTTTTCTAACAAACAACAATTTTTTCTTCCCTTGAATGTGTGTTTGCAGATTTATAGGTTGAAGATTAAGTGGAGGAAAGATTTGGAGCAAAATTATCAAAGTTGTCATTCAAAGTGCAAGAACAAAGAATTGAAGATACAAAATTAACTATAGGTTTTCAAGGGTTGAAAATTGAGGATTTGAGAGTGCAAACATCAAGGAACAAAACCAATATCTTAGTTTTAGAAACCCTAATAGGGACCCATTCACCACTAAAGGTGAATGATTCCTTTGTCCCCTAAAAATAGGCTCCTTGCAGCAAGGTACACACCTCTTTTACCTCTAAAAACTTCACTCAAAGTTTCTATAATAGTTAGGTTCCTTGTAAAGGGTTTTTAGGTTCCTTCAAAACCTACTTTTTCTTATCAAAATCAATTAGGGTCATTTTCTAATTGTTTTTTTCATATTTAGGCTCTCATTATTGAGTGTTTTAATAAGAAAAAGACTTAGTGGTTTAGCATATTGTGCATTCATGGTGGTAAACCCTAATTTTTCCATTAAATATGTAGTGTATGTGAATATGATGATTATCACTCAAAGTACTAAGTGATAATACTTTGGAAAAAGTATTGTGTTTTCCTTTGGCTCCACTATTAGTTCACCATGTTCCTTTTTATTCATGCTAGATGAAGATTGTAAGGTCTACATGTTCTGGTTATGTAGGGTACAACACAAAGCTCATGGTTGTAGTTATAAGGTTACTCCACCAATCTCTTCATCGAAGGGCAGGGCCATCTATCTAATGATATATGTGTGGGAGATCGCATATCAGTCTGTGGTTGGAAGGAAAGTTCTTGAGTGATGCTTGTCCTCCTCAACTAGTGACCAAGTCTTGAATAATATTCTTGGACAATCTGTATCTATTTCCTTGAAGCTCGAATGAGCTATGTATGCTATTATTTACAATCTTGTGCAAAATATTGTAACATGTTGAATATTGTATTTGAAATCAAATCAATGAATGAAATTTGTTATGTCATTTTTGTTCATTATTTCTCTGTTTAGAAAAGAAAATTTTTATTGCAATGGTTAAGAAACATAGTTATTGACTTGAAAGTGAAAACTTAGGAAATTTTACTTACGTGAAAAATTGGCATGCTACATCCTAGAACACACATTGCTCAAGGTAAAGTGTTATGTATTAGCATTAATTTTTGTTTGGTTTCCTCTTTAGAAAATATAAATTTTTAGGCTTGTAGATGTAAAATAGGGCTTATTAAGGCACAATTAAGCTCAATTTAATTAAGAGGGCCCAAACAAAGTGTGAAAATTTAAAGGATTGCATTTTTCTATACTACATTTATCCCCCACTTTAGTGATAGGATTAGTGCAAGAACAAAATCACACTAAAGTAGGTAAATACATACTAAGATGGGGTCCAAGTGTACAAATGTTAGTGAGATAGGATGGAAAATATCAAGGAGGTGTTTGAACCCCCAAGATCAAGATCCCATGGAAAACTAACATAAATAAAAAGGAACATAGACAAGATGTATGATATGTAGTATCGATACAAGATACACAAACATACAATGTTAAATACTAAGATAATTTTTTTAAAAAAAAAGGGAAGATCAAACCTTGACTATTTTCCAACTAGATGTGGATCAAGCCTTATCTATTTTTCCAAAAACATTTAGAAGTGAAACCCACTATCTAGTATGAAAAAAACAATACATTCTCACATGGGCTAGTGAAATATGATGTCCACTAGGTGATACCCCCATAATGTTGGAAGAATGAAGAAGGTGCCCTCCGTTTTGGTTGTCATTGATGCCAACATTGGTTGGTAACCTGATTTGAAAATATTTGTAGCAAGAGGAAACTCAATGAATCTTTGATACATTGATTAGGAATGTTAGCTACAAGTATACATGATTTTTCAACATATTTTTGTGATCCAATTAACATATCCTTGATGACAAGACTTCAGTGTTCTTTTGGCTGACCTAACTTTTGGACATGTTTTGTTCTGTATGCCAAAAGAAATTTTGTATTAAGCTGACAAGGTATTTTGTATTTGAAGTTTTCCCTCATTTAGGCTAACTTAATTGATAGTGGAAGTTGTGACTACATATATTTATGATGGCCAAGGGTAAGTGCAAAAAGATGGGGGGCCAAAAAGGGGACTTAAGTGGCCACTTTTTTTTTTAAATCAGGAAATACTAGCCTTAGATGTGAAATTGAGTATAGTTACCCTTAAAAATTTGAGATGCAATAAAAAAAAGGATCAAAGTGCTCTGAGTCTACTTTATAAACTACTAATCTATTTTGAAAATGGTTGATATTAAGGGGTTCAAAAGAGGGATGTACAAAATTGGTGTTATTTTTGTTAGAAAAACATAACATAGCAACTTTTGTACGTCCCTAGCATGGTGAACTTTTTTTGGTATTTTTAAAATTGCTTTAGTGAGAAATTAGCTAACAGTATGTAGTTGATGCATGATTTTTCTGATAATTATTTAATGAATTTTATTTTTTTACTAATTTTCTAAGTGGACACTTCCGAAAACAAAAATTTTGGTCATGTTACCCCTACAAATTTTGGAAACAAATTGAATTTAAAATAAAATAAAATTGTAGAATGGTGTCCAGTTTCTAAACATAAAATTTATTTGAAATTTTAATGAACAATTAAATTTTATAATGAAAAAAAAACCAAACACTATTTTTTGCCAAAAAAGAGACACACAAACTAAAGAAATTATAAATGAAAGGATTAACATTGTGAAAAAGTGAAAAAAATTACATCATTGGATAGCTAAGAGAGAGCCTAACATTACCCTATTGTTTGATTTGTTCGACATTAAAACACATGCAATCTTGACGGTGAGTATGAACTTGATTATGTGAAATATTGTAGAATTTGCAAAAACACATTTCTAGTCATTGGGAAGGCCCTCCAAGCCTTTGGGTTGGTATTCCAAGAAAAATATCAAGCCTAATGCTTGGGGATTCCCAAAGCAAGATATAATGTGTGCACGTTATAATGTGCTTGCATTAAATCTTAGTTTTGACATGGTTTTTTGTGTTTGTGTAGGAAATTTCTAACAAGACATAATGTGAGTGCAGTATAACACACTTGCATTATCTCTTACTTTATGTTAAATGCTACTCTATTGAATGTATGATGATATATTTGTATGTTTGTATGTACATGTATGCTTTTATTCCATGTATGTATGTATGTATGTATGTTTTTATGTATGTACCAATGCATGTAAACTGTATGTATGCCTACATGTATGTAAGATTCTATCTACATATGTACATTTATGCTTGTATGTATGTAGGATCATATGTACATATGTATTATGATTTTATGTATGTAAGTATGTATGTATTTATTTATATCTTTAGAGGGAGGCAGAATTTTAAGAGAGAGAGAGAGTTTAGGTAGGGTGGGAGGGAGAGAGAGAGGGAGAGACCTAAGAGAGAGATATTCTTGAGAGAGGGAGAGGGGGTGGAAGGTAGAGTCTAAGATAGAGAGAGTG
>VDFB02105785.1:123285759-123295964 GCA_007258455.2 Sequoia sempervirens
TGATTCCACTAGACTTGTCTTATCTTTTATGTGACTATCCTACAATGCATATTGCAGCAACCACACAATTATTTACTTGTCCTATGGTATCTAGGACTTCTTACTATCCATACCTATTAGTGGTATCTTTTATCTAGCTAGATTATTTCATGACATAATCTATGAATTTTACCATTTTTTCACTTTTTTTCCTAGCATGTTTTTCTGTAGCAAACATTTTGGTGGTGAATTTGTAGTCACCTCTATAGGATAGAAGACCTATCCTTTTCATGTCTTAGCTCAGGTTTATAAATTGTATATACCAGATCGAAGACTTGTATCTTCTTCATGCTGAGTATATGCTATGTCTCTCTTTTTCTCTTTGACATTGGTTGCTTCCCTATCTTTTGGATTCATTCTTCTCTTGAAGCAAGCAATCCTTAAATTTTTCTCTTTGTTTAAGAATTCTTCTATGTATTGTTCTTAATTTGAGAATGACACATAGCATTGAGACATCATCCAACATTGATGTCTCTTTCACTTTGTTGACTCAAATCTTGTTAGTTTTGTTATCATGTTCCTTTACACGTATGTGTTATCCATGTATATGTGTGTGTGTGTGTGTGTTCTAACCCCATGGTGTAATGTCTTTTTATATTCTAACCTTGTTTTCTTATGCAAATATTTCTTGTCTAATGTGTTTTTTATAGGTCTTCACCCTAGGGGCATGCTTCCTTGGTTTGAAGAAATATATACTTTCTCTATAGTATCCTTTTGGAACTATGATATTGTTTATTTTTATTAGATTTTCTTTAGCATGCATATTAATGTAACTTCATAAGCCCACTAAAGTAGGGGAAAAATGTAGTGTCATAAAATTATACCCTATGGCAATTTCACCTACACTTTTTTATCCATTTCAGTGTCCACTCCCTTAGTATTTGTCTAGGCTCATTCTAGCCCTTGCATCAACCATTTTCCCCTCAGGATGCTCATGAACCCTTTTTAGTAGCTATCCTCTTATGCTAGTTTTTTGTTAAACCTTGTGTTTTCCTCATTCCCATCAATTTTAAAAATGATTTATCTGGAAACTAGCATGCTATGTGCACGTTTGTTCTCAATGCTAGAGTCTTGCAACATCTTAACATTCAAATGACCATTCCCATGTGTGTTTCCACTTGTCACCTACCTTGGTTGGTGGAAATAGCTTGGGACACCTTGTAATGGATCAAAAATCCTCTTTTCCCTCCCTTTATCTCTTTAAAGTCTATCTTTTCATTCCTATTTCTCTCTTTAGATCTCTCTTGGTTTGTTCATTTATTTCTCTCCTATTCTCTCTTCTCTCAAGCTTCCACAACTGTCTTTCTTGCTACAATGGTTTCAGAAACTATTTATTTCTTTCCTCTACAGTTCACTTCCTCCATTATTCATAATATATTTCTTGTCTTATGTCTTTGAGCATCTTGGGATTCCTAACATCCCCTTTTCTATGAATTTTTACTATATCTTTTTTTGACATCATTTTTTTTTATGTATGTTGTCTTGTTGCATTTCTATCATGTTTTGGATTCTTGTGTACTTGTATTTGTTTTTCCATGGGATCTTGGATCCTTGGTCGTATCTCCTATAAAATTTCAACAATTAACCCATCTTGATATATGTTCTCTACTTTAGTGTGAGCCAAAGAATAAGTTCATACTCTAAGTGGGGAACAAAATGTAGCTACGTTGTAACCCTTAATAATTTTACACTATGTTTTACCCCCCTAAATTGTGAGCCTAATTATTCTTTTCGTTATGCATTTTTAGTCTTATTTTTACCATTTTCTGTAAATTGAGTATTAATGAATGAATTTATTTAATGTTTTTTCCCCACACCTAAATCCCCAAAAAATAGGGCCAAGACTTGGATTCCCTTGAGTCACTCTATCCCCCTATTTTGTTAGGCTCAAAATTTGAATATGTTGATATCAAAATTTTAAGATTTTAAATTCAAGTTGCAAATGTTGGCTATCGAGATTTAATTTGTAGGAAATTGAATAAATGCCTATAAATACCTAGTTATTGCATCATTTGAAATCTATTTATCATGGAGAAGAGAAATCCAGCAAGTAGTGAACATTGAAATCAAGTCAAGAGAAATTCAAGAGCAACATTTCATAGCTTTATTGCAAAAATTCAAGATCCTAACATCAGGTCAAATCATATGTGATTTTATGCATTTTTATGTTATCATTTTTTGTGAAGGCCAACCCTTTTTTTAGGTTTCCAAGCAATTCAATAAATCAAGCAAATAAGATCCAAGACCTTGAAGTGATGTGCATGAATTTAGTCCTTCAAGGAATCCATTGAAGTGTGGTGAGTTACAACACTTTGTTGATTCATCATTTCTCCCTATCATTTATCTTTCCTATCATTTGCATTTCCATTGTGGAAATGGAAAAACTAACATGAGGTTTGGCTAAGGAAAGCCCCTAAATGGGAAAAAAATTCTTCTCTCTTTGAATGTGCATATTTTAGATTTAGAAAGGATTGAAGGAAGTTTGGATATCATTTATTCATTATTGCATTCAAATCCTCATATCTTTTCAACTCATGGAAACTCACCTATAAAATTATTCGACAGTGATCTAAAAATTTTGGAAGTGGAAATGGGAGTCTCAGACCTGACATTAGTGGACTACAAAAATAAATCTAAGACACCCCTACAAGGATAGAGATGGCCTTGGGTGACTATGTCATCTTATAGTGACATAAGTCAGATTTATATGACACATACACATCACTCTACCCTTCTCAGATCTTCCTACAAACTTTTGTTATCATTTTTTATTGTCAATATCTTGTAATTTTCATATTAGGGAACATACTCTAATCAGGTTAATCAAGGCTAATCAATTCCATTTCATCCAAGCCTCAAAAATATTTAGATCTAGGTCTAATTGGCTCACCTTCATGGTTGAATGTCTATCTAATTACCTTGTTGATCTCCATCTTAGTGAAAAACTAGAAAAAGAATCCACACAAACCACACATAAATTAGAATCCTAGATTTTATACATTAAACTTAAGGTTCTCCTTTTCTTTGTTTCACTATGAATTTAATATTTTTCCTCTGACTCTTTTAATCCTGAAAGAGGTGGATTGGTCTAGGGCATGCTATACCCTAAACTAGCTAATTTGGTTCCAAATTCAAATATGCAAGTATCAATAATTTAGTATTTTAATTTCCAATTTCAAATGTCAACTATCTGTGTTTAATTTTTCAGAAACTAGAATAATTGCATATAAATACAAGTCATTTCAACATTTTAAATAATAAGAAAGCTAGTGAATTCAATTGAGCAAGTGAAGATCCTAAAATACATTCAAGAGTAGTCAAGAGCAGAATTATGTAGATTATTATAGCATTTCATCATTCAAAAATTCATGTCATATGTTATGTGAGTTTATGTTCATGTTTGTATGCATTTTTTTTATATTTACTAACCCTTGTAGGTGATCAAATCAGTTCAAGTCAAGCATAAATTAATCATTGAAGGTGATTAGTGAGACTTCAATCCAACAAGGAAATCAAATCTAAGTGGTGAGTTGGAGCAAGTTGTCAATTCATTAATTGTTTATCTTTAGCCTCTATCCAACCAAGTATACACTCTCTTTTATCATAATTTTCCATTATGGAGGTAGAAATACTAACATGGGGTTTGAATTAGGTGAGCCTCTATATAGCACAACCCTTCCTCTCCTATTATGTGTGTAGGTTATAGATCTAAAGTGAGTTGAAAGAAGATTGAAGGATACTTGTTCATTCATGCACTCTAACCCTACAAGTTTTCAAGTCATAGAATCTACATTTTTTATCAATGAACAAAGTTCCAACAACAACTCCTAGAAGATAGAAGTTATAGACCGAGGAGCTCAGGCCTATTATTTTAGTTCTCAAAAAATAGGATAGTATACAGTGTATTGCAGACTAGACTAGCTAGATCTCGAACAAATTTAAATACTAGGTCCATATGTGTTTTCCCTGTACATTTCTAGATCTAAATTTTTTCTTTCTATAATCAATTTATTAGAATTTGTAATAGACTACTACATTTTCATAGTTCTCACAATTAGATCATTACATTTTAAAAACTAGTTAGTTAACAATCATGAAATTCACATTTCATCATCCACACACAAAATAAACATTGGTTTCAATCTTTGATCCACCATTTTAGTTCTCATGAATAGGAATGTAGCCAAGTGGTCCTTGAAATAATCTTTAATACAATCCAAAAAAGATAGGAAGAGAGTCTCAAATCCTTTTCCCAATCAAAATTCTTGTTTAACTTTTCTATTTCAAACATTTTATCACCTCTAAAATCTAAATCTATCATATCCAAATTTGAATTAGATCTTAGAGTGTTTTTATTTATCATTTGCATAACTAATAATAATATAAAACATTAAAAAAGTGAAAATTTGTATTATATTTTGCATCTAGGGTTAAAACTGAAATAGGATTAGTTCATGTTTGCATTTATAAACCTGCATTAGGACCTATATCAAATTTAAAAAATTTCACAATGTTCATTTAGGTATTGGCATTGAAACATAGGAAAATAGGGTTGCTTGATAAAGGGGAGTTCACCAAATTAAAATGTAGATGTATTTCCCTCTATCTCATTAGGAAATAAGATCCACAAAAAGAATTGACTTACAACCCTTAGGTGAGTCAACTCAATGAGGGAATATAATTATTTCCTTATGCTCAAGGATGAGGGTTTTGGCCTGAACAATGGTTTTGGGAGAAAAAATATAAAATAGAAAATCTACTCAATTGTGCTAATTCAAACTTGAAATAGCAATATAAATGTAGTAACCTAATGATTTATTGGAATAGTGTTGTAATGTGTTATACACATTCACATCATTCTAGGACACTTATTTATTTAAAATATACCTTAATTTGTCCTTTGCAAAAGTGTTGTAAAGTGTTGTAACACACTTTTACACTTTTCTAAGGTTTATTCAACTAATTAAGTCTAATGGGACCCTTTTAATGAAATATAGCTAATGTGTACCCTATTTATGGTGTTGTAAAGTGTTGTAACACACTTTCACAATTTTATAGGGTCCTCTTCATTAATTTTTTTTAATTGGAGTTAATAGGCCAATTTAATTAAAATTTAATCCTTATTTGTGAAACCTCACGAAGATCTATCCTGAAACCCATAATTCAAATTGCATGACATTTAATTGGGAAAAATAAAGGTCCTAGAAATTGGTGCTAGGACCCATTTTCCCTAGGTGGTGAATGGATCCTCCCTCTATAGGACCCCCCTTTATCAGTAGATTCTACATGGGGTTTTAGTGTTTTTTCATTCCCTAGAGGAATGTTCTTGAAAAATAGTTCTAGGACCCATTTTCCCTTGGTGGTGAATGGGTCCTCCCTTAATAGATCACTATAGAGCATCAATAGAAAATTATAGAGCATCATGAGAGAAGTTTTAAAGAAATTTCAAGGTATATTATCTAGTGTTTATTGTAGCAATTCAAGATCATTCCATCATGTCTAGGGTTTAGTGCATTCATGCATGTTGCTGATCTAATATTGTGAATGTAGCATTAAGGATCTACTTGCAAGAATTGTTCACATCTTATTCAAGGATTAAGATCTACATTCTTCATAGCCACTACATGTTAGATTGTAGATTTGTAATACAAGACAACATACAAGGTATCTACATTGCATCATTTCATGTTCATGCTTTATGACAATCAAGGGAGGTCCTTTCTACAAACAACTCAATTTCAGTCAAACGCAACAACACTCAAGTCACCAATCTTCAATTTTTCCTTAACACAACAAACATTCACCAATTCCTTGTAGTATTGTAATCTAATTGAAATAGGTATATCTCTCAAATGAGGTCCTCTCAGATTAGTACCAACACTTTTTCAATAACCCATCAGGGCACATAACAACATATCCCAAAATATTAATAGGCTTCTTTTGAACTTCACCAAAATAGGTCACCTATGCTAGCCTAAACCTTGAATTAGGTCTCTTTTACAAAGAGACTTGTCACAAATCTTCCCACCAACTTCTGAAACCACTTAGGCAGCAATCAACAGGTATCCAAACTCCCAATTCCACAACCTCTCCTCTAAGGTAAATCCTCCAACATGCCTAACCTTGAAACCCTTGATTTTGTGCTTTCTCAAGAGGGTTTATTGAAAAACCTTGTTCTAGTCCTTCTCAAACCTAGCCATTACTCCAAAAACCTTCAACTAGACCTTCACATACTCAAAAAAATGAAAAATAGAGCTTCCCTAACCAAATTCATGCATTGCTATTCAAAAACCACACAAAAGAAAACACACTTCCCACAATTAGGTCATCATGCCCCTCTCTTTATTTGGCATCCCATGCACTCAAAAACATATACAAACAAATTTCCTAATATATCAGACCCATTCCACAAGTTACAATAGCCACAAAGAGTGGAATGGGTTAGGTTTACATTTTAAAGGCTTACAAAACCCTTAAAATAGGGTATGCAGACTAGTCACAAAGAAATAGACCAAAATTTAACAATTTTCAATAAAACTTCTCCAAATTTGAACTATTTGAAACTAGAAGATTCACCCTGCTACAATTTCCAATACAAATCTTAGCAAAATAGGGCTTGTACGGGCCACACAAAAGGAAAACTATAGAATTTAAGATAAATCAATGATTTTATTGCTTCAAATATTCTACAAACTTCACAATCAACCCCTAAAACAAGTCTCCAACCTCTTTAATATCTTTTCCCTGCTAAAACTACTATCCCAACTACCTAAACTTCCTTTTCAAATGAGATGATCATTGGACTTCTACCAAGTTACAAAATTTGCAGCTTCACAACATTTTAAATATGACAACTTTTCATCTTCTACAATTTTGAAAATTTGGACCACCCAATGACCTAATAACCTTCAACATGACTCAGTAAAACAATAAATTGTCTCCAAGACCTTATTTTATGCATATTGACTCAACACCTAAAGCCTACTCAACAACATCTTTGATTGACAAATTGTTTTCAATGGTGCCCCTACTCCATACACCCCAACTTGAATTTTTTCTAAGTCTCTTGGAATTGTTGTTGTAACTTGTCCTCCTCTATGCACTACATACCTTTGACCTTCTTGATTGGTTTCAAAAAGTTCACCTTGATTTTTTTTCACAATTTACTTGACTTCCTTATCCTTGTCATCACTTGTTCCATGCTTCATTCCTTGATATTGAACTATGGGGTGTCCTTCGACCTTTCCATCATCCAACACTGAAGTTATGCCACCTTTATCCTATACACACAAGTCCTCATCAACTTCTTTCTTTTCCATTTTTGTTTCAGAATTAAACCTCTGACACACTCTTCTTGTCTACATATTTTTCACTGTTAGACTTGGAAACTTCTTTACCAGGAAACTCATGAACCTCTGTCCCCTCAATCATTGTCCTACCAATACCATAATCCTCTATTTTCATAATATGCAACTTTCCATTGACTAACTTTTCCACCATCGGACAAATCATTGTCCCCACTATGATCTCATCAAACTTTCATTTCTTTTCTACATGCAACTCGTCCCCTTAACCTTCACTGTATCAGATTGAGACATCATTCCATCTTCCTTTTACTTCCACATGGGAGCATCCCCCATAACAACTAGCTGCATGTTGTTTTGATCTCTTCTATTCACTATCCCAACACTATCAAACCTAGAAATGGCTACCAATCCCTTATTCTAATCTTCCTCAATACTTACAAACTCTTTCCTTCCAATCATGATAATCTCTCACTTTATTTTTCTTTTCAACCAATGGAGTTAGAGTGAATTATTCTATCCTTTTCAATTTTATAAGCATTTTGTATCCCATCACAAATTGTAGACTTGTCAAATTGCTAGGGCCTCCAAGTAATACATGGCAAAAACTCATAGGAAAAATATCACAAACAACCTTATCTCTATAACTACCAATTTAGAACTAATTGAAAGCTTGTTCACTTACCACAATGGACTGATTATCACTTACCCATGATACTTTGTAAGGTTTTTCTCTAGGTACTCTTTCCAATTTTACTTTTTCTACCATTTCACTAGATACCATGTTGTCAGTACATACTGAATCTACTATCACCTTACATACCTTTTTTTTGCATCTACAAGTTGTCCTAAATAAGTCTCTTCTTTGAATCAACTCCTCCTTGGATGTTTTCAAAACTTGTCTCTTCATCATCAAACTTTCACCAACTTTTAGAGCACAATTATTGGAATTTGTACTTTTAGACTCATCCTCTTGAACAATTTGATCTCTTCTCTCACTATTTCTTTGTCCTCTACTTGATGTTGAACCAAATTTATTAGTGAACTTACAAGAAGGATGGAAAAATTCATTGCAATTGAAGCACCTACCTGCAAATGTGTTTGAATTTCTTCTGCCACCAAATCTACCCCTTGAACCTCTATAACCACCTATGAAATCTGCAACTTGTTCTTCCTTTTTGTGCACATCCCTTGGTTCTCACTTATTTGTCTCAAAGTAGAGAAATACCCTCTTCCCCTTGTAGTACTACCTCCATATCTTGTTGTTTTCTCCTATCTCCTTTTCACCTTTTCCTCTACCCTTATAGCCATTTGAAAACATTCTTTTACTATTTTTGGTGTCGTCAAACTTATTTCATCTTGGATATTATACCTCATTCCATTAAGATATCTTACCACTCTTTCTTCCTCATCTTCCTCATGCTTTATTTGTATACTTAACCTACAAAAATCCTCGGTCTATGCTTTGACATCTAGATTCTTTTGCTTAATATTTTGAAGTTTTTTAAGAAATTGGACATTATAATCACAAGGAACTTACCTTTAAGTTTTTCCTTCATTCTCTCCCAAGAAGTGATCTTGGTCTTCTCCTTTTTCTACCTTTCATCTTGCACAAAGCTACACCACAACAAAGTATTTCCTTTTAACTTGGTCTTAGCCTTCTTCACCTTGTGCTCTTCATCTACTTCTTCACTTTCAAAATAATTTTCCATGGCTCCTATCCAATCCAAGAGCTCTTCTCCATCTAGTTTACCTCCATACATAGGAAAATCCATTTTTCTATGTCCACTTTTCACAACCTTCAAAAACTTTAGCACCCTCACATCCTCTAGATCCAACTCTTCCTCTTCATTAGAAGTTTCTTCCTTTTCATATTCACTTTCATCCATGGTGACTCTAGTTTTAGACTTAAATGTTGCAATCTCCTTCTTCAAATCTTCCAATTATCTAGCCTATTGATCAATCTTCCAAAAAATAGTGCTTACTTTAGGAGGCATCTTGACTCCTTCAATTCCCTTGTTTTCCTTACTCAATCTTTCAACATATCACCTTCAAATATCTACTAATTGTACTCTGATACAATTTGCTAACAATTAGGAGAGGTCCTTACTACAAAAAAACTCAATTTTAGTCAAAAACAACACTCAAGTCACCAATCTTCAATTTTTCTGCAACACGACAAACATTCACCAATTCCTTGTAGTATTGAAATCTGCTTGAAATGGGTATATCTCTAAAATGAGGCCCTCTCATATTAGGAAAAATACCTTTTCAATGATCCATTATGTCACATAACAACATATCCCAAAATATTAATCGGCTTCTTTTGAACAACTTCACCAAAATAGGTCACCTACTCTAGCCTAGACCTTGAATTAGGTGTCTTTTACAAAGAGACTTGTCGCAAATCTTCTTACCAACTTTCGAAACCACTTGGGAAGTAATCAATAGGTATCCAAACCCAAAATTCCACAATTTCCCCTTTAAGATACGACCTCCAACATGCCTAACCTAGAAAACCTTGATTTTGCTTTCTCAAGAGGGTTTATTGAAAAACCCTATTCTAGTCCTTCTCACACCTAGCCACTACTCCAAAACCCTTCAAATAGACCTACACATACTTAAAAAAATGACAAATAGAGATGATCCAACCAAATTCATGTATTACCATTCAAAAGCACACAATTTCATGAAGAAAACACCTTTCCACCATTAAGGCATCATGCCCCTCTCTTTATTTGGCCTCCCCTGCACTAACAAAGATATACACACCCATTTCCTAATATGTCAAACCCATTCCACAAGTTATAGTATTGAAAAAGAGTGGAATGGATTAGGTTTTCATTTTAAATCCTTACAAAA
>VDFB02105785.1:123296064-123322662 GCA_007258455.2 Sequoia sempervirens
GCACTAAACCCTAGACATGATGGAATGATCTTGAATTGCTACAATAAACACTAGATAATATACCTTGAAATTTCTTTAAAACTTCTCTCATGATGCTCTATAATTTTCTATTGATGCTCTATAGTGATCTATTAAGGGAGGACCCATTCACCACCAAGGGAAAATGGGTCCTAGAACTATTTTTCAAGAACATTCCTCTAGGGAATGAAAAAACACTAAAACCCCATGTAGAATCTACTGATAAAGGGGGGTCCTATAGAGGGAGGATCCATTCACCACCTAGGGAAAATGGGTCCTAGCACCAATTTCTAGGACCTTTATTTTTCCCAATTAAATGTCATGCAATTTGAATTATGGGTTTCAGGATAGATCTTCGTGAGGTTTCACAAATAAGGATTAAATTTTAATTAAATTGGCCTATTAACTCCAATTAAAAAAAATTAATGAAGAGGACCCTATAAAATTGTGAAAGTGTGTTACAACACTTTACAACACCATAAATAGGGTACACATTAGCTATATTTCATTAAAAGGGTCCCATTAGACTTAATTAGTTGAATAAACCTTAGAAAAGTGTAAAAGTGTGTTACAACACTTTACAACACTTTTGCAAAGGACAAATTAAGGTATATTTTAAATAAATAAGTGTCCTAGAATGATGTGAATGTGTATAACACATTACAACACTATTCCAATAAATCATTAGGTTACTACATTTATATTGCTATTTCAAGTTTGAATTAGCACAATTGAGTAGATTTTCTATTTTATATTTTTTCTCCCAAAACCATTGTTCAGGCCAAAACCCTCATCCTTGAGCATAAGGAAATAATTATATTCCCTCATTGAGTTGACTCACCTAAGGGTTGTAAGTCAATTCTTTTTGTGGATCTTATTTCCTAATGAGATAGAGGGAAATACATCTACATTTTAATTTGGTGAACTCCCCTTTATCAAGCAACCCTATTTTCCTATGTTTCAATGCCAATACCTAAATGAACATTGTGAAATTTTTTAAATTTGATATAGGTCCTAATGCAGGTTTATAAATGCAAACATGAACTAATCCTATTTCAGTTTTAACCCTAGATGCAAAATATAATACAAATTTTCACTTTTTTAATGTTTTATATTATTATTAGTTATGCAAATGATAAATAAAAACACTCTAAGATCTAATTCAAATTTGGATATGATAGATTTAGATTTTAGAGGTGATAAAATGTTTGAAATAGAAAAGTTAAACAAGAATTTTGATTGGGAAAAGGATTTGAGACTCTCTTCCTATCTTTTTTGGATTGTATTAAAGATTATTTCAAGGACCACTTGGCTACATTCCTATTCATGAGAACTAAAATGGTGGATCAAAGATTGAAACCAATGTTTATTTTGTGTGTGGATGATGAAATGTGAATTTCATGATTGTTAACTAACTAGTTTTTAAAATGTAATGATCTAATTGTGAGAACTATGAAAATGTAGTAGTCTATTACAAATTCTAATAAATTGATTATAGAAAGAAAAAATTTAGATCTAGAAATGTACAGGGAAAACACATATGGACCTAGTATTTAAATTTGTTCGAGATCTAGCTAGTCTAGTCTGCAATACACTGTATACTATCCTATTTTTTGAGAACTAAAATAATAGGCCTGAGCTCCTCGGTCTATAACTTCTATCTTCTAGGAGTTGTTGTTGGAACTTTGTTCATTGATAAAAAATGTAGATTCTATGACTTGACTTGAAAACTTGTAGGGTTAGAGTGCATGAATGAACAAGTATCCTTCAATCTTCTTTCAACTCACTTTAGATCTATAACCTACACACATAATAGGAGAGGAAGGGTTGTGCTATATAGAGGCTCACCTAATTCAAACCCCATGTTAGTATTTCTACCTCCATAATGGAAAATTATGATAAAAGAGAGTGTATACTTGGTTGGATAGAGGCTAAAGATAAACAATTAATGAATTGACAACTTGCTCCAACTCACCACTTAGATTTGATTTCCTTGTTGGATTGAAGTCTCACTAATCACCTTCAATGATTAATTTATGCTTGACTTGAACTGATTTGATCACCTACAAGGGTTAGTAAATATAAAAAAAATGCATACAAACATGAACATAAACTCACATAACATATGACATGAATTTTTGAATGATGAAATGCTATAATAATCTACATAATTCTGCTCTTGACTACTCTTGAATGTATTTTAGGATCTTCACTTGCTCAATTGAATTCACTAGCTTTCTTATTATTTAAAATGTTGAAATGACTTGTATTTATATGCAATTATTCTAGTTTCTGAAAAATTAAACACAGATAGTTGACATTTGAAATTGGAAATTAAAATACTAAATTATTGATACTTGCATATTTGAATTTGGAACCAAATTAGCTAGTTTAGGGTATAGCATGCCCTAGACCAATCCACCTCTTTCAGGATTAAAAGAGTCAGAGGAAAAATATTAAATTCATAGTGAAACAAAGAAAAGGAGAACCTTAAGTTTAATGTATAAAATCTAGGATTCTAATTTATGTGTGGTTTGTGTGGATTCTTTTTCTAGTTTTTCACTAAGATGGAGATCAACAAGGTAATTAGATAGACATTCAACCATGAAGGTGAGCCAATTAGACCTAGATCTAAATATTTTTGAGGCTTGGATGAAATGGAATTGATTAGCCTTGATTAACCTGATTAGAGTATGTTCCCTAATATGAAAATTACAAGATATTGACAATAAAAAATGATAACAAAAGTTTGTAGGAAGATCTGAGAAGGGTAGAGTGATGTGTATGTGTCATATAAATCTGACTTATGTCACTATAAGATGACATAGTCACCCAAGGCCATCTCTATCCTTGTAGGGGTGTCTTAGATTTATTTTTGTAGTCCACTAATGTCAGGTCTGAGACTCCCATTTCCACTTCCAAAATTTTTAGATCACTGTCGAATAATTTTATAGGTGAGTTTCCATGAGTTGAAAAGATATGAGGATTTGAATGCAATAATGAATAAATGATATCCAAACTTCCTTCAATCCTTTCTAAATCTAAAATATGCACATTCAAAGAGAGAAGAATTTTTTTCCCATTTAGGGGCTTTCCTTAGCCAAACCTCATGTTAGTTTTTCCATTTCCACAATGGAAATGCAAATGATAGGAAAGATAAATGATAGGGAGAAATGATGAATCAACAAAGTGTTGTAACTCACCACACTTCAATGGATTCCTTGAAGGACTAAATTCATGCACATCACTTCAAGGTCTTGGATCTTATTTGCTTGATTTATTGAATTGCTTGGAAACCTAAAAAAAGGGTTGGCCTTCACAAAAAATGATAACATAAAAATGCATAAAATCACATATGATTTGACCTGATGTTAGGATCTTGAATTTTTGCAATAAAGCTATGAAATGTTGCTCTTGAATTTCTCTTGACTTGATTTCAATGTTCACTACTTGCTGGATTTCTCTTCTCCATGATAAATAGATTTCAAATGATGCAATAACTAGGTATTTATAGGCATTTATTCAATTTCCTACAAATTAAATCTCGATAGCCAACATTTGCAACTTGAATTTAAAATCTTAAAATTTTGATATCAACATATTCAAATTTTGAGCCTAACAAAATAGGGGGATAGAGTGACTCAAGGGAATCCAAGTCTTGGCCCTATTTTTTGGGGATTTAGGTGTGGGGAAAAAACATTAAATAAATTCATTCATTATATGCTTTCAATTTATCAGAAAATGGTAAAAAATAGGACTCAAAATGCATAACTTAGGAAATTAGGGGTCAATTAGGCTCAATAATTTAGGGGTAGTAAAACATAGTGTGAAATTGTTAAGGGTTACAATTTTTGACGCGACATTTAGCCCCCACTTTAGTCAGAGTATGAACTTATGCTTTGACTCACACTAAAGTAGAAAACATATATCAAGATGGGTGCAATTGTTGAAATTTTATAGAGATAGGATGACTAAGGATCTAGTAGGAGTGCATAATCCCCTAGGATCCAAGATCCCATGGCAAACCAACATAAGCACAAAGGAACTAAAACATGCAAGAAATGAAAAAAGACAACATACATAAAAATACATAATGTCAAAACAAGATGCAAAGGAGCGTATGGATAATCAAAAGCTATCAAGTTGTGTTATACAAGGATTCACAACAAATTTTTTCATGACTCGCACAATAGAAAAGTCTAAAATTTTATAGTTGAGTCATAAATTGAAGGCAACACAAGCTAGTGAAGTCTGATATTCACTAGGTGAGCCCTCAAGAAAAATGAGAAAAAACACAAGGTCTAGTGAATTCCATGTAGATGAGGAAATTTTCTACTCCCGAGTCTCTAGGAAAAAGAATATTCTATAGGGTGAAAATGGTCCTCAATTACTTCAAGGAACAAACGTAGGTGATAAGATAAAATGGTGAGTGTTCTAAATATAGAAAGAGTAGGTCACAAAGATCTCTTAGATAGATTGACGAGTTCTTAGACACATAAAATAGTGTGGCCCAAGGATGATAGTGTGGTGTTCTGGTATTTCAATGGTGTGTTAGCATCTCATATAGACCAAAGCTTGATACTATCACAAAAAATAGAAAAGTAACTACTTCTATTTTGAATGCGAAGAACTATTGAAATACCGTAAAATAATAGAGTATAACAAAATATAAAGTACCATAAAATTAATGAGATGGTGATAAAACAAAAGGAGAGAAATAAAGTACTCACAATAGACCAAGCAATGAATCCTCTGAAAAGGAAACATATCCAATACCTACACACAAAAGATTGAGAAAAAATGTTGGGACTATTTAGGGGCTTGCTTCAATCAAACCCCCATCCCAATGTTTCCACCTCCACAAAAAACCAAATAGAAAAATAGATAGAAATATAAATAGACAAGATAGTAAAATTCATAGACAAGGGATGTGAGGAATCCCAAGATTCTTAAAGACATAAGACAAGAAATAGATATTACATGTGAGACTTGAGGAAGCCAAATAGAGAGAGAAAGAAAGAGGTAGTTGTGAGAGCTAAGAGAGTTGCAAAGAGTTTTGTAAGAGCTTGAAACCATTGTAGCAAGAAAGACAGTTGTGGAAGCTTGAGAGAAGAGAGAATAGGAGAGAAATAAATGAACAAACCAAGAGAGATCTAAAGAGAGAAATAGGAATGAAAAGATAGACTTTAAAGAGATAAAGGGAGGGAAAAGAGGATTTTTGATCCATTACAAGGTGTCCCAAGCTATTTCCACCAACCAAGGTAGGTGACAAGTGGAAACACACATGGGAATGGTCATTTGAATGTTAAGATGTTGCAAGACTCTAGCATTGAGAACAAACGTGCACATAGCATGCTAGTTTCCAGATAAATCATTTTTAAAATTGATGGGAATGAGGAAAACACAAGGTTTAACAAAAAACTAGCATAAGAGGATAGCTACTAAAAAGGGTTCATGAGCATCCTGAGGGGAAAATGGTTGATGCAAGGGCTAGAATGAGCCTAGACAAATACTAAGGGAGTGGACACTGAAATGGATAAAAAAGTGTAGGTGAAATTGCCATAGGGTATAATTTTATGACACTACATTTTTCCCCTACTTTAGTGGGCTTATGAAGTTACATTAATATGCATGCTAAAGAAAATCTAATAAAAATAAACAATATCATAGTTCCAAAAGGATACTATAGAGAAAGTATATATTTCTTCAAACCAAGGAAGCATGCCCCTAGGGTGAAGACCTATAAAAAACACATTAGACAAGAAATATTTGCATAAGAAAACAAGGTTAGAATATAAAAAGACATTACACCATGGGGTTAGAACACACACACACACACACATATACATGGATAACACATACGTGTAAAGGAACATGATAACAAAACTAACAAGATTTGAGTCAACAAAGTGAAAGAGACATCAATGTTGGATGATGTCTCAATGCTATGTGTCATTCTCAAATTAAGAACAATACATAGAAGAATTCTTAAACAAAGAGAAAAATTTAAGGATTGCTTGCTTCAAGAGAAGAATGAATCCAAAAGATAGGGAAGCAACCAATGTCAAAGAGAAAAAGAGAGACATAGCATATACTCAGCATGAAGAAGATACAAGTCTTCGATCTGGTATATACAATTTATAAACCTGAGCTAAGACATGAAAAGGATAGGTCTTCTATCCTATAGAGGTGACTACAAATTCACCACCAAAATGTTTGCTACAGAAAAACATGCTAGGAAAAAAAGTGAAAAAATGGTAAAATTCATAGATTATGTCATGAAATAATCTAGCTAGATAAAAGATACCACTAATAGGTATGGATAGTAAGAAGTCCTAGATACCATAGGACAAGTAAATAATTGTGTGGTTGCTGCAATATGCATTGTAGGATAGTCACATAAAAGATAAGACAAGTCTAGTTAGGTTTCCCCCAAGATAGATGACAAGATTATAAGACATCGAGACATTTTTTTTAGGATAATTTTTTTAAAAAAATATAATAAGCAGATATGATGCCCCCTATTGGTTACCTTTTTTAGAACCAAATTTGATCTCACAATATGCCTATGAATTTTCCACAATTCAATAATTAACATAGGTAATGATTGGCCAAAAAAAAAGTAAAGGGTTGCTAGACCCTTACTTCTACTCTTTGGGCTCTGTGAAACCCAAGAGGATGATCTTGATAATCTTTGGATAATATTCATGTGCCATTTTATCATTAACATTGAAGCAAATAGATAATCCTCATATAATCACTCTATAAATAGAATGTATCAAAGAAGTTGGCTGCTCCTTAACAAAATTTCATGTCCAGATCATGAGAATGGTATAGCTCAACATGCTTGTAACCCATTTTGTAAAATTTGATTTAATAAATGGTTTTTTAATGATTTGACCATCTAAATGCAACATTAATACCTCACGTAGATCAGTTCCTTATCCTTGGAATGGAGTCAGTTCTAACATCTACACAACTTGACAACAATTTCATACATGACATCAATTAGGATTTGAAGATATTGCATTACAGTATTTCAACATTATATCTCAACCAATACTTCTTACCAATATCCTAACGCTCAATTTAACATAAACTAGTAGCCTTAATAATTTACATTAATTCTTTGAATTAACAAGAAAAACTAAAACCACACATCCAATGAAAATCCATTGAGACAAATAAAATAACCTTTTATTATATTATTTATAGCTCATGAAATGATTACATAGGAGAGAAAATGGTTTTTAATTTGCATCATTTTGTACTATATTACTAGTGTTGCTATCAAAATTACATGTATATTAGCAGACTCAAAACTAAGGCTTGACTCTAAAATGCTTAGTAAACCCATTACAGTTCCCTCTATGATTAATTGCAAAATAGCCAGCCCCTCATAACTAGCACTGAATTCCCATTTATAGAAACATGGGAGCAAACAAGCTTCATGCCAAATTATAATTTCAGTCACATTTACATTTGACATTCAATTTCATTTCAATCATGGAGATTCCCCAGATGGTTATATTTTCACATTGCAAAGTGGGGGAAAAAAAAAAGACAAAACTACATCTATCACAAAAGATTTACCCATCTTCCAAAAGGAACTTGCGTCATCGTAGCAACACCGAACACTAGTATAGAAACAATAATAAACTACTGAAAAAACTACTAAAAACAATTTATAAATGACTGAACTTTGTCACATGACCATTAGTAGTTTATTGCAAGTCATATATAACATGACTAGATTGATGAATAAAAGATTTTTGCATTTATTAGTTGTTTTGATTGATCAATTTGGCAGTATATATAGTCATTGATTGCTATAATCTGGTCACTTATTTAGTCATTTTTTATTCATTGATATATTTAACTAGTCACTTATTTAGTTGTTGATTTAGTCATTTTTTTTGTAATCTGGTCACTTTTTTAGTCATTTTTTATTCACTGGTGTATTTAATCACTGATTATTGTTAATTAGTTACTTATTTAGTCATTTTTATTCACTAATTTCAATGGTCATATATCTAGTCATATGTATTCATGGTGTTTACTGATTTATTTCAATTGGTAGTATATTTCTAGTCAATTTAATTATTAATTGATGTGAATTAGTAGTATATTTAGTCATTTTAATTGACTGATATTTGAGGATTTAAGCATAAAACACATAAATACACATAAATCATCAGTTGCACACAATAAGACAACCATTGAGAAGGAAAAATTGGTGAAATTTATTAATAAAAGAAAGGTGTTCTAGTTATATCTTAAATAGAGTATTACAATTGTTTTTTTTAGTTAGAGGACTGAAAATATGAGTTACAATATTGCACAAAAATGATTGTAAGAAAGAAAATTCTCCTAAAAACTTCTACAATTATGGAAATGCATGCTTGAATCCCTTCAATGTGAGCACATGCCCCTTTCATCTCTTAAAACATCTACAACATGGGAAATCTTCTTGGAGAAAGTTGTAACATGTAGAATCCAAGGAGAGTGTTGATTGCGTCCCATATATGAAGCTCTTTCCTTCAATGTAGTCAATAATAACCTAGCTAGAATATTTCCTCCTTTATATGCAACATTCCATTTGATATGAGCAATAGGGTGTTGTCTTTCTGCCATGAATGAAGTTATGCCTCAATACAACCAACAAAATTACTATTAGTCTCAGTTCAAAAAGAATAAAAGTGCATTATATATTGCAAGTTTACAAAAGTAAGTCCAAACACAATAGAATTAAGATAAAATAATTGAAAAAATATAGCCTTGTTGACAAATTCGTTCAACAGAGTGTTCAATATAGGCCTAAAATATGAATATTGAACCCTTGATTTTATAACCTTGTTCAAAATTTAAGAAAGGTGATACACTCAAATTATAGAATGAGTTTGACATATTATAGTGCAATGAAGGAAAAGAGTCCATCTTTTCCTTGCTTGATTAGGTAATATTTAATGATAAATTGGCTTGATATCACCTTTAACCTAGTGTTGTGGTGAGTTTTACACATCCACATTAGGTTTTAGGCCCTTCTAGGCTAAATATACTTAACTCTGCCTTAATTTAATGTCACAAAGTGTATTTTTTTACACTTTCACATTAAATCTAGGAGGTTTGTAAACTAAGTGGACCTAATCTAGTGTTGTAATGTGTTTTACACATTCACATGGGATTTATGGCCCTTCTAAGCTAAATAAACATAATTTTTCCTTAATTTAGTGTTGTAAAGTATATTTATTTACACTTTCACATTGGATTTTGGGCCCTATTGAATTTATGACCTCTAT
The DNA here is from genome assembly GCA_007258455.2 of Sequoia sempervirens. Classification (NCBI taxonomy): domain Eukaryota; kingdom Viridiplantae; phylum Streptophyta; class Pinopsida; order Cupressales; family Cupressaceae; genus Sequoia; species Sequoia sempervirens. Next base: position 123,305,382 of record VDFB02105785.1, read on the forward strand.
ATCATCATCAATAGGCCCCTATGACCCCATATTGTGCATCCCAAGGCATAATTTAATAAAAAAATCAACAAGATCAACATATAAGCTTAATTTCCTAACTCTATGATACTTTAGGACTAAAAATAGCCCCATATGTGACCCATTTTCCACCTTGGGTGAATGAGTCCCATCCAGGTGGGACTCATTCACCCAGGATGGAAAATGAGTCCCATTTGGCCTACTTTTAAGGTTTTGAGTAGGAAAAGTGGGTTTTTAATTCAAATTTCTTCTATGTCAACCTTTGGGATCAAATTAACAGTCATTTGAGTGGATTGACTCATAATAAAGCTTTCAAATCATTATTTCGTTATGCATTCATGTTATCAAGTCAAGCAAGCAAGAGTTAATCATTCCAAGTCTTCACAAGATCATCAAGATAACTTTCAAGATCATTTTCTAAGGCATTAAAAGGAAAATTCTTCATCAATTGTTGTAGCAATTCAAGATCCATCATCATGGAAAGGTTCTAATTGCATTATTTCATGTCCATGCTTCATTATCTTATTTCATTATTTGGTTTACTTACCTAAAAGGGGTTTGACCAAGGCAAACCCCTATTCCCTAACAATCAACACTTTCTCTCTCTCTCTCTCTTTATGTGATTATAGATCTAGGTGCTTTGTAGACTTGAAGATCATTAGGTTGCAAGCTTGTTAGAGTTTTCCCCTTATTTGAAAGGTCATAATATTCATAAAAAATGTCACCTATAGCCTCAAAATTAGGGTTGTAGATCCAAGAACCTAGAGGAACAAATTGAGCAAACTAAGAAGAGCAGATTTAGACTTTGAATTTTTAGAAATTCTAAACTGAACTCATTTGCCATAAGTGGTGAATGAGTCCCACTATAGGTTTTTTTCAAAGATATTTATAGATTTGGATACCCATTTTGCTAAAACTTGATCCTATGCAGAGACCTGGATTTGGGACTGATTTTCCTAGAATGGCGAATGAGTCCCACTAGGCTAGAAAATTAGGTATTTCAGGATTTTAGAGTTCCATTCCATCTTCAACAAGTTTCCAGGTGCACATTTTCTATATTATACTTTTTTGTTCTACTTTGTTTACATTTCTAAGGCATTCAGTGAAGCATTGCATCAAACTAGGTTTTGCATGTCATTATCTTTTTCCAAGTTTAAACTTGGTGGGAACCCCTCATTAGATCATATTCAATTCCTAGGAAATTTGTTAGCAAGATCTCTTTCTCCATTACAAAGACATCTCAAGAGTTACCTTTGAATGAAATTTGAAAGGCGTTTGTGGGTATGCTCTATGTCCTAAACCATAAGCTAGCATCTCCCTAGCTACATTTTCACCATTTCACTTTGGCGAACCTACATTTTGAATATCTTCTTTATTGATTTAGATTCCCTCATTCTCCTAGTTCTAGCTTGCATTGAATTTGCATTACTTAATTGCCATCTAGGGTTTCTAAATTTTGCATTAGTGAAAGTGCATATAAGTTGCATTTTTTTTGCATCTCAAATCATTGAAAATCATCTAAAAACTATGTTTGCATTTAGGATACACATCATACAAACTAAAAAGCATAAAAATAAATTGATTTTTTTTTTTAAATCCTTGCTGGTACTCATTCGCCTCCTTGGGTGGATCAGTCCTAGTGCACCCATGAAACTACCATTTACATAACTGAAAACCTCATTTCGGTACTTTTGTTTGCTACCATTAACTATTTATTTTAGTTGGTTGAGTGTTTGTTACATAAATTTCACTAAATCTAGCTTAAATTAGCTCATTTCATGCATTGCTCAGTTTCAAACTTACATTTACAACATTTCATCTTTCAAGTTGTTGCATAGTTTAATCAGTAAATTACCTTGTTTTAGCGTATGTGCATGATCATCATGGAAAAAATAGGCCCTTAAGTGGAAAAAAAATTAGAAAATTTAGAGTTAGGCAACTTGACATAAAAATTTGAATAAGTTATCTATATTATTTTAAAAATATGTAAGAATACAATTTGTAGCAAATTGAATGTAGTTTCTAAACTACTAGTTTTTTAAAAAAAAACATCTATTTGGTGAAAAATTGAAATTTCATTGTAGTAGTACTTAAATTTTAGGGGAAAAATAAGTAGGTGTTTGTCTGACCACCCTAACCACCATAAAATGATAATATTTTTTTATAATATTTTAGATATAAGTAGAGGACTCATGTCCCAATGTGATGCATATTTTTTGTAATTTTTTTTAAAATAAATAATTAATTATGAATTTTTATTACAAATTTTAAAAATATAAAAACTTTATGTCCTTACCTTAACTTGGTCAAAACTTCATGAAATTCAATTTTTCTTTTAATCCTATAGCATGCGAAGCATAGAATGTGATGCATGTTTTGATTCAAAAAATGTGATACCATTTGAAACCTATAGATGTTTTTCAATCAGCTATCAATCAGGGACTTTAGTCGTAATTTGAATAGAAAATGAATAATAATTACTTATTAATTTCAAAGTAAAGTATACTTTATATTGGTGTAAATTTGCTTAGAATCTCCTTTAAAAACCCTTTTAGTTTCATCAATTTTGGGTAAAAAAAGTCGTCAGCCACATACCCATCATATTGCCACTTTTTGGCCCATCATGATCCTGCACATACCCTTCACATCTAAAAATTACATTTAAACATTTCACTTTAGGTCATTGAATTGCACTTTATTTATTATTCCACAATAGCATGTTTCCTTTCAAGAGATGTGGCTTTGATATGGTTAAAAATGGATTGCATAAGTACAACATCCCCTCTTATGAGTTCAATCCAGAGTACTACAATGAGGTCATTAAGAAACATGTTAGTCATCCTTCTACTATCTTTCATAGTTATGAGAACATCTTAGAGAAATCAAATCATACCTTAGACACAATCCTTAGTATTACATTGCCTATTAGTGAGGATGGTATGATACAAGAGGATGCAGGCATAGACAATCATAGCAATCATACTTTTTCTTCTCTCGATACCTATCCTCTTAGTGATGAAGGTATCTTTGTGAAAGAATATACAAGCATTGAGAGTCTTGATTGTCCCTCTCCTCCTCCCCCTTTGGGAGATATTATAAAACAAGATGATGAGATTATAGAAAAATTTCTAAACATCACCTTACCTAGTCTCCATTCATCCCTTGCCTATGAGAATGTTTTAGTTAAAGAGGATGATATCAAAGATAGCCATAATTTTCCTTCTCCTAATATCCCTCCTCAATGTAAAGAGGATAGTTTGGTGTTAGAAGATGCACCTATCGAGAGTCATCAGAATCTTGTTCCTCCCTTCCCTAATGCTCCTACCATTTGGAAAGATCTCTTTGGTAAGCATGAAAATCATAGTTGTCCTTCTCTTCATGCCTCTCCTACTAGTGATGAAGCTACCATGGAATGTGATGAAGATCTTACAAGCTCTCCTACTAGGGTAGATAATATGGCATAAGAGAATAAGACCTTCAAGAGAAAGGACAATCAAATAGAGTCTTCTCCTAATATCCCCACTATTGATAAACAAGAAAATCCAATCATTGATATAACTCTCTTACTTGTGATGAAGTCATTTTGGAAGAACCAATCCTTGAATTTCAAGAACATTTGGTTTGTAGTTCTCCTAAAAACTCTCCTCCTAGGGAGGCTATCACGGTGCAATAAAATGACAACAATAGTAATGTTTCTTCCTTGGGTGATGGTAAAAAGGTGATACTAGATTTCCCTTTATTAGAAATACATCAAACCAAGTCCACTGAGGTTATGAATGCACAAGTTTCTATTAGATCCCCCTTTATTAATGAACCTCCTACATACCCTTTGGGACATCCTAATAATCTTCCAATTCTTTACCCACCATCACATAAACAACAAACCCCAAACAAACATGAACTTATCCTTTACCCACCATCACACAAGAAACAAACCAAAACTCATCCTTTACCAACCTAAGAATAATGTGTCACAATAGCTGAGTCAAAATACCATTTCTCATACATATAACACTAGAAAAAATTCACAACCAAAACAACCAACTCCAACAACCTTACCCTTTCCCAACTCTATTTTTCCTAGTGCTCCATTTTTTCCTCTAAATAGTGGGAAGGAGTATGATATTGTTGAAAAACTTAAGAATACTCTTGCAAAGATATCCCTATGTGACCAAATTCAGATTTCACCTAATTATCACACTATGCTTCAAATAGCCTTGCAACAAGTTGTGGTCCCTTCTAGTACAAACCCAAATCGCATAGCAACCATGATTCAAGGAATAAATGTTGATATTATTTTCCACCAAAGCAAGATACCTCCTTTGGAAGTGCAAAAAAAAAATGATTCCTTCATGATAATAGTGAAATATAATCCAATGGGAATAAAGATAACCCTTGTTGACAATGGTTCCACTCTTAATGTGTGTAGTGTAAACCTCTTGGACAGGCTTAGAGTGGATAAATAAAAAAATCAACCCAATTCTTTATCTATCAAGGGATTTGAAAATATAGGAAAACAATCATTTGGTGTGATCACCCTACCTATTAAATTTGGAAATGCCACATTAGAAACACTGATCCATGTTATTACTCATGATATTTCACATAATATTCTTTTAGGAAGACCATGGATTCATGCAATCAATGGGGTGCCTTCTACTCTTCATCATAAAATTAAGTATGCCTACAACAACAAAGTGTACACACTTGACACTAATCATGAGCCTTATAGTGTCTTGCAACTTGAGAAAAAAAAGAGAATCCTTTGGAAATGTTAACACCAACTACACAAGTGGAACCCATGCAACGAAAAGACAAAGAAAAACACCTCAAATAAATCACAAAGTTACTAGACGATGATTGGGGTTCCTTATATTTCACACCAAAATTCATTAGAGAATACAAGATCGTAAACAAATATTCTAAAAAGGAAAAGAAAAAAGTAGACCCTTTGAAAGCATCCACCTCAACCACTAGAGACAAAGAAGCAAACTATACAAAAAAATTTGATGACACTAACTATTGGCAACCACATAATCCTAAAGAAATGAAAAAAAAATATGGAGGAGGTTATGAGCTTATGAAACATCTTGGATATATTGGAAAAGGATGTGGTGGTAGATAACAAGGCATTTGTGTCCCTATAGAGCCTAACATGCAAGAAACAACTCATGGTCTGGATTATTGTTTTTTCATAGAAATCAACCTATTAAACAAGTCCTCGATCAACATCAACATTATTACAAAAGATTCTTCTAATCTGACTCTAACAATAGTGCATCTTGAACTAATAGAAACCAGTGGTCTTGATTGTTATCATTTGTAAGAAACAAAGAAATATTTGGTTAATATCAATGTCATCTTGCAAAACACTAATTATTTGAATTCATTAGATTTTACACCCTCCTGTAAAGGAGAGAACAAAATATCATAATCCAAAGAGTCTTGTGTAAGTATGCCACCTTGTACTAAGAAAGAGACATATTTGTTACAAAATAACGAAACATCCTCTACCATTGATCAAGAAGGTATCTTGTCGAGACTCATCCAAAATCATTTGATATCCCTCCCTCCAAGAATATGAAAAAAATTATACTACAATATTTCATTTTGTGAATATCATAGAATTCAGGGTCATTTTACTAATGAATGTAAGGCTTTGAGTAGCAAAATTCAACATCTCAAGGAGTGTGGTATTATTTCTTGTGTTGAAGCACTTACTTCCTCTAACTAATACTTATTTTCATCTTATTTAGCTCATCCTTGTCCTGCACTAAGTGGGGCAAAGGGTTTAGTTATACTTTTCCTCGTATGTCACTTGGCATTGCCTCTTTCAGCTAGTTGATTACCTTTCATGTACATATAAGAGCAAGCTTGGGATGTGAACAATATGCCTTAAGTTGGATCATATGTAACATACTACCTTTTTCATGACATAGCTTATTGGAAACATATGACTCAGCATACGGCTTTCATTATAAGCTCACATGTCTTCCACTTTAAAGAAATTTTTCACAATAATTGTCTTAGAAACCACTTTAAAGTGGGGGAATACATCGACACTCATGTTTCATTATGCGATTTATTTCTTCTTATGATTTTCCTTTTCTTGGTGGTGTCATTGGGATTGATTTCTTCTAAGAGCGTGATATTTCTTTGACTTGTCCTCTCTTGGAAACATTAGGCACAATGTTCCCTAAGAAGAGACCTTGCATGAATTAAGAAAAATCCCTTTGAACAAACCTTACACTATTTTTCATTTACAATATCTATGATTTTTAAGCATACAAAGTTTTTCTTGCCTAATGGAGCTTGAATATCATTGTTGTTTGGTGCCTTATCAAAGTTATCAGGAGGTATAAGTTTGGTATGGTTTGAGTGTATGTGTCTCACCCTCTTAAGCCTTCTCACCTGACAGAGAGCCTGAAGTTTCGTCACCTTAGAGTGAGTATGCATTTTTTGAACAAACAACTTAGATCTGATCCACATTGTGTTGGGAAAATGGTCGAGGCTTGATCCACCACTTTCTTTTTTCTTTTCTTTCTCTTAGTCATTGACATTGCATGATCATGTATCTTGATGCTCTATACCTTGTGTGTGTCCTCTTTTTCTTATGTTAGTTTGACTTAGGATCTTGGATCGTAGGGGTTTGAACGACTCCATGATCTTTGTTATCCTAGACCATCTACATCAGTATGCTTAGACCCCTCTTGAATGTCTACTTTAGTGTGAGTTTCAAGCAAGTTCATCCTCTCACTAAAGTGGGGGCTAGATGTAATGATTGAAAAGAGTCTTCCTTTTCCTTGCTTGATTTGGGAATATTTAATAATAAATTGGACTTTATATTGCCTTTAATCTAGTATTGTGATGAGTTTTACACATCCACATTAGGTTTTGGGCCCTTCTAGGTTGAAGAAACTTAACTCTACCTTAATTTTTAAATGTTGTAAAGTGTATTTATTTACACTTTCACATTAAATCTAGGCTCAGGCATGTAAACTAGGTGGACCTAATCTAGTGTTGTAATGTGTTTTACATAATCACATGGGATTTAGGGCCCTTCTAAGCTAAATAGACCCAATTTTACCTTAATTTAGTGTTGTAATATTTATTTATTTACACTTTCACATTGAATTTTGGGCCCTATTGAATTTATGACCTTTATATCATTATTAATTTCATCCCAAGACATAATTTATTCAAAAACTCAACAAGATCAACATATAAGCTTAATTTCTTGACTCCCTGGGACACTTTAGGACTAAAAATAGCCCTTGTGGGACCCATTTTCCACCTCGAGAGAATGAGTCCCATCCAGGTGGGAATCATTCACCCAGGATGGTGAATGAGTGCCATTTGGCCTATTTTTAACATTTTGAGTAGGAAAAGTCGAATTTTAATTCAAATTTCTTCTATGTCAACCTTCGGGATCAAATTAATAGTCATTTGAGTGGATTTCCTATATAAGAAATCTTTCCATTAATTACTTCATCATGCATTCATGTTATCAAGTCAAGAAAGCAAGAGTTAAGCATTCAAAGTCTTCACAAGTGTGGACATAGAAAAAGTATTCCTTTTTGCTTGCTTGATTTGGGCATAATTGATGATAAATTGGATTTAATGAGGACTTTATTTAGTGTTGTGAGTTATTTTACACATCCACATTAGATCTTGGGCCCTTACGAATTGAATAAAATGCATGTCTTGTAAAGGTGTTGTAAAGAATTGTAAATGACTTTCACACTTTTTTAGACTTTTATTGGTCCTTTCCTATCTACTTTTGAATTAAATATTATTCTAATTCAAAAGTTAGTTTTTCCCTCTTCTTCTATAATTAAATAATTATTTCAATTATTTAATTATTCATTAGCCTTTTCTCTTTATAATTGAATAAATGTTATATTTATTTAATTATCTAATTATTTGTTCTCACCTTTCTATTTAAATAAATTAAATTAATATTTTATTTATTTCTCTTATGCCGACCACTTAAATTAAATAATGTTTATTATTTATCCTATCACCTCTTTTTCCATGCCAATCTTATCTTCCACCTTAACTTTTTATCTATCCATGTTTTTCTTCTCTCAATTAACATCCACCCTTGATTAAGTTATTTTCTAATTTAATATTGGCCCTTGATCATGATCCTTATTCTAGCCACTCCTTTATAAAAGGAGACTTTTAACCCTAATTCATTCACCTAATAATTCATTAATCATTCATTATCTATCTCAAGTCAAGCAAGCTAGGGTATAGCATTTTGAGTCTTCACAAGGAAGCATCTTTAAGAATATCATCAAGGCATTCAAAATCAAGATTCTTAATCCATTGTTGCAACAATTCAAGATCCTTCATCATGAAAAGTATCTAATTGTATTATTTCATGTTTCATGCTTTATTATCTTATTTCATCATTTTGGTTTAATTATCTAAATAGGGTTTGACCAAGGCAAACCCTCATTCCCTAACAATTAACATTCCTCTTTCTTTCATTGTGTGTTTGACGATTTAGGTGCTTGGATGGCTTGGAAATGATTGAAGAATAGGTTTCAAACTTATTGAAGTTATCCCCCTATTTGCAAGGTCAAAACCTACAAAAAAAGTCACCAATAGTGCCAAAAATTAGGGTTTCAGATCCGAACACCTGGAGGTGCAGATTGAGTAGACCAAACTTACCTACATATTCACTTTTGAGTTTTTAGAAAATACAAAGTGGACTAATTCTCCCAAAGTAGAAAATGAGTCCCACTATACCTATTCTCTAGAGATTTTTGTAGATTTGGACACCCATTTGGCTAAAACAGGATCTGGTATAGTTTTCTAGATCTAGGAATAATTACTTAGAAGGGTGAATGAGTCCCATAAGGCCTAAAAATTATCATTTTTAAAATTTTAGAGTCATTTCCTATCTTTAGATAGTTTACAGGTGCACACATTCAATTTTGCAACTTTCTATTTTGTTTCATGATCATTTCTAGGTCATTCTCTAGGTATTTTTGCATACAACACTGTGTTTTCAAACATCTTGCATTTCTTTAGTTTTCATTCAATAATTAATCTATTTTATCAATTTTCTACATTTACGACATTAGACTTAGATACATTTCATTCATATTTACATTAATCTTGAGTGTAGACATTGCCTATTTTGGCCCATCTTTCCCCTTTTAGGTGAAAAACCCTATAAGTGTTAGAAAGCCCTTAGGTATCAAAATCTTTTTTACAATAAGATCATCAAGATAGATTTTAAGATAATTTTCTAAGGCACTCAAGGGAATAATTTCATCAATTGGTGCAACAATTCAAGATCCATCATCATGGAAAATTTCTAATTGCATTAATTCATGTTCATGCTTCATTATCTTATTTCATAATTTGATTTAATTACCTAAAAAGGGTTTGACCAAGGAAACCCATATTCCCTAACAATCAACACTTTTTCTCTCGCTTTGTGTGATTGCAGATCTATGTGCTTTGAAGACTTGAATATCATTAAGGATTATGTTGCAAGCTTGTTGGAGTTTTCCCCTTATTTGTAAGGTCATAATCTTCACAAAAGGTCACCTATAGCCCCAACACCAGGGTTTCAGATCCAGGAACCAGGAGGAAAAAAATTAAGCAAACTAAGAAAAGCAGATTCAAACTTTGAATTTATAGAAAGTCCAAATTGGATTCATTTTCCACAAGTGGAAAATGAGTCCCACTATAGGATTTTTTCAAAGATCTTTACATATTTGAATACCCATTTGGTTGAAACTTGATCCTATGTAGAGACTCGGATCTAGGACTGATTCACCCAAAATTGTGAATAATCTCACTAGGCCAAAAAATTAAGTGTTTTTAGGATTTTAGAGCTTCATTCCATCTCTCGAAAGTTTCAAGGTGCACACTTTCTATTGTATAGTTTTTTGTTCTACTTTATTTGCATTTCCAAGTCATTTAGTGAAGCATTGCATCAAACTAGGTTTTGCATGTCATTATCTTTTCCAAGTTTAAACTTGGTGGTGAACCCCTCATTAGATCATATTCACTTCCTAGGACAACCCTTAGAAACATCTCTTTCTCCATTACAAAGAGATCTCAATGGTTACCCTTGAATTAAATTGGAAAGGTGTGTGTGGGTATGCTCTATGTCCTAAACCACATGCTAGCATCTCCTTAACCAATTTTTCTTCATTTCATATAGAATGAAGGCTATCAACACTAACCTGACTGGAACAACATTATCAATAGAAATTTCTTGGAAACCAAACCCAAGATTTCCATAAGACTTGAACAATAAAAATTTCAACCCCTGTTCATGTGTTGTCTCAGTAAAGACCTGCACCATGAAAGAATTCATTTATACATAAATTCCAAATTAAGTTGATGGGAAAATATCTTTGATATCCAATTGGGAAGCCTTAACATACAAAAATTACTAACATAATGTTTTTCAAAAAGTTTCCCAACTGTGACATCATCTTTACTTAAGAAACGAGATATTGATCCACTCCCATATTGGATCTCAAAGGATTCTCCTTCACAAACACAAAATGATATATATTAATTGTTTACCAACTTGCTCAATATCCCCATATAAGTAGACTAAACTAAGTGAGGTTGAGAGTTTCAAGTAGAGTACCATCTTCTTGGTATGTGCTTGAATTTGATCATGAATTGTATCTTGAATGAAAATAGAAAGATAGCTACAATGTAAAATCATTATTAATCATTGTTAGAAAAATAGCCACAAAATCCTCTTTAATTAAAATAATCCTTCTAGATATTTCAAGACAAGATATTTCAGTTAATTTCTAAGAGAGGCAATTGGACTATCCAAATAGCCATCAATCTATTTACTGTAAATAATTTCGTAGAATTCAAAATTTGAATGTAATGAAACTAACCATAATTACCAAAGATTTGACACCAAAATGTAGTACAAAATGAGTTGTTTGACAAAAATATGGTTTGATAAACTAGATGTACCCTTGATATATTGATTTAAATAACAAGGAAAGATCAAACTAGTGACAACAAGATAACATTGATTAATTCGCTTCAACAAACAATTGAAACCAAAATGTAGCCACCAATTATAACTTCAATCTATTGATCTTCAAAACTATTTTACAATACGTTTCAAAATTTTGTCCTGACAGACATGTCAAAAAGTGTCTTTTTAGTTACCCACTTTCAAAATAAATTGAAAAGTATTAATCACCATTATTTACATAGGATTACATAAAAGAAATGAAATGTGATAAGTGAAGAGAAATGATCAGATGTTGAAGTCCAAAGAACTCACAAGATACGAAAGTTTGTTACTCATCGTAAGGTACTCGTGATCATGTAGAACTAGAAAGTTCCTCTCTCCATGATAGTATCTGCAAGGTGGTACTTCACTGCAAGGCCTAGTCTTCTGTAGGAGCTAGATATGTCTACTCCCATTGGTACATTGTGTAATCACGAGGCTCTTTGTACTCCTAGATTTTTTCTGTATTGGCCAAGTGACTCTTCCATTTGTTGTTGAATAAATCTTTGCTATTCATGATGAATTTTGAGTATCTACCATCTAGTACAATTATTCCATCCAAGGTTATATTGAGGTGGTGAATATTTATGGCACCATTCTTCTATAAATTAGTGAGGTAGTTGGGAAAAAAAATATAAACTCATCTATCCAATCCTTGGAGTCTTTCAATTGATCATCATCCCTTAGCATCTTAGGCATGAACCACTACTTTATTGTGTGAAATGAATCCATTATTTCCTTGATATTTTGGTCTTCTATAGATATGTATTGAAAATAATTTGTGGCCTTTCAGACCATTTGCTCAATAGGCTTTATAGCTAAGGGGGCCTCAACACTCCTTTGTAAAATTATGTACAAAGTCATTAAGGTGTGATCTATAGGTTGCCATTTCTTGAATAAGGTCCAATATAGGTACATGGGCCTTTATTTGATCAACTACTTGTGACAAGGAGACATAACATTCATACACATTTTCCAATTTTTCCACAATTAGTTTAACCCTATGCTCCAAGATCTATTTCAATACCATGAGGGTTTCTCTCTTTGATCTTTCCTTTTTTTCTTCATTAGCCTTTTTCAACTTCTCAATTTCTTGTTTTAGCACATTTACTTGTTCAACAGTGATTGCACCTATATCAGTCTGGATGATAGGGGGCTGGTATACTATTAATTATGTGCTTTATGAAGGACCTATACCCTTTGACTTCTCTTTAAATTTTACATTTTCTATGAATAACCTATTCACTTCATCATTCAGATCATTCTATCCTCTCATATTCAACCAATCTAAGCTCCATAGCTTTAACTGCATCCCTAGTAAACATTTTTGAGTGCATTGTCATAGTAGCTACCTCCAATGTTGATGTGTCTTGAAGTTACTTTACTATGGCATTCACTCTCATTTCTTTTACAACATCAAGAAAAATTAGTTTATCTATTCTATTTTTCTTTGTACAAAAGACTAGGGTTTCAAGTCTTGGATTGTAACCTATGCCACTCATTCCGGCATCTAAATTGAATTTAAAAAGCAACATGGGATCTTCTTTCCTTCTTACTTGATCCAATAATAATATCTTTTTTAACTCAATCCCAGGAATAATAAGTATATTGCTTTCAAAGACCAATTTTCTTGCTTTTTGGGGGCTAATAGTAATTTAATTAATCCTAAGTTCTTCAAGAGTCTAGGCAAAAATATGGTCATGTTGTGACTCCTCAGTTCCCATCTTATTAATTTGGAGTCTCTCCTCAAATTCTTTCATTTTCATCTTAAACCAAAAATCCTTAAGCTTGGGAGTTTGAAAAAATTCATCATCTTCAATAAATCTAAGGGAAACAATCACTCTTTCATCATCATGCACTTCTTGATCATTATGCCTATGTACATCCACTCTTTCTTCTAGTTGGTGAGCATCAGTTGCAAGCTTAGACAATCGCTAATCAACTTCATCATATTTAAAATTCAAAAGTACATAGGTTACCTCTTTAGTATCCTCTACTCCTTCACTTATTCTATATGCCACTAAGGAGGACACTCCATGTATTTTTTTCCTTATAGGACTTGGTTGCTCAAGGGATGCTTTTGATTGTATTGTGGTAGTGTATGGTAGGGGCTTTGTGATTACAATACCACTTGGTTTGATAGGTAGCTTGGAGGGTTTTGAGGATTGAACCTCAAGTTTCTTTTTTGGTTCAACATATAATCGTTCAAAGTTTTCAATTATTACGTTCATCCTTTTGATAGGATCATTTTCTTCAACATAGAATCCTTGGAATCTAGTGTCCCTTTTCTTCTTCTTGTTTTCAAGCCTCTTTCTGATTTCTCACTTCCTCTTTCTCTGAAAAAATTCATCAGGTGTAAAGCAATTTCCTATTAATTACATCTTCTTCATAATCCATTACATGGGTAATCCCAACTTTAGTGATAAGTATCTGCTTTATAAAATTAATATTCCCTTCAGGATCAAAGACCCTTTCTCCTCACAACTTCAATGAATACCCTATCTTCAAATAGTTTTATAGTTCTTCAAGAGTGTCAAACCCTACAGATAGCTCCTCACATTCAATTAGGTTAGGGAGGAATGTCCCCTTTTTCTATATTTTCATAAAATCTTGCTCCATCCATAACATTTTCCACATAAATTCTAAAAATACAATTTGAATAGAAATAAATTTAGGTAAAACATGTGCGGCTTGAGGACACCCATAGACCCTTATTACTGTTTGGTATCCTAAGAAGATCTAGTCACCGAAACTGTGAGTTTTTTCATGCTCTAGCTTCAATGCTAAAGGTCTTAATACTTGCATGATTTTATTAGGTAATCTTGGTGAAACATGACCAAGAGTGGCCATGAAATCATCATGAAATATTACATAATCATTATTTTTACATCTACTATCCAATATATAACACTAGATTTGTACATGAAACCTATTCCCTTCATTATCAGTCATTCCCAAAAACACTCTTTTAGTTGTAACATAGATTTTGGCATCCCAGGTCTTTCTAATACTCTTAGGGTTTTTCACCTAAAAGGAGAAAGATGGGCCAAAATGCAATGTTACACTCAAATTCAATGCAATATGGATGGAATATGGATGTAATATACCTATATCTAATGTATGAATGCAAGAAACTAATAAGATGGATTGATTATTAAGTGAAAACTATTTAAATGCATGTTGTTTAAAAACACATTATGTAATGCAAAAACACCTAGAAATGAATGCAAATTTCAACAAAACTTGATGAAACAAAAAGTGTGCACCTAGAATATGGATGAAGACTAAAAATTCCTTCTTCAAGGCCACTGATGCTGATTTTTAGGCCTAGTGAGACTCATTCACCATTCTAAGCAAATCAGTCCTAGTTCTACAAAATTGTTCAAGAACCTATTTCAGACAAAAGGGTATCTAAAAATGTAGAAAAATAGAAAATGACCTTGAAGTGGGACTCATTTTCCACCCATGGAAAATTAATCCAATTTTGAATTTCTAAATATTCAAAGGTGGAATCCAGAGCTTCCAGTTTGCACTTTTCACTTCTACAGGTGTTTGGTCCTGATGGATTTGGGATTGAAAGTCACTATTTTTGCTGATATTTTTGCTTGGAAAATAAAGAGAAGACCTAAACAACTTTTCAACTTGATTCTTAATTATTTCCAACCCTTCAAGATGCCTAAATCTGCAAACACACAAGACAAGGAGAAATATTGAATATTAGGGCATGGGGTTTTGCCTTGGTCAAACCCCTTTTAGGTAATTAAACCAAAATGGTGAAAGAATATAATGAAACATACAATAATGGAGTTGATTACCTTGCCATGATGGTTTAAAAAGAATTTCTATAGTAAAACATGAAGAATCTACCCTTGAATGTCTGAAAATTGCTATCTTGATGACTTGAAATGATGAAACCCTAGCTTTCTTGACTTGAGATAGAAGAATGATGGATGAATTAATGAAGAATGAATTTGTTTATCTTTTGGATTCTCTTTCTCTCTTTCATCCTTATGATGGATCACAAAGTGTGATCCAAAATGTTGATGCTAAAAGCTTTGTGAACACAATTGAATCTAGAAGCTACATAGATTTATGATATGGATTGTGGAAAATTATTATCATTAATGAAGAATGGTTATGATTTAGGGTTTAGAGAGTTGATTTTATAGGAAATTCACTTTATTAGCCTGAAAATTGGATCCTCAAGGCTGACATGTAAAATTATTATGCTTAAATTTTAAAATTCCCCCCTCAAAGGTAAAAAATGAGCCAAATGGGACTCATTCACCACCCATGACAAATGGGTCCCACCTAGATGGGACTGATTCACCATGGATGGAGAATGGGTCCCACAGGGGCAATTTTGACAACTAGGATGCCAAGAGATAAGGAAATAAGGTTTAAATTGCAACTTTGTCAGGTATTTTATCAAATATTGCCTCAAGATGCACAATATGGGGTAATAGGAGCCTATTAGTGATGATGTGAATGTCAATTAGGGATTGGGATGCAAAATTCAATCTGAAAGTTTGATTAAATACACTTTACAACACTAAAATGAGGTCCACATAGCCTAGAAAGGAACAAGAACCAATGTGAATGTGGAAGACACATTACAACACTAGTTTAACATTAAGTTTAATTCAAAAAGATTCTAGATTGATGTGATAATGTTATTTAAAAAATTTATAATGTTGAACTAGGAAGAAATGGGTTCATTAAGTCAAGAAAAGCGTGAAAGTCCTTTACAACACTTTACAACACCTTTACAAGACATCATTAAAAGCATGTTATTCAATTTGCAAGGGTCCAAGACCTAGTGTGGATGCATAAAATGACTCATAACACTTGAATCAAGGTCTTGTTCAGTCAAATTTATCATGAATTATTCCTATGTCAAGCAAGTTGCCTTTTTTCTATGGTACATTACTCCATCCATTTCTATTTTGGTATAATATTAAATGACACAAAAGAGATTATTTCTTGAAAGTGATGGGAGATAAGTTCTCTCTTATTTGCAAAAATGCCTGATGTAGCCCTTTCTCAATTTTAGTAGCAAAGTCATACTCAATGTTGACTTCAATATTTTGTATCTTCATTTCCATCATCATGAGATAGGTTGGAATCCACTCTTCAGCATCTATTCCAGGAACTTGGCACAAAGCAAAATAAGTTGTTTTGAAATATAGTTGGAATTATTCTATGGAAAATGGCTCAATTTGGGAGGGGGGGATAGGTATCCTCCTATTGTTTACAACCTTTTTCATGTGTAAAGGAAGTTCATTAGTCTTGTAGGTTTTTCTCAATCTCCTATAATCCTCCTCACTTCTATCCAAGTCAATCTTAGTGATAGCTTTCTTTTTTAACATAAAACACTCTATAATTGCTTCTTTAGTTAGCACCACTAATGGCGAACCATCTAGCATTCTTATAGTCCTAGTAGCCAAGTGATAATATTGTGCCAATACTTTAATAAACTCAACATCTATGAAGACATTTGGGACTATCAATTTGGCCAAATCTAAGGTCTAAGGATTTGAAAGTAGAATCTTGTCATCCCTTTTTTCATAGAACTACCAAAACATATCCCATCTTGAGATAGGGATAATTGGGTTTCTACATCCATGGGTTGTATCTTTAAATATCTTTTTCAATCCATTTTCTACAGAATTAGGTAACACATTTAAAATGGATTATTGCAGGGACCTCTTCTTTGATTTAGAAACTATGGGCTCTTTCTTTTTACTCACATGTTGACTTCTTTTGGGTGACATGATGAAGAATTTACTCCTACATTTCTTTAAGTTTCTACTTGTAGAAGAAAATTCAGTTCTCATACACTTGCTATAGAGAGTTTTTGTGAAATTACCTAGTGAAATAATAGTTGTAGAGTCTTCCTGCTTGAACTCCCTTGCCTCTAATATGTTGAGCTGTGTGAATGATTTTTAAAATTTCATCGAGTCCCAAGTAATATTTTATGTTGAGCTTGTTCACCTCACTATTAATGTTAATTCGTGCAAAATAATTTAGAATCTCCCATATTTTGATTTTGAATACATGGCTTTAATCTCGGGAAATTGAACTGTGTAATCATTAAATGCTTGGACAGCGTGTACCACAGTACCACTCTGTCATTTCAAGACCATTGTAGGGTAGCATTAGTAGTAATTCCACCCCATGCACACCCCTTTGGACACCTATGGGATGGCAGGTTAATTCTAATGTTGAGTGACTATTCACTAC
>VDFB02105785.1:123322762-123420081 GCA_007258455.2 Sequoia sempervirens
TTTTGGAGCCATCGAAGAGAATCTTAGCTGAAAAAGCAATGCAACATCCTTATTTTGATGATCTTGACAAATCTCAATTTTGATTTCAAGCCATTATAAAAGAGTGCGTGAAGCTTTGTGAGGGAATCTCAAGTTTCTCATTTCAAGTTAACCTCTAAATGAGAAGCTATGATGTAGAAATTATAAGAGAATCTCGAATGTATGAGTGACAATGTGAAATATCTATGAGAACAAAGTACCTAAGGCATTGTAATGAGATTTACTTGTAATGAGATTTATTGAAATAATGAAATTTGGTGTAGGGGCACCAAGGTTATTGAGAAAATTTGGTTCACAAAAATCTTTTAAGTTTTGTGTTTTGAGTTTGTCAATTGAATAAGGTCATAACACATCCATAATTGATTTATAATGTAATAAGTCATGTTAGTTACAAAAAGAATAGTTAGGCATTATTGGAACTTAGATGTAGAATCATTTGTAAAGGCTATTTAAAGCCTCTTGAAGGCTATTTATGTCAATATTTGAATTTCTATCCTTTTGAAGGAAAATCTTTGAATATGGTTGTAAATGTACTATTAGTGAGATTGAGATTGTTAACCTTCAGAGAGTAGCAGTATTTATGTTGATGAAATTTCCTTTAGATGCAAGGATTCAAAGCACATCAACCATGTGGTACAAATTATTAAATCCCAAAGATAATTTGTAGCAATGAAAGAGTCTAAAAAGGAAGAGAGAGCTACACTAGTGACTCAAGAGAAACTTTAGTGATGAAGAGTCAAGGTGGAGAAGGCTCAAACAAATCAGATTTTAGTAAATCAACAATCTTTGTTATTTCATTTGGCCATCTTGGAACAACTACCAACAAAAAGGCTTTGAAACTCAACAATTTGGCTTAAATTTTGGAGAATTCCTCTCAAGGACCATCTCATCATCAATATGGCATATACTCAAACCCCCAACACCATTCCCAAGCCAGACATACAAGGTTTCTTTGCAATTTCTTGGAGATCCTTCAAACTTCCCTACAAAAAGGCTACAAAATTAGCCCTGTTTTACAAACAAACTGCTCTTTAAAATTCTTCTAACCCCACAAGCTCTTGGAAAGTCATCAAATAGGTCACAAAACTCCCAATTCCATAGGTTTTAGAAAAGCACTCAACATCTAAGCCATAATAGAGATTAAAACCATCAATTTTCTAATAAATATGTAGGGTTTTTAGTATCTCAGAACTCCAAGGCCTTCCAAACCTCACCAAATAATCAAGAAATTTTTTTAGGGTCTACACACACATAATAAACCTTCATCTAGCCTTTAGACTCAATAGATCTCAAAAACATCACTTTGGTTCCTCCATTTCAAGCTAAAATCTCACATTCTCAACCTAAAAACTAGCCCTATAAATGCCTTACCATTATTAAAAGAGTTAAGGAAACTTGAAAACAACACATTGTAAGCCTTTCCTTTGAGTCACAATTCACCACAGTAGGATTAAGGGCTCCATCACAAAAATTAAAGTAAATTTAGACCCTGTTGGTCTGTACAGGCTGAATAAACAAAAATGGATTTTCCTTTCACTAAAACAACCAAAGGTGTATCAAAATAGATTGAAATATAGGTTAAGACCTGCCACTACAATTTTTCATGAATTTATTTTCATAAGAGGCCTATACTAGGCCGTATACAGAGAAAAGAAACTAAAAACTCAGAAAAATGTTGAAATTCCACATTTTTAGGCATTGTGAAGAGCACCAATCTTCAAAAAAACTATTGATTGAACCTCCATTCAAGCTTGAATGATGTTTTTAATAAATTTCAAATGAGAATCATCTCCCTTCAATTCCCATAACTACCTTTGAACCACCAAACCCTTATTAAGCCTACAAATACTAGTATTTATTATTTAAGAATGGTTTTGCTTACTAAGCTTTATCATGAAAATTTAATATTCTAAAGGCCTATGACAACTTAGAGACCCTTATAACATGACTTTCAGAATATTTCTATACACTCCCATGTATTTTTTACATAATTTTCCTTTATGGCATTATCAACAATTATTTAATTCAAGAGTGCTTTTGCACATTTTTCCACCCTAACCTACTAATTCCCAAAGTACATAAAAGATTGGTCTATTAGACCTTATTCAAGACAAAAAGACCTCAAAATACTAACATTTACCAACTGTCCTCCCAATTTACCATCAAACAATCACAAATTGAGGGTGAGGTGTGGGTGCTCCTGCACCATTCAGTAGGTTTTGTTCATCAAGGAAAATAAGGAGTGGAATATCATCAATTTACTAAAACTGGCTTGAACTTGTACATTTCAAGGTTTTGAGTCAATAAAAATGGCTTTTTCATCCATTCCTCTTTTTTTAGAATATGTAACTTGAGGAATGGGTCTACACTAACATTATTAAGGTGTGGGAATGATGTGTTAGTGTTGGGAAGGTCTAAAAGTGAGATGGGTGTGAAACCCATGTGTGTAAAAGTGATTTTTCTTTAAGAAAAATGGTGGTTTTGAAGAGTTAAATTGTGTTTTTGTGTAGGGAAGAATTATTTTATGATTTTTTGAGCTTGTGTAGGGTATCACAAACTTTGAGTAATTTTTAGGTTGTGGTTAGCTTTGGAAGTATCATTTTCATTAAAGCCCTAAGGTTTAGGCTACAATAGAGGGTTTTGTGGTTTCCCAATTGTATAGTAGTATAACTAAGATCTGATTATAGATTTTGAAGTTTTGACACCTTAGAATTGCTGCTTCAAGATTTAGTAAGGTTTGGATAAGTTTAGAGTATAGACCCTTTGCTCAACCGAATTGATCCCTTAAGGGTCCAAAGGCAAAAATGGCTGCAAACTTCAACATGAGGTTACTCAGACACCGTAATTCTTAGAACCTTCTCATTTGATCTAATGGGATCATGTTGGGCCCCTCTACAATAACCTCTCTTGGTTATCATTATCTTAGAGTGATTTTCCCATGGTGTCTAGTTTTCAGTTGATGAAAAAAGTGTCAAATGGGAGCAGTGAAAAGTTGCAAAGTGCTGCAACTTTCATTTTGCAACTCATGTGACCAAATGAAATCTTCAAATGCATCTACATAACATTTTTATGCTATGCATGGTCCTCTTTCACACCCAAAAATGCAGAATCGCTCCAAGCTATGTTCAACCAGATCAATCACTTAAGTGTCCAAAGGGAAAAATGGATGCAAACTTCAGCATGAGTTTACTCGAACACTGTGATGCTTAGAAACTTCTCATCTGATTTTATGAGATCATGTTGGGCCCCTATGAAATAACCTCTCTCAGTTTTTGTTATCTCGGAGTGGTTTTCCTATGGTACCTAGTTTTCAGTTGATGAAAAAAATGTCAAATGGAAGCAGTGGAAAGTTGCAAAGTGGTCCAACTTTTATTCTGCAAATCATGTGACCAAACCAACTATTCCAACACATCCAAATGGGAATTTTTACACAAGTAATGGTCCTCTTTCACACCCAAACATGCGGAATCACTCTGAGCTACGTTCAACCGGATCGATCCATTAAGGGTCCAAAGGGAAAAATGGCTACAAACTTCACGATGAGGTTACTAGAACACCGTGATGCTTATAAACTTATTTTCTAATCCAATGAGATTATGCTGGGCCCCTCTACAATAACCTCTCTCATCTTTCATTATCTCAGAGTGGTTTTCTCGTGGTGTCTAGTTTTCAGTTGATGAAAAAAGTGTCAAATGGAAGCAGTGGAAAGTTGCAAAGTGGCACAAATTTTGTTCTGCATTTCGTGTGACCAAACAAACTATGTCAACATGTTTGAATAGACATTTTTATGCTAGACATGGTCCTCTTTCATACCAAAAAATATGGAATCGCTCTGAGCTATGTTCAACCGGATCAATCCCTTAAGGGTCCAAAGGGGAAAATGGCTACAAACTTCAACACAAGGTTACTTGGACACCATGATGTTTAGAAACTTCTCATCTAATCTAATGGGATCATGTTGGGCCCCTCTACAATAACCTCTCTCGCTTTTTGTTATCTTGGAGTGGTTTTCCCGTGGTTTCCATGTTTCAGTTGATGAAAAAAGTGTCAAATGGAAGTAGTGGAAAGTTGCAAAGTGGTGTAACTTTCATTTTGGAACTCGTGTTATCAAGCGAACTATTCCAATGCATCTGAATAGGAATTTTTATGCTAGGCATGGTCCTCTTTCACACCCAAACACATGAAATCGCTCTAAGCTACGTTCAACCGCATCGATCTCTTAAGGGTACAAAG
Source organism: Sequoia sempervirens (assembly GCA_007258455.2). Lineage (NCBI taxonomy): Eukaryota > Viridiplantae > Streptophyta > Pinopsida > Cupressales > Cupressaceae > Sequoia > Sequoia sempervirens. The sequence goes on from VDFB02105785.1 coordinate 123,327,035, forward strand.
TGAAAAATGGATACAAACTTCAGCATGAGGTTACTCGAACACCGTGATGCTTAGAAACTTCTCATCTAATCCAATGGGATTGCATTGGTCCCCTCTATAATAACCTCTCTCAGTTTTTGTTATCTCATAGTGGTTTTCCCATGGTTTCCAAATTTTAGTTGATGGAAAAAGTGTCAAATGGAAGTAGTGGAAAGTTGCAAAGTGGTGCAACTTTCATTCTACAACTCGTGTGACCAAATGTATTGTTCCAATGTGTCTAAATAGGCATTTTCATTCTAGGAATGGTCCTCTTTCTCACCCAAACACGCGGAATCACTCTGAGCTACGTTCAATCGAATCGATCCCTTAAGGGTTTGAGTGTAGTATGTTGAAATAGGCCAGTCCACCTATTGTTCAAGCTATGTCTCGATGATATGGGCCTGATGTAAGTAGGATAGGGAGTAGGAATAAGAAAATAGCATTAGTAAGGGCATTGGAAGAGATTACTAATGCTGCCCCTATTGAAAATTCAAAATTGAGGCCCCTTAAAAGCAAGGCTAGAAGAGGTGAAATGAAGAAATTTCTTGAAAATAAGTTAGAATAGGTCAGAAGTAGGGTGAGATTGTGGAGTTTGATGTGTTCAAAAGGTTTGCAAGGATAGGGGAGGTCAAAAGTATGTTATGGCATGACATGCCCTAGTTGGGAAAATAGGGGTTTTTGAGGTTTGAGGGAGTAAACGTGGGTAAAATCAAGGGGCAACATAATTTGGTGGTTAATTAAGTTTGTGCAGGAAAAGTGAAGAGTGTTGGAATAGGTTTTGAGGTTCAGGTTCAGGGGTTCGGTTCGCCGGTTTGTCCAAAAAAATTTGGATGGGGGATCAGTTCATTTTGGGTTCGTTGGTACAAAAAAATGTAAAAACAAAATATATATCTATGCAACCTAGAAGCATGAATTAGGATTAGAATATCACATATCATCATATAAACAAAAAAACCACCATAAAATTGAATGTCATTTAAAACAACAAAATTGGAAAAAAAAAAAGTGTTTATAACCTGCAAAAAAATGTGAATAAAATCACAATGATTTTCGTGTGAAAAAAAACCATGAGACCATAGCTTGTTGCTTACTATTATTCTTTGATAGATTTTTTCCAAGCATCCATAGCTTGTTCAAAAGTACTTTTTTTAGGCTTTTAGCCATAGCAGCAAGGCAGTGAATTGTTTGATAAAATGCTTTGGTAGACATGTATGAAAAATGTGGTAGCATAGACAAGGCAGTGAACTATTTGAAAAAATGCCTCAAAGGAATGTGGTCTCATGATGATGGAATGGCATGACCAATTCCATGACGAGAAAATTGCAATGGATTGTCATGACATTCCACCACCATTGAGACAACATTTCTTTGAGGCTTTTATTCAAACAGTTTGCTGCCTTGTCTATGCTATTGCTTAGTATTATGCTTTGATAGATTTTTCCAAGCATCCATAGCTTGTTTGGAAGCACCTATTTTAGGATTTTATCCATAGTAGCAAGGAGGTGAACTATTTGATAAAATTATTTGGTAAACATGTATGAAAAATGTGGTAGCATAGACAAGGCAGTGAATTGTTTGAAAAAATGCCTCATAGAAATGTGGTCTCATGGTGATGGAATGCCATGACAATCCATAGCTTGTTTGAAAGCACCTATTTTAGGATTTTAGCCATAGCAACAAGGCAATGAACTGTTTGATAAAATTCTTTGATAGATATGTATGAAAAATGTGTTAGAATAGACAAGGCAGTGAACTCTTTGAAAAAATGCCTCAAAGAAATGAGGTCTCGTGGTGATGGAATGCCATGAAAATCAAAAGAATCTAATTGTCATGGCATTCCATCACCATGAGGCCTGATTTCTTTGAGGCATTTTTTCAAAGAGTTCATTGCCTTGTCTATGATATTGCTTACTATTATGCTTTTGATAGATTTTTTTCCAAGCATCCATAGCTTGTTCGAAAGCACTTGTTTTAGGCTTTCAGCCATAGCAACAAGGAAGTGAACTATTTGACAAAATGCTTTGGTAGAAATGTATCAAAAATGTGGTAGTATAGAAAAGGTAGTGAATTGTTTGAAAAAATGCCTCAAAGAAATGTGGTCTCATAGAATGCCATGACAAGAAAATGCAATTGGGAGCTACTCCTAGTTATTAGTTATGCAATGTGAAGTAATTGCATAATTGGTTAGGTTGAATTTGTAAAAACTATATTGTAATTGAAATTTTGTTATCTATCAACATCTAGTTATTAGTTATACAATGTGAAGCAATGCTATGAGTTTGAAATATGTGCAATGCAATGTAATCAACAATATGAATATAAACTAAAAATATATATTTTTTACAATTTATTAGTTAAACTATTTATTTTATTTGCTCTCTATATCTCTATGGTATGGAAATGCCTTTAAATTTTTTTAATTTTTTTTTATCTCTTGTGCACGAATCAATCATTTTTGTTGATAAATAAGATGTTTGAAGCTTGAGGATGATAATAAGTATTGAAATGAGTTGGCTTGTTGTTTCCTTGTGGTTTGCAAATGAAACAATGTGATTTTTGATGAAAAGAGAAAGAAATTTTAGTTTCTTATTCAATTTGATATTCTCCTAATTCAATTGGGTCAAATGTTGGTGCAGGAGCACCTAGGTCATCAAATACTTTTCAATTTTGCAAAAGGGATGAGTGTTCAAATTTGCATTGAGTCAATCACAAAAGGTCATGGAAAAATTATGTAAAGCATGTTCAAGGTCATATGAGGTCTTATTTGAATGTATTTAAGGTTATGGGTAAGTTCTAGGTGGTCAAAGTGGGAAAATGCAAGCAATGCAATAATGTAATATTGTTAAAAGTTGTTGAATGACAAAAACAAGGAAATCAGGCATATTAAGGGTTAAAAGGGGCATTTTCAACCAATGGAAAGATAGTTATGGAAAAGGAAATATCTTTAAAAGGCATGTAAAGGGGAGAAAAAGAAGAAGTTTGTGTTCTTGTAATTAGATTTTGAAATAAAAATTCTGTGTTTCTAAGTTTGCAGCATTACTCCATTGTTTTGTTTTCTTCTGTTGGTAATTTAGGAACACCCAAAGTTAAATCATAGTGTGAATACATGTAAAGAGTAGTTAGTTTCCAATTTCAAGAGTTGAACTTGGTTAGTTTTAGAAAACAAAAGAATAAAAGGCAGTTTTCAGTGCTTGATAGAGTCCTTTTAGAAGCAAGTTTGAGAGTCCAATAGGGTTTTGCTTCACTACTCCACCAATGTAGGTCAAGTAAATTGGCGGAGCAGGTTAATGTTAGGTTTTTTTGCATGTTTTGATGACTGTAAGTGTAGGGAAAAGCAAGAATACCATGGTGGAGTTGGTGGTACACTGGAAAATAGAGGATTTTCCTACACAAAGTGTTGCTACAGTCATGGGTCATGAATAAATAAAGGTTGCAGAGGCTTGGAAATGATGTAGAAGGTCTTGGAAGACATAAAAAATCATGTTCCAAGTGGTGGCTAGATAAATAGAGGTTTGCAAGAGTATTTTTCACAAAACCCTCCTTGATTTGAGCTTTTACACCCTATAAATGAGGATTTATTGGATTAGAACATTTTTCAGGGTTTTCAATCCCTATAAATGGTGAAATTTTGAGTTATAAGACATGCTTGAAGAATTTTTTGAGGTTTTGAGTGATTTGGAATGGTTTTGAAGGGGTCTCCTTTGTAAAACAGGCCTAATCTACTAGCCTTTCTTCAGAGTACAGTCTGAAATCTGATGATTTTCTTTATGTCAAATGTCTAAGAACTTTGATATGTTGTGATGTGCTGGAAAGTGTTTCTAAATGTGCATTGATTTTTTTAATAAGCTTTGAGATACGAATGTAACTACTTGATTCAATGGTTGACAAACCTACTAGAGGAATATGATATTGTCTGATCAAAACAAAGATGTTTGTTTAAATAGTGGAAAGGATGATATTGAGTGCTCGGTTTCTATAAAACTAATGATATGATTGATGCTACTAAATTTAGTTAAGGTGTATAAGACATGCTTGGTGACTTTGATGGTCAGATGGGTGAGTATTATGAAGCCTTTTGAGCAAATTGGTGAATAACCACAAGATGATACTCAAGATTCTATTGTAGAAGGAGTTTGTAACCTATAAATAGACTACTATAGTCAAAATATGGTGATTACAGTGCTTGATAATGGACTGATAATAGTGACCTATATGGTTTAGTTGATTTGTTGCCTTGGTGAATAAATGAAAGGATGAATTGTTCAAGTGTATATAATCAAGTTTATGTTGTTTTTATGGTGGTTGAGAATGATGTGAATCTAATTGATTAAGTCAAATTTTTCTTTAATATGGTTTTTTTTTTGAATGATTCAATTGGAATACTGATTATGGAATGATGAATGATGGCCTATGGAATGGCTAAGAGAATTTGAGTGGATTTTTGTTGAATGAAAAGTAGATTTCTGATGAAATTATATTCGATCTTCTCCTTATTCTATTTGGTATTGAAATCCCTTGAAGAAATGATGTTGATGATGTTTTTTGGATGCTCTACATCAGATGTACCCTGGTGATTGAGTGTTTTGATATGATGCTCTGCATCACTAGCTACTTTGTCTATGTTATTGCTTACTATTATGGTTTCATAGATTTTTTCCAAACATCCATAGTTTGTCATGCTAGTGCACCTTTGCAAGCACATGCCTCCATGTAAAGTAATTGCATCATGTTGCTTATGTTGAATTTCTAAACAACTATATTGTATAGTTGAAATTTGGTCATCTATCAACATCTAGTTATTAGTTATGGAATTTTAAGTAATGCTTTGAGTTTGAATGATGTGTAATGCAACGTAACCAACAATATGAATATAAACTAGAAAAATCTATTAAGTAGAATTCATTAGTTAAGTTCTCTTTATTCTATTACCTCTATGTACGTTTGAGTGAATCCATTGGCACTAGGAGGTGTTTTCTTGAAACTACCAATATTAGCTTGTTCAATATCCAAAATCACGTGTATTAAAATACCATTCATAAAACAATGCTATTAACATTTAATAAATTTATAATTGTTTACTAGTTACATACACCACTAATAGGTGCACTACAGAAATAAGTAGGTGGAGGACCAGTGTATCTAGTCTCAACACTGTGACCCTATAATTTTATTAAAATAATAAACCTAAATTAGTTAATCTTGCATTTCAGAATCAAAATTTCATAAATTAAATTCAATGAAGATGCTGACTTTTACTCGACTATCAATGCCATATGCATGATGCAAAATATAAGCCATCCTCTCCATCCTCATAGCAACTTATGTATCATGTGTAACAGCATATAGATCCTGCGTAGCAACATACGGATCCTACGTAGTAGCCTCCTAAGTGTCGGTGGGGTCAAATGAACAAGTTGCCCTGCAAGATTGACACACATGGGTTCGTAGGCCACCGCCCAAAGACTCCCCTAGATGGTGATGTGCAATAGGGCTAGTATGATGGATGACACTCTGGGTCAAACTATTGATCACCTATAGTGTCTCTATGATGGCACCCTCCTTCACAATGGCAAGCATAACAATGTGCTCATGAGGTGGCCTAGCGAGAGGTCATCTCCCTTGCCATGTAGGATCTAGCTGTGCACTGGGCCTATCCTGAGCTGACCCCCCACCTCTCCCCTAGAACTCCCTCACATCAAAATAATTTGGGATTTGGTTTAATACGAACTCACTATATAGTTTCCTAACAAAATATTGGGGGACTTCACAATTGTTGCACGACGGGTAATCAAAGACCAAGTACCACCTATCATAAAAATGGTTCCTAATCTCTTGGTGGTGGAACCAATGAATAGGAAACCTCTTCACATTGAGGCTAAGATTTTGATTTGTTCTAGGGTTAGTGAATAAAGAGCACAAATCACCTTTAGTAATTTTAAAATCTTTTACTTGTTTATATGATAGTTTATCTACATAATATTCCCTAGCTTCCTGCCTCCTATCTTGCCATCCCGTTATTTGTTGGATTATTGAATCGACATTTTTTAACATATCTTTCATTGAATTTTCTAGTGTCATTCGTTATGTGGTTGAAGCATTTGGATCACTCAACCTACTAATAAGATCCTCAATTTGTTTTTTGTTGTTCTCAATTTCACTCCTCAAATTTTGTTGAGTGCTAGGAGGGTGTTGAGTGATTGGTGGGGGAGGTTGATTTTGCTTAGGAGAATTTTCCTATTCTTCTTGTTGAGGATTTGAGGATTTGCAGGATTATTTGCATCTCCTACAAATTAAAAAAAAATAATCAAAATCTAACCTAAAACAAACAAAATCAAATTGAAACTAAGAAATTCAAAACAAATAGAAAAAAATACTTACCTCCTGCACCTCTTCATCATCATGGTGCTATCTTTGTAAAAGAAAAGCAACTATTGTTGATGAATTTTTGTAGAATGCCTCCTCCTAGAACGCAAGTGCGAAAATGAGGGTTTTGGGCCATAGGCAGAGCAGAAAAAAAAACAATAGAAAATGAATAGCTTTCACCATTTTTTTTCTTTTAAAATGACATAACACAAGCACGTTATAACGCACTCGCGTTATGTCATTTTCAATCTACTTTTGAAGTTGGCCACAAAAGTGTAACCCAACTTCATGCACCCACCCTTCCGTCAGAATTTGTTGTGTAGGTGTCAAGGTATAGAACAGAGTTTTGAGATTGCAAAAATAAAAAGGTGGAAAAATTCACCATGCATGGCAAATGTGTCCCTCCTAAGGTGCATATTTGAGTCAGATGTAGTTTCAAATCCCCGACTATCAGAAAATAGATTTTGTGTAGAAAAGTCTTGATCTGGGACTGATTCACCCAAGGTGGTGAATGAGTCTCAGTCAACCCAATTTCATATTTCATCAATTTTCCAAATTGTTCTTTAGTCATCTAAAACTTTCCAAGTGCACACATTCTAAGAAACAACTTTCTGTTTAGTTAAAATTGCATTTTTGTTCATTATTTCAATCCTTTTGCAAACAACACTATGTTTTCAAACAAGGCATAAATCTTAGTTTTGCATCCATTTTCATTCATTTAGATTAGTCAATTGCATTTAGTTATCTTCATTCACATTATATAACATTGCATACATCTTAATTTAAGTGAATCATAAGCATTTTTGTCTCTATCTCTCTCCTTTGAGGTGAGAAACCCTAGAAGTACAAGAGAAGTCTTAGGGACCCAAAAATCAATGTTTCATTTTGGTGAGCCTGAAATTTGGGCATCATAACATTCTGATTCACATTTCTAATTATGTCTTAAGTCTTCATTATTTCATACTCTTACATTTTTTTAGGGTTCTTAAAAACATTGCATTAGTGAAAAAATTCTTTAGTTTACACAGTTGCATTTCATTTAATCATTCCAAATCTTTGCTATTTCATTTTATATTTGTATTGTACAGAGCTGAAATTTTACAGAAAACACAAAAAATCAGAAAACATCAAAAAATTCATCTCCCAGGACTCGTTCACAACCTAGGGTGAATCGGTCCCTTTACAATTTTACATTAGTATTTCCATATTTTAATTTTTTTTTGCATTGCATCTTTCTATTTTTTGTCATTACCTTTTTGTTTCAGTTCAGTTATTTTTGTTTCCTTAGCATAAAGTTCATTTCTTTTCAATGCATTTATGGATAGTTTTAGACTTTTGTAAGTTCTATTTTTAGTAATATTTTGTAGTCCTTTTAGATTAGTTTACATTGAGGAAACTATAGAAAATATCCATAACCAATCACACAACACATCAAATGATCCAATTAAACACTTGATTCAAATTTGAAACAACATCTCATCCAAGCCACTTAGTAGTGATGATGTTGATAAGTTAGATGAATCCCTTAAGGGAATCGTCTCATTTAGTTCATCCTCTAATGTTTGCAATGAGAAACCTACACCCCTTAATGATAAAATACCCCTCAAACCTTTTGATTGTGATGAATTTGATTTTTTAGATGAAGCCCTTCAAGACTTCATCTCGCATAAGCTATCAACTAAGGTTTGTGGTAACCAACTCGTGATAACAAATGTTCATACCTCTAATTCTTTTCTTGAACATCCTAAACCAATTGATGATCATTTACTCCTACAAACTTTTAGTAGTGATGATTTGCATTTGCTAGATGAGTCTCTTCAAGAATTCATCTCATCCAACTAATCCACTTTGGTTTGTTCTAAGACCTCTAACATCAAGTATGTTAATGTAATTCAACCTAAACTTATCCTCTACACACCCTCACATCCACTTCATCCCTCCAATCAACCACGATACACCCTATACCCACCTAACACCAATGTATCACAACAATCTAGTAATGATACTATTTCTCATACATATAACACAAAGAATAACCCACATCACTACAACCAACACCACCTTCCTTACCTTTACCCAATCTTCCTAGTGCTCCTTGTTATAACCCACACACAAAGGAGTATGATCTTGTTGAACAATTAAAGAATACTCCTACCAAAATTTCTCTTTGGGATTTGCTTCAAACTTCACCAAATTATAACATTCTTCAAACCGATCTAAAACAAAACACAATTGCTCTTGGAACCACTCTAAATTATGTGGTAGCTCTCATCCAAAAACATAGTCTTGATATTACTTTTCGTCAAGATGAACTCCCTCCTTTAGAGTTGCAAAAAGAACATGATGCCTTATGATAATTGCTCAATTCCATTGCAAAAGTATCAAATGCACTCTCATAGATAATGGTTCTACCCTTAATGTGTGTAGTGTGAGTCTCCTTGATCGATTAAAAGTTTATAGATCACAAATCATTTATGATTCCATTTCTATATGAGGATTTGATAATACAACAAAGAAACCGCATGGGATAATTACTTTACCTATTATAGTTGGGCTGGCTACTTTGTATACTCCTATCCATGTCATGGCTTATGGTCTTTCATATAATGTCATTTTAGGTTGGCCATGTATTCATGAGATGAATGCAGTTCCTTCAACCCTTCACTGTATCATGAAGTATGTCTATAACAATCATATATATAAAATTTAAATAGATCTTGAGCCTCAAAGTTGCTTGCACATTGAAAAATGGGTTACAAGTCCTTTGAAAAAATTGATTCCAACTTCTAACATTGACCCTCTTGAAATTGAACACAAAGATACAAAATCAGTCTCTAAATTATTTAGTGATGATTGGGGATCCTTAGAATTCACACTCTCGTTTATGGGAAAATACATATTTACGCAAAGGAAAGATGAGAAACAAGAACAACCAACAATTATGTCCTCTCAAAATTCTAAACAATCATCTCAAACATCTATCTCCTACAATATGGATGAAAATGCAACATATACAACCAATTTTGATGAGATAGATTATCAATCCCTTCCTACCCCACACGAAATGGAAAAACTTTATGGAAAAGGTTATAAATTTGTGTAAAAATTAGGCTATACTGGAAAAGGGTGTGGAAAACATGAACAAGGTATTCATGTCCCTATTGAACCTAATTCGCAAGAAATGAAAATGGGATTGGGATATTCTTTTTCTAAAATGACCAAAGCTACTCAATGACCATCTTTAAACATTAATGTGATAACATGTCAACCACAAAAAAAACTCACAATTAACCATCCTGATTTGTTTGATCCAACCCTACCACCTTCATGGCTATATGTTGATATTGATGAGGCTTTGAAACACATATTAGGTGTTTATGATACCCCATCCTCACTTACCTACATGAAACACATTACTTGTGCTATGAATGTTACCGAGAAAGAAGCAAGTGATATCACTAAAGAGATTTTTGAATCTAAAAGTCCTAAATGCAATGCACTCCCTTTAGGAGATACAATTGATGTGCTTATGGAAATTCATGGTAAATATAAAGTTGTTAAAATTGGAAAGTGCCTTGATGATGAGGAACAAGAAGATACAAGCACTTTACTTCATGGTTTTCCTAAAAAAAATTCTTGGAAAAACTCTGATATGCCAGGAATTGACCTAAAAATTGTGATGCATAAGATTGTCCTCACAACTAATGCTAAAATAGTTCATCAAAAGATTCACAAAATGATTCCTAACATGGCCTTATGTGTTAAAGAAGAACTCAAGAAACTTCTTGATGCAGGATTTATTAGACCTATTGATTATTCTCCTTAGATCTCAAACATTGTCGTAGTTGTAAAACCCAATAATCATATTAGGATATGCACAAATTTTTGAGACTTGAATAAAGCCTCTTTAAAAGACAATTTTTCATTTCCTAATATTGAAATGATCATGGATTCAACTGTTGGACATTCCTTTTTGTCATTCATGGATGGATTCTCTGGTTATAATCAAATCCTTATTAACCTTCAAGATCAATACAAAACTGCCTTTACAACTATTTGGAGAACATTTTGTTGGGTTTTGATTCCCTTTGGTTTAAATAATTCCAGCGCAACTTATCAACGTGCAATGGCATTAATATTTCATGGTTATATTCAAAAAAAAATGGAAGACTATGTCGATGATATCCTCGCTAAATCGTTAACCTGACAAGACAATGTAAACATCCTTTGCAAAAAAATTGAACACATCAAACAATATAACATGTGATTGAATCCAAAAAAGTGTTTCTTTGGTGTACATAGTGGTAAAATTCTAGGGTTTGTTATATCTCATAGAGGCATTGAGGTGGACACAAAGAAAATTGATGCACTTGTTAGCATGCCACCTCCTAAGAATATTTCTTAGTTACACATGTTACAAGGTCAAATTCAAGCTATCCGTTGTTTTTTAGTATCTTTAGCCAATCACACATTACCTTTCATGCATCTCCTTAAAAAGGGTGTTCCTTTTGATTGGGATTAGGATTGTAAACAAGATTTTGAGAGTCTAAAGGAATATCTAGCTACTCCACTTGTTTTACAACTGACTATGCCACATAGACTATTTATCTTGTACATTGCTGCATCTACCCATGCTCTTGCAGAATAGTTGGCTCAACACTACGATAATGGTAAAGAACACCTTGTTTATTACATTAGCTACACCTTAACAAATTATGAGACATGATATTCACCTATTGAAAAATAATGTCTAGCTTTTGTATTCGCTACTAGTAAGTTGTGACATTATTTACTAAATTTTGAAGTACAAGTTATCACAAAATTTGATCCTCTTAAATATCTTTTCAACAAAACCGATATCTCCAGATGCTTAACTAAGTGGGTGATGTTGTTAAAACTAAGTTTGATTTTAAATTTTTTTCACAAAAAGCAATCAAATTTCAAGCCTTAACCGATCACTTAGCTGATGCTCCTTGTCCTTTTTCTTTACCTACTCTAGATTCCTTTCCTAATGATCATGTCTTAACCAATGATATTAAACCATGGGAATTATTCTTTGATGGATCTAAGTGTCAAATAGATTCTAGTGCTAGGGTGGTACTAGTTCCACCCAATGAAAATCCTATTCCCTTATCCTATCTTTTAAATTTCTTATGCACAAATAATATAGCTGAGTATGAGGCATTGATCATAGGTTTGCAAGATACTTTATCTCTAAATGCTAAACATATTAAGATCTTTGGCGATTCACAATTAGTCATCAAATAAATCAATGGTACATATCAAAATAAACATAATAAATTATTAAAATACAAGGATCTTACAATGAGACTTATTAGAAAAATTTGACTCATTCACCATTGATAACATCCCATGCAAAGATAACCACCATGCAGATGAAATGGTGAGTACAACTTCTCTCATATCCCCACACGATCCTTCTGCTGATTTCACCTTCATTATTCATCCCATCATGAAACCTTCAATCAATGCTCCGTTAGAATACATTTTGGTGTTAACTCAAGAAGCTTCATGTGAATGGTATGATACAAAATACAACTACTTGAAAGATGGTACCATTCTTGAACCTACCACAATGAATACTCAAAAGATCTTACGTAAACTTGCAACTAAATATGTGATCCTCATAAATGTGTTGTATAGAAGATATTTCCATGGTCTCCTATTATGCTGTCTTAAAGATTCTAAAATCCATTTAGCGTTTAAACAAGCTCATATTGGTGCCTGTGGAGGTCATTTTGGAGGATGTTCGTTGGTACAAAAACTTATTCATATGGGCTATTATTGGAGACATATGGAGAAGGATTTCTTCACCCATGTTAAATGATATCACAAATTCCAAGAGCATAGCAATTTGATTCACACTCTTGTTGTTGAGCTCTATGCCAATGTTCCCATTTGGCCATTTTCAATATGGGGGTTAGATCTTACTGGAAAAATTTCACGTCCTTATTCTACTGGACATATGTTTATTATAACCGCAACATATTATTTCAAAAACTAAGTAGAAGCTATTCCCCTTCATTCAACAATTGTTGAAGTAATTTGTCATTTCATCTTGGACCACATAATTACTCGCTTTGGACTTCCTTCCGCAATCATTTCAGACAATGGAATGCCATTTAAGAATAATGAAGTTCAGCAATTTCTTCAACTATTTAACATCCACCATTTCTTTTCTAAACCGTATTATCTGTAATCTAAAGGACAAGCTGAAAATAGTAATAAACTTCTTGAACAAATCCTTAAGAAAACCATTTTCAATTATCATAAAGACCAGCATACACAACTATCTTATGTTCTTTGGGCTTATAGAACTAATGTTTGGTCATCCACTGGAAATACCCCTTATATCCTTGTTTATGGTACTAGTGTGATTATGCCCTTGGAGTTAGAAATTCCTACTTTGCGAGTTTCTCTCTAAGATATTTTTGATGATGACACTTATAAATCTCAATGATTACATCAACTTGAGATGCTTGATGAACAATACATTAACACTATCAAACATCTCCAAACTCACATCAAAAAATTAAAATGAAAACACAAAATTCATGGTATTCCTTAATCGGTTTTTAAGGGAGATTTTGTACTTATTGAAAATCAATGAAATGTTAGTGCTGACAACAAAGATAAAGATAAGTTCAGCCCTAATTGGTTGGGACCTTACATAGTTGATACCAATTATGGGTTTGGTGCTTATCTCTTAGCATAGCTTGATGGAACATCACTTAGGGAACCCATTAATTCCACACATTTGCATCGGTATTATCTCTAATCCCCTTTGAATATTATGATTGGTGTAGTAGTGTTGATTAAAGTTATTTGATTCTCTTCTAAATAACTTTCACATTGCTTTGTTCTTGAAAACTAAATTTGTGTTTGTCTTGAACACTAAGGTAATTATTTAAGTTCATTTTATAATTTCTTCAGGCTTCATACTATTCACCTTCCTGTTGTGTATTTTACTTAACATATTTTTTTATCATTATCAATGTTGTATCTATGCTAAAACTGAAATATGTTTTACATTAGATCCCATCAAATCTATTAAATCATGTAGCCATTAATTAAATAATTTTACCATAAGTCATTTAATTAATCACATAGCATTTAGAGTTCACATAAAAGAAATAAATCATCATAATATCAAAGTTGCATGTCTATATATATCAAATATTTATATACATCTTAGAATCATATACAATATCATAATGGCCTGTGAGAGCTAGACCCCTTAGGATCTGGTACTCACGATCCAGTCCTTGGACGTTGTGAGATGATCGTGTGTGACTGTGATCATGAATAGTCGAGTCTAAGTGCATACTCTAGACCATGTACTCACCTAATGGCTATAAGCCACTCATCTTCCATTTGGTCCCTCTTTGCTCGTGCATGTGCTAGCTCTCCATGTAGTCTCTCTACCTCTGTCGAGGTCTATGCTAACTATAGTGCACCCTCTGCCTGAAAAACTCACTTCCTCACACTCCTGTACACTGCCCATAACCTCTCAAATGGTCTAAGTTACTTTGGCTCCTCCTCCACAATCAGTGGGAGCACATAGTCAAGATATATCTCATCCTCCTTGAGGGATGCCGACACTATCTCTGTGGCTATCTTACGATAGAACTCTTGCTATTCTCTCATTGCTCTTACAAGATAGATCATGTACACAATCAATAACACATCATCATGATACATATATACACAAATAAAGCATAAGTCACTAAATAACATGCATAAAATCAAATATCATCACCTATGTCTCCATATGCATGAAGAATCTCAACCTCCTCATCTCTGGGGGGCATGGAGGATGTGCTAGCTGCTCTCTAACTATGCGTGTTGATGTTTGTTGTAGTTATTTCTTGTGATCTAGTCTTGTAAGTATACGAGGACTCTCCATGCTCGTATTGATCCTCAATAGCTAGCTCATCACCCTCACCCAATGGTGGCTCCTCCTCATAATAATAATCCTCCTCATAGTCCTCCTCCCCTCCATCCTAGTCCTCATAATCTAGATCACCATCAGACTAGTACTCCTCATTGATCACATCTATAAAAATATCTACTAGCCTATACTATACCTCCTCTGCTCTCTTATCTAGCTCATTACCCTCATCTACTACTATCTTTGCATCACCTCGAGGGAAATCCATGTGGAAAATAGGAGCTAGTCATACATATCCCACCACTCCTCATACTCATCTCTACTACCAACATCATCAATGTTGGATGCTGGTGGCTAGTCATGATCTGACTCATTGGAATCACTCTCATGAACATGATCTATAGTTAGTTGAATAGTATCCCTTGGCCTCTGGGCACTCCACACTAATCGTCTAATGAAGGGGCACACCCTTGATGGTGTCTGAACCTGTCCAAACTGTCGCATGACTCACCTGTAATAGAATGGTCATATGATGTAGTCATGCCTCCTTGCTAGATATCTATCCATCTGCATCCTTTGTAACTTCCCAGTGGGATTTGGACACTATAGAGTGAGTAGATAAAGTCTCCATAGGATCTTTTCCTCCTTTAGCTAATCAAATCTCAACCTCCAAAAATGTAAATCCCCATACTTCCATAGCCAATACAAAGGGTAGTTGAATGCTCGTGGGTATTCTACTGCTATAGTACAAGGGTATCTAATAGGCCTTGTACATGTGATATACTCAAGGCACCACACCTATAGAAGTGTACAATGGACCATACTATCAATCTCTCGATATACAAATCTTCCAAGATCATAATACAAATGTGCTAGAATGTAGTGACCCCATGCATACACTATCCTCTACTCATACATCCCTCATATCAGGTGTACCAATCCCCCAGCCAAGTGTGTTGCTCGTTCATCTAGATTGAGAACTAGTTCCACTGTATGCATCATAATCTATCTCACCAGAGGATCTCATGAGTACAATAGCATAGGCCACTCAATCTTTGCTCTAACCCTCTCATCATGAATCAGTCCTCCTAAATAGTACTAAATATCTCTCTTCTTCTCCTAGAATGACTGATCCCCCCAAAAATACACACGCGCTCCTTGAATAGGAACTTAGAGAATGTGGTGTATGTCCTTGAGAGTGATAGTTATTTCCCTAGTGGAAAGATGAAAGGTACAGGTATCTACATCCCACCACTCGCATAGAACCATAAGCATGGCATCATAGTATCTCATGGGTGGCATCATGTATGCCCAATAGATACCCACTAACTGTAGATGCTCTATCTTTTCCACTAATAGCGCTGGTTATAGATCTCTCAAAATTGACAGTTGTCTTCCCCCTAGCTGTTGTAGCTATCGAGCAGGGACCTATCAAAATCATCACAGAATGCTCTAAATTTTATCTAATATCTTCAATTTTTTATATGATTCATCACACAAGCTTGCTAAAATTAATCCAGTGTGATTTTCTAATGGCCCTAGACACTTTAGAATCCTTTTTGAACATTTCATAAAGAAACAGGGACACTTCGTAAAGAAACATGACACTTTGTGAAGAAATGAGACACTTTGCAAACAAAAGGGACACTTTGCAAACAAAAGGGACACTTTGCAAAAAAAGGGACACTTTCTGAACTTTTTTCCAAGAACCCTAAATTAACCTATCCATGCATAAAAATAATTAAATTATTATAAAATCACACAGAGAAAGTTTCAAAATTAACTCACCTCATGATACCGCTCGACGCGTGCCACCTGCTCATGACACTCATCCAGTCACAAAGGTGTGTAAACCCATCTGCTCGGCATGTTCTTGTCCTACTCATCACTCTCAAGCTACAACAAAGGTAAAATGAATAGTAAGTGACAAATTAATTTCATTCACTCATTTTAATCTCTTTTCACTTTTCAATATTAACCTAATGTTATCATCTTTTCAAAGAACTTATAATATAGCTATTCTTCAAATCAACATAATGGGAGCTAGTGTAATCCGTTTTCAATGTCATTTGATGAGTTGGAATCATGATTCCGCACCTGAAATCATTACTTGCCTATCATTATGTCGCATGGTACTTGGAAATTCCCTACAATATGATTTTTCTTATTCGACATGGCTAGATTGCTACCTTGATTCCACCTCCATAAAGAAAGTGAAATCAAGGGGGGGAATACATCTACCCTCAAATTGGATTCCTAAGAGATAGATAAAAGTATTTTTGGGCAATTAACGAATGTATGTTGTAGGATCTGGTTCCTAACATTGTCGTTTTGTAGATAACTACACTAGGGGCTTCATTCTCTCCTCTTATGAATGAGTATCCTTTGTGTAGTAAGGGGCATCGTTTAGAGTTCTTTAGCTTACATATGCACATAGAGTCATATGGGTGCTAAAGTGGGGGCTAAATGTGCCATAGAAAATTGGACCCTCTTGAGAAAAGAGATAATTTCACATGTAATTGGACCCGCTTTTGAGTCCCTTTGCATCATTTCCTCCTCAAAACAACATTTATAGGCCCCTTAGACCCATTCATTTTGATCTAGAGGCCCGTTTTACATGAGAAATCACATAAAACCCAACAAACAACATTTAATTACATCATATCTTGACAAGCCCCCTTCAAATAGTAGTAGTGGTACCCATTCACTACCTTGGGAAAATGAGTCCCCTCTGGTGGGACCCATTCGCCAAGGGTGGTGAATGAGTCCCCTTTGAGGGAAAATTCAAAATTAAGTAGGAATGTAATCAATTTAACTTTCATTTCTAGTGAATTTCAACCTCTTAGGTCTAATTAACAGGAAAATAAGGTGTCATTGCTTATAAATACACGTTTCAATTCATTTTCACATATCTTTTCATCTCTTACCATCTTCTTATCATTCTTCAAGAGTAATTTCTAAAGCAAAGTCTTCCACAACAAGTTTCATTAGTAAAAGTTAAAGTTTTAGGATAGTAAACTAGGGCTTTTGCAGTTCTTGAAGCTCACTTATCTTGTCAAGATCCAACATTGCAAAGGGTTTATGATGGATTCCTATGGTGAATCATGAATAAATATAGCGTGAGGAGGTGCAACTAGCCACCAAATCATGCGTAAGGACTTGGTTTCCTATTGATTCCATCTTCCATTTTCACTCTATCTTCATATGAATTTTTTCCTTGTATTTGTTTAGCACTTGCATGTCATTCTATTCCTATGTTTCATGTGTTTTAAGGTTTCTAGGGTTGAGATCTTGCATCATATCAATCACACTTGCATGTCTTGTTCTAGAGCAATAGAATAGGACCCTTCTTACTTTTTAGCTTTTCCTAGTCTTTAACACATCTAAGGCTAGGGTTTATGCAGATTTTTCTCTATTCAAGGTATAATTACCTATCTAGTGGTTTGACTAAGGAAAACTCCCCATTAGATCAACTCTTTTAAGCTATTTTTCCTGAATTTTCCAGGATCTAGAATCAGGTTTCTATCAGAATGTTTTGTGTAGGTGTCAAGGTATAGAACAAAGTTTTGAGATTGTAGAAATCGGAAAGTGGACTGATTCACCATGAATGGTGAATGAATCCCTCCTAAGGTTCATATTTGAGCCAGATGTAGTTTCAGATCCCCGACTGTCAGAAAATAGATTTTGTGTAGAAAAGCCTTGATTTGGGAAAGATTCGCCCAAGGTGGCGAATGAGTCCCAATCATCCCAAGTTCCGATTTCATCCATTTTTTATATTTTTCTTCAGTCATCTACAACTTTCTAGGTGCACAAATTTTGAGAAACAACTTTTTGTTTAGTTAAAATTTCATTTTTGTTCATTATTTCAATATTTTTGTAAAAAACATTATGTTTCCAAACAAGGCATAAATCTTGGTTTTGCATTCATTTTCATTCATTTAGATTAGCCATCTTAATTCACATTATATAACATTGTATACACCTTAATTTGAGTGAATCATAAGAATTGTTGGCCCTATCTCTCTCCTTTTAGGTGAGAAATCCTAGAAGTGCAACAGAAGTCTTAGGGACCCAAAAATCAATGTTTTGCAATTGTTAAACAATGTTGGGGTTCTTCATTTTCAGTTTGATGAACTAGATTTGGTTCAACAATATTTTATGGATGCATTATGAAATGATGTTTTGCCTCTACGTAAATTTTTGTGGTCAATCTTGTGCATTTTTTACTTGTACAATTCTCACATTTAGTGAAAAAGGTAGTGTTCATGAAGGAATGGAAAAGATGCATAGAGACTTTGAATTGTATCTGTACTATGTAATGGCATTCAATCATTTAGCAAACCATTTTTTCTTTACTACAAGGAAACATTTTCTTATGGAACAGTTGACTAAGACATCTCTTGTTTCAACTAACCACCCTCTCATGAAATCTCATTCATATTATAATCTTGCATGATCTTATCATAGTAAAGGTGAATATGACACCACTCGCTGCTACTACATGACACCATTCAAGGAAAGCTAGAGGCCACATAATTTTGTGGATAGGATCAATTGAAGTTGGGAGATCTTAAGAGTTCTCTCTCAAATTTTGAAAAGGTTTTGGAGGTCCACCTTGAGAATTGTGAGAGCTTAAAAGTTGTAGGCCATATATATGCTCAACATGGGTAGGAAAAGAAGGATGGAAGTTAAGAAAGGAAACTCACATAGATCCATGTGATTCCCATGCATTTATCAAGATAGGTGCGTTATTAATATCATCAAATCCCTATGTAGCCTTAGATTCTCTTAAGAATACAAAGCCTGTTCTGAAGAAGAGCAGAGAAGAATTACCTATTCAATTGTTAAAAATCATTTGGGTTCTTCATTTTGAGTGTGATGAACTAGAGTTGGCTCAACGAATTTTTATGGAGGAATTAGGAAATGGAATTTGGGTTGAATTCATAAACAAAAGCCCCAATGCCAATTCTACAGTTTTTCCTGTGATCTTTAAGGATATTAAATTCTTCCATCAACTAGAAGAAGGTAGTGTTTTACTTGAGCTACCATGGGATAAAGTCACAACACTATTTAGTCTTGCTAGGTTGTTTGAACAGCTATATGATACTGAAAAATCAAATATTTTATATAGGTTAATATTGTTCAAGTTTCCTGATTATGTGGATACATATCTACATCTTGCAGCAATGGCTCATGCTTAGAATGAGATCCAACTACTTGCCTAGAATTGATTGGGGATGCACTTAAGGTGGATAAAACTCATCAAATTCTTTATTTATGCTTGGAAAAATAGAACCAAAAATAGATGACTGGCTTAAAGAAAAAGAAACAATTAAAGTTGCACAAAGTGAATAAGATGCAGATAATTCTTATGTTGACATTTCACTTGGAAATTGAAATTATTTTGTAGCTTTCACATTGAGATGACAAATCCAAAGGTGGAGGAACAACATCTTGAGAAGGCTATAGAATTGTATTGTAAACTGTTGGCACAAAGACCAAGAAATGTTTATGTTGCAAATGGGGAAGCCATTGTGCTAGCTAAAAGGGGTCAATTTGATATTATAAAGGAAATTTTTACATAGGAAAATGTATCAAAATTGTTTGAGGAAATTCTATTTTGGCATTTAAACAAAAATTTTATTATATTTAGCTCAAACACATTATGAAGAAAAATAGTGGCAAGATTGTAAAAGAACATTATTAAGAGTAGTTGATTGTGACTACTACAAGTTACCAATCAGAAAGTTATAGATTTTGTGTTTAATGTAATGGGGGTTTCAAATTACCTCTAAATTTGCTACAAAGGGCATCCCCAAACTTGACTTCACTAGAGAGTGCCTCACCGACTTCAAATTCATTGCAACAAACTTTGAATTCCTTTCTCTTGGCCACCTTTTTAGAAGTCTCTAGGTCCTCTCTAAATCCTTATCACTCATGCAAGTAGCTGCTATAACTTATTAAAATTCCTCAATGTTAGGCTAACCTAAAACTATGAATGGAGCAAGAAATATTTTTGCAATGAACATGAATATATGCAAAGAAGTTCCAATACATTGATGTGTGCAATAAATCACACCAAAAATTGGATGTTTCTTTTTTTTAAAAATTATCTAATTTGTATTTGGTGACTAACTATTTAGTCATTTTTATTTCTATGACTAAATAATTTTTTAGTCAATGAGAAAATTTGTCATTTATTTACTCATTTATAATTGAGTTGCAAAAAATGAGTAGAATTTAGTAATTTTTAGTTGTTGTGACTGAAATTTTTAGTCACCTAGTCTTATATTTGCCAAATTATACTAGTGAAAACCTCCCATCCATGCTAGCCGAAAAAAATATCCCCATTAGCATCCAAAACAAAAATTATTCACCCATCGAAGAAGGAACATATGCCATCGTGATAGTGGTGTCATCAAAAATAGAAAACAATGAATTGAGACACTAACTTTGTGATGTTTCATCATCCTCAAAATCAAAATATGCATGTCCCACTTGGGGACTTTGTTGAAACTGGAGAATTTGTCTCCCCATCATCAGATTCCCCTACACCATCCATTGTAAGAAGGTATTGGGCACACTTTGGATCATCTTCTTCCTCATTCTCCATGGTGACATCAAGTTCCTCCACATAAGAAACATAAGCCTCATGATCCTTATCCTTCTTCTTCTTCTCTTTATACTTGGCCAATTTCTCCACCTTAGCCTCTTTTTTTTCTTTACTCCGGTTATGAACAACAACCCTACTCCTCAGGTTGTAAGTACTCTTCACACCACCCCTCTTATTCTTTCTACAAGATCTCCTCTTGTCCCTTGGCTTTGCAGGAGATCCTAGTGTACCTTGTTCAATTTCAAGTATATCATCTTAAGGTTCAAGAATACTAATCCTCCTAGACCTTCTAACTCATTAGAAAGACTCAATAAGCTTACTCATTCTTATAGGAAGCAAAACAAGAACCAACAAACCTTCAGTTGTAGAAAAAAGCCACTGGTTTATGTTCTCAAATTAAATTTGTAGAATAAAACCCCCAAACCTATTCAATGCCTACCTGTCCAAATGGAAATTGCAGGAAATTAAACTCTCACCACCCTAGGAATTTAGAACTCACAAGCCAACTTATGCATAATTGAAAAAAAGTAGGCATGAACACCTACTTACCCCAAAAAAATTATCTTCAATATTTATGCAATTTCTTGTCTAAAACCCACACACTTATTCTTTGGCTCTAAACCAATTCCTCAGCTCTCGATGGTTGCAAATTGTGAAGAAAAATAGTTGAAAATCCTCACTAAGTAGAGTAACTAGAGCGTGTAGCCATTAATGTTCAAAGGAGGCTCGCGCAAGTGAGCTGGCAACCAACCATCCAACTTTGAATCATGACTGTTGATCCCACTTGATTTAAAATAGAATCAATGTTGCTCCTCCACCATCGTTCATTAATTTTACAACTTGTGAATTAAAAATAGTGATGACACCATAGGAAACTTCCACAATGCCATTTTATCTCATTCATCATCACTTGTCTAGTAGTTAGCATGTATCACTATTCTAGTATGTGCTCCTTCAAGTGAATTGGTGATGTGCTAAGATTCGATGATGAGGGGAATATTCTCTCAAACATTCCATTGCCCATCATTAATACATGCTTTTGGAATACACTTGAAATTAGAATGGCCACACATAGCATGATGGGTGCAAGGCATAACATTGTAATCGCCCATCATGGATTTTCTCACAACAGTCATAACACATCAGTGATGGAGAACCCCAAGTGACTGGCCTGGACCTACCATGTGTCCAAAAGATAATATCAAGGGTTGAGAAAGTGTCACCTTAAAAAAAAAATCATATTAGTGATGGAACACATGAACATAGGACCTCATCATGCATTGCTAATTCATAGCCAAAAACTTACAAGCAATTAGTGATGGCAGAGAAACTAGCAATACAAAGGATACTTCCTATATCACTCATTTCCATTTTGAAAACCAAGGTTAAAATTCCATCCAAGATGAGTGACATGAAAGGGAAACACAAATGGATCCATTCCGCATGTGCTCACATTTTTTTTTGAAAAGGGGACCACCTAGTACCATGTAAGAAAAGGCCACAAAGGACATAAAACCCTTAAATTTAAAGGATGTAAAGGCCAAACAAGGTTGATCAATCAACCTTATAAATGAAAATAATCTCATGGACCTAGGCATGTGAAATTATTTGGTAGTGGGTAACGAGATATCCTAATTATAAGGGTTCAATCATTCAATGGACTTCCAAGACTCAATTTATTTTTAACACAACTAGATACAAGCATAGTAGGTCAACAAAAAATTATAAAATTTAAGAAGGGAACCAAAACCATGGGTTTTCAAGAAGATCTTTTAGCAATACAAACCCTAAGGTAGAATGATAAACAAAACTCTAAGCCCACAAATATGAAAATAACCAAATTTAGCAAGATTTTGAGATGAAACATAAAGAATTTGTAGGGGTTCCATCAGTAGCTCCTGTTGGGGATGTATGTTCCTTTAGAACTTAGTGAGATCCTAGAATCTCAGGGTTGAAGCAAACCAATCACAAAGAACCAAAACTAGGACTTTCCCAGACAAGGCAAGTGAATCAAACCAAAGCAAACTAACATATATATATATAACATTTACAGGACTGTACAATGTGATCCCCACTTAAAATTTTCTCTTCAAAATCCTTTTGATATATAGTTTTTTAGCCTACATTCTACAATTTAATAGGATTCAACTTCAATTGGTGGCCCTAGGCCCCCAAAACTTAGAACCAATCTTTTCCTCTATCAAAAACTTTATTTTCTGCTATCTATACTAGATCAAGGTTGACAATATGGCCATGAAATTCCCACCAAAAAACCATATTAATTTTATTTCAACCAACCACCATTGACATGTGTCTAATCCTACCATTATCGTTATCAACTTTTTATGACTAAAAACTGTAATCATATATCAACTAAAATCCACAATCAATGCAGCATTTTAACTTGTTTAATTCACAATCATACTTCACCAAATATTCATCTAGATAGACTTGGAAATAAAAACATTCATAGTCCACTTGATCATTAATGCATAAGGGTTGGCATCAAATTCAGTTTGCATGTCAAACTGAAAAACCCTCATAAACATTCTACTCAATAGTTTCATCCAAAAACATACATCTTGACCCTTCAGAGTTGCATTGCAACTCCACTTTTGATAACTCATGATTAATATAAAATTCATATAAAACCATGGAGTCATCCTTTGATTTCTATCTCATGCCAGAAAAATATTTATCTTGTGTGATGAACTAGAAATGTTCATACATAGGCATATTTGTAAATTGGTGTTTACATTCACCTGAGCCTTATGAACTAGTCATACTATCACATGCTCTGTTACTTTGGAAAACTTATTCATCAAATCCCATGGTATATTTTCTCTCATTAAAAATATGGTCATCACCAACAACATCACTATTAACATCCCATGCATTAAAGAATACCTTCATTTTAGGCTCAATAACATACTTTGATTCATCTTTTAAATTATCATTTAACTCAATGCAAAATTTTTAGACGGATGACTCAAATAACTCAGAATTAATAGGGTTAGTAGAAAGGGATTCATGTACATCATCAATTGATAGGTACGCTGACTCAAATCTGAAAGGTTCATCATAATCCAAATGTTGTTCATTAGCTACTAAATAAGCTTCCTCATCCCTTTTCTCATCAATAAATTCTTTTTCAAACATGATCATGCCCATTTTTTTGAAAAAACTTGCATATTCCATCTCTACTTCATATAAACAATAAGAAGTAACTACTATATGGTGTTTCTCACCAACTTCATAGTCAATATCATCAACATCCCCATCATTTTTGATATTGTGCTTAAATTCAAGACATTGAATGCATACATTCTTCTCTTCAAACTCCTCGTCATTCACAAAGCTAGCATACTCAATACCTTATATAGTTGGATCACACTCTAGGTATCCTTCACATCGGATTTTTTCATTCTCTTGTTAGAAAAATATCTTATGAGTATCAACATTGTTGCATCCTTCATGCAAAGAAAACACCTCCTGATCATCCTTATAAAAATATCCATACTCAGAAAAATAATCAGAAACCTCATTCTCCTTATGATCATTAATTTGTGATGAGACATCAACAACACTTGCAAATGCATCTTTGTGCTCATCACCAATGTGCTAACCTGCACAAAGGCTACTTTCGAATTGATTACAATCACTATCCTCACCCGTACAAGATAGATGTCCATTCTCTAATTTACTCTTCTCAGTTGTTTTGGTCATTTTCTAATTTTTCTCAATAATGCAACTGTTATTAACACTTTGAGACATCATACTCTGTTCATAATCACACTTGGATTCCTTAGAAATCTTTATCCAGTTAAGTATTTGATCAAAACCATGAGGCTTCAACTCTTTTGGCAAGGTACTAAGCTCTGGCTCAAAAATTTCTGAAAATAAATCAATGCATATTGAATCTTTGGGTCTAAGATTCTTGGGGATTTCAAGAAAGGAATCCAAAAACCTTGCAAAAAAATATGGTGTTTCTCCCTTATGCATTTCCATACTAGATAGTCTTTGAAAAAAAGACATTTGATCAAGTCATGTTTGAAAGTTTTTGATGTTCAACTTGGACTTCACCATTAGTTTCATTAAGTGTTGATGGAAAAATTAGAATATTAGAAGCACCATCATTATGACAATCACTTCTATTATCTAATCCATTTATATGAGGTGTACTAAAAGAACCTGAAATTGTAGCCATATGAGCCTTCATCATTGAATATCTCAAGTTACTTTCAATATCCATAGAAACTTGATAAGCATGATGCAATGTGGTAGGCTCCTTGTCTCTCAAAAAATTAGCTCATTTATTCATCAAATGTACCTAAATATACCACCAAACACTCTGCATCACTTGGTCTCATATTTTTAGGAATAACCCTTATTTCCTTTATAAATCTAAGATTGAAAGCTAGGACTAACTCTTCTTCATCCTTTTGCATTTCCATAATTTTTTTCCTTAATAAAATTGGATTAATCCTTTCACCAAACTATTCTATAAATGCTAACATGAACTTAGTCCATGAAGAGATAGAACACATTGGTAAGTATGAAAAATAGTCTCTAGCATCTTCCTTTAGAGATTGAACAAAAAATTTCATAACATCTTCTTGGTTTACCTCATAATCTCCCATCAAGTCCATAAATGTACACAGATGCCTACAAGCCGACTCTAAACCTTTCCCTATGAATTTAGGAAAATATTCCCTAATCTCATTTGGAACATGGTTTGAGAAACACTGAAACCATTAAAATTTAATGGTTTATACCTTCCAATAGAGAAATTTCCTTGACAACACAACATGGGCTGCACACTCTTCATGCTAGGATCAAACACCCCATAGGGATGTACAAGTGAATGATACATGTTTTTACACCCTCTTATAAACCTCAAAAATAAACCCTATAGTTGATCATTTACTGCCATATCTCTTGCTTTCATCATGATTTTAAGATTTTCAATGCATACACCTCAAGTGCATTTACCTAAGATCTTTCTAATGGGAATATTTAAAGAACAGTCATACTCCTTCATCACAATACATTTATATCTTAGAAGTATGTAAAATCACCACCACCACTCCCTTCACTAGTACTTAATTTCACTCAATAGGGAACAAAAATTTCTCAATACTTTCAAATGTAATTCTCATACAACTATTTACTTCTTGAAAGTCAAAATGTGAAATAAATACCTAGATATGTTGTAGCTACTATAAATAACCCTTATGACTGGCATTCTTTGCATATACAAAGCTATCCTCACATATTCATTAGGTTCTTTGTATAGAGTCACCACCTCCTTTCATAGAGGACTAAGCTTCAACAATATGAAGTTTCTTTCAATGGTTAATTTCAATCTGGGCTTCTTTCAACAATAGAGTCACACATAAATTCCTTTATATTCACTAGGACACAACCCTCTCAAGTTTTGAAACGTTCAATATATGAACCAGATGTTCAGATTTAGCAAATTCTTGACTCTTTGAAAATAGGACCAGAAACTTTTGAATTTTCCTTCTAGCTTCCTATCAGGGTGCTTCATTATTATGATCTCAATCCTGCTTCATCTTTTCTCAGCACACTTTTCATTCTACCTTTTCTCTTGATTTTCTCAAATAATGTACACTAGTGTAGATATTTTGGATTCACCTCCCATATCTAATGAGAAATTATTAAAATATTCTTGAAATTATGGTAAATATTTGAAAGAATTTGTAAGTTTCAGAGAAAACATAGCAAACCCTAAGCAACACTTATGATATTTTGAGCTACTAACACCAGAGCTAGACTAGAGACTAAATTTATATTTGCAAAGCATTCGAATCTTATGCTTCTGGTCATGAACCAAATACTTCTTGAGTATTTCCTTGGAAATACATTTGCCAAATTTGTTGGTTATTTTTTTTAGAACCAAACTTGATCTCACCATATGCCTATGAATTTGCCACAATTCAATAATTAACATAGGTAAGGATTGGCCAACAAACAGTAAAGGGTTGCTAGGCCCTTACTTCTACACTTCAAGCTCTGTGAAACCAAAGAGCGTAATCCTAACAATGTTTAGATAATATTCATGTGCCATTTTATCATGAACATTGAAATAAACAGATAATCCTCATATAATTGCTCTACAAATAGAATGTATCAAAGAATTTGGTTGATCCTTAATAACATTTCATGTTCAGACAATCACAATGGTATAAGTTCTCAACACGACTATAACACATTTTGTAAAATTTAATTTATAAATGGTTTGCTATTGAATTGACCAACTAAATGCAACATGAATACCTCACTAGATCAGTGCCTTCGAATGATGTCTATTCTAACATCTACATGGGTTGAAAAAAAATTCATACATGACATCAATTAAGCTTTGAAGATATTGTATTATAGTATTTCAACATTATATCTCACCCACCACTTCTTACCAATATTATAGCACTCAAGGTATGTGCAGGATCATCATGGAAAAAATAGGCCCTTAAATGGAAAAAAAAATTAGAAAAATTAGAGTTAGGAAAATTGACATAAAAATTTAAATAAGTTATCTATATTATTTAAAAAATATGGAAGAATAGAACCTATATCAAATTGATTGTAGTTTCTAAACCACTAGGTTTTTTTTTTAAATATATTTGATGAAAATTTGAAATTTCAATACAATAGTACTTAAATTTTAGGAAAAAGGTAGGTGTCTATCCTGACCACCCTAACCACAATAAAATGATAATATTTTTATAAAATTTTAGATATAAGTAGAGGACTCATGTCCTAATGTGATGCATATTTTTTTGTAAAATTTTTCCAAGTAAATAATTAATTATGATTTTTTATTACAAATTTTAAAAATATAAAACTCATATGTCTGACCACCTTAACTTGGTCAAAACTTCATGAAATTTATTTCTTTTAATCCTATAGTATGTGAAGCATAGAATGTGACACATGTTTCAAATTCAAAAAAAATTATACTATTTGAAAGCTATAGTTGTTTTCAATCAACCTATCAATTAGGACTTTAGTCATAATTGAAATAGAAAATGAATAATAAATATTTATTAAATTCAAAGCAAAGCATAATTTATATTGGTGGAAAGTTGAGAATCTCCTTTAAAAACCCTTTTCGTTTCATCAATTTTTGGTAAAAAAATGGTCATCAACCACATACCCTACACATACCCATCATATCGCCACTTTTTGGCCCATCATGGTCCTACACATACCCCTCAATTTAACATAAACCTGTAGCCTTACTCAAGTATTTATATTAATTCTTTGAATTAATAATAAAAAATAAAGCACACATCCAATGAAAAGCCATGGAGAAAAATAAAATAAACTTTGATTATATTATTTATAGCTCATGAAACGATTACATAGGAGATAAAATGGCTTCAAATTTGTATCATTCTATACTATACTACTAGTGTTTCTATCAAAACTACATGTATATTAGCATACTCAAACCTAATACTTGACTCTAAAATTATTAGTAAACCCTTTATAGTTCCCTCTATGACCAATTGCAAAACAACCAACCCCTCATAACTAACCTTGAATTCCCATTTATAGAAACATGGTAGCAAACAAGCTTCAAGCCAAATTACAATTTCAGTGATTCCCCAAACAATTATATTTGCACATTACAAAATGGGGGAAAAAAAAGACAAAACTCCATCTATCGCGAAATATTTACCCACCTTCAAAAAGGCACATTCATCATCGTAGTAGCACCAAAACCTCCTATCCATGTTAGAGAAAAAAGATCTCCTTGTCAGAATCTAAAATAAAAATTATTCACCAGTTGAAGAAGGCACATATACCATCATCGTAGCAGTGTCATTAGAAAAAAAAAAAAAACAACGAACCGAGACACTAACTTTGTGATGGTTCATAATCCTCAAAATAAGAGTATCCATGCCAGCCCAAAGCCTTTGTTGAAACTAGAGAATTTTTCTCGCCATCATCAGATTCCACTAGAGTAAACATTGTAAGAAGGTATTGGGCATACTTTGGATAATCTTTTGCCTCATTCTCCATGGTGACATCAGGTTCCTCCACATAAGAAACATAAGCATCAGGATCCTTATCCTTCTTGTTCTTCTCATTAGACTTGGCCAATTTCTTTGCCTTAGCCTCTTTCTTTTCTTTACTTTGGTTATGAACAACAACTCTACTCATGTTGTAAGTACTCTTGACACCACCCCTCTTAGACTTTCTATGAGCTCTCCTCCTCTTATCCCTTGGCTTTGCAAGAGCTCCTGGTGTACCTTGTTCAATTTTAGGTATATCATCTTGAGGTTCAATCATACTTATCCTCCTCGACCTTCTAACTAGTTGGATAGACTTGCTAAGCTTACTCATTCTTACATAAATCAAAACAATAACCAACAAACCTTCACTTGCAGAAAAAAGCCACCGGTTTATGTTCTCAAATTGAATTTGTAGAACAAAACTCCCAAACCAATGCAATGCCTACCAATCTAAATGGAAATTACAGGAAATTAAACTCTCACCACCCCAAGAATTCAAACCTCACAAGCAAAATTATGTATAATTTAAACAGAGCAGGCATGAACACCTACTTACCCCAAAAAAATATCTTCAATATCTCTACAATTTCTTTCCTAAAACCCACACACTTCTTCTCTAGTTCCAAATCAATTCCTCAACTCTTGATGGTTGCAAATTATGAAGTAAAACAACTAAGAATCCTCATTAAGTAGAGTAACTAGAGCGTGTAGCCATTAATATTCAAAGGAGGCTCACACAAGAGAGCTAACAACTAGCCATCCAAGTTTGAATCATGACTAATGATCCCACTATTAGAACTGTAAAATTTTGAAAATTTAATGGCTGCACATACCCGTTAGTTCCCAAAAAATGCCCATACCATAAGCACATGAATCCACTTTGCATAAAATTTGTTCCCATATTTCATCATTTGGTCCCATAGAATTCACCTATCCTTGAGTATTTCAATGTATAAACCATATCAGTGTAACATGATGAAGGTCTCACTGATCCATAAAGCATTCTATACTAATATATGTCCTCTTGTAGTCTATTGGCAAGACATCAGGAATGTCTTACCAATGTTATTTCATTTGGTAATACACATTGGCATGATGCAATTTGCAGTCTCAGTGACACAGGGGTCCTATTGGAAAGACAATGGTCATCGGTGTAAGTCATAATGAGATTATTTGTGTCTTACCGATTGTGGTACAATTCTAGAGCACCAAAAATGAATCTATAATATTCTCAACAAGTTTCCCAAAAAAGTGGATTCTGTCGGTAGTATAATGTCATCGGGGTGAGTTCAAGGAAGTCTTGCTAACCCCCTATGTCATAGTGACAAGTGTTGCATTTCTAAGGACTTGGTGATATGCTTGATCATTAGCGAGATTGGCATCATCAAAGAGAAATAGGAAGTTCATGTCGAATGAAGTTTTGTTGGCAAGAAACTATTATGTCTTAGCAATTACAATTGATGAAGAAAACAGTTAGAAGGTAATATCTCGGTAAGACACAAATTAAGTTGTGGAACATTTTTTCGACCCCTTAAGTCACAACAATAGTTTTCATTGGTGAGAGTCTCAACGATACACTCATGATTGAAGGAATAATTATCAGGAAGACTTAGAACATTGGTCAAACTGAAGGACATCAAAGTGATATGTGATCTATTGACAGTCAGAAAGACTTGGAGTCTCATGGAAGTGGCAGGACTCATAGAAAGTGTCTAATGGATGTTGGTAAAAGCCCGAATACAATAGGTCATTGAGTTTTGAATATGAAAGGATGCGTCCTTTCAAATACTTATGTATAAATGTTCATTTTTTATTGTGGAATAAGGGAGACGAAGGATATGGAGAATAGAATATAGTAGGATACAAAATGTTTACAATTTTGAGACTATGATGCATGTTCAAAAAAATGGAGATTTCAATTGAATTTATTTGATGTGATGACATTTTCTGGTTACAGTTGTTTGTTGTGTTAATTAAAAGTATTGTTGAGGTTGTCTCCAAGGTTGATGTTTTCTAATTGTTTAAACTAATATATCAAGAATATTTTTTAGTTTATCAATGCACACTTGTTGTATCTGTATGATTGGATTAATTGGTTCTTTCAAGGAAAGATTAAGTCCTTTTAGTCAGCCATAGTAATTAGGAAATCTCATATTGATCATTAAGAAGAACTCAGTAGTCACATCCTTACATGTTTATACCAGTTATAAACTTAAAATTGTATGCCAAACAATTGAAATTTCTACTAGAAAGAAGTTACTCATTTCAGATTATCATTTAACTCTGTACACCCAATAAGGCACTAGTCTCTGATATTCCACTGTTTAATTTCATTCATTTTTTACATATGAACACATTAGATTTATCCTTGATATTGCTTATACAAGTTGTACCAAAATAAACTCATTTATCCACTCCCATTTTTGAGTGTGGGTAAACTACTTTTAAAGGAATAAACATAGGTCAATTTTACTTTATTCAAATAGGTATACCCACCTAGGTCTAGCAACACCTAAAGAGAAGAAGGTTCAAATCATTTGGCCTTGTCTGTTACCCTAAAACATTATGAGATCTTGGCAACCTCTCGTGGTTCAAACCTATGTTTTTGAGAGCTAACAAATTGGCGACTCTACTGGGGAATCAACTCAGAGTCAGGGCCTTATTCATAGAGTCAGAAATCCTGTAAAGACTCCACTGGGGATAAGAAACAACAAATACTTTCTCACTTTTAGGAAAGTGAGTGGCAACTCTGACAAAAATATTGCATCAATTCAACATGAATGGTAGAAGATCCCAATACAAAGGAGGTCCTAGTGGCAACAATAAGTGGACCCATAAGGATGATAATGTTGATAAGGGTAAGAAGATAAATGATGAATTGTGCATAATAAACAAAGACAAAGCATCGAGACCACATTGTGAAACATATGACCGTTATGATACATGGAGAGATAATTCAAGTGCAGAACCTTGTACCCCTGAAGAACAAAGAAATCTTTTTTATGATCCTCAAAAATAGGTAGAGTTCAATGCTAAACGAATCATATATCAATAGGAATATGATAAAAGAATGGAGGGTAATCAAAGTGAGCCTATTGATCATGTAATTCCTCAAGAAAATTATGAGTTCTCAACTCATGAAGAAATAGAAACATAGTTTGAGTTTCATAAACAAGAAGTAGAAAGAGAAAAAGCTAAACAGGAAAAGATCTAAATGATAAAAGCAATCCAAGACTTCAAATTGCAGAAAGCACAAATTGATTCTTAGATAATTGGTTTTTCAAAGTATATACTGCCTCATAGGTAGGGAAATAATAATAAAGTTCCTTCAAACCCATCAAAGGATCCTTAGAATCATATGAGAGATCAATACAAGAAACCAAACCATCCACCGTATATTGCATCACAACATACAAATGTACAACCACCTCATGGTCAGCAATATGTGCCATATCTTCATACACAATACAATAATCCAATGTACCAGTATCAGAACATGCATAACCCTCCCCCTCAACAATATACAACAATGATCAGACAATTTAATTTGACAGGGTTTCAATTATACCCTTACCATATGGATAGCAGTTGGAGAAGTCTTGTTCCTAAGTTTACAGGGACCAATGCAATTACTGTTGAAGATCATTTGAGGAATTTTAATACTTTTATCCAGGACTTGGATATAGCATATGAAGATTTACATATGAGGTTGTTCATGATGTCACTTACCGAAGAAGCTAGGGATTGGTTCAATGGCCTACCAATAGCTTCTATTGATTCTATCCAAGAATTTCAGGATCTATTTCTTGAACAGTATGGAAATCCATGTGCACCAGATGTTTCTTTACATGAATTAGTATGGATTCAAAAAAATCATAATGAGTCAATTTATGATTTTAACAGGAGATTCAGAAAATTGCAAAACAAGATACCACTTGGATCAAATTTTCCAGACTCTATAGCATTGAGTATTTATTTGAATGCATTCAATCCAAAAATAGGGTATGAACTAAGAAACATGTTTCCAAGAGATTTAGCTGAAGCCCAAAAGATAGCATTAACCATTGAAAACAACAGGAAAGATGTTGGGATGATCATTAAGAGAGAAAATCCTAGGGTTCCTTAGCAAGTCAATAATTACCAGTACAAACAAGAGAACACGTACATAAATGAGAGGCCTCAGTTACATGACATGCCCTACAATACAAATTGGAAGGATGTAAAACTTGTAATAGATATACTTAGGAACAAAGAAACACCTAATCCATTAAGGAAGAAGGGAGCATATATGGTTAATAATAGTTGTTGGTGTGAAAGTTGTGATGGGCCACATTCCCCAGATCATTGTATTGTATCCCAAAAAATGCAAGAACAAGGAATGTCAGTGGGTAACAGTGGAGAGGATCACATAGTGTATTTGACTTCAAATACTTTTCACCGTGTTGAGGAGAAATACTCATCTTTAGAAGATGAAGGTTATGAGTACGATGTTTCAAATCAAAGGTGCAATGTCCACATGGTTGAACAATAGGTTTTTTCTAATTATGAATAAGATTATGCAGAACAATACTCTATTGAGGTGCCTACTCAATGTGATATGAGGAGACCCACTGAAGACAAAATAAAGAGGTTAACCATTGTTGTAGTTGAAAAAGAAAAGAGCAAGTATTGGTTAAGAAATAGGATAGTGAATGAAAAGGAAGGTGTTCCTAGGGGAATATTTATGAAAGACAGAGAGGTGACACCAAGATTTTTGAAGAAAACCGAGAATATGCAACATGATAAGAATGAATAGAAGCCTATCCAAAAGGAAGAAAAAAAAGGAGAAGCATCAAAGAAAAATAAAACAATTAAGGTAGGGGGTCCTTTTGACCTCTCTAAGGCTTTATCTTAGGTAAAAATGTCTATCCCAGTACTTGAGATGATGAGAATTAAGAAGTATAGGGATAGTGCAATTCAATTGATATCAAATGGAAATGAGAAAAGTACAAATTCTAAAAATCAGATGGCCATTGAAATGGTTAATAAGCAAGAGAAGGTGACTATCCTAGAAGTGTGTCTAAATGATGTATTGGTAAATTCCCCACAAGTTGATCCTTTTTTCACCACGCTGCTTATAAACAACAAATTGTTGAGGAATTGCATGATAGACTCTGGCGCTTCTATCAATATCATGCCAGTTGGAGTTATGAAACATCTAGGCATCTGGGTAGATACTAGTGAAGGGAAGTGCTATGCAATGGATAGCAGGCCTATTCCAGTAGTAGGTGTTATGAAAGATGTTGAAGTCAAACTAGCTACATATCCTCAGGTTGCTTACAATATAGATATAGCTACAATTGATACCCCTCCTCAGTTTGGAATGCTTCTATCAAGACAATGGACGACAACAGTTGGGGGAAACATTCAATTTGATTTATCTTATGCAACAATTCTAGTGAATGGCCAGGAAGTTAAGCTATATAGGGATCCAAGGATGAACCCAATTGTAGATTATATACCTCGAGATCAAATCAGTTGCTTTTATGATATGGATCTTGGAAGTTTTAAGATAGAACCAACCCAACTAGAGTTAGTCAATGGTGATCCAATTGATAAACATGTTGCAAAAAATTGTGATGGTGTATGGAAAATGTACTTTGATGGAGCATGTAGCCAAGAAGGTAATGGAGCAAGAATAGTGTTTGTTTCACCTGAGGGAGTCACATTTAAATATTCATTTTTTCTGGCATTTGAATTTATGAACAATATAGCAGAGTATGAGGCTTTACTAACAGGATTGAATATGGTTGTAAAACATAAGATCAAGTTGTTAGTTGTTCTAGGGGATTCTAAGCTAGTTGTTTCTCAAGTTAAATCAAAATATGCAACAAAATAGAAGACATTGAAGCAATATAGGAATGTTGTATGGGACATAATTGAGTTGTTTGATGCTTTCTCCATTGAATGGATTGAGAGGTCAAAAAATATAATGGCAGACATTTTAGCCAATGTAGCATTGAGAAGAGATGATATCACACTGGATGGAGTGTCTCAAATTGAGTTCAAAGAAAGACCCGTTGTGCCTGAAAATATATATAGTTGGAAGGTTTTTAATGACGATACTGACCTCTTGAAATTTCTTCACTGTATAGATCAATATGAAGCTCAAGAAGTTGATTTCAATGCCTTTGTTAAAGAATTAGATGGAAAGCAGACAATATTTCAGAAAGAGGTCTTACAGCTTAAAACTAATAAGCTTCCCAAAGGGCTAGTAGCATTGGAAAGGGTATATTATGGAAATGATCAGTCCCTCATGAAATAGATACTAGTCAAGAGAGAGGATATTGAAGAGGTCAATTTAGGGGTTGAACTGACACCAAAAAAGGTATACATTGGAAAGAAAATAAGCCCGACAATTCGAAGAATGTTGATTGCACTATTGAGAAAATATAAACATGTGTTTGCATGGTCTTATGAAGATCTCAAAGCATATAGGGAATATTTTTTTCAACATGAAATCCCATTGAAGCTAGATACAAAGCCATTTAGGAAAAGAAAAAGACCTATAAATCCAACATTGGAACCAAAAATGCAGGAGGAATTGGTAAAGCTTAGAGATGGGGGTATTATCAAACCAATCAGGCATTCAACATGGGTCTCAAACCTAGTTCCTATGAGGAAGAAAAATGATGATATCAGATTATGTGTGGACTTCAGAAATCTAAATGTGGCATCTCTCAAGGATAATTATCCTCTACCTAATATGGAGGTTGTACTACATAAAGTAACAGGGTGTGAATTGTTATCTATGATGGATGGGTTCTCTGGTTACAACCAGGTCAAAGTCAAAGAATCTGAGCAGTATAAGATAGCTTTTACAACCCAATGGGGAACATATGTTTATGTGAGAATGCCATTCGGTCTCACAAACATAGGTACAACCTTTCAAAGAGCTATGGATGTAGCATTTGCAGACTTGATTAATGCTATCATGGTGGTATATCAAGATGACCTCACTGCTTATTCAAAAAGGGTTGAAGATCATGTAGAACATTTGGAAAAGGTATTTATTAAAGCTTTAGAATATGGTATTAGTCTGAACCCTAAAAATGTCATTTTATAGTCACAGAAGGTAAACTCTTAGGACATATTGTATCAAAGGAGGGGATTATAATAGATCTTGAGAGGGTTGAGGCCATAGATAAAGTTCCTATTCCTAAAACTGTTAAGGCCATCCAGTCATTTTTTGGACAGATCAATTTTGTTAGGAGATCTGTGTCTAATTTTTTTGAAATTGTTAAGCCCATATCAAAGATGTTGAGGAAGGAACAAAAGGTAGAATGGACTACAGAAGCATTAGAATCTTTTATATCAATCAAAAAGGCCATCAAGGAAGCCCTTGTCCTTAAGTCTCCATATTTTTCAAAACCCTTTCAAATATTTTCATTTGCTTCATTGCATACTATAGTTGTTGTCATGTTACAGAGGAATGAGGAAGTTCATGAGCACCCTATGTCTTTTTTCAGCAAGTCATTGTAGGGGTCAGAATTGAAATATGATATAATGGAGAAACAAGTGTTTACATTGGTGAAATCCATAAAATATTTTAGACCATATCTTGTTGTAGCCAAAGTGATAGCTTATGTCCCTCATGCAACTATTAAAGATATTTTGACATAGTTAGAGGTAACTGGAAAGAGATGCAAGTGGATTAATAAAATTCAAGAATTTGATATGGAAATGGAAATCACTAGATTAGTAACAGGTCAAGGTTTGGCCAAGTTAATGGCAGAAACAAATATTGAAGCAAATCAAATTTGTAATGTAGAAGATGAAGGAAATGCAATTGCAAGTATTGAGCATACTCCTTGGTATACAGCCATCATGTATTACCTCAGATACATGAAGTTTCCTGAAGGATTAAGTGATAATCAAAGAAGAACCTTGAAGCTGCAAGCATCCAAATATGTGTACATGGAAGGTGATTTGTTTTGGAAAAACAGGGACGGGATGTTGTTGTTATGTCTAGATGAGTCACAGTCCAAGCACGTTATAAGAGAAATGCATGAAGGGGTCTGTGGAGGCCATTATTCTATAGAGACAACTGTACACAAGATTCTCAAGGTAGGTTATTACTGACCAAGATTCTTTAATGATTCTTTTTCATATGTAAGAAGATGTGAAGCATGCCAGAATTTCTCAGGGAAAATGAAGTATCAGGGAGCTTTACCACTCAAACCTTTGTAGATTGAAGCCCCTTTTCATCAGTGGGGAATTGATTTTATTGGGGAGATATAGGAGAAATACCATGGAGGATATAAGTGGATATTGGTAGCTACTGATTACTTCACCAAATGGGTAGAGGAAGTCCCAACCAAGCAAGTAACAAGTAAATTTGTGATCAATTTTTTAGTGGATAACATTATTACCAGATTCGGTACACCATTAAGATCGATTACAACTAATGGGATGTGTTTTAGATCTGATGAGTTTAAAGATTTTTGTAGTATATATGGTATCACTATGTCTTATGTAGCCCCTTACCATCCACAAGCTAATGGTCAAGTAGATTCTAGACACCAAAGTCTTTTGAAGATCATAAGGAGAATGCTAGGTCAGAATAAGAAGGCTTGGGATTCAAAATTGAAAATGGCTATATGGGCTAATAGGATAACTGTGAAAAAGGAAATTGGAAAATCCCCATTTGAATTGGTATATGGAAAACAAGCTAGGATGCCTTTACAAAAATTTTTACTAGTTTACAAATTTATCCTTCAGGAAGATATAGATATTCCAAAACCAATGGAGGAAAGAATGGAACAACTAGTAGAGCTTGATGAGATAAGAAGAGTAGCTCAAAACCTGAATGTGAAGTTGCAGGCACAAATGAAGTATTTATTTGATAAAAGGGAAAAAGATAGAAAATTTGAAGAAAATGATCTGGTGTTAATGTGGAATGCAAAATGTCAAGAGAAGGGAAAACACGGGAAATTTGAAGCTTTGTGGTTGGGACCCTTTGTTGTTGTTGGTAAGAAAGGTGAAGATTCATATTATTTGCAAAATATGATTAGTGATGAACAGGAGTTTCCTATACATGGGCAATTCTTGAAGAACTTTTTATCTTGAGCAATACAAAGGATTAAGGGCTGCTAGTGCATGGACAACTCTTGACAATCCTCTCAAAAATTTCTCTTCCATGCATAGTAGTCTGGGAAATAAAAGGAACAAGAATTGCCAGTACATGGACAATCTTGATATTCCTTCTTTTAAAATAAATATTTCCATGTACAGTAGTATAGGGTCATGATCATCTCCATTTCCATTCATTCCATCTTGCTTACTGGTCCATCACCTTGAGTTTGGTTGGCTCATCTAGAGATTTGGATCCTTGCAATGATCTCACAATCATTCATCCCCAGACGGAGCCACTATTAGAACTGTAAAATTTTGAAAATTTCATGGCTGCACATACCTGTTAGTTCCCAAAAAATTCCCACACCATAAGCACATAAATCTGCTTTGCGTAACAAATTTTCCCATATTTTATCATTTGGTCCCATAGAATTCACCTGTCCTTGAGTATTTCAATGTGTAAACCATATCGACATAACATGATGTAGGTCTCACCGATCCATAAAGCATTTTATACTAATAAATATGCCTTTTTGTAGTCTATCGGCAAGACATCAGGAATGTCTTACCGATGTTATTTCATTTGGTAATACACATTGGCATGATGCAGTTTGTAGTCTCAATGACACAGGGGTCCTATCGGAAAGACAATAGTCATCTGTGTAAGTCATAACTAGCTTATTTGTGTCTTACCAATCGTGGTACAATTCTGGAGAACCAAAAATGAATCTATAATAATCTCAACAAGTTTCCTAGAAAAGTGGATCTTGTTGGTAGTATAATGTCATCGGGGTGAGTTCGAGAAGTCTTGCCGACCCCTATGTCACAGTGACAAGTGTTGCATTGGTAAGGACTTGGCGATATTTTTGATCATCAGTGAGACTGGCATCATTAGAGATAAATAGGAAGCTCATGCCAAATGAAGTTCTGTCAGCAAGAAACTATTATGTCTTGACGATTAGAATTGATGAAGAAAACGGTCAGAAGGTAATATCTTGACAAGACACAAATTAAGTTGTGGAACATTTTACTGACCCCCTGAGTCACAATGATAGTTTTCATCAATGAGAGTCTCAGCGATACACTCATGATTGAAGGAATAACTATCGGGAAGACTTAGAACATTGGTCAAACTGTAAGACATCAAAGCGATATGTGATCTTTTATTGATATGTGATCTATTGCTAATTGGAGAGACTTGGAGTGTCGAGGAAGCGGTAGGATGTCATAGCAAGTGTCTGATGGATGTTGGTAGAAGCCTGAATACAATAGATTGTCGAGTTTTGAATACGAAAGGATGTGTCCTTTCAAATACTGATGTATAAATGTTCATTTTTTATTATGGAATAAGGGAGAGGAAGGAGATGGCAAATAGAATACAGTAGGATACAAAATGTTTACAATTTTGAGACTATGATGCATGTTCAAAACAATGGAGATTTTAATTGAATTTATTTGATGTGATGACATTATCTGGTTACAGTTGTTTCTTGTGTTAATTAAAATTATTGTTGAAGTTGTCTCCAAGGTTAATGTTTTCTAATTGTTTAAACTGATATATCAAGGATATTTTTTAGTTTATCAATGCACACTTGTTGTATCAGTATGATTGGATTAATTGGTTCTTTCAAGGAAATATTAAGTCCTTTTAGTCAGTCATAGTAATTAGGAAATCTCATTTAGATCATTAAGAAGAACTCATTAGTCACATCCTTGCATGTTTATACCAGTTATAAACTTAAAATTGTATGCCAAGCAATTTGAATTTCTACCAGAAAGAAGTTACTCATTTCAGATTATCATTTGAGTCTATACACCCAATAAGGCACTAGTCTTTGATATTCCACTATTTAATTTCATTCATTTTTTACATATGAACACATTAGAGTTAGCCTTGATATTGCTTATACAATTTGTACCAAAATAAAACTCATTTATCCACTCCCATTTGCTAGTGTAGGTAAATTAATTTTAAAGGAATAAACATAGGTTGAGTCTGCTTTATTCAAATAGGTATACCCACCTCGGTCTAGCAACACCTAAAGAGAAGAAGGTTCAAATTATTTGGCCTTTTCTGTTACCCTAAAACATTGTGAGAGCTTGGCAACCTCTCATGGTTCAAACCTGCATTTTTGAGAGCTAACACCCACTTGATTTAAAACATAATGAATGATGCTCCTCCACCATTGCTCCATACTTTTACAACTTGTGCATTAAAAATAGTGACCACACCTCAAAAAGCTGCCATGTCGCCATTTGTTCTCATTAGTCATCTCTTTTCTGATAGTCATCATGTATCACTATTCTATTTTGTGCTCCTCCAAATGAATCTCTAATGTGCTAAGAGCCGATGATGAGGGGTATTCTCTCAAACATTCCATCACCCATCACTAATACATTCTTTGGGAATCCACTAGAAACCATGATGGCTACACATGGCATGATGGGCACAAGGCATAACATTGTAATCACCCATCACAAATTTGCTTCACAATAGTCATAAAACATCAATGATGGAGAACCCCAAGTGATTGGTTAGGACCCACCAAGTGTCCAAAAGATAAGATCAGGGGCTTAGAAATCATCACCCTCAAAACAACTTCATATCAGGGTGATCCCATAATAGTGGTTTACAATTTTTGGCCAAACTGGACACTGAAATTATTATTTTTAACTAAATCTTCACATTCGAGCACCTATAGCAGCTAAAATGTGAGGAATTTGAAGATGGTGCAAATTAGAGTCTGATCAAATTTTGTCTGTGGATTCTAAAAATATTTTTTTCAAAATTTTTGGAATCAAATTTCACTTCTTTTTCCATCTCCCACGAAAATTGATTTCTTTCAGAAAACAACATTTTTAAAAAGTGACGCATTAACCGTATAATGCATAACTTTTTTTCCATGAAGGATAAAATTATAATTCTTTCAAATTTAGATTTGTAACTCTGATATCTAGTGCTTCCACTTGGTTAGATAATTTTTTAAATATTTTTTCCTTAATCAAGTTTCAAATTCAAACGAGCTACAATTCGGACACAACGCAACCATATGCGTAACTTTTTTGTATATGTCAAAATTTAATTTAATTTTTTTTGTTGGATCAAAGACTTCAATATCTAGTGCACTCATATTTTTCAATTTTTTTTTTTGATAATCTTCTATTTTTCTACATGTGAAGAACAAAGAAATTCATTTTTTGATGAAAAACCTATGTTTAATAAAACTTAAAAACAAATACATAACAAAACCAAAACATATTAAAATTATATTCATTGGATAGTTCTGAGGAATACCATAATCATTTGAAATAAATTTTAAATGAATTCATTTGATCCCCAAAAGCTAAATCAAAAGTTATTTTTATCATTTTGATAGGTGTAAAGGAGACACATTTATAGGTATGGTTTAAAACTAGCGAGGTTCTATCCAAGGGGTTTTGATCTAAGGTGATTTGATCAAACCCTCTTCAATTGGAATCCTTAAAATGAAAATTTTTAAGGCTTAAATCATTATATTTTCTAAAAATATGTGATTTCAGCTAAAATTCGTTCCTCTCAGGAATTGTAAACCACTATTATGACAGCACCCATCAGCAATGGCAAGAGAAACTAGTGATACAGAGGATACTACCTATATCGCTCATTACCATTTTGAAAAAAAAGGTTAAAACTCCATTTGCGATGATACGAAATGGAAAAAATCATTGCGCATTACAAATTCATGGCCAGCGATCAAAGGATAATTCACGATAGGTGATGAAGAAGGTAATGAGCGAGAACATTATTGGATCCATTTGGCATGTGCTCACAAGATTTTTTGAAAATGGGACTGCATAGGACCACATAAAGAAAGGCCATAAAGGACATAAAACCCTTTTATTTAAAGGATGTAAAGGCCACACAAGGTCAATTAATCAACCTTATAAAATAAAATAATCTCATGGACCTAGACATGTAAAAATATATGGTAGTGGGTAACGAGATATCCTAATCAAAAGGGGTTGGTCATTCAATGGACTTCCAAAACTCAAGTTATTTTTTAACACGACTGGAGAAATGCATAGTAGGTCAACAAAAAATTATAACATTCACAAAGGGCACTAGACCTATGGGTTTTCAAAGAAGAGTTTTTAGCAATACCAACCCTAAGGTAGGATGATAGAAAAAACCCTAAGCCCACAGATATTAAAATAACCAAATTTAGCAAGATTTTGAGATGAAACACAAAGAATTTTGAGGGGTTCCATCACCCCTCTTAGAATGATATTTTCTATGAAAAGGAGCACGTGTCATTCTAAGGATAAGAAAGATAAAGGGAGGAAAAAGAGAGAGAGTCCTCAAGAAGGACACACACCTCCATAACAAGTTATCTCTAGCCCCAAGGTACAAGGGGGAATAACCATGTGAGATACTATTGTGTCACTACCACAGAGAAATTATAGTTTCACACAATAGTGTACTACCACGAATGGTAATGAGCAAGAAAAGTTGTGAATTCCACATAGCAGGTAGCAATACAATAGATGAAAAATTTAGAATGGACATGATAGAGGGGTAAAAGTACAAAGTTGTGTCACACTTTATGAAGGAAGCATCCAATGTTGACGCAACTTTTAAAATTGAATCAATAAAAAGTGACATATATGTGTTAAATTTTGAAATGAGCTAAACTAGTAAAATGTGTATTTTTTAGTATATTTTATATTTATATTTTAAAAAAAAAATAAAAATATATTTTTAAATATTTTTTAATAAATTGATACTATAATTTAGTTGTTGATAAAATGCTAAAAAATGAGTTACATGAGACGTCGATCATTTTATAGTAATTTTTTTTTTCTTTCAATTTTTTTTGTGTGTATTTAAAACT
Organism: Sequoia sempervirens; assembly: GCA_007258455.2. Lineage (NCBI taxonomy): Eukaryota > Viridiplantae > Streptophyta > Pinopsida > Cupressales > Cupressaceae > Sequoia > Sequoia sempervirens. Next base: position 123,369,971 of record VDFB02105785.1, read on the forward strand.
TGAAACTTTAGTGCATAGATATATTTTTTCCCAATTTTGATAAATATATATATTTTTAAATAAATATTAAAATGTATGTGTATTAAAAATATTTGTTTCCATTTGATGTCAACTTTCATATTAAATGTTTATCTAAAATAGAAAAAAAATATACCATCTTCATATAGATTCTTTTATCTAGTGCATCATATTTACAAAAAAAAAATAATAACTTTTAGTACATTTCCTTGACATGGTAATCAACCTAATACTTTGCATTGATAACCTACTTTTAGTAAAAATAAAAAACAAAAAATAAAAATAAATTAATGTATAAAAACTAAACTTATTAATCTACAAAAGGGTATTTTTTATATTTTAAAAAAATGTTATTTACATGATTAGGTGTTATTCAAACCAAAAGTTTTTCAAATAATTTTACTTTTTTGGTAAATTGGCTTTAAAGTGGTACTACATATGCATTTAGCCAACATTTTTTGTTGGAAACTTTGTGGAAATATCTAACTTACCTAGAATGAATCATACTAGATCATATGTTTGACCAAAATTAACTTTTAGTTAGAAATACTTAAATTTAGTTGTGTTGATAAGTTGGCTAAAAGTGTGACACAACTTTATACTATTACCTAGAGGTAAACCTTTGTGGCAACGAAAAATTTATCCCTCCACATTTTCATGCTTGTTTGGGCCCTCCTTGTTAAATTGAGATTAATGTTCCCTTGATTTAATGTTGTAATGTGTTTAACACATTCACATTAGTTTTTGGGCCCTTGTAAATTAAATGGATTTAATTGTTCCTTATTTAAGGTGTTGTAAAGTGATATATTACACTTTCACACTAATCTATGGTTTTATTAATTATTGAGCTTCTTTATACTTTATCTATCCTTATTTTTCATCCACAAGCCTTAATTAATGAATCTTTTCAAGGATAATCATGACATAAACAAACATCCAATCATAATTCAAGTATTTTTGGATGTTATGGCCTAGATTTAGTGATTTGGGACTCATACACTATTGGTGTAATTAATTATTTAATTACACTTTAGCATAAGTTTACTTAGGCATATTTTATTTCCTATGTTAATTCTTATCCTTATCTTGTTGAGCTATCTTTTTGCTCAAGATAAGATTAGGATTGTTTTTTCTTGCTTTATTATTTGATTGCCTTTTTGAAGGCTTTTGTAGTATTTGTAAAACAATTACTTTTAATAATCATTATTTTGGTTTTTGCTTGCACAAATTTTCTCTGAGGGTTTACAGAACATCTCTTCCTTTTTGTTTTGAATATCTGTTGCATGTGATAGGTGATTGCTTGCAGGTGATTCTTGGGGACTATGAAGTTGGTTTTTCAACTTCTACATGGTATCAAAACTCTAGACTTGTTGTTGCCTATTCGTGATCTGAAGATATTCTCTCATAGCATCTTTTTCTGTGAAAGGGTTTGAAGCCAGGCCTTTTTTTTGTGGATCTAGGGGTACAAATTTTTTTGTACATTTTTGGGCTAAACGAACATCACCATTGTGATCAGAGCGTCCAAAACCCTAGAAATTCCTTTCATTTCGTCGATTTAGGTGAAACTTGAAAAAAAGGCAAAAAAAAATTAGCCCCAAGGTTGTATGGCCCCAGGGCATGCAAATCAAGGCTAAAAAATTAAAAAAAACCAAAAATCAAAGGTTTTTTTTAAAAAAATTGTGTTGCCAGTGTAAAAGACCCCCCCACCACTACTCTGCCCAACGGCCACCACTCCACCACTGAGCGGCCACCCGACCACCACCGCTACCCTCCAGCGCCACTCCACGAGCCTTCAACTCTGACCACCTAGTAGTGGTCACTTCGGCGACCAGGAGCTCTAACCGTGGCCGCTCGCCTAGAAACCACCAATAGACTGCCTACATGTGACCAGGAAGGTCTAGCCGCTAGCAGTTAGAGCAAGCCACCGGTTTTTTTTCCTAGCCCCTGCGCACGGTCATATGCTAAACTGAGGGCCAAAGCCGAAGGCACTTAATTTTTGCCCCTAATTAGTGCTGGAACTGTCCTTTTACGTGGCTTTTTTTCTTTTTCTCATAACTTGCACAAACAAAGGTATATTTTCGAAAACAAGATATCATCGGAAAGTTGGTTTGACGATCTTCACATTGGTGGAGGTTTGATTTCCTAATTTTTTAGTTTTGATGCTTTTCTCACCTGTCAAAGCTAGAAGTTTCTTTCACTCTAGGATGCGTAACTTTTGCATCCTGGCTCCGTTTTCCAAATAAAAATAGGTGTTGGAAAGATGGGTCAATGCTCTACATAGATATCAAACCTATTTTTTCATATTTTTTTACCAAGTATCTGATATTATTGTTTGATCTCAGCCTTTACCTTTCTAATTATTTTCTTGGGAAGCGTGCAATCAGGGTATTTTTTTGAGATCAACGAGCATTTTTTTTTATCTAAGAGTATATATTGTTGTTTTATGTCATGGATACACATAATATTGTACCCCTTACTCCATTCAACTATTTTGGTCGGAAAAAACAAATGGAAATTCACTTGAAACACAAAGGGTTGTATAGGGCAACTATGGGTACAAAAATTGAACCTACAGGTGCTATTGAAAAGAGAAAATGGTTTAATTAATAGATGTGATGAATCTTATGGTACTTTATGTCTATCTCTTTCACCTGACCTTCTTTTTCATATTGAGTCTTGCACTACACCAAATGAGATCTGGACTACTTTAGAATCTTTGTTTGGGAAGTTGGATACTATGAGAGGGTTTCAATTAGAGAATGAGCTTATTGGATTAAATCCTAGGGATTTTGACAACATCCAGGAGTTTTTCACCAAAATAAAGTCTCTTAGATTGTAGTTGTTACAGTGTGGTGTCCAGAAAGAAGACTCTCAGTTGATATTGTCCATTCTTTCTAAGCTTGGACTAGATTATTCAATTTTTGTATCGACCTTTTATGCCACTATTGATGCACTTGGTATGAGATTCACTATGCCATCTCTTGATGACTTTGCTTCATCTCTCAGTCGAGAGAAAGATAAGTTAGATAGCATGGGAACAGTGAAACATTCTTCCTCATCACAGGCACTTATTGCATCATAGGAGCCTAGAGATTAGAAGGCTTCTACATGAAAAGGAAAGAAACAAAAAAAAAAAGGATTCCAAACCTAATGATTAGCAAAAGGAGTCCTCAGATTCATCTTCCTCTTCTAAGGGGAAATCATCTAGGAATGAGAAGACTGCATGTGCATATTGCAAGAGGGAAGGACATGCAAAACATAATTGTTACAAGAAGGACATTGATGAGCTAAAACATCTTCTTCAGAAACATCAGATTGATTTTCCTTCTAGGATGTCTGCATCATCTTCTTCTCCTCATTCTTCTTCTTCAGAATAGCATAACACAGGTGCAACTAGTTTACATACTTCATCAGATATGAAGGGACATGCTCTTTGTGCTTCTTCAGGTATTGGATCAGGGAGATGGCTTCTAGATTCAAGAGCATCTCATCATATGGCATCTTCACAGACTATGTTCACTTCCTTTGAGCCTTGCACTATGTCTCCCATTTTGATGGGAAACAACACTTACATGAGTGTTACAGGGAAGGGGTCTATTATTTTTTGGGAACACTCCTTTCAGGATGTCTTGTGTGTCCCTCACTTGACAAACAAACTTCTTTCCATTTATCATATCACACATGGAGGCACTGGGAGATCTATGGAGTTCACACCTGATTTGGTTATCATCAGAGACTTGGAGAGTAGAATAGTTATTGCTACTGGGATAGTGGATCACTCATCTTGGTTGTATTCCCTCATCGATTTTGCTACTGATGGTGCTTTTGTTCCTACAATTGTTCCTCACACTTCTAGTGTGCATCATCATTCAAAGGAGAGATTTGGCTTCTTGAACATTGGTGTTCTCACTTCAGATCCTGTTCTTGAGCCTTCCATTCCATCTCCCCCACCTCCTATTGCTATTGTTGTGGCTACCAATGTGGCTTCTTCTATTTCAGTGTAGCAGGATCATGTTGATCATCCATCTCTAGAGGTTTCTATTCAATCTTCACCTACTTTCACTTCTTCATTGGTTGAGGTCACACCTACTTCTGTGGATACATCTCGGGCTACACCTATTCCACCTTCAGAGATTGCATTCATTCAGCCTCTTCCCTCTCACTTCCTTCAGGAGATGCGGTTTCTTCAGTATTATTGGAGCTACTTCATTCTAGGGGGGCTATGTGGCCTCTTTCTTCCTCTCTTTTGGGGAGGTTATTTCATGTATCTTTGTGATGGATGGTGTCCTTGGGGGGTCTCATGGAGTCCTCCATCTTTCATCACTTAGTTATCTTGCATTCTATTTTGGGGAGGAGTTTTGTTCCCACGTGGTTTTCTCCTTTACCCCATTTGATTTAGTTTGCATTGCATTTGTAAATGAGTACCTGATTAGGCCTTGTTTTTGGGACTCATCTTTGCATAATAATTTTCTTCTCCCTAAGTTGCACTTATGGGGGGGTGTTGGTGTAATTAATTATTTAATTACACTTTAGCATAACTTTACTTAGGCATATTTTATTTCATAGGTTTATTCTTATCCTTATCTTGTTGATCTGTCTTTTTTCTCAAGATAAGATTAGGGTTGTTTTTTCTTGCTTTATTGTTTGATTTCATTTTTGAAGGCTTTTGTCTTATTTTTAAAACAATTACTTTCAATAATCATTATTCTGGTTTTTGCTTGCACAAATTTTCTTTGAGGGTTTACATAACATTTCTTCCTTTTTGTTCTGAATATTTGTTGCATGCGATAGGTGATTGCTTGCAGGTGATTCTTGGGGACTGTGAAGTTGGTTTTTCAACTTCTACATACGCCTCCTTGAGCATATGGTCCCACCTAAGTTTTGAGGCCCCGAACTAGATTTCACATAAATCTAAGCCTTTCTTAAAAAATGTATCCCATAGCCTAGCCTAAAGGGACTCATATGCCACTTATGGCGTATGAATCCCGTGTAGCTTAGACCAAAACTAAATTCAAATTCTTGGGGGATTTTATTCTCCTATATTTGATGTCGGCTTGTAGTGTTGTAATTTTGGGAAATTTGGCATAAACAAGTATAAATATAAGGTATTTTCACTTATTTTCTCCTAAGCTTTCAAGTATTCATGCATTCTAGAAAATTGGAGATCACAAGAGAATTCAAGAGTAAACAAGAGCATTCAAGAGTTGATTATCAAGAATTTGGAGCATTATTCAAGTATCAAGCATCATGTCAATATCATCATGCATCATGTTTGTTTTTGAGCTAACATTTGTGATGTAGGGTTTCATGATTCAAATATTCAAGTCAAGATCTACTATTGGCATATGGCTTTGGGAGATTTTTTTTGGTTGCTAGTGTTGTCATTGATGGAAACTAGAGTAGTACTTTGGTCTGCAGTTTAGAAGTATCTCATACCGGCAGATAATGTAGAAGACAGTGTGCTACCAGCAGAAAGTATGAAGAATAGGGTATCTAGTTGATAAGTTAGTTTGTATACTCCACCGGATCACTATTTTATGTTTTGGATCCCCAGAAATGTTGTTAATCATGTGTGTTACCTTATTGGTACGTTTTGTGATGTTGCAACAATTGGTGTACGACTTAAGAAATCTGGTAGAATTATTTATTGTCTATTTTTTCATTATGGATGACCTAGTGTATATAGCATGTTGCAGATGTATAAGGAGTAGTTGTTTTAACTATTTCTTCTATTAGGAATTTGATTTGGGTCCCTACTATAGTCTAGCTAGCTTGTGTTGGTATGCACTAATTCTAATTGGTGATTTGAGCTGACATGTGGAAGAATATTATATTTTGTTTAACGCTGACCTATAGTAATAAAATCTTGTTAGTGAATATATATGTGAGATCGGTAAATATTTTTTTAAGTCTGGATCAAGAAGTGAGAAGGTGTGTGAGAAAAAAAGTGTAGAGAAACTATATGAGCTAATATCAGAAGATCTGTTGAAGTGAATTTTGTTTAGTAGAAGGGTTTTTATGTAGGAAAGTAGAGCAAAGCAAAGCAGAAGTGTGAATTGGACAAAAGGTCCAGAATCTATTTTATGTGCCTCAATGGAACTAAATCTTGGCATTTGTAGATGCTATATTCCCAATTCAACATTTTTTTGTAATCTCAATTTTTGTGTAAGGTAGTGAGCCTTCCCTATTTTGAGCAATGAGCTCTAGGCAGCATGCCTGAATGCAAGTTCATTCCCTTTTTATCATACTTTTAACAGAGTACACTTTGTGGATTAATCTCCACCATGATTTTTCCCCTAACAGGGTTTCCACATAAAAAAAATTGGTGTTATGGTGTTCACATTGTCTCTTTAATGATTTTGCATGTTTTTTTTTATTATATGTTGTGAATGCTATTAAAGATTAAATATTGTTGTTGATAGTTTAAGATCTAATTTGAAATTCAAGTATTGTGGAGTAGTGATTCACCCCCCCTCTCAGTGTTCCTAGTGTCCAACAATTGGTATCAGATCTGGTTCATCTTCTAAGTTTAACAGTTTGAAGTGGATCTTGGATTACAATGGACCCAGGTGGTCTTCAACAACAACTTATTGTGGCACTTGATGATCTCGATCTATCTAAAGTAGAGGTCATGGACTAAAAGCAAATCTTGTGGCTGCCGAAAAATTCATTCAATCACTGAAGGATAAAATAAATGATTCAAGGGAAAAGAGGAAGGAACTATGCAGTTAGTTGAAGCAAAAAGAAAGAAAAGGCTTAGAAGATTTTCATCTGAATCAGACCCTCAAAGAAATGATAGAAGAGTGTTAAAAGCTTGCCTAAAGCTTGAAATGGAATATGTGGCAATGAAGCTAACTAAAGAGATTGAAGAAAGAAAGAAGAATGAGGAGAATCTGGACTAGTCCTTGAAAGAAAAATTTAAAGAATTTAGTAGATTTAATAGTGGATTCATTTAGCTAGAGATTGAACTGCAACAATCCAGAAATAATGAACAAGAGCTTGAGAGACAGGTAGTTATTCTTAGAGATGAGCTTGCTACTGCAAATGAGTTTAAGGAGAACTTCAGGATCAATTCTATTGGGCTTGATGAGATAGCTAAAGGTCAAAAGGATGCAAATGATAAGTGAGTTCTTGGCTATATGAAGGATAAGAGCTCTGGATCTGAACAAAAGGACCCTAAAAAGAGAACTAAAAAAAAGAGGCAAAAGATATCCGGTAAGGGAACCCAACGCTCAGAAATTTAATGGATATTGCTTTGTTTGTAATAAAATTGGACATATGGCTTCTCAGTGTAGAAGTAAGATAAACTCTAGCACTCCATCTTTTTTTGGTCAATGTTTTAAGTGCAAGAAGTTTGGTCATAAGATATTAGAATGCAGAAGTATGTCTATAAGTATAAGGAACATTAAATGGTATACCTGTGGAAGATTTGGACATGCTGCTAATCAATGTAGATCACGAGGAAATTAGTTGAATGGATAGTATAGATAGAAGAATCTGGTGTGCTACAATTGTAACCAATTTGGTCACATTGCAAGATTCTGCAGGAATAGAAACATGGATAAGAGAGGTTTGGTTTATCAAGGTAGAAATTCACAAAAAGGTGATAATGGAAAAGGAAAAGAATTTATGAAAGAGATAAGAGATCAGATGAATAAAATGTGGGTATAGAAGAGTGGATCTGATGAAGGTGATAAGATTGTACCAGAAGCTCCCTCTGGTAATTCATCTAGCAATTAATTATAGGCCATTGGCCTAGGGGGAGTTTTCATGAAAATATTTTGTCCCCATGTGTGTAGTTGGTATCAGATCATAGGAAGTTGTTAGTAGGTGTATTATTCATCCTCAAATGTATTGGAGATCACTTCATGAAGTTTTGCAGATGGATTCTTCTCTTGCTATTTGAAAATGCAAAGTAACCAGAACTCCTAGGGTAAAGCATTTAATGTGACAACAAAGTTAGGTGTGCAAAGTTATAAAATGGAATTTGGACCCCTCATTTGTCACCGTGTGTCAAAGGAAAAAAATTGGAGACCCTCTTTTAGGAAAATTTTGAAGGAGTGAAAGTCAATTTAGCAATGAATTCTCTAGGTATTTTAGTTTCTTGTCAATTTCACACTTATTCGGTGATTAGTAAAACCTTGTTCAGTATGAAAAATGAAGAAAATAAAAGGAACAATAACTCTGGATGAATATAGTAGTTGAAAGGTTAGGGATATAAGAAATTTGTTGTCTATCGTTAAATTAAAGAAGCTTGGAGGAGCGAAACATAAGAACTTGTACATCTAGAATGAATTTCCTCATTTCGTCAATGTAGAGGTAGTTCAGTTTATCTTGAATAGATTGGATGGTGAGATCCTTACTCTAGATAAACCCTATCAAATTTCTAAGGATGTAATAAAAAATCTAATAGGATTGTACAATGTTGGTGTTGTTTCGAAAAGAAGTTGATTCAGAATGTCGAAGTCAAAGCCCTAATCAGAATAATAGAAGATCAGAGGGCTCTGGTAATCTCAACAATCAAAGATCCATTAACGATGTATATTGCACATGGAATTTCATATAAAATTTTATTTAGAAACAGAGAAGGATCAACCTCGACAAGTGTAGTGTATATCGCTCACAGGATGATAATAGAAAATGAAGAATTTGATCTATGTGGATTGCTAAAGGATCAATTGATGGAGAATGTGAAATTGACAAAGGATATAGATTAATCTTTCAAGTTTGGTACCCTATCTATATGCATTATGATGTATTTCTTGAATTGCTTGCCTCGGAATGACAATGTGGTATGGAAGGAAAATATGCCAATTTGTAATCAATTTTTTTAGCATTTTAACACTTTTGAAAATGGTGAGCAAGCTTATGAAAGATTATTTAGGAACTTGTTAGGAAAGTTTGGTGTAAGTGATATTCGTCTCCCAGTAAAGGTTGTTGAAGTTGGATCATCCTTTGGTAAGGTGGAGAAAAATAAGAAGAGAGAAAGAGAGTTGGCTAGTGACACTCTTCCAGCACCTAAGTCAACAAAAGTTGAGGGAAAAGGTAAAGAGCAGATGGTTGTGGATATAGTTGATGAAGATTCTGAGGAATATACAACAAGAGATGAACCAAAACCAGTTGAACTAAATGTGATAATAGTAGAAGAAAGTGATGAATAATATGTTTTACTTAAAGCAAAGATATTGCATATTGTTTAGGAAGATGGAATGCAAAAGATAAATGACATATGGATAAATGGGCCATCATATGAACAAGAATTCATTTAGGACACTCTAGGAAGATACTTTATTCATAACAACATTGGACTAGAGAGTCTACAAAATGTACTTCCAGAAGAATTGATTGAATGTATCAGGGAGGCTATGGACTCTATGCCTCTAGACAAAAAAAGAGGATGAAATAATCTCACATCTAGAGATGTAGTTTAGGCTATCTCTCACCAAACTGAAAAATAAATTGAATATGTTAAGACAGTGCATTGAATCAACAAATAAGATCTACAATTACTGTCTTAGATGGCCTCATATGGTTGGTAAATACAAGGACAAGTTGGAACAAATTGAGAATGAGCTTGTCAGAATCTGATAGGACTACAATATGTTTTAGGACAAGGATGGAGTAGTTAAGAAAATTCATGAGCTGAAAATTGAGCATGCAAAGGTTCACTTTGCTAGAAACACTCTTATGGATAATTTATGGAAAGTGGAGGATCAGATTGAATGCATATTAGAGAAAATGGTTGAAGTTTTGAAGAAAGTAGAAAAGTTGGAAGAAGCCATTACCATTCCTAAATCCCTTGTCTAGGTCATCAACAGGACAATAGAAAATAGCAGTCTAATAATAGCTACTAGGACTGCAGTGGACTCTTGGAAGAAATTTCTTCCAGAGATGAAAGATAAGTATATAATAATTTTCTAAATTTAGTAGCAGTTGCAACTTTTTTTGATAAATTGGGGGAGATAATGTAGTAAGAGAGTGTAGTAAAAATATTAAAGAGGAAGAGAAAGTATTGAAGGTTTTTTTCATTGATGTCAAAGGGGGAGAGAATGCAGTGAAAAAATCCTTGACATCCAAAGGGGGAGCAGTGTTTTGAAGCTTTGAGTTTTGACACTTAATCATTTTTCACTAAGTGTTTCCATCAATGCCAAAGGGGGAGATTGTTGTCATATGGATTTGGGAGATTTTTTTTGGTTGCTAGTGTTGTCATTGATGACAACTGGAGTCAGTAGTGTGGTCTGTAGTTTAGAAGTAGCTCATACCGATAGATAATGTAAAAGATAGTGTGCTACTAGTAGAAAGTATGAAGAACAGGGTATCTAGTTGATAAGTTAGTCTATATACTCCACCAAATCATTATTTTATGTTGTGGATCCCTAGGAAAGGTTTTTAAGCATGTGTGCTTCCTTATTAGTAAGTTTTGTGATGTTGCAACAACCGGTGTACAAGTTAAGAAATCCGGTAGAATGATTTATTATCTATTTTTTCATTATAACTAATCTAGTGTATATAGCGTGTCATGAATGTATAAGGGGTAGTTGTTTTAACAATTTCTTATGTTGGGAATTTTTATTTGGGTCCCTACTATATTCTAGCTGACTTGTGTGGGTACGCACTAATTCTAATTGGTGATTTGAGCCGACATGTGGAAGAATATTATATTTTTTTTGAAGTCGACATATAGTAATAAAATATTGTTAGCGGATATATATGTGAGATCGATAAATCATTTTTGAAGTGTGGATCAAGAAGTGAGAAGGTGTGTGAGCGAAAAAGTGTAGAGTAGTTGTATGAGCTAATATCAGAAGATCTATTGAAGTGAAATTTGTTTAGTAGAAGGGTTTTTATGTAGGAAAGTAGAGCAGAGTAGAGAAGAAGTGTGAATTATACAAAAGGTCCAAAATCTATTTTATGTGCCTCATTGGAACTGAATCTAGGAATTTGTAGATTCTATATTCTCAGTTCAACATTTTGTTGTAATCTCAATTTTTGTGTAAGGTAGTGAGTCTTCCCTATTTTGAGCAGTGAGCTCTAGGCAGTGTGCCTAAATGCAAGTGCATTCCCTTTTGATCATGCTTTTAATAGAGTATACTTTGTGGATTAATCTCCATTTTGGATTTCCCCCTAACAAGGTTTCCATGTAAAAAAAAAATTGTTATGCTGTTCACATTGTCTCTTTAATTATTTTTCATGTTTCCTTCTATTTATATGTTGTGAATGCTATTAAAGTTTAAATATTGTTGTTGATAGTTTAAGATCTGATTTGAAATTCAAATATTGTGGAACACTGATTCACCTCCCCCAACTCAGTGTTCCTAGTGTCCAACATCTACAACATTCAAGAAAGAGTCGAGATCCACATCCATTGAATCCATTTCATACATGTTTGTAGAATTTTATTTCTATGGTTTGGTGAGTTGCAACATATTATTTTGTTCATTCATCATTCCTCCTTTCCATTTGATTTCATTATAAGGTTTGATTACCAAAATGGGGTTTGACCAAGGAAAACCCCTTTACACTAACAAAATAATAGTTTTCCCTCTCTTTAGTGTGTGATTTGTAGATCTAGGTTGAATACATATTGAAGAGAAATATTGGAAAGAAGTTTTCAAGTGTGCAAAGTTTTCCAAGTTGTCACCTTATTTAGAAGATCATTAAAACACATCTACAGAGCATAATTCAACAATTCAGATCTAGAAATCAGGTTGAGAAGATAGAGTAGAGGTTGAGGAGAAGATTCACACTTTGACTTTTTAAAAATGCCAAGTAGGAATCATTCACCCCTTTGGGTGATTTAGTCCTAATAAAAGTGATTTTTCTTTATTTCTAGATATTTCTTGATGACTTTTATTCAACATTAAAACCTCTAAAGAAACTTGATTAGGATTCATACACCCCTCTAGGTTATTTAGTCCCATTTCAAATTATAACTGGATTCTCTAGCATTAAATTCTCTATTGTTTTGTTTTTGTTTGTCATTGTTAGTCATATGTTTTTGTTTACAGAGTTTCTATTACTTTCATTTTATTACATCTAGCTTAATTTCATTTGAATCAGAATTAGAGCATAGCATTTATCTTGTGTTCATTGCATCTTGCATTTCCTAGAATGTCCCTTGTATGATCTTTTTAATTTGGTTTCCTATTTTTAATACTATAGTGAGATAAAGTTTTGAGACTCATGTTATCCCGTGATAGCACAATCATCATGGATCTTGGGTTATCTAGCTCTTTCACTCCTAGTGTTGACACTAGTTCACTAGGTATGGATCATACCCTCAACAACCCTCTACCTTCAAGTATTGTGACACATGTTGAAATAATGGAACTTGCTAGTATTCTACAAGAAAACATAATTCTAATTCATGAAGACTTTGAAAACCTACAAAATCATGTTGTGGCAATGGAAAAAGTATCCTTTCTACTTTTCCTTACTTGTTTGGGCCCTCCTTGTAGACTAGGCTTAATGGTGCCTTGATTTAGTGTTGTAATGTGTTTGATACATTTACATTAGGTCTTGGGCCCTTGTGAACTAATGAAAATAAATGGCACCTTGTTAAAGTGTTATGAAGTGTTCTAACACACTTTCACATTTTTATAAGGTTTTATTAATTAACTACATCTAAGAAATCTCTTTTTTAAACCTTAATCATGCCTTATCTATAGTGTTGTATAGTGTTGTAACATACTTTCACACTTTTCTAGGGTTTTCATTAATAATTGGGCTTTCTTTATGCTTTAATTGATCTTATTTTGCAGCCACAAGCCTCATTTAATGCATATTTTCAAGAATAATCTTGACACAAATCAATAGCCAATCATAATTTAGGTGTTTTTAGGTTGAATATCCAAGATTTAATGATCTAGGATGCATTCACCAACTTGGGAAAATGAGTCCCACCTAGGTTTTTGGGTCCCAAACCTGGTTTCACACCTTTCTAAGCATTTTTAAAAATGGTCCCAAAAATTAGGCCTAATGGGACTCATTCGCCACCTTGGGCGAATGAGTCCTAGGTGGCCCAAAATCAAAATTAATTCAAATTTTTGGTGGGATTTTATCTTCCTAGATGTGATGTTGGCTTGTAGTATTGTAATTTTGGGAATTGTTGCATAATTAAGTATAAATACAAGGTTATTTCACCCATTTTCATCCTAACATCCTAAGCACTCAAGTATTCATGCATATAGCAAGTTTGAGAACATAAGAACATTCAAGTGTTACAAGACAATTCAAGAGAATTCAAGGGTAGATTATCAAGCATTCTAGATAATTATTCAAGCATCAAGCATCATGTCAAAGTCTTCATGCATCATGTTTTTTTTTAGCTAATAATTGTGATGTAGGGGTTTATGATTCAAGCTAGCATTTCATTCAAGATCTACATCCACTGGAGCCATCTCATACATGTTTGTAGCACTTCATTGATAGAGTTCGGTGAGTTGCAACATCTTATCTTTTTCATTCATCATTCTCCATTATTATTTCATTTCATTTGAAGGTTTGATTACAAAAATGAGGTTTGACCAAGGAAAACCCCTATCTACTAAAAAGACAACAATTTTCCCTCTCTTTAGTGTGTGATTTGTAGGTTTAGATTGAAGAAACATTGAAGAGAAATTTTGGGAAAATTTTTCAAAGTGCATAAAGTTGTCAAAGTTTTCATCAAGCATTGGAGAACACCTATAGGTTGATTTATAGAAATTCAGATCCAAAAACCCAAAGAAGTAGATTGAGCATACTGTGAAGAGCATATTTAGATCCTAAAGTTTTAGAAATACCTAACTGGATTGATTCACCACTTTTGGCAAATGAGTCCTAGTTTAGGTCAAAATTCATATTTTTGTAGATTGATATACCCATTTTCCTTATTCATGTTCCCACAAAGAAACCTAGATTTTGGACTGATTCACCTAGCTTGGTGAATGAGTCCCACTTAGCATTAAAGTCAAAATTTCTAGCATTTTAGACCTCCTTCTAGTCATTTTTAGATTCCTAGGTGCACATATTCCATCTTGTAGCTTTCTGTTTTGTTTCTTTTGCATTTTTAGGCCATCTAGTGAAAGATTGCATTGAATTAGGTTTAAGCATTTTGAGTTGCATTTCATTTTTCTTTGAACCAAGTCTTAACTTGGTGGTGAACCCATCATTAGTTTACAATTAGTCCCTAGGAAAACTGTATTGCGAGATCTCTTTCTCCTTTGCATTGAGATCTCTAAGGTTACCCTAGAGTGGAATAACTAGAAAGTGGGTGTGCTTTATGTCCTAGTCCATATCATAGCATCTATCCATCTCAACCCAATTTTCAATGGTTCCATTTTTGTGAACCCGCATTTAGAACATCATAATTTTTATTTGGAGTGCATAATCATTCTAGATCTTGCTTGCATTAACATTGCATTAATATTTGCAATCTAGGGTTTTAAAATTTTGCATTAGTGAAAGTTCATATAGCTTTCATTTTTTCATCCCATTTCATTGCAATTCATACAAAATATACATTTTCAATCAGAATACAGATCATACAACATACAAAGCATAAAAATCAATTAAAAATTTCTGAAAATTTGGGAAAGAATCCCTACTGTGACTCATTTGCCACCTTGGGTGAATCAATCCTAGTGCAAATTTTGCACTACATTTTTTGGCATTTCAAGTACTATTTATGAGTTTTCTTTTGTTGTTGTTGTTACCTTTTTGTTTTAGTTTATAGAATTTCTATTATAATCATTTTATTTTTCTTAGCTTATATTTCATGTGCATTCATCTTGCATTTAGTAGCCCTTGTATGAGTATTTGGCATCCTATTGCTAATAATATAGTGAGATGATGTTTGAGACTCATACCATTCCATGATATAGGGTGATCCCACAATAGTGGCTTATAATTTTTGGCCAAACTGGACACTGAAATTATTATTTTTAACTAAATCTTCACTTTCAAGCACCTATAGTGATTAAACTGTCAGGAATTTGAAGATGACGCAAACTAAAGTTTCATGAATTTTTTTTTGTAGATTCTAAATATATATTTTTTCATTTTTTTTGGAATCACATTGCATTTATTTTTCCATCTCCCTCGAAAACTAGTTTTTTTCATAAAACAACATTTTTAAAAAGTGACGATCACCATATAACACATAAAAAAATTTATATGAAGGATAAAATTATAATTCTTTAGAATTTAGATTTTCAAATGCAATATCTAGTGCTTCCACTTGGTTAGATAGTTTTTTATTGAATATTTTTTCTTTAATCAAGTTTTGAAGTTAGACCAATTACAATTCAGACATAGTGCAACTATATAACAAGTAATGTTTTTTGTATGTATC
Source organism: Sequoia sempervirens (assembly GCA_007258455.2). Lineage (NCBI taxonomy): Eukaryota > Viridiplantae > Streptophyta > Pinopsida > Cupressales > Cupressaceae > Sequoia > Sequoia sempervirens. The sequence goes on from VDFB02105785.1 coordinate 123,385,320, forward strand.
AAAATTCAATTTTATTTTTTTGTTGGACCAAGGATTTCAATATCTAGTGTACTCATATTTTTCAAAATAAAATTGATAATCTTCTATTTTTCCACATGTGCAGAACAAAGAGCTTGATTTTTGGTGAAAACCCTACATTCACAAGAAATAAAATATAAATATAATAATCAAATCAAATTTAATTAAAATTATAATTTTTTGGAAGCTTACAATAAGGACTACATACTTAAAAAAAATAAAAAAATAAATGAATTCATTTGATCCCCCAAAAGGTAAATCAAAAGTGGTTTTTAATCAGCATTTTGAAAGGTGTAAAGGAGACTCTGTTATAGGTATGGTTTAAAAATAGCGGGGTTCTATCCAAGGGGGCTTGGTCTAAGGTGGTTTGATTAAACCCTTTTTAATTGGAATCCTTTAAATGGAAATTTTCAAGGCTTAAATAATTATATTTTCTAAAAAATATGTGATTTTAGCAAAAATCAGGATCTCCAAGAAAGTGTAAACCACTATTGTGGCAGCACCCATAACAATCATTGTGGATCTTGAGTTTCCTTTCTCTTTCACTCCTAGTATTGACACTAGTACACTAGGTATGGACAATACCCTTAACAACTCTTTACCTTCAAGTAGTGTGATACATGTTGAAACAATGGCTGCTAATGTTCCACAAGAAAAAATAATTCAAATTCATGAAGACTTAGCAAACCTAAAACATCAAGTGTAAAATAACCATATTTCAACTACTTCCATCCCTACTATATATAACATTCACCACATGCTTGAAAGTGAAGATGGACTTGACCTTGTGAAAAAAATAGTTCAAATCTTTTGAAGACACCTCACATCAACCTCTAGTTTACCTTTACCTACAAGAAATGTCACAATCCAAGGAGGAACTCAAATTCCTCCTCCCACAACAATTGCCTCAATACCTACCTATACCAACCCTCAAGTCACAACAACAATGCAACCAACTAGTAATGTGATTCCTTCCTTGGGTATTTTCACTAGTATCCCTAGTACCTTTGTGGCATCACATGTCATATATCCTACTACTTTACCACCTATACGAATTCCATTCACTTGTCCCTCAAACACATACACCCCCTAACCTTTTTCACCTCCATCTCATAATGCAAGCAATGACCCTCTCATAAATCAACTCTTCCAAACTATTTCATCCCTTCAAAAAAAATACTCCACCATCAACCAAAATGAAAATGGCCCACCTACATATTATTTCAAAAGTAGTCAATTCTCATCCTTCATGCACTAGTGTATTTCCCTCTATGATTATCAAAATTCGGTTAGTAGTCGTGATGAAAATTTACCTCTAGCTGAACTAAAAATTCTCAGTCCACAAACCAAAATAATTCCCAACCTTTTAGAAAATAGAATAAAGGTTTCCTTCAATTCAATCCCCCACAAAAAACAACTCAGAATGTTAATGACCAAGTAGTTGTTAAAGCCACGATACCCTTCAACTATGGGGACCCAAAAAGGACAATTCACTCCCTTACTCGATATCCTTCATAACAAAATGTCACAAATCATAGAACAAAATATTAGTACCTTACCAAACATTAAAACACCTAATCCTAATAAACCATTACCTTCATGCTAAATACCAAATTCTTACTACCATTATCACTGAAGAAATGGACATGATATAGAACATTCCAAGTGTCTTAAACATCTTGTGCAAGACCTCATTGATTCTAGTCATCTTTCCATTGGAGGTTTTAGTGACCAAGGAAATAAGTCCATTGCCCCTCCTAACCAAAACTTACAAATCTTTACCAACCCTATACCTAATCACAGCATTTCATTTTTTAATTTAGCCAGTGAAACTATAAAGAATGATGTGATGAATGTTAACACAGATGATGATAATAACAACACTATTCAACATGATTCTATGGATGACATAATAGGAGTGATAGATTTCATTCCTCATAAGGGAAAAAATAAGAACCCTCTTGACATTTCTTTCTCCTCTAAGAATATACTTAACCATTCACCTGATGGTCCTCTTTGCATAGCCGAATGAATCTATGAAAAGCCCACTAATGGGATACTTATAGATCCCATTTGTGGAGAGAATGTGATCACCAAGGAATTATCACTTTTGCATGAGCTTTATCAAGATATATATGATCAACCAAAAGAATGGATTAAGACACATAATGGTTTTGCTTGCCGAACGATGGGATCGATCACCCTTCCTTTGTAAATAGGACCAAAAATATTAGATATCTCTTTCTCCATCATCCTAAATTTAGACCAATTTCATGTGAAGATAGGTTATCCATGTCTTCACGCCATGAATTCAATCCCTTCGGTTGTGCATAAATGCTTAAATTTTCCCTTTGACAATGAAATTTTCACCGACCATCATAGTGGCTTTAACCAATTTTCCTTACATTTCTTTTGGCTCTAGCCTATAGAACCTATTAAACAATAAGAAGACTTCTTTATCATGTCCTATCAAAATTTCAAGTCTAAGACAATAATTGATTTATCCATTTGAAACATGTCCATGTCCACAACTGAACCTACCATCCTTGACAAAACCATGATTGAACCTAAATAAATTCCAAAAAACCAAGACCAACCTAAGATAAAACTTTGACCTACTTCCTACAAAAGACCAAGAGACAATGAAAACAACCCTATCACACCTCCTAGAATAAAAAAAGTTTACAAAGTCAAAGAGAAAGTGGTTGAACAACCTCCCATGGTCTCTTCTATTCCTCCCCTTGGGGAAGAAAATAAACCTATCATTGATCAACTTGCCCCTACACAAACACAACTTGAAAATAGAACTAAAAGAAACAGAGGTTCTAAAGAGCATAGATGTCATGCCCTTTCTCATAGGTTACATGAAAAATTAAACAAATAAAATCAAAATCCAAACTCGAATGAAGCAATGCATGATGACTCTACCCCCACCCTAAAACAAAGAAATCCAATAAAAGAACCACAATAAGAGTTAAACCATTCCTTGGACCTTATTATTTGACCTCCACATGTGATTAATTTAGATTATGATGATGATGTTGCTAAAATTGATGTGGAGGTTCATAATGAGTTGAATACATTGTTCTCTTCTTCCATGAGCTTCAACGATAATTCTCCTAGGAAATGTTGAAATTGGTGATGACCCTAGTTCAGCACTTGCTATTGTCCATTTTTCTAGTTTCCCACCCTCGATATACAATGAACATGATTGGAATGTAGAAAACTTGCTTTAGGTTGAATCACACATTCCTTAGTAGTTCTTTTTCTTTTTCTTTTGAGTGATTGTATGTGTGTAATGTGACCCCCTATGTTGTGTCGTTTGATGTATCACTTTCTTTGTGACATTCCTCCATTTGTACCTTCATTCTTCTTTGTGTCATCAATCTTTTACTTTTCACCTTTTATCTTTTATTTTTCTTTTTTTTTCCTTTTGGGGATGATGCAAGGCAATGATACATTCACATCTCTTCCATATTGAACCAAAATCTTTCTCTTTGCTTTTATTTATTTCTTTTCTTTCTCTCATGTTTCCCTTTTTGGGATGACGCAAGGCAATGAGACATTCATGTCTCTTCCATGTTGAACTGAAAGGTTTCTCTTTATTTTCACTCTCTTTGTGTCATTCTTCAAGTTTTGTGTGTATTTGAGGAATGATGATAGTTCTGGGCTCTCTTAAGAACATTGTAGCAAGAACATACTGACCCCAAATCCATAGATCCCTTATGTGTTTGGTGTTCTCATTTTTGGGGGAAAATCCTTTTCTCTTTTCTTTTGCATGATGTAGCTTTACTTGGAAACATATGACCTGGAATAGGGCTTTCCAAGTTAGATCTCATGTCTTCTTTATTTTTTGTATTTATCATTTCCTACTTTAAATTAATTTCTCACAACAAGTTGTTTATAAATTTCTTTAAAGTGGGAGCATACATTGGCATTATTATTTGGCTTTTTTTATTCTTTTTCATGGTTCATGGTGCAATCTTTTTAATTAATACAATGCATCTTTCACTTTGACAATGACATTGGGTGTGGTTTCCTTCAAGAGCATGATCTCTCTGAGCATATTATATTCCTTTTAGTGGCTTGATGCAACACACTACATCCCCTAAGTTGTGAATCTTTTATTCTTTGATTGGTCCTCTCTTGGAAACATTGGGCACAATGTTCCCTAAGTTAAGAGCTCACATGAACTAAGAAAGAATACCTTGAACATTCCTTATTATTGCATTTAATTTAATTTTTTATATGTCCACCTTTCATAATATATCTTGCATGCCTATAGAGCCATCTTGTTTGTTCATGAGCACCAACCATACAAATTTTTGCTTGCCTCATCAAGCTCGAAGTTCATTTTTGCATGGTTCCTTATGAAAGTTATCTGGAGGTATAAATTTTCTATGGTTTGATGGGAAGCCAAATTAGGGCATGAATTTACCTTAGCCACTCACGCGTGTGTGTGAGTGCATGTTGGACATGTCTGTATGTATCTCACCTTCTTGGATCTCTCACCCAGTAGACAACTTGAAGTTCTGTTGCATTAGTGTGAGTGTGCATTTCTTTTGGAAAAACAACCTAGATCTGATCCACATCGTGATGGATAAACAATCAAAGCTTAATTCACCCCCTTTATTTATCATTTTTGTCAATTCACCCCCTTTATTTTTCATTTTTGTCATTCTCTTTATTTCTTTGATAGTACATGCTTGTACTTTGGTTGATGCTCTTTATATCATTTTCATGTGTGTTCCTTTGTGCCTATGTTCGTTTACCATGGAATCTTGATCCTGGGAGCTTGATCACCCCTCTCGATCATTTTCATCCCGTCTTACCAGCATTGGTGTGCTTGGACCCCTCTTGATGTGTGCTTGTCTACTTTAGTGTGATTTTGAATCAAGTTCATCCTCTCACTAAAGTGGGGGCTAAATGTGCCAATAGAAAAAGTATCCATTTTCTTTTCCTTGCTTGTTTGGGCCCTCCTTATAGACTATGCTTAATGGTGCCTTGAATTAGTGTTATAATGTGTTCAATACATTAATATTAGGTCTTTAGACCTTGTAGACTAATGAACATAAATGGTACCTTGCTAAACTATTGTGAAGTGTTGTAACAAACTTCCACACTTTTCTAAGGTTTTATTAATTAACTACATCTAATAAATCACTTTTTAAACCTTAATCATGCATTGTCTAAAGTATTGTAATGTGTTGTAACACACTTTCACACTTTTATAGGGTTGTAATTAATAATTGGGCTTCTTTATTCTTTAATTGGACTTATTTTAAATCCATAAGCCTCATTTAATGCATCTTTTGAAGGATAAACCCAACACAAATCAATATCCAATCATAATTTAGGTGTTTTCATGTTGAATAGCCCAGATTTAGTGATCCAGGATTTATTTTCCACCTTGGGCGAATGAGTCCCACCAAGGTTTTTGGGTCTTGAACTTGGTTTCACACCTTTCTAAGCATTTTTAAAAATGATCCCAAAAATTAGGGCTAATGGCACTCATTCGCCACCTTGGGTGAATGACTCCTGTGTGGCCCAAAATCATAATTAATTCATTTTTTTGGTGGGATTTTATCCTCCTAGATCTTATGTCGGCTCATAGTGTTATAATAAATCAAGAATTATTGCATAATTAAGAATAAATAAAAGGTTCTTTCACTCATTTCCATCCTAACATCCCAAGCGCTCAAGTATTCATGCATATAGAAATTTTGAGTTCATAAGAGCATTCAAGGGTAGATTATCAAGCATTATAGAGAATTATTCAAGCATCAAGCATCATGTCCAAGTCTTCATGCATCATGTTTTTTTTTGAGCTAACAATTGTGATGTAGGGTTTTATGATTCAAGCTAGCATTTCATTCAAGATCAATCCTATTCAAGCAAGATTCAAGATCTACATCCATTGGAGCCATCTCATACATGTTTGCAACACTTCATTTCTAGGGTTTGGTGAGTTGCAACATCTTATCTTGTTCATTCATCATTCTCCATTCTTATTTCATTTCATTTCAAGGTTTGATTACCAAAACAGGGTTTGACCAAGGTAAACCCCTATCCACTAACAAAACAACATTTTTCCCTCTCTTTAGTATGTGATTTGTAGGTTTAGATTGAAGAAACATTGAAGAGAAATTTTGGAAAATGTTTTCAAAGTGGATAAAGTTGTCAAAGTTGTCATCAAGCATTGTAGAGCATTGGAGAATACCTATAGGTTGATTTACATAAATTCGTATCCAAAAACCTGAAGAAACAAATTGAGAAGACTGAGAAGAGTAGATTTAGATCTTGAATTTTCAAAAATCCCTAATTGGACTAATTCTCCACTTTTGGAAAATGAGTCCCAATTTAGGTCAAAATTCATATTTTTGCAGATTTGGATACCCATTTGCCAGTTTCATGTCTCGTACAAAAACCTAGATTTTTGACTAATTCACCTAGCTTGGAAAATGAGTCCCACTCAACATTAAAGTCATAATTTACATCATTTTATACCTCCTAGTCATCATTAGATTCCTAGGTGCACACATTCCATATTGTCTCTTTCTATTTTTTTTCTTTTTCATTTTTAGGTAATCTAGTGAAATATTGCATTGAATTAGTGTTAAGTATTTTGAGTTGCATTTCATTTGTCTTTCCAATTCTTAACTTCGTGGTGAACCTATCATTATTTTACAATTATTCCCTAGGACAACCCTATTGCAAGATCTCTTTCTCCTTCGCATTGAGATCTCTAGGGTTATCCTTGAGTGGAATAACTGGAAAGTGGGTTTGTTTTACGCCCTAAGCCATACGATAGCATCTCTCCTTCCAAACCCCACTTTTCAACTACTACTATCCCTACCATAGATAGCATACATCACATGATTGAAAGTGAAGAAGGAGTTCACCTTGTGTGTAACATAGTTCAAATTTTTGGAAGACATCTTACTTAAACCACTAGTTGTGCTCTATCTTTGAAAAATGTACCAAGCCAAGGAGGAATTCAAATTCCTCCCCCATCAACAATTGCCTCTATTCCTACCTAAATCAACCCTCAAGTCTCAACAACAATGCAACCTACTAGTAATGCCATTTCTTCCTTGGGTATTTCTACTAGTGGAACCTATGGAAAAATAAGAGGGGGAATGAATGATGCATTCACACCCACTTTCCAAGAGATTCCACACAAGGATAACCCTAGAGAACTCAATGCAAAGGAGATTGAAATCTTCCAATAGGGTTGTCATAGGGATTGAATATGATATAATTAGGGGTTCACCACCAAGTTTAGACTTGGAAAAGTCAATGAAATGCAAGTTGTAAAACAAAGCTCTAATTCAAGGAAAACTAACTCTAAATGACCTAAAAAGATGAAAAAAATGCAATAGAAGGTTATAAAATAGAAAGTGTGCACTTGGGAGACTAAAGAAGAAAAAATGGAGGTTTGGAATTCTAGAAAATTTATTGTCAATGTTGACTGGGACTCATTCACCAAGTTGGGAAAATCAGTCCTACTTCTAGGAAAAGGCACTAGAGCAAGTATCAGCCAAAAGGGTATCCAGATCTATAAAAATCTTTGTAAGCCCTATAAAATGGGACTCATTTTACAATAGTAGTGAATTAATCCACTTTTGATTTTCTAGAAGTTTTAAATTGGATTCTATTCCTCTGGGCTTGCTCTACTCTTTTTTATTGGTTTTCAGATCTAAAACTACAAAATACCACCTACAGACCTTCTCCAAGGTTTGATGACAACTTTAGGGATTTTGATGACTTGAAAAACTTTTCTCTAACTTTTTTTCTTGGAAAATATACAACCTAGCCCAAACCCTAGCAATAAGGTGTTATAAGCATGCTTGAAATGGCTGCAATGGATGTGGCTGTTGACTCTTGCTTGAATGGAGTTGTTCTTGCTTCAAACACTTGCTTGAATCATAAACCCTACATCACAATTGTTAGCACAATAACAAATATGATGAATGCAATATTTGACAGGATGATTGGAACTTGAAGAATGCTCTAAAATGCTTGATTATCTACCCTTGAAATGCCTTGAATGCTCTTGTGAATACTTAAATGCTATTGTGAACTCTCTTGAATGCTAGTTGTTGAATATGAGTGAAAGAACCTTGTATTTATACTCAATTATGCAAGAATTTCTCAAATTACAATACTACAAGATGACATTAGATCTAGGAGAATAAAATCTTACGAGAAATTTAAATTAAATTTGAATTTTAGTCACAAAGGACTCATTTTCCAAAGGTGGTGAATGAGTCCCACTAGACATAATGTATGGGACCAAAAATGAAAAGTGCTTAAAAATGTGTGAAACCTACATCGGGGCCAAAAAGACCTAGGTGGGACTCATTCACCTAAGCTAGAAAATGAGTCCTAGGCACTAAATTTGGGCCACATAAGTGAAGAACGCTTGAATTATGATTGTTTATTGATTGGTGTTAGGATTATCCTTCAAAAGATGCAACAAATGAGGCTTGTGGATGCAAAATAGGGCCAATTAAACCATAAGAAAGCCCAATTATTAACGAAAAGCCTAGAGAAGTGTGAAAGTGTGTTACAACACTTTACAACACTCCAAATAAGGAAATATTAAGGTTGATTTTGATTAAATTATGTTTATTATGTTTAGTTAATTGTCAAAACCCTAGAAAACTATGAAATTGTGTTACAACACTTCAAAACACTTTTGCAAGTAACCATTAAGATTTATTAATTCACAAGGGCCTGAGAACTAATGTGATTGTGTTATCCACATTAAAACATTAAATCAAGGAAAAATTAAGCCAAAATCACAAGGAGGGCCTAAATAAGTAAGAAAAAGAAGAAGGGTTAGCTTTTTGGTGACTCCATCTAGCCCCCACTTTAGTGAAAGGTTGAACTTGCTTCAAATTCACACTAAAATAGAAAATCACACATTAAGAGGGGTTCAAATGTACCAATAACAATAAGATGAGACAAAAATGATCAAGAGGTGTGATCAAGCCCCCAAGATCAATATCCCATGACAAACCAACATAGGAACAAAGGAACACACATGGAAATGATATAAAGAAAAGCAAAAAGGCCCAAGCATACACTACAAAAGATGAAAAAGAGAAAAAGGTGAAAAGAAAAGAATCAGATTAAGCTTTGACCATTTGTCCATCATGATGTGGATTAGATATAGGTTGTTTGTTCAAAAAATCCATACTCACTTTGAGGTGATGGAACTCCTGGCTATCCATCGGGTGAGAATTCCTAATAGGTGAGAAACATACACTCATGACTGGTATGCACTCAAACACATGCAAGTGACTATGGGGAAACTCATTCCTTAGATTGGGCTTCCCACTCGAACAATACCAAAGTTATACCTCCTAATAATTTTAATAAGGCACCAAAAAAAATGATTTTCAAGCTTCATGAGGAAAGCAAAAATTCATATGCTTGGAGCTCATGAACAAGCAAGATGGCTCTATAGGAATGCAAGTTGTGTTATGAAAGGTGGCCATATAACAACAAATGAAAAATGAAACATGAAAAGAATATTCAGAGTATTTCTTAGTTCATGTGAGGTCCTTAACTTAGGGAACAATGTGCCTAATGTCTCCAAGAGAGGACCAATCAAAGAATAGAAAAATAACAACTTAGGGGATTTCGTGTGTCGCATCAAGCCACTAAGAGGTATGTAATATAATAACAGAGATCATGCTCCTAAAGGAAATTATACCTAATGTCATCCACAAAGTGAAAAATACATTGTATGAAGTAAGAAGGTTGCACCAAGAGCTGAGAAAAGGAAAAAATGCAAAAGAATAATCTGAATGTATGCCCCCACTTTAAAGCAATTGCTAAACACCATATCATGAGCAATTACTTTAAAGTAGAAAATGATAAATGAAAACAAGAAGGAAGACATGGGAGCCAACTTGGAAAGCCCTATGCCAAGTCATATGTTTCCAAGTAAAGCTATGTCATGCAAGAGAAAAGGAAAAGAAAGGGTTGCCCCCAAAATGAAAACACCAAACACATAAGGGATCTATGGATTTGGAGTTAGCATGTTCTTTGCTACAATGATTTTAGAGAGCTCATAACTGTCATCGTCCCCCAAATACACATAGAACTAGAAGAATCACACAAACAGATTAAAAAAAATAAAAACCTTTTGGGTCAACATGGAAGGGACATAGGGTGTCTCGACACCTTGCATCATCCCCAAAAGGAAAACACAAGACAAATGAAAAAGAGAAAATGAAAAGACAGAGGAAAAAAAAGCCTTTTGGGTCAACATGGAAGAGACATAGGGTGTCTTGATGCCTTGTGTCATCCTCAAAAGGAAAACACAAGAAAAAAAATTGAAAAGGCAAAGGAAAAAGAAGGCCTTTTGGGTCAACATGGGAGAGACATAGGGTGTCTTAACACCTTGCATCATCCCAAAAAAGCAAACACAAGACAAAATGAAAAGGAAAAAGAGATGTATGACATATAGAAGAATGAAGGTACAAATAGAGGAATGTCACAAAGAGAGAGAGAACATAAAACAAAACATCATGAGGGATCACTTTATGCACATGCAATTACACAAAAGAAAATGAAAAAGAAATAAAGAAAAAGGCTAGTAAGGAAAATGTGAGTCAACCTATGAGCAAGTCATCCACCTCCTAATCATGTTTTTTGTATACTATAGTTAGGAAAGTAACCAAAGGGACAAGAGAAAGTGTTGAACTAGGAGAAGCACTAGGTTCAACACTCTTTATACGAGATTTATCATTTAAGCTCATGGAAGAGGAAAATAATGTATTCAGTTCGTTATGCACCTCTTCATCAATTTTAGCAACCTCGTCATCATTTTCTAAATTAATCACAACTAGAGGTCAAAGGAGAATTTCCATGGAAGAGTTTGACTCTTGTTGTGGAGGTTGCATTGAATTGTATTGTTTCAATTGGGGAGGAGCATCATCATGTATTGCTTCGGTCAAGTTTGGATCTTGACTTTCTTTGTTTAATTCTTCATGTAACTTGCAAGCAAGGGCATGATGTCTATGCCTACGCTCTCTATCATCTCTATTTCTTTTGGTTTTTTTTTTGAGTTGAATTTGTGTAGGAGCGGGTTGATCAACCATAGGTTTCTTTTATTCCCTAAGGGGAGGAATCGAAGGAACCACAAGAGGTTGTTCAACCACTTTATCTTTAAATTTGTAAACTTTTTTTATTCTAGGAGGTATGACAAAGTTGGTTTCACTATCTATTGTTTGTTTGTAGGATGTAGGTGAAGTGTCTATTTTAGGTTGGTATTGGTTGTTTGTGTCCTTTTTAGGTTCAATCATGGTTTTCTCAAGGATTCTAGGTTGAGAGGTTGATGGGGACATGTTTTGGAGAGATAGTTCGGCTATTTTTTTTTCTTTGAATTTTTGGTAGGATATGAAAAATAAGTCTTCTTGTGGATTTATAGGTTCCATGGGCTCGGGCCAAAATACATCTAAGGAAAAGTTTCCTTTAGATGAAAAATGGTTAATGTTGTTATGGTGGACTGTGAATATTTCATTTTCAAAGGGAAACTTTAAGCATTTATGCACAATCGAGGGGACAACTTTCATGGAGCAAAGACATGGGTGACCTAGCTTCACAAAAAATTGGTCTAACTGTGAGATAATGGAGAATGTGACATCTAATATTTTTGGTCCTATTTGCAATGGTAAGGTGATTGATTCTATTGTCGGGCAAGAAAAACCATTGTGTGTCTTGATCCATGCTTTCGATTTATCATTTTCATCTTGATAGAATTCATGCAAAAGTAGGAATTCCTCAATGATCACATTCTCTTCATAGGAAGGATCTATTAGTATCCCATTAGTGGGATTATCATAGATATACCCAACTATGTAGAGAGGGCCATTGGTAAAATGTTTAATTATATCCCTAGATGAGAATGAAATGTCAAGATAATTCTTAGGTTGGCCCTTGATGTCTATCACCCTTACCATTTCATCTATAGGATTGGCATTGATAGCATTATTTAGAACATAATCATTGTTTTCATCATCTGTATCAACATTCATCACATCATTCTTTGTAGTTTCATTGGATTTAACAAATGAAATATTATGTTTGGGCATTGGATTGGTGAAAATTTGCAAGTTTTGGTTCTAAGGGGCAGCAGACTTTTTGGTTGTTTTTAAAGAACCAATCAAATCTCACCAAATATCTATGAGCCTGCTAGACTCGATTCTCCAATATTTGAGAGATAGTTGGCCAATGAATGAGATGAAGCAATAATGCTTCCTCTCCTACACTTCGGGCTCTGCAAGACCTAAGATGGTAATCCCATAATGTATATCTTATGACTTTCCTAAACAATTAAATAATACATTGTATAACAAAGCAGATGTATTCTCATAAAAAGATAAATAGATGAAATCATTCAAGAAATTGGCACTTCCTTTAAAGAATTAAACACCTAAAGCCAATAATATGATAAAATAGCGATCACAACAAGAGGTAGATCAATTTAAAGATTATTTATAAATGATGTTCTCAAATTGGATAACAAGAACTAGGGGAAATGCATATAATACTTAAGATCAATTTCATATCTATGGGCTAGGATTCAAAGAAAATTGAACTACAAGGTAAATTTAATCCTAAACATCCATGATCTACGTGAGATTTCTTTAAAATTCACAAATTAATGATCGGATTCTATGACTATTTATTAGATCCAATTAACCTGTATTTGATCAAAGCATTTTAAGTGGCCCATTGAACCAGAGCTAAAATCAAAACATACATCAAAGCGTAATGACAATGAAGACTAATGAAATGATCCTTGATCAAATTTTTCATTAATAATTAAGATACAAAGAAAAATTTGATAGACAATAGATTCCAAAAACTTGCATTATCATTTAGATATGCTTATGAACCATACAATTGACAAAATTCACTAACTAGAGTCGAAGATTAAGACAAAGAATTCAAACATATTCTCTCTATGTTTATAATTTGCATAATTCAGATCCATAATTTAACAAGAGACCCATACTAATGGCCATGAATTCCCTTTTATGAGAAGGGAGAAAAATAAGCTTCCGGCCAGAAGTACACATGTCACATTTTGATTAGACCAGTACAACACATATTCTGTATTCAGTTATATTTGCATTTTCAATTGGAGGGAATACACATGAGACAAAGATTATCCATTTGCTAAAGAAAATAAAACCTCCTTCCAAAAGGAACTTTATTGGAAAGGAATAACCTTCGTATTGTTGTAGCAACTTCATTCCATCAAGAAAAATGACAAAACTGTGTAAAGGTGCAGAGGTGAGCCAAGTCCAAATCAGCATCAGCATCAATCCAATTCATCACTAATCAGCATTTATTTGTTATATCATGAATAAGGAGAAACATATGTATATTCATTGTAATTTCTAGGGCCAGACTTGTACTATACTTGACCAAGTATATGTATTCTCCATCCCTTGTATTAACAAATCCAATTCATCAATAAATACTCTCTTCCACTACTCATATTCATCATTAGATGGCCAATTGAAATTAATAATTTCATCCATCTTCCTGTATGGAGAGTACTTTGTCATTACTAAATTGTATTCTTAATCAAAATCCTCAAGAAAGTTGATGATGAAAGATAATTTATCCAAAGCATCTTTCAGTATATCAATGTCAACCTTCTCACGAGTAAGAGTTGCTTGAGAGACAATTATTGTGTCCACTTGGTCATTCCACATTTGCAAAGGTCTTACCTCATCATGGGTATGTTGAATATCAGACGATAATGTCAGGTCTACTTCATCATACTTATCCTTCAATTATTTTATTTTATGTTCTAAAGGGGTAGCACACCCATGAAAATTTTGTTCTTTAACCTCACTAATAAATTTATAAGTTGGGACCACCTTTGGATATCTATCTTCTTGTTGTTTAGCCCCAACTACCATTAATCTCAAATTCTTAGCTCTAGGAATCCATTTGTCTAGAATTGGAGTAGCCAATTATTGATCCCTTTGAGACAATCTTATTGCTTGCATCATCAAAGAATAGTTTGCATGAACACTATTTAGTTTCCCTTGAATCTTTTTTTCATATGCTTCAAAATAGTATGAACAATCTTGGAATTATTCATATACATTGTGTCCTACACTTTTTCAAGCAATTTCTTGTATACCTCAATTTGTTGGAATAATTTTCCCCTCTTAGGCTCATTAGATGGAGTTTCACCTAATGCGCTTGGCTCCTCAACTGTGAGTGGCTCTTGACCCATATTATAAGGCACTATTTCTAGAGATTTCCCTAGTGAAGGAGGAGGGGTAGGAGTGGTATGACTTGAACTGGGTGGGCCCTGAATTCTCAATACCTCCACTTCTTGCTTCCACAATGCTACTTGAGTTTCCAATTCAATAACTCTTTGTTGACTCTGATTATATTCATCCACAAGTTCATTATATTTTCTTCTATATATATCTCTTTTAGTGGTGAGTCTCTCCACTAGTTCTTTTCTGTACTTAGCAACATTTATTACCATGTCAACTACCTCCAATGCTAGAGTATTTTCCACTCTCTTTATAACCAGTTTCCCACTAAAATCACTTGGTTCTACAACCACTAGCTTCCTAGATCCCAAGGAAAATGACCAATAGCTAAGGCATCTCATTCTTCACTAAATGTTTATCCTTGAAGATCCAACTTGGCCTCCTTAGTTTGAAATAAAGGAATTTCAGACCTCTTAATGGTATCCAATACCATTGCATTAACAATGTCCCACTTGGGTTGTAATAGCACACCACTTTTTTGTACAAGGTATCTACCCTCTTTAGTTGTCATGTTTTGAAATTTATTCCTCATTTATTTCCTTACATTGGCTTGGATAGTGGTTTTATGTAGCTTGGGATGTAAACATCTCTCATTAGCAACCCTTTCTACATAATTTGAATCTTTTTCTCTCCACACAAAATATCTAAATTTCCTTGTTTCAATGAAAGAATCATCTTCCATGAATGCTTTACATGATTCCTTCCTCAAATAATCTACACTATTCAAGCCTCTAAGATTAAATTTTCCAAGTCTAAGACCATCTCCTCCTGAACTTGAGGGAATATCCCTAATGGGAGAAGGCATTCCTTGCTGCATTTATTGAGTAATGAGAATATCAACCTCCTCTATGTCTAGATAATCAACTACCTTTCCCACCTCAACCTTTTTATTCTTGATAGGTGGATGGTCTAATGGAGGGGGATCTCTTAGGGGTGAGTCTATATCAATAATAGTAGGAGAGGCACCTCTTGGTAGTGATGGCACTGACCTCACAGGAGAACTTATCGTTGACCCCTCTAATGCAATAGGGGCTAGAAAAGTTTGTTGCTTCTTCACTATATCCTTCCTCCTAGAGTAAATCCTTATCTTCTTTGGTGGTTGGTAGGTAGGTATCTCCTTCAACACCTCATTGGGATCCTCCTCAATTTCCAATGATTTTCCTTTATCCATAGCCACACGCTCTTCCTTGAAGTCTCCAACAATGCTCTGAAAATTATCCAAAACTTGCATAATCCTATTGAAATCACCACTTATATTTGGCATAGGGTCATAACCAGGATTAGATTTCTTAACTTGAGCCACCATTTTATTGCAAGCCAAATAATTTTCTTTTCTCTCATCCTGTTCCTAGAGGTTAAGAATATTCCTGATTACATCCTCAGGATAATAAAACTTATGAACAAAAACACCACTCCTATTCTTTTCCTTTAGCATTGCAATAGAGTCCTTAGGATCATGGTTCCTTGGGTGTATGGTTTCTAGGTTGTAAGGTGCAAGAAGTTTCATTAAATTTTTCCATCCTCCTTTTATCATCACAAAATCAGCAAAAGTTGTGTAGTCTAGGAAGAATGAACCCTTCCTCAAGTTCTTAGGAAAATGTGCCATTTGACATCCTCCCAATTATCTTATGATTTCCAAGAATTGAATCATTAGTGGTACATCCCTTGGTATTATAAATGGAATGACATTGGTGTCATATACCTTGAAGATTATCATGTGGGGATATGGGATTATGTCTCCCCAATTGTGACTCAAATTCAAATCCGCTCTCTTTTCGATGGGCCTTAGCAAGTCATGGATTTCTTTGGGGATACGGGGTGGATCATGCACTAAGAATCTTCTCAACTTTGAGGCAAAAACATTGTGGAAAACCACATAGTTAAATTTATGATCATCCTTGTCCAAGATTTGGGTCCAGTACTAGATAGGAAAATCAATACCATCTTCCCTTTTCTTTAGTGTCATTTCCTTCTTAATGTTCTTCTCACCCTTGTACAAGAAAATATGCATTATCAATGAGTGCCACAAGATATGTACCCAATTCTTTCCACTTTTTAGCTCAATCAAACCCTTGTGAATGCATTCTGACAAATATGTGGTGTAGTCATCTTATAGACTACATTATAGGTTGGGTGGTGTAGATGGCATGCCATGTAACAATATTCCTCTAGAAAGGTGTTGGGTGGAGTGAAACCAATGCTTTGGAATAAAGCATACACATTATTTTTGAAGTAGTTAGCAAAATATTTAATGGGGAAGGGTTCAATTTCATCCCTACCAATCTTGTTTTGCTTTCGGTGCAAGTGGTGTGCATGGGAAACATTGAAGTTCTGAGTATCACCTTAGTATTCTCATACTCCTTTATTAAAACATCCATGCCAAGAGGAATCATATCTTTGATCCACTCATGTAGTTGGAAAATCTCTACAATCTCTTCTCTCATTATCCTCAACATCTCTTTTCCATCAAGTGTTATGACCATCATGGTGATTGGGTCATATCTTGCAGCAATTTCCTTCAACAAATCTACATCCATTTACACATTGGGAGCCACCAACTTTCCAATTTCAATTCTCCAAGGGTTACAAATAGGAACCCCTATATTTTTGTTCCCAAATGAGTGTTGGAACAATTACCATCATGTATAGGGCACTTTTGAATCCTTAATGAAACATTTCTTATCCATCGGCTTATATGTAATTCTATGACCATAGAATACAACCTTTCCCTCATCATTCTTATTTATGGAGGGTTTTAATTGGTTGTCATATCTTGAGACAATGGTCTAGTTATGGTTGCAGGGCTAGTTATTTGTGCTTTGGGCACCATTGACAACAAAATTAATTTAGGCAAACCTAGGGTTTTGGCAGAGATGGGTTCAAGACATAACTTCTCAATTCAAACCTAGGGCTCGGCTTGAAGGTGTAGAATTCAAAAGGTTTGATAGAATTGTGACCTTTTAAAACAAATTCAAACCTCAAAAAATCAATTTGAAACAAAGCATAAAGCCAATTTGACTAAAAGCATAGTGAATTTTAACCCTAATCTTAGGTAGTTTGAATAAAAAAATAAAGTTGTGTTTGGTTAACTTACAGATTTTAGTTACATGAAAACCCTAATAATGATCACTCTGAACTATGAAGATACTCTTTTCAATCTCTAGTGCACTAAAAACTTAATTGCAACCCTCAATTATGTAGGAATTAATCATTTATGTCCAGCTCAAGTGAAGGTGGGTAGCTTTAGAGGTCGTTTTCACCATTACTACTCGCTTGTGCAAAGCAACAATGGCTACCATGGTTGCACTTTCAAGTTTGAAACTCCACCATCTATCCCTAGGTGAGATGGCCTTTCGAATGAATGAGATCAAGTCAGCCAAGTTTGAATTCATGTCATCATCATGCACCAATCCATCGACCAACAAAATCTTTCTGATTGGATACCAAGTCATCAACTCCCTGGGCCCCACCTTTTCCCATTCCAAACAATAGTGGAATCCATGTGGCAGTAGCCTGCTAACCCCATGACTTGCATTAATGCCTTATTTTAATCTCTTGGGTTGAGTGAAGAATGATTGAGATTTCATCTCACTATCGTATCCCATTCATTGATCTTGAAGCTCTAGAACGTCGAGCTCCACACTAAAAATTGAGACCCACAAGTACAGTAGTACACACGTCAATATATTGCTGACCTTGCAACTTTCATTGAGCCATTATTTTAATTGCGTGGGGCTGGTCAGGAATAACCAAGATTAAATCTTATGATCGGACAGTGATCAATTTTTCACATGTAAATAACATTAGTTTTAAAAAAGGGGCCATGACTAGGCTAACAGGACTCGACCCCTAGGATTAAATCATTAGGACTTAAGTCTTTTAGTGTAAAAATTTTCAGCCCAACTTAGGCATTATTAAATGATAGACCAGAGTGTGATGACCGACAATCCTAGGCAAAGGGGCTGGTAAAGGCAACGTTTTGAATGGCTTGGGTTACAACTTAAAATACCGGCAACAGGGCATGACATGTCAACACAAAAATAGAGCCCTCAAGGAGTATGACTGCAAAATTTTGAAAAGGGGGTTTACATCTTAAACCCTAAACCTTACACGTGGGCATAGCAACTGAAAAACATGACAAGGCGAAGCTAACTGACAAATTTTTCAAAAATTTCAAGTAGAGCTCTATGAATACTTATTGCCTTGATCACTAACACCTCCAATGGATAGAGGACCAAAATCAATGAGGTCTTGTACAAGATGTTTAAGATGCTTGCAATTTTTTGTGTCATGTCCATTTTGTTGATGATAGTGGCAATAAGCATTTGATTTAAAGCTTGGGGTAAGGGCTTATTAGTCAAGTTTTTTGATAGGTGGCAAGGTAATCATTTGTTGTTCTAAAATTTGGGACATTGTGTTATGAAGGGTATTGGGAAAGGGAGTGAATTGTCTTTTCAGATATCCATAACTAAAGGGTACCATGGCTTTGACAGTAGCTACTTGGTTATTGAAATTTGTAGTTCTTTGTTGAGGTTGATTGAATTGAAGGAACCCTTTATTTTGTTTTCCAAAAGGTTGGGAATTGTTCTAGTTTGTAGGCTCGGATCTCTCAATTCGTCTAGGAGTGGACTTTGTATCTTGAGTACTAACTGAATTTTGATAATCATGGAGGGTAGTACACAAGTGCATGAAGGATGGAAATTTCATCATAGTGAGATTTTCTTGGATCTTACTTTGTAACTTTTCTATGAACATCTTTTGAAGGTGTGGGTCAGGGACCTTGACATCAATTTGGGAATAAAGCAATTGATAGCATAAGATAAAATCAATTATATTTTCTTCCTCTTTACGCTTGCATCTCATCAAATCAGCCAAGTTCATCTTGCAATTCATATGCATGTGGAAATGGTTTACAAATTCTTAAACAAGCTCATTAAATGAATGAATTGAGTTGTTCAGTAAATAAGAGAACCATTCCAAGCCAATATCTTTCAAGGATCTAGGAATTATTTTTTCCAAAAGTTTATTATCAAGGAAAAAGTCACTACATAAGACAGTGTAGGCATTAGCATGATTAGAAGGTTCTCCCTTCCCTCCATATTCCTCAAATCTAGTCACCTCTACACCTTGTGGCATCGGTGTTCATAATATCTCCAAGGATAATGGAATAATTTTGACATAATATGTGGGTGGGCCATTTTGGTTTTGGTTTATTGTGGAAATTTTCTTTTGAAGGGATGAAACATGGTTTGGAAAAGTTTTGTTATGAGATGGAAGTAAAAGTGGTGATGGAGTGTATGTGTTCATAAGACAAGTGAATGGAATGCTTATAGGTGGTAAGTTCGGAGATATAACTTGCAATGCCACATAGGAACTAGGGATGCTAGTAGGAATACCCAAGGAAGGAATCACATTACTAACTTTTTGCATTGTTGTTGTGACTTGAGGAGTGGTATAGGTAGGTATTGAGGCTAGTGTTGTGGGAGGAGGAATTTGAGTTCCTCCTTGACTTGTGGCATTGCTTGTGGGAAAAGGACAACTAGTGGTTGAGGGAAGATGTTTTCCAAAGATTTCAACTATATTTTTCACAAGGTCAAGGCCATCTTCACTTTCAAGCATGTGGTGGATGTTTTCTATGGTAGGAATTGGAGTAGTTGAAATTTTTTGAAGGCTTATTTGATTTTTTAAGTTTACTAAGTCCTCATGAATGTGAATTATGTTTTCTTGTGGGATACTATCATTCCTTGGTTCAACTTGCATGCTACTTGAAGGTAAAGAGTTGCTAAAGGTGGTATCCATGCCTAGTGTACTAGTGTCAATACTAGGAGTGGAAGATATAGATAACCCAAGATCCACAATGATTGTGCAATCATGGGATGGCATGATTCTCAAACTTCTTCTCACTATGGTATTAGCAATAAGACACCAAAAAATCATGCCAAGGCTACTAAATGTGAGGTGAATGCAAATGAAATGTAAGCTAATAAGAATGAAATTCTTATAACTAAAATTCTGAAAAGTGAAACAAAAATGTTGAAACAATAAACAAAACCTCAAAAACTAAACTATAAATGCCAGAAAATGTAGTGTGAAATATGCAAAGCGACTGATTCACCCAAGGTGGTGAATGACTCCAGGTTTTTTGAAAATTTTTAGAATTTTTTAGTTGAATTTTATGCTTTTTATGTTTTCTAAGCTATGTATGAGATGAAAATGTAGAATTTGATTAATTTTCAATGATTTGAATTGCAAAAATGCAAGCTAAATGAGCTCTTCACTAATACAAATTTGAAACCATAGAATGCAAATTAACCAATGCAAATCTTAATGAAATGTTAATGCAAGCTAAATCTTAGATGAAAATGCACTCCAAATCATAATTGTGATGTCTTAAATGTAGGTTCACCAAGATGGAACCTATGGAAATATAAGAGGGGTAATGAATGATGTATTCACACCCACTTTCCAAGAGATTCCACACAAGGATAGCCCTAGAGATCTCAATGCAAAGGAGATTGAAATCTTGCAATAGGGTTTTCCTAGGGATTGAATATGATCTAATGAGGGGTTCACCACCAAGTTTAGAATTGGAAAAGACAATGTAATGCAAGTTGTAAAAAAGGCCCTAATTCAATGCAAACTAACTCTAAATGACCTAAAATAATAAACAAAATGCAACAAAAGGTTATAAAATAGAAAGTGTGCACCCGAGAGACTAAAGATGGTGGAATGGAGATCTATAATTTTGGAAAATTGCATGTCACTATTTACTAGGACTCATTCACCAAGTTGGGTGAATCAGTCCTACTTCTACGAAAATGCACTAGCGCAAGTTTCAACCAAAAGGGTATCCAAATCTGTAAAAATATCTATCATGCATGTATAGTGTGACTCATTCACCAAGAGTGGAAAATCAGTCCACTTCTGCTTTTTTGGAAGTTTTGAACTAGATTCTATTCCTCTTGGTCTACTCTACTCTTCTTGACTGGTTTCCAGATTGAAAACTACAAAATGCCACCTGTAGACCTTCTCTAAGCTTCTCCAAGGTTTGATGAAAACTTTAGGGATTTTGATGACTTGACAAAATTTCTCCAACTTTGCTTCTTGGAAAATCTACAACCTAGCCCAAACCCTAGCAATAAGTTGTTGCAAGTATGCTTGAAATGGCTGCAATGGATGTGGTTCTTGACTCTTGCTTGAATGGAGTTGATCTTGCTTGAAAAACTTGCTTGAATCATAAACCCTACATCATAATTGTTAGGACAATAACAAACATGATGAATGCAATCTTTGACATGATGATTGGCACTTGAAGAATGCTCTAAGATGCTTGATTATCTACCCTTGAAATTCCTTTAATTCTATTGTGAATTCTTAAATGCTCTTGTGAACTCTCTTGAATGCTAGGTGTTGAATATGAGTTAAAGAACCTTGTATTTATACTCAATTTTTCCAAGAATTCCCAAAACTACAACACTAAAATCTGAAATCAGATCTAAGAGAATAAAATCCCACTAGAAATTTGAAATAAATTTTAATTTTGGTCACATTAGACTCATTCACCCAAGGTGGTGAATGAGTCCCACCAAACATAATGTATAGGACCAAAAATGAAAAAGTGCTTAGAAATGTGTGAAACCTCCATCGGGGCCAAAAGGACCTAGGTGGGACTCATTCACCCAAGGTTGTGAATGAGTCCTAGACACTAAATCTAGGCCACACAAGCTAGGAACATTTGAATTATGATTGGTTACTGATTGGTGTCAGGATTATCCTTGAAAAGATGCAATGAATGAGGCTCGTGTCCATGCAAAATAGGGCCAATTAAAGCATAAGAAACCCCAATTATTAGTGACAAGCCTAGATAGGTGTGAAAGTGTGTTGCAACACTTTACAACACTCCAAATAAGGAAATATTAAGGTTGATTTTGATTAAATTATGTTTATTATGCTTAGTTAATTAATAAAACAATAGAAAAGTGTGAAAGTGTGTTACAACACTTCACAACATTTTTGGAAGGCACCATTAAGATTTATTAGTTTTCAAGGGCCTATGACCTAATGTGAATGTGTTATCCACATTACATCATTAAATCAAGGCAAAATTAAGCCAAAATAACGAGGGCTCAAAAAATTAGAAAAAGTAGAAGGGTTACTTTTTTGGTGACTCCAGCTAGTATCCCAAGTATCTTTGTGGCATCGCACATCATATGTCCTACTAATTTACCTCATATAAGCATTCCATTCACTTGTCCCTCGAACACATACACACCTCCAC
Source organism: Sequoia sempervirens (assembly GCA_007258455.2). NCBI lineage: Eukaryota > Viridiplantae > Streptophyta > Pinopsida > Cupressales > Cupressaceae > Sequoia > Sequoia sempervirens. The sequence goes on from VDFB02105785.1 coordinate 123,407,943, forward strand.
CTTATTCACCTCCATCTCAAAATGCAAACAATGATCCTCTTATAAATCAACTTTTACAAACCATTTCATCCCTTCAAAAGCAAGTTTCCACCATAAACCAAAATCAAAATGGCCAACCTACATATTATGTCAAAGTTAATCCCTTATCCTTGGAGATATTGAGAATGTTGATGCCACAAGGTATAAAGGTGCCTAGATTTGAGAAATATGGAGGGAAATAAGATCCTTCTAATCATCTTTCCCCTTATATCACCTGATGTAGTGACTTTATTCTTGAGGATAAGATCTTGGCTAAGATTTTCCCTAGATCCTTGAAGGATACCACCTTAGAATGGTTTTATTTATTACCAAACAACTCAATTCAATCATTCAATGAAATTGTTGAGATATTTATAAACCATTTCCAAGTTCATATGACCCCTAAGATGACCCTAACTGATTTGATGAGATGTAAGCAAAAAGATGATGAAAATATTACCGACTTTATTTCAGGCTACCAATCTCTTTATTCCAAAATCAATATAAAGATTCCTAATCCTCACCTTCAAAGGATGTCATTGAGAACTTGAAAACTAAGATAAAAGATAAGATTACCATGATGAATTTTCCCTCCATACACTTATGAACTACCCTTCTTGATTATCAAAATTCAGTTAGTAGTTGTGAAACAAAACCCACCTCTAGCCGACCTGAAAAGTTTGAATCTACAAAACAAAACAATTATCAATTTTTTAGAAAATAGAATAAAGGCTTCCTTTGACTTAATCCCCCTCAACAAACAAATCAACATGTTGATACCCCAGTGGCTACTACAAGGAAGAAAAATCCTTTCGCACTTGGGGATCTAGCTAGGAAATTCACTCCCTTATAGGTGATACCCTCCATAACACAATGTCCCAACTTCTAGAATAGAAAATTATCACTTTACCTCCCATTAAAACTCCCAACCCTAATAAGCCTTTACCACTAAACTTTAGATTGAATGCTTATTTCCATTATCATTGACAAAATGGACATGACATGGAAAATTGTAAGCATCTTAAACATCTTATGCAATACCTCATTGATTTTGGTCGACTTTTAGTTGGTAGTGTTAATGATCAAGGAAATAAGTCAATTTCCCCTCCTAATCAAAACTTGCAAATATTTGCAAACCCCATGCCAAATTATAATATTTCATTTGTGAAAGCTAGTGAAACTATAAAGAATGATGTGTTGAATGTTGGCACGGATGATGATAACATGAATACTGATAAAAATGATCCTATAGAACAAAATTCTATCAATGGTTTGGTTGCATTAGTCAAAACTCAACATCATAAGGGACAAACTAAAAAACCTCTTGACATTGCTTTCTCCTCCCAAAATATATTTAAACATGCACCTAATGGTACTCTTTACAGAACTAGCCAAATGAATGACAATCCCACTAATGGGATATTAACTGACCCCATCTTTGGAGAGAATGTGATCACTGAGTAATTCCTACTTGTGCATGAACTCTATCGAGAAACATATGTTAAACCGAAAGCATGGATAAATACATGTAATGGTTTTTCTTGCCCTACGATGGGATCAATCACCTTACCTTTACAAATAGGACCAAAAACATTAGATGTCTCATTCTCCATCATCTCGACGTCAAATCAATTTTGTGCGAAGCTTGGTTACAAATGGCTATGCTCCATGAAAGTTGTTCTATCTGTTTTGCATAAATGCTTAAATTTTCCCTTTGACAATGAAATCTTTATTGTGCATCATAGTGGCTTTAACCATTTGTCTTCCCATGGGAACTTTTCATTAGATTTATTTTGGCCCAGGCCTATGGAATGTATTAAACCCTGAGAAGACTTCCTTTTCAAATCCTACCAAAATTTTAAGGAAAAATGCATAGAAAAAATATCACTTACAAACATTCCTCAACCTATGATTGAGCCTACCATACTTGAAAAAACCATGATTGAACTTAAAGACAATCCAAACAACTAAGACCAACCTAAGACAAATTCTTTTCCTATTTCCTACAAAAGACCAAGAGATAGCAAACGCAAGCCTGTGACACCTCCTAAAATAAAACAAGTTTACAAAGGTAAAGAGAAAGTGGTTGAACAACCTTCCATGGTTCCTTTCATTCCTCCCCTTAGGGAATAAAAGAAACTTATGGTTGATAAACCCATTCCTACACAAATTCAACTTGAAAGTCATACTAAAAGAAATAGAAATGCAAGAGAGCATAGGCATAGACGTCATGATCTTGCTTCAAAACTTGACTGAATTAAAGCATGACGAGTCTTCCTCACCGCAACAAAAAGACCCTATATTGCAACCACAATAGTAGCCAAACCCTTCTTTGGACATTATCATTATACCTCCTATTGTGATTAATTTAGATGACAATAAGGAGATTGCTAAAATTGATGAGGAGGTGCATAATGAATTGAATACATTATTTTCCTCTTCTATGAGCTTACATGATAATTCTTCTAGGAAGATTGTTGAACTTGGTGATGGCCCTAATTCGACACTTGCTATTGTCCCTTTGGATAGTTGTCTACCTTATCTATACAATGAACATGATTGGGATGTAGACGACCTACTATGCCTTACTAATCTTACCTTTTTTTTCTTTTTCATCTTTTGTGTGTGATTGCATGTGCATAATGTGATCCCCCCTACTATTTTGTTTGATGTATCTCTCTTTTTTGTTAAATTCCTCTATTTGTACCTACATTCTTCTCTATGTCATAAATATTTTACCTTTTCTTATTCTATTTTCATTTGTCTTGTGTTTTCCTTTTTGGGATGATGCAAGGTGTCAAGACATTCATGTCTCTTCCATGTTGACCCAAAAGGATTTTCCTTTATTTTCACTCTTTGTGTCATTCTTCTTGTTCTATGAGTATTTGGGGAATGATGACAGTTTTGAGCTCTCTTAAAAACATTGTAGCAAGAACATACTGACCCCAAATCCATGAATCCCTCATGTGTTTGGAATTTTATTTTTGGGGGAAACCCCTTCCTTTTTCATTCAATGTATATTTATTTGGAAACATATGACTTGGCATAGGACTTTCCAAGTTAGCTCTCATGTCCTCTTTATTGATTAGGATTTACCATTCGCTACTTTAAATTAATTTTTCACATCGTGGTGTTTAGCAATTTCTTTCAAGTGGGGGAATACATTGGCATTATTATTTTTTGCATTTTTCATGTTTCATGGTGTAGTCTTATTACTTTATGTGATGTGTCTTTCACTTTGTGGTGACATTTGGTATGATGTACCTCAAAAGCATGATCTCTCTTAGCATATTATATTCCTCTTAATGGCTTGATGCAACACATTGGGTGGCTTTAGAATAGTGGTTTACACTTTATAAGAGGAAGGAAATTTGGAATTTTTTCCTTTCACCATATTAAATGGGTTCAGCTGAACCCATGGTTCGACCAAACCAAAGAAAACCTAAATAAAAAAACATATTTAAATAGGTTCGGTCGAACATGGGTTCGACCGAACCCCCTTAATATGACAAAAACAAAAAATTGTTTCATTTTAACCTATCACTTTTACTTTGTTCTTTTACCAGTCACTGTCCCTAGTGTGTGCGGCGAATAGAGACCGTGATGGCGACCAAACAAGGTTTTTCTTTCCGGAAAAAGAAAATTTCTGTTCATTTCTTCAAAGTTCATCATTCCAGTTTGCATATCGAGCACTATTGAGCACTAGGTATTTAAAATTCAATTTTTTTAGAGTTCAAAATGCATCTATTTGTTTAATTTCGAAACCCTAAATGCAATTTTTTAAAAATTTGTTGAATTCAAATTGCATTTGTTTGAAATTTTTTAAAGCATTTTCAATATAGTATTTTGCTTCCCCATTTTGCATATATTTTTTTCTTGTTGAACACCTTTCAAGAGAAAAATGAATATCAAAACTATCAACTATCTATTAGGGGATGAGAGGTCTATAATTCAAAACTACACCCCTTGAACTTCTTTATGTTGATTGAATTTTTCAATGCATCTAGTACAAAATTATTTCAAGTGTTAGAATGCTCCAACATCACCTCCCCATCATCTACCATTTCATAGTGGACACCTTAACTATCATCCAACTAATAACACAATAAATAAACTAAACACATGCACTAGACAAACCAAGTTGCATTTTTATTTGCAAAAGTTTAGCCATTAACTTGAGCCTAGACTAGACTTAGCTTCAAACATATCAAGGATATAGATCCAAATGTTATTATTTTCATTTTGTTTCTTTGGCACACACATTTATATATCCAAATTTAAATATGGTCCCAAGTTGCAATACTTCCAATTAGTTATTTCTCAACAATTTGAGCATGAAATATTAAAATTCTAGACCTACAGTGTTATATAAAATAATTTTTTTTAATTCATTTAGATATCGATCCATATGTATCATAGATCAACATATGATTTTATCATTAGAGTATTACATCAACTTTTAAGATTACAAGGATAAAATACCTAGGCACTTGCATTTATATTTGGCATGTATTTTAACTTGTTCAATTTTTTTAAATCAATCCAAGGGTTTGAGTAAGGAAAAATGAGTTTCCTCCCAAAGTTAGTGCAAAACAACATTATAATGGCTCTCAACATAGTATAACAAATGGAGATAAATAAATTCCTAAAGACTACAAGTGTAGGGGTCAAGGTCACAAAATAATTTTAAAACTACAAATTTAGGGTCAAACTTGTAGATGAAAATGTAAATTCCATACATGTAGGAGTGAACCATGAAAGTCATATCTTGGTTTGTTAAGGTGTCATAATATTAAATCTTATAAAAAATCAAGAATCATATCATTGATTATGTACATTACAATAAAATATCTCCATATAACAAATGAAGCTAAAAACCCTAACCCTCTTTGTCAATTCTATAGTGTGCTTGTCTAGTATTTTTAAATTCAATTGTATGTTCGAAGGTAATTTGTGTGTTTACTTATTGTATTTATTTATCCTAGCTAATTAGAAAAGAAAATCTAAAGAAATTATTTTCTTTTCATTTTGGAAAAGCCATTTAATTTGGTATGTCCTATGATTTGGCCATAAAGGTTTTCTTGAATCTTATTTAGTTTTTAGATTTAAGTGCTTTCTCATTGTCTAATTTCTTAATCAAATCTAAACATTGTTTGATCCTTATTTCCTTCTAATACCAAAATCATCCTCTTTTCCTAGTAAGAAGTCATAGTTCAATCCCACCATAGTTGTGAATCAAGCTAAAATTGGTATGATTGGGAATATGCATGATACTAAATTTATCATAATGGAGAAGAATCATTTGACAATGAGGCCCTTGTTGAGAAAATGGTAATCAATATATAGCTTTGATGCACACAACCTTTCTTTGGATCTTGCAAATTTGGCTAGTAATATTAATCCTAGTACAATGATTGATCTCCTTCATATACTATGTTGATTAATAAGCCATGTGGAAAGAAAGTACTTAAAGTTAAATAGGTAAAAGGATAAGCTCAACAATCCCTTTGAGTGATGTGCCATTTTCCTCTCCATCCCAAGCTTCTTCTTCATGTATTCCTCCTTATTTTTTTACTCCTATCTATCTTATGCAATTTATTTCTCCTTCCACCAAATCTCCCCAAATTTATCCTCTCCTTTTTCCTAGATCTCATCTCATGCTTACTTATTATGATGCACATAGTCCTCTTGTCTCCACATTAGTTCTCATTAGTTTTGTTTACACTTCCCATGTTCCCCTCACTGTGATATTCCTACGCAAGTCTTTGTCACTCCACACTCATTTATTATGTCATGAAAAATTTATACACCACCTTCCATTTCTCATCTTGCCACTTTCATTCATGTCCTTAATCCTAGTGTGCCTCTATCTACCCTTGACATTAATGTTTAAAGGCCTGTTGAGATGAAAAGTAATGTTGATTCCTTACCTAATGGAAACAAAAAAATACATACATATAAAAATCAAACACAATTCAATTTCTATTGAAAATTTTACATATCCATTTTTTGTTGGATTTTTGGATCCTAGATTTGAGATGCACAATGTTAAAGGAGATCCCATGACACATTCAAGGTTCTTTAGTGCTACATATTTGGATTTTTTGTATGATGATAAGTTATTGGCTAAGTTCTTCCCATGAAATTTAAAATATTATGCTATTAAATGATTGTATTATCTTCCATTTGGGTCTATTTTTTAATATTGAAATTGGTCAATGCAAATATTGGGAATGTTGGATTGAAGTTTATTATTTTAGATTTTTTGACTGTAAACAAGGATCTATAAAGTATATACATTCTTAACATTTGCATTTGCAAGTGAGATGAATGTTAAGAACTAAAGTTGTTAGAGGCTACCACACTTAATTATGGATCTTCTAATGCTTCATCTACATCATCCTACCCTTGTAAATTTGAAAAGAAAAATTATTTCCAAAAGGATAGTAAAAAATAATGGAAATGACCATTGTACAAACTATACATTATAAATGTTTCTAATATTATGACTCTAAAGCCTCCAACTTTTTCCTTTGTAAAATGTGCTTCAAAATTTACTTAGTGCAAACATGATTACACTTCCTCCTATTAGGCCATTAGATAAATCTAAGGTTATTCCCAAAAGATATAATGAGAAAGAATTTTGTTATTAAATTGTAGAGTTAATTGTAATTATACTCAACATTTTATGGGATTAAGGAATAATTGATTAAGGATTTGATTGATAAAAAAAAAAATTAGGTTGAGGGGTTTAATATTGGGGTCAATCCTTCAATTGTTCCTCCTAATGAAAATTTAAATATTTTACACTAAATAAATCTAATAAAATGGTTTTATATGAGGGTCATGAGATTGAGGTACATATACATGTTGACGAGCTTGAAATCATTGATTCACCTACATGCGAGGAATGATTTGTTGGTATTAATAAAAATTATAAGGGTAATTATTCTTCTTCTTATGTACTAGTGATTGAATTTTATAGAAATTTCTATGGACTAACCAGTATTCAAACTTAGGACCTCCCATTTGGTGTTAGGATGCTCTACTATTGAGCTAATGGCTCACATTGTGATGAGTCCTTTTATGGCTTAGGTGTGTATCATTTCTCCAACACACTCCCTTGAGCCACAACATAGGTGTCAAATGCACCTAGCTTGGCTCTAATACCATGTTGAAATTTCCATGAACTAGTTAGGATGCAAATCTCCACCACTAAGCTACCCACCCACTTTATGACAAGTCAATTTACGATTTAGGTATGCTAATTTTTTCACACCTTTTTCACATTGTGAGATATTACCAAATAATTATAATGGTCATTTGGTTTTGTGTGGATCATGAACCATGTAAAGGTGTGTTTATTGATCTTACTCACCAATAAAATGTACATGCATTGAATAATTTTTGTTTTATCATCATTTTATAAACAAGCATATGCATATTTGAGGGTTTCTTTAAAATTGACTAATGATATGTTGATTGAAACTATAGGATACATTATTTTACCTTAATTTTTTGGTCTAAAAGATGAGGGAAGTTCTTATCCTATGTCATATTATTTCTTCTTTAGATGTACCTCAAATTTTACTTGGGTATCCATGGATAAAGCAATATCAAGCAACATCATCTATGGCATGCCATCAAGGTATCAAATATGTTCACACTAGTAAAGAGGTTACAATTGTAAGAGATCCGTATATGCCTTTATTTTAGATTAAGTCATTTAACCTTAAATAATTTTAAGAACATACCTAAGGATCCTCTATATAAGTGCAAGGATTCTTTGCCTAATTTGTAAAAATTTCAAAAGGAATAACAATGGTGGGAAAATCAAGACAAGATGCAACAATTTAGAATTCCTAAAGGGTTTACAATTATTAGAGCCAAAGTAGGTTATATGTAGGTTTTATATTATAAAATGATTCAAGAATCTATAAGGCCAAAAGAACCATAAGCATTGCAAACTTTAGTTCAGAAGCATAAGGGATTGGATATTTTCATTCCTAAACATGGTTTTCATAAAAAAAATTACTCATGTAGCAAGGAAGGATGAGGATTACAAATGATAAATCTATATTTTCTTCATCTTAAAAGGGTCTTCAAACTACTTGGGTATCAAAGAATGATTTACATAATAAAAAGTTGAAAATCTACAAGTAGAAATACCAAGTTACAAAAACAAGAATAATCGTTATGGTAATAGAAAGAGAAAATGCTTCCTCTTAAAAAACATGTTTATTAAGAGTTCTAATTTACATAGTGTTGAGGAGCACATAATATAATAAACATGATTCAAGTACCAAAACATTAAGTATGATGATTGGGATGAGAGGATCAACTTGGGGAGGATTATTATAACATCATTAGTTGGAACTTTTTAATTTTATCTCTTTGTGTTGGTGTTGTTTTTAATGTTCTTAATTAGAGTGTGGATGATGTTAATATACATTTAATGATGCATTTTAAAATTTATTTATTAAAGGTCTCATTTTGTACATCTTTAGTAATTGTATAAAAATTTGGAATATTTTGGTTAATGCATCTTATTGGAAAACCATTCATTGAAAATTTTTGAAGCCCACAACCAAATGGTTTGTGATGACCTCTTGCCTTCAAGAATTTCTATTATTCTCATCAATTTCAAACCATTTTGGGGTTCTTGAATTTTTTTAAATTTTAACAAACTCATTACAAAAAGATGGATTTCTTTTTCTTTTTCTTTTTCACATTTAGGTTCTCTCTTCTTATGTAATTTGGAGACACATTGAGTTTCATTGGTTCATGTGAGATATTTATAACAAAGTATGCAATGAAGTCAAAATTTATTAGATTTGATTCAAGTAATATGACATGTTATTTTTCTTTCCAATCTATAATTTTTTTGATGTTCTTGGCTATATAATTGAAGTTCATTTATGTTAACAACTATTAGATTAAATATTTTTATCCCCAATTATTTTCAAATGATTTTATACTTTAATCTTTGTATTCTTATTCTTTCTTTCATCGTTTCATTTAAAATTTGAACCATTTAAAGGATGCTATGTTATAAATTATAGTTGTCTTCCAATTCTTTTTAAATCAAGTTAATAGTATGAAAATATTATTGATGAGTAGATGAATTATTACAAGTTCTATTTTAGATTTGTATTCTCTTTATCTAGATATATTATTTACCAAAGTCTCGTTGTTTTTAAAAAATGTACTGTATATATATATATAACATGAAAAATGTAGATCATGTTCCACTTGTGCCAGATTCTTTGTTTACAAATACTAGTAATGAGATAAAAAAAATTGAGAGATTCATTAGCATAGGGTGCAAACTCGGGGAAATATAGTGAACCATGCATGTTAATATTGCATAGTCTAGAAACACTAAAAGATGAACTTGAGAGGATTAGTTCCTATTCCCCAAACAAAGTGACTGCTATTCTTTCCTGCATGCAGGAAGAAGTACATGGTGACATTCCCCTTAAACAAATACAAGATATTGTCACCAAAGAAATGATAAAAGCCACTTGTTTTCCATTTTATCAAAATGTGCGTAAGATTAGGGGATACCAAGTCACTAGATGTGTCGATCATGCTATGGCCTCATTGATCTACCCATGATTTCTCGTAGCACATGGTCTATACCCAAACAATGACCAGATTCCATTGGATTTTGTTCAGCAGTTATATGCTAAGGTCCATTTGGGCCTCAAAGTTAACTACCTAGACATTCCACCATATGCTGGTTAGGGGCGTGGTAGGATTGCTGATAGGCCCACCTATAGTCGAACAGATAGAGCACCCCCAATGTTTAGGGTATTGGTTGGTGACAGGTCTCCTGCTCTCACCCTAGCTATAGCCCCCATAGCAAATGAGGTTGTCGTTGCTTCCCAAAAGGAAGCAATTGACACTGTAGGTGACATTGCGGCTACCACCACTAGGATATCTGATGATCATGTAAGTCAGTATTTGATATCTAGACATTCCCGATCCACACCATTTTCAGCGCAGTGAACCACCATGGATCCTTTTACAGTGGCTGACATCCCTACTCCTACACAGCTTGATGCACTTACAAGAGATATGTCATGCATGACTACATTTATTGGTTGAGGACCTATTGGAGGCATATTCCCACATTGCATCAGACAATGGGATCGGTATAGAGCATGTTAGAGATCATTTGAGACATAGAGGTTGTTCAGTTCCAGGATCCCATCACTCTCAGTCGAGCACTAGTGCGCATCAGGATCCACCTATAGTTCATACGGTAGTTGCACAGACTATGGGTTTTACTAATATGTTTATTGGTTCTAGTTCATCATCACCGATGCCATCTCACCTTCATAGTCCTCTACATTCATCATTTCTGGCATGACATGGGATAGATCATATGGATGCAGATGTTGATTCATCGCTTGATTGTTTGGTGGATATGGTGGAGGTGAATGTTTCAGAGGACTTAGGTCATCCGATATCAGATGATGTGCATTTATGTGTGCATGTGCATGTTTCAATTCTTTTTTCATTATTTTTTAAATTTCTTCTTAACTAGATATTCATGTGAGTTGATATATATGTGTATATATATTGTTACAGGTGGACATACCTCATATCACTCCTAGCCTTGGTCCAAATCATGTGCATGATTGATGCGACTCTGTGGATGAATCTGCTATCAGTGGACATGTGAGTTTTCATAAAATATATATTTATGTATGCATAGATAAATACAAGTTCTAGATTGATATTTAAAAATACAAGTTCATTTAAAAATGACTTTCATAAAATTTATTTAATAAAAATTATATGTATTTAACACATCTTGTACAAAATTTTATTTGCAGGGCTCAGCACATCCATCAGAGCAAGACTGTTCTCATTCAGATGGCCATTCGTCTAGGAGTAGACATTCATATTAGGCCATGCATTCTAGATTTATGATCTTTACCACATGTGTATTTGATTATATGATGATCTTTAAAATAGTATTTGATATTTGATGATCTCTAACTTACATTTTGCTTATATGATATACATACATTTACTTATTTTTTGATCTTTAGTATTTGACATTTGATGATATTTAATTTACATTTTTATTTTATGATATATGTTCATATATTTTCTTATATGATATATACATACATTTGCCTCTTTGCTTATAATATGTGTTATGTTTATATGTATTGAATCCCTTTACATATATGTACATGTGTTTGCTTATGGTTTAAACATGTTTACACGTAATATATGTATGCATTTGCTTTAAATATTCAATATACATACATGTTTTCTTATTTTATGATCTCTTACAACTTACATTTTCTTATATTCAATATACATTTGATCTCTAGTAGAATTTTAGGGAAATCAATGCCATTTTATAATTAAGTTCATTCATGTTGATCACAATAAAATATTTTTTTTTTTTTTTTAAAAATGACTTAAAACCAACATATGAACCATTGAGTTGAGAACAAGATATAATCTTTTTTGAAAGAGTGACTTGAAATTCAATTCCAGAAAAATATAATTTTTAGAAAATTCAGTTCAAATTATATCTAGAGGCTATTATCGTTTTTTTGCAAGAAGTAACTTGAGAACAATTCAAATATTTAATTAAAGAAAATTTAATTCAAATTACACCCTCTATTATTATACATTTTTGACAACTAACTTCAGAATTCAATTCAAATATAATTAGAAAATTCAATTCAAATTATACCTCTATTATACATTTTTGACACTTTAACAAAATTCTAAAATTACTAGATATATTGTGCATACCTATGCATTAAATAACAACAAACTCCACAATGAAATAACTTGTTTGTTTACTACTTGATTCATTTAAACTAGAGGATATAGTTATTCCATGTACACTTGAATAATTTTGATTCACTTGGAGCGCAGATTTTGGAGAAGTTTTTGCACATTTATCAAAGAGGAAAATATTGGAGCTCGACAACTTTTTTCATTTTTTATCAATCAAGAGGGAAAAATTTGGAGGATAATTTAACTAAGTTGGTAGAGGACTTGTTTAGAAGTCATCTTTAAGTTGAGAGAGAAAATGGGACAACAAAGAAAAGAGAAAAATGCATCTCAGCGAGAATTGTCAAAG